>JABSTQ010009789.1:0-679668 GCA_013358835.2 Ixodes persulcatus | reverse complement strand
TCGAGTGAAGCGGTCGACGAAGGTGCGCGCGTGGACGGATCAGCGGAGTGGTTCAGGATCCCAAGTAGTCCCAAGCTGCCGCTGCCTCGGACGAACTACGTTTCAGCAGCTGTTCAGTTTACGCGTGCATTGATGAAGATTCACTATCTGACGCCGTTATAATTAGAAATCTTTCGTCGGAGAAGTCTGTTTGTATTCCAGTGTTGACGAACGCAACGCGAGCCCGCGCTAAACGACGTTGAAACCGCGTCGTCTGGCGCAGCGTATTTTCATTTTCCGGTCGGTTTAAATCATGCGATCGGTGGGTGGGGTTCGTTCGTGCCGTGGGGTCATCATTCGAAGCAGCGACTTGGGGTAGTGGTCAGCAGTTCGAAAACATGAAAATTATGGGGATAACGAGTGTACAATGGCATTTATTTTCTCCGAAATATCACACAAATATCCACAAAAAAAAACAAAAAAAAATCGCAATGTCGCGTCCGTCGAAGCTAGCCGCTCTGCAGGTTCGCCGGAGTCGGGTCAAATCCGACTCCGGTGAATGCGCCGGGATACTTTGATGGAAGCGATGCACTCTATATCCCACAGCGACGTTTTTCTCACAATGGCCAGTGTGCTATCATCAAAGCTATAGCATTTCACGTTGACTGAAGACACTAACACACGATTCCTAAATCACGCAATGTACGAATTCGAAATTATAGCCCACTTTACGGAGCCCAAACAAGCAATACAAGATTCAGTCCCATTTTCATCGCATACCGCTACACTCGTTTATAAACTAAGGCACTCGAGTTGAAAATTTCTGGCCGGTTTAAGAGCAGATATTTTACTCGGTTTTCGCCGTTCCCGTAGATTCGACGGCGCTTGTTGTTTCGATCGTGAAGAGCTGGCGGTGCCTCCGACTAGCACATGGTCATGTACAACACACACAATAGGTCATCCCTAATTCTATTTACCTCTACCTCCGGCGCGTCTTCCAGTTTCCAGCTTTTGCCTGCACAACGTGCACGTGAGTCCCGCGCGTTAGGCCCACGAAGCGTCTCGGGGGTAGCGCATCCTCGGAGCAGTCCACGCACACACTCGCCCAGTCGATGTCACGAACGTTAAATATGCTCACCAACACAGGAACACAATAACAGCACACGACACACGGCAAGAAGGGCATGCTCAGATCCCAGAAATGAGCGTCTCACACACTCCGACCGGCCCCGACATCCAGATTCCCGAATGCATGGGACGCTCGCGCGAGGGTTTCTGGAAAAGCCACCGTTGTCGGTGTGCGGGGTGTGCGGTTTGTTTTTCCGTCGTGAGCTACACCGACGCGCACAGGGCTACGCTGCGCTACGTCGCGTTGCCCATGAGGCCGAGTGAAGACTCCCGTTCGCCCCCAGAGTCGGCTAACGCGATCGGGCGCGTGCGCTCGTCGACGTGACGACGCGTGACGCCGACCAGTGGAGCGCGATGGAGAAGAAACCGTGGCGGCCCGCCGCAGCTAGGTGGTGTAAGCTACCGACCGTTCTCAAGAATACGATCGATATCCATCGATCCATTCATCCAGCCAACGAAGTCGGACGCACACATCACTCTGGGTCCGGCGAGAGGTGAGGAAGATATAGTTCGCTGGTTTCGAAGCGAAATTTCAGTATTACGACTTCTGCACCATTAACATTTTGCGTCTTTGTCAAAATACAATGCACAACGTGCGCAAAACTAGGTATAGCAATAACGATCGTAATATGCATTGGTCTAGAAAAAAATTAGTAAAAAAATAGAACGCGGGGGAAAGGAGCCCGCATGATATTTATTGCCTTGAGATCAGTAGGCGGTATTGAAATCTGAAACTAGATATAGTTGTTAACTGACAACTATTAAACATTATAACAACAACAAAAAGTATCTAAAATCACTTCACTGCACATTTAAGAGTACCTTACTGCGTACTCGTCTTTCGGTGCCGCTTTATTTCCCGAATGTAAATTTACGCCTGTTCCTGCGCATTAACAAAATCAGTAAAAAAAAAAAAAAATCGTCTTGCAGAGAGAAGTGCATTGAAACACTAACTTTTAAGGGTTTTTTTTTTTGTTCGCGATTTTTTTATATTTAATGTTGTATAAACTGTCCTGTGACTGAATAACAAAAACGGCAGCGGCAGATAAGGATCTTTGCGTCTATGCCTCCGTCTTTTTTTTTTTTTTTTTACCAAGCGTGCAACGACGAAAGCCAAGTTTTGCCATGCACCCTATAATCACGACAGACGCCAATAGACGGACAAGATCGTATACGTGCGAGAGCTCTTGCATCCCCCGTTCATTTTATTTTCGCATTTTTTTGAAGTGGGAAGCCGAGCTACAAAGACCGTTAGAAACACAAAAATACTCATGCATAGCTTGCACTGATGTCACTTGGTTAGATAGAATTGGGGAAAGGGCGTGTGAAAGCGTTGCTTCCGCTGCGTTAACGACGAGGCGGTTCTGGCCACCAGAAAGAAGGGCGGTCTGGCGTCACGTGCAAGTCATGTATAGAAAAAGAGATATAAAGTTGGAAATAGGCGGAAATTAAGAACTACAAGGAGCGATGGATATCGTAGCGAAGAAGCCGGAAGTGGATTTATTTTTTCGACGAAAGTGAAAACTAAACCCCACCAACACAAAGAAAGCAACGACAAAAATATAATAAAAGAGGAAAATAAGCGAGCAAAATATGGTGTAAAAAGTAGGTGGGAAAGGCAACAAATGAGAGTTTCTATGCCGGAAGAGAGATGTAGAGATAAACACAAAAGAGCATTTGCAACGACAACGACAACAATAAAGAAAATGCAAAAAAAAAGTTAAAAGAATTGATGTTTGACGGAAAAAGATATGTTCTGGTTGGCTGGAAATAAATATAAACAAACAGAGAATAAAAAATCTAATGGAGCACGTCGGCGAAACTCCCATGTTCCTCAAGCATTAAAAACAAAACAAAACAAAACACGAGCGAAGATTCGATTATAGACGCGTAGCTCCGCATTCAACAGTCTCGCAAGCCCGCACGCTATCTGCAGTGGTCGTCGAATACAGAAAACCGACCCTTTCAAGTTATTCTCGCTAAAAGGGCCCATATCTACGCGTCGCACAAAGTGGAGGATATAGCCCGTAATCCGTTGTTCAATACCTGACGATCACCTGGCACGCTACTCGGTCCGATAAGCGCCAGTGCGGGAAGCGACACGGCGCGTCTCACTCCAACTCCAATGCATGCGGACGCAGCACCGATGTTCTTCAGCCACGCGCATTGACTAGAACCGTAACGTATTTGCGGCTTCCCAGAACCTGCCGCGCGTTAGTCGATATTCAAAACACGCGCCAGCGTCGTCGCTGTAAAACTCGCCCGATTTCACACATCGTCCATCTAGAAAACTCTATCGTTTTTAACTTAAAGTGCGTCTGGTACGGGGGTAAAAAAAGGGGCCCGCTTTTTTAAAAGCGAGGCACGTTGCGGATGATACTTAAAAAGCAGCCAACACACGCGCATGTACACGCCGCGGGTGGTTTGAGATACGTGTCGCTATAAATCGTGTCGTGTTTGTCCCGTCGGGAACCTAACCCGCCCGATTGAGATGGCGAACGAGGGTTCGCTAAGCCTCAGCTAAAACTCTTAAAATAAAATTTAAGAAAAACAAATTGAACGACGAATTGAGACTTTAAGCCCCACGCTTCGGCTTAGTTGAGAACTTCAGGGTGGTTCCCGTGGCGCGCCGAGAAAGCGTCAAGGTATAGGTAATTTGTATATAGAACGGATTTCGGCATATTGGGGATATGCAATCCTGTTTCGAGCGTCTCTTTTGTTTTTACTTCAGAATAGTAGAGCAGTACAATGCCGCAACACACGTGAGTTTGTCGATCATTGGTCACAGAAGACGTCCGATTTTTTTAAGGGAGTAAGCTCAAGAAATGAACTAATTCATTATTTAATTGGGCAAATAATTAACTAATAAATAAATTAATTATTAAAATATTTGAATTTTTTAGTTCATGCCTCTCTGTATGGGAGGGTGTAGCAAAAGGCGGCCTAAGCCACCTGACGAGCCTTCAATCCCCTTTTAAGGGCTACAGCAGTCGCAGCATAAAATTGTAGTAAATGGTGCACTTGACTGAATACATTACTTTCCTGTGCACAACTCAAAGAATGAAAAAAAATACAAACTTAGCACCAATCGAATACAAGATTAGGTGTTTCAATGATCGAACGAACTATTATTTATAATTTATGATGCTGAGATTATACGTGTCGTAGCGACATACGACTAGCGCAATCGAAGCACTCCAAACTAGCAATTCCTAAAAAGTGTATCCAGCCCTCAACATACATGTAAAAGCCTATACCAAAGCTTTTAATGATCCAGCATAGGATCTCTTGGCATAAAAAAGAAAAAGCTTTTCGCGAGCAGGGCAGCTTTTTTGTAGGCTCATTTCTTCGAACCAATATTTCGAAATTATAAGCAGTTTACAGGTTCCTAGCTCCAGGCATCCACAATGAAGACTATCTCCACTTCTCAGCGGAGAGGTCTGCCGCTCAAGGTTATACTTTGGCTACCGGAATTGACCTGGCAATATCAACTGGAACCCCTTCTGTTCGAAGTGGGAAAAAGGCAATCTTTCAACATGAAGACGCGCACAGAAGTGGCCCCTTTATTCACTTCTTCTTCTTCAACCCTCCTCCCGGCAAAGCCGGCACAAGAGATGTAACGTCTCACACACATCCTTCATATTAAGCCTCACACAAACGCCGTTCATCTTTCTTGATACTTCTTTGTTAATCGGACACATCTGCCACTCCGTGTGTGTGTGTGGCTATAGTGTCGTCGCAAGAAGGCCCGAGCTCGTGTGGATTCTTTCCTTCTCGTTGGAGACTCTGAAATACCCCCGCCTCTTCTGATCCAGAAGTCTGGGTTGGTAACGGGATCAGGTGCGTTCTGTTTCGGCGAGCGAAATCTCCGTAGTCAGTGTCCACCAAGTACAATCTAGGCTCATTTGCATTGGCTTCGAGGACTCCCTGTCGTTGTAAGTCAACTACCCACACATATGTTCTTCCGTCCAAGTCGACCAATTCTCGGACCAGGCACGTAGCCGGGCGGGGGGGGGGGGGGGGGGGGTTCGGGGGTTCATGGGGCCGCCCCCCCCCCCTCCCCCGAAATCTTCCATTTTGCTGGGGCCTCATCTCTCCCCTCCCCTTCATACAGCATTTTGGTACGGGCGGGCCCTCCGGAATCAAAATCCTCGCTACGTGTCTGTCTTTTACCCCATGTCGCCGGTCAAAGTCTTGCTTGCTTTTGCCGCTGAGACATCTCAAATGTTCATGTTATTGTATTAAAAACAGGGAACGAGAATATGAAATGAGCAGCCAGCGCTTACAACGAAGTCACCTCCGCTCTTTGCCTCGGTCACCCAGCAGCCAGTCGCTTACAGATCGTCCCACCGACGAACGACAATCCAGCCACCACCATCCCCATCCCCTCCCCTCGCTCACATCCTCTGTCCCCTCACGTCAATACAATCACCTGTTCTGCTCTCCATTGGAACTGTAACGGCTTGATAACGCGACTCACAGAACTGAAAAATTAGCTTCGGGATCACGCCTACGATGCAGTGGCCCTCCAGGAACCCAGGATGCCAGCTGGGAGCATATACGGATCGCGGGTCACGTAGTGTGCTACAGCAGGCCCCCTCGGTCGGGTGCGGAACCACGGGCCGCCCTTCTAGTGCGAAGACAACTTAAACAAGCTGAGGTGGAACTCGGCGATTTCTGCACGGAGGTCGCGGAGTTCGTGGCAGTGACTGTCGAGTTGGGAAAACGATCTCTCACAATCTTCTCGGCACACGTAGCCCCTGGTGCTCCCTGGGATACTCACGTACTTGAAGATATCCACGCACGAGCGATAGGAGAACTGATAGTAGCAGGAGACTTTAATGCACACTCACAGCCCTGGGGCGACAAAGAGGACACCCCGAGAGTGCGCCAACTACAGTCAAGGCTTGATAGGCCCGACCTAAGGAACATCACAAGCGGGGGCCTGACATTTGTGCGCCTCGGAGTCACCGGGAGTGTAATTGACCTAATTTTTACGAGTTGGTCTCCACGACTCTGCGAGACTCCCCAGGCGGACAGCTGGGGGAGCGATCATCTCCCAATAGTCATCGGAAAGCCACCTAAAGCCCCTTTTAAACCTGCTAGGTAGTCTACTGGGACCTCTAGAGGACCGTGCTCGGAGAGGCTTTTAGCGCGGGGCACCTGTTCACTTAGAAAACACTTTCTCGCGCTCTCCGCGCTGCCACCCGAGAGGTCAGAGCTCCAACAACGCGGCCCACTCCGGACCTCGAATGGCTAAAACTGTTGACAAGAAGATGAGCTTAGCGGCGGTCATGGATCACCGGGAGACCGGCGGACGTCCAGGCTTACCAGCGACTGGATGCCAGATTCAGGAGACATGGAAAAAAAACTGGCACGCCGACATTGGCTCCTCAAGAGCGCAACATTGGACAAACCAGACGGTGGAAGCCGGACCTGGAGGATGGCTCAAACCCTAGCGAGTCGCCCGATTCCCCAGAATCCAGTCCTTGGTGTGGCCGTGGCCATGGGCATTCAACCGACACAGATGACAGAGCTCCTCGCGGAGGCATTCACGAAGGTTCCAGCCGTGCCATCCGCGGGCCCACCACCCGAGTGGTGGAGCGAGTTTCGTCGCCCCAAGGTACGCCCCGTGCAGCACATGGACACAGACTTCACACTACACGTACTGCAGCACGCCCTCAACGCTCTGCCCCGACACCGCTCGACGCCAGGCCCGGAGGGCGTTACCAACCAGGCGTTAAGAAATGTCAACGAGTCTGCTCACCCAGCAATGCTGGCCTTCCTCAATGAAGTAGGGAGGACAGCCCAGCTGCCAGACTCCTGGAGGGAGGCAACCATGGTGCCCCTTCTGAAGCGCGGCAAGCCCGAGGACCAGCTAAGCTGACACAAGCCAATTTCCCTGACATCATGCTTTGGCTAGGTAATGAAGAGGATGAGCCTGCGTCGCCTAGTCTACTGTCTAGAAGTCGCCGGGGCTCTGCCAGACTGCTTATCGGGTTTCCGGCACTACAGAGGCACGGCAGACGCAATTCGGGACATAAACAGCTCACTGCCACTGGAGGAGGCCAAGCCACAAGGCTGGTCTGCGGTGGCCATCTTCCTGGACATCCGTTAAGCTTTCGACGCACTTCCACATACGGCTATCATCTCAGCCCTATGGCGGTACGGGGTGAGCGCGCGGCCACTGGCCTACATATTGTCACGAATAAACACATAAACTTGATTAATAAAACTTAAAATGAACGTTTAATGCGGCGAACTTGTGCTGAGAAACATAAAGTATCAAAGACCGTATACTTTGACGGCGACGGAAGAACGACTGACTCAAGCAGCCATGGGAAGCTCCTTGTGTAAGCGCGTGGGCATCTAGAAGTTTTCGAGCTCAAAGAAACAACAATGATTCTTCAGTCCTCTGGAACATTCCAGTAATGCAAACAAAAAAAAGATAAAATGGACAAGTGCTAGCGAGGGTAAAACCCTAGCCAGCGGCGTGGGAGTCGAGCACGCTGCTGACTCAGCTGTTTGCACGCGGCAACATGCGCATTCCTCAGCAAACGTACCATGCGTGCAAACGTTGATTGGCGGCACACTGAGCAACCCCCGGCGAGTTTGTTGTCTACGGGGTTCCCAAGGGGAGTGTCATCAGCTCGCCCCTCTTTCAGTTCAATTCAATTCTTTATCTTTTCTTTCAAAACGAAAGATGGTAGCTGGGACAAAAAGTTGTTACAAAGTGCAGACTGACGACGCCCCAGCTCCAGTATGGCAGTACAGGGTCAGCGGCAGGAATAACTTTCTGCAATGTACGTGATTTAACACACGCAGGCAAAGGTGTACTTTCACACACACACACACACACACTCACACACAAAATCTTGTCACTTATACATTGGTTAACAAAACAGACAACTGATACTATCAAATAAAGAAATGATGCTCACAATGTAGAGGGCGTAATAAAAAAACATCAAATTGCAAAATATGACTGGAATTTTGCCGTTCATTTAATGTATTTAATGGAGAGTGAAGAATATATCTGACAGATGTAAGGCCATAGTTGGTACGATGGTTAGGTACAAACTATTTTTCGCATTGACGCGTGCAATGTATGTTTGTGTTTTCGAGTAAGTTTGAAATTTGTAGAAAGTTGTTTCGTTCAACTTTGAATCCAGCTTTATATGTGGTTAGAAGGCGGTAATTATGAAGATTTGGTAACCATACAACATTAAATCGTGTAAATAGAGCGCCCGTGTGGGAAAACTATGGCATTTTAGCGACGTCCATATGTAATGTTTTTTTTTTGTTTTTTTTCAGGGCCAGAAATTTATTTTTATTTTGTACGGTGATGCGGCCCCATACTAGATGACAGCATACAGAGTGTGCTTGAAGTACGCAATGAAAAATTATCAGCTTGAAAAAAGTTGGGAATATTGAGCGGTGTCTAGATAGCACGCCTAGTGCCTTTCTGGCTTTTTGATGGATGTAATCTAAGTGTTCATTCCACGATAAACTGTCCGCGAAGATAACACCCAATATTGTTAAGCTTTTCACTACTTCAATCACGTCGCCAGCCAAAGTGAAATTTAAGTTATTTTGAACTGTCATGGTTTTGACGAGGTGTAACCTACATTTTGGTTTTGTTTGTGTTAATTTTTAACTCATTTACATCAGTCGAGAGACCTAGTTGGAAACACATACGGTTTGTTACAAGTTCAATTTCATTATTTGTCTAACCCGTAAAAAATAGTGTAGTGTCATCAGCGTAGGATATTACTTTAAAATATCAGGGAAAGAGTACTCGATACCGTTAATAAATATAAGAAATGCATGCTGTCCATCGCGTTGTTTGCACCGGCAGCAAGGGTAGGAGAAGAACTGACGCACCGGACCAGCATGGCCGTGTATGCGGACGGCGTGGTACTCTGCGCTACTGCCCCGAGCTACAACAGGTAGCGGATGTTACGCTCCCTCCAGCGAGCTCTGACCAACACGGTGTATCCCCTGTATCGACATCGGCAGAAAAAACGGTTGCGCTTTGTTACGCGGCAAGGAGACCGTGCAGGTTCTAGCGGCCTACGCTACGGGTCGGGGACACACCGGTGAGACTGGAGAAAACGGTCACCTACTTGGGGATCACGCTAGACTGGACGCAGTCCTGGAACCCAGCGATGAAAGGAGTACTCCAAAGGATGTAAACAGATAAAACATCCTCCGTTCACTCGGTGGAACCACCGGGGGCACCTCATCAAAGATGCTGTTGCAGTTGAATAGATGGCTTATTCTAGCCCGCTCCATATACGCCCTACCACTAGTCCAACTCGGCGAAAAGCAGCTGGACAATCTCGAGCAAGCACAACGTGTGGCCCTCCGAATCTGTCTTGAAATCGCCCGCACGTCGTCGAGGCAGACAACCATAGAGTCCGGGTTGAACTCGGTGGAGAACGGTATCAAAGAACGGGCGCTAGGTCATCTCATCCGCATGAAACTCTGCGACTCCACCATCCCGCTCTTGATGAGGATCACTGAACGTGCCGAGTGGAAACTGGGAGTGCACCTCTGCACCCTCGGCTACATGGCAGGAACACTCGGACCACTCGCTTCCTCCCAGCACCGCACAGAGAGCCTCACCCGCTGAGGGTTAATCTCTGCATCCCAGGAATGCAAATCAAAAAGAATACAGCGGCGGTCGCCGCGCGACAGTCCAGAGAAGGTGACCATTGTATCCTGTACGCAGACCTGTGCCTATCTCAAATACTCTACTCAAGATACTGTATTTTAAATACTTTCTGAAGTATCTTGGTATCTTGCAAATACTTTTGATCGAGAGTATTTGATACTCTATTTTAATTACATTTCTGAGTATCTTGTACTCATTATCTCAAATACATTTTTTACATTCCGCCATTTTTCGAGTCTTTCGGTATGGAGTGGCGTGGGCGTGGCACGAGCAAACGTGAACATTCTTTCGAACAACCAAATCCTGTTGCTAGCTCCGATTAGCTACGGTGACTTTGATTGAGCTAGTGAAAAAGGCATAGCTTTTTTTGCCGATTGTGACTCATATTTCAGCCCAAAGTTCCTTAAATGAAGGTTTCCCCCTCGCCTTCCCAAAGGCACCTTTTGTTTCCTAAAGTTTCCCCCGAAAAATCCTCAAACAAAAGGGGTGATTTTACGGAAGTAAAGATTGCCACATTGAGGTGCAACGCACACCGGGAAACGACCTACGATAACAATGCAGACATGAGTGTCAAGAAAATAACAAATAAAAGAAATTGAGAAGGGTACAAAAAGAAAAACATCTTTGTTTTGCTCGTTGTATATTTAACCCCGCTACGGCAAAACGTCGAGGTTTTCTTTTGTTTAATTTCCTTTTGCCGTCAGTCCGTCACTTATTGCTCTCGCAAACACTGTCTCTTAGTGAACATTGATAAGCAGAGAACGGGACAGAAAACAAACTAAAAGCTGGATGACCTCTCAAAATCCCAACAAAGCGTCCCGCAATGTTGATCAAGTTCCTTTCTGAACGCAACCTACTTGAAGCAGGTGGAACCACTGCCGTGGCTATTAAGTGGGTTCTCTTTGTTATCCATTCACTCATATCCGTATCCCAAGTTCGTTTATGGTGAACTCCCCATATAGAGAATATAGATTGTACTTAAACAATGCGTATAAGGTGCTTCGAAGGACGTGATATTCAACGAGAACCTTGTCGTGTGATCGAGTTACGAATGTTCTACGCGCCGAACGTTTAACGCCGAATGTTCCAGAAACCCACGCGGGTACAAAAGGTGCTCCGCGTGGCGGTCCGGAATCAATCTCGCCTCAGCGTTCGATCCCGCTGTTTCGCCGACATCGACGCCTGCGACGCTAGCCTTTCTCTTTGGGCACATGTTCGCCCCATTAAACGTTTAGTTTCTTCACTTATTCGCCGCCTCATCATTTGTCATTCGTGACAATATCCTGCGCCTCATAGTTGGACTGCATAAAATAGCCCTACGATTTTTTTTTTTTGTCATTTTCTGTTGTTACGTGCTAATAAACCATTCTAGCAAACCAGATTTGTGCAACTGTATAATTGTCGTTGTCACTGACGTCGATACAAATTACGCAATGCGGGAGTATCTTCAAATGTAA
Source organism: Ixodes persulcatus (assembly GCA_013358835.2). Lineage (NCBI taxonomy): Eukaryota > Metazoa > Arthropoda > Arachnida > Ixodida > Ixodidae > Ixodes > Ixodes persulcatus. The sequence continues at coordinate 668,427 of JABSTQ010009789.1, read as the reverse complement.
TTGAATTACATTTTTAAGTATTTGTACTCTACTCAAGATACTTTACAGTGAACGTAACTTGAGTAGTATTTTAAATACTTTATGAAGCAGGTATTTATTAACTTAACTTAAATACTTTTATCGAGTATTTTGTCCAACACTGCCTGTACGTTTGTATCCTGTACACCGTTGGATCAGCACGCCTCTCTGGAGGCACGGCAGTGACAGCGGCCTTCTTCCAAACAGAGGCCGTGGGCATCTGCGAGCACCTGGCTCTCCAGGCATCCTCCACCACCGCGGAGTTGGCGGCCGTACCACTCGCCCTCTGGAGAATTTTAGTGGGCTGCGCACGGGGACCGCACTGGATCGTCCTGAGTCCCTCCAGATCACCTCTCGCGCTACTGAATTGACTCGAACGCGCCACGTTGCTGGCACGGTCAGCTGCGCGAGATGTAATAGAGCTTCAGCACAAAGGGCAGGAGATCGCCTTTCAGTGGATTCTGAGCCACCGCGGCATCCGAGGAAATGAAGTTGCCGACTTTCTGGCGGTGCGGGCCCACAAAGTCCCCAGATCCCCACTCTCGGCAGTCCCTCAGTTTTTGGACGCCAAGTTCCTCATGAGAAGGGCCGTCATCCTTCAGCACCTGGACCCGGGGTTTATGGCAGGCGCCTTTCCAGCCCGTCTCCCGTGCGGCTTCGACCGCCAAACTGCCGAGGTACTGTACCGCCTGCGGACCGGAAGTGATTACCCCAGCGAGGATAGGCCATTTGAGGCCCGATTTCGACAGCGACTCTCGTACCTGCGAAATGTCTGCCGACGCCGAACACCTCCACCTCCACTGCCCCGATCATAAAGAGGAGCAAACACTCCTCAGGGATGCCCTTTTCCGGCTCAAGCTACCCAGCACCAGCCTGGAAGACCTCATTCGTCCGCGGGCGTCCCGAGCGCTGACAGACGCAGCGCTCTAAAAGGTAGCAGCCTACCTAAGAGAGACGTATCTCCTAGATGTCCTCTGAGAGAGTCTGACCATCGACCAGCAAGACTGCAGCCTGGCGCACTTATGTGCCTATGCCTATGCGTCAAAAAAGCCTCCACTCAAGACCGACACAGTGTAACCAGGATCCTAGCGTTTTCGCTTCCCGCAGCTCCGACTTCCCAAGCTAAAGCCAACCTGAAAACTTGAGTTCTCCTGGCACAATCGACCTTCCCATTTTATTGTGATTACATTTTAGTTATTTATTACAGTTCGTACCTTCTACATCTCTATACCCTTTTCCTCCCAATCCCCATTCCCTATTGACAGTGACATGTGCGCCTAAAGCGTCACCAACAACGTCGTAAATTTCTTTCGCGTCGTTTAAAAACAAATGAATCCCATCGATTCACTTTGGTGTGGCACTGCAGTTCACCCGATGACAAGAGTCTTTACGATACACCTCAACGATCGCTTCTGAGACTATACGAACAAAATAAATAAACACAAACGAAACGCGAAACTTTTTTAATAACTAAAAGGTTCATGAATTTAAACGTTTTCTAAGGTTTTCCTGTGATGCGTTTTTTTTTTTTCTCGCTGTTGTCTAGTTATCACGTGGGTGCACAGGTTATTATTCGAGTTGTCGCTACCTAAACATGTGGTACTAGAAAGTTCATCGGGAATTTACTTGGCACATATTAGCGCGGGTCTTGGAAATGTAGTTTTCATTTACCACGTGCCTGCACGACATTTTTATGTTGGCATACTTCTAGGAATCGTTTCTTTTAACTAGAAGACAAGTGACTATGCGCTGCTGCAACTAGGTCGGATTGCAATGATCCGCACGAACATCGAACGCAAGAAATTAGCTTTCAGTCCGTAGCACATACAAAAAACACACACAAAAAAAAACAGACACCACGAAAATAAACATTAAAATTAATTTTAAAAACAATAACAATATTTATTTTTTTTTTATTTTTGTGTACAGTGTTTGAGGATCAGACGCCGCAGCCTTCGCCACGAAAACGCTCCTTCAGAAACTTTGCTTCAACAAAGAAAACAACAACAACAAAAAAATAGAATATCCCTTTCACTTTCATCTCGGCAGCGCCGCTACATAGTATAAGAGCAATAAACAAGCAACTCGTGTAAGAGGAAGAAACTAAACAGAAATAAGCTGCAACGAAAAAGCGAAAGGCGGTCAACATGAATGCGCGTCCGCTTTCTTTGCCGAGAGTCGCCCAATTTTCATACCGGGGCCGCGAAATTTCACACGCCGCTGAACTCGCAACTTCGCAATTCCCGGGATGAATTATAGCGACGTGACAATTCTCAACCCGCGCGAACCCGGGCATCTAGAGAAATTATGCGCCACTCACTCACGACGGTGCGCACACTTGTTATGCAGAAATCCGAAAGGTTAACTCCCTAACCACAAGACTGAAACGCGACGATTCCGCATCGCGTTAAACCAATACCTTCCCGAAGACAAGGCCGGTGCACGACGTCATCGTCGGTGGATACCCGGCCGGGGCCCCAAGCGGCAGACCAACGCCACCTGGAACAATCAAGGCCTGCGAACATCCTTCCCTTCCTCCATGCAGCGTCATCACAGTCGGGTGGCAGCAACTCAGCAACTAATAGGGTGTTTTCGTAGATCGTTTCCGCTGTCCCGGAAAGTTCTCCGCAACCCACTACGCTAGCCGGAACTCTACAGTCAAGGCTATCGGCGCGCAGGCGCAATAGAGGCTGCTTCGTTGCGGAGGGCTTAGCGGAGGGGATAAACACGGTCTACGAAAACTCCCTATAGACCCGATCCCGGTGCTGAGCGTCTTACGACTCTCTGATTGGACACGAGACACGGCCGAACGCTGACGCGGTACTCGGGTCCAATCTTTCTTCGCATGACCTCATTCTGGTGACGGAAAAATTCTGTACTTCGTTTCCCCTTAAAGGAGTACTCCACAGATTTTTCATTGTCTCCGATTTGCTTGGAATTTTGCTGAACTAACCAACAAACATCGCTAAAACAGTATCCCAAATATTAGGTCAAAATATTGCTTTTTCGCAAAGTTATTGAATTTACAGTTTTGGTCCTCACCGTGTTTTTCAAACTGAAAGTCTCTACTGGCAACAACAAGGAAGGCAGCGGTTCACTTTTTGGGCTGTAGAAGTTGTTCCCAACGGATGCGAAGCAGTTTCATGGTGTCAAATGAATGCTTTGGAAGCTCGCTCCAGTATCCGCGCTCCAGCACGGAACAAATGATTGGCATTCTCTATTTTTAGACTGCTTGCTCGACTGGCAAGCCTGCCTGCCACTGACGTCACGGCACTGAAAAGTGCGCGTATATTTGAATGTTGGTTTTTGCATCATTTTCATTTCCCGATTTCACAATACCTATTATGAATTTCGCGATACTAAATAGCATACCGGAAAGGCTAAAGGCCGGGGAGTCAGAAAATATAGTTAGTTGAGTTAGCTCAAAAAATCTGTGGAGTACCCCTTTAAGTCCTGACACAGCGGACGCTACCACCTGTCCTAGCCAATCCCGTTCTGTGGACGTAGCCTGCGATACGCCTTCCGCGCGCCGCTGTGCCCCCTCTCCAAGGTCACGTGACACTCACGAGGCCTTGGATTGGCTCCGATGGCTAGTAACATCAGCTGCGCTCGGACGTAAGGTGAAATGGAGAATTGTGCGCAGGCTTTGATAATTTTAGGCGGTTTAGGGGGGCAAACACGCTGACGCTCTATGAGAGTACACCGCAAAGCGGCAGGCGCGTCCATCTTGGCGTTATCACGTGCTAGCGTCGCGTCCGTATTGGGACGCTGCAACACGTGCATTGGTTCAACCCCGTATGAGCTTGCGAACGCATCCGCCGATCCGGCCCTTGCATCATGTTCCTCAAAAAAGAAAAAAAAGAACCGTTCTGACTAGATTAGACAAGGTTTAACAAAACGCAGAACAAGGACTGGAATGCGCTAACTTGCGGCTGTTTCGAGTTCCAGACTCGATGGTATACCAGAGGCTGGAGCGTCGATGAAAATACCATCGTCACGACGACATTACGGCAGGTCAGCTGGGAGTCAAGAGAACATTGGACAAAATTCGGCAAAGATACTTTTGGCCGAAGGTGTTCTCTGACATTACGAAGTATGTACTTTCTTGCCCAGATTGCTAAACGCGAAAAGCTCCGCCGTTGAAGCCAGCGGGATTACTGCAGCCCTTGCCACCAGCGCAGAGGCCGTTCCAGCGGGTGGGGATGGATTTCCTGGGGCCCCTAATTCCGTCTCAAGGCGAAAAACGAGTATGTCGTGGCCATGACTGAATACGCACCAAGTGGGTCGAGACAGTGGCCACCCCTGACGCCACGGCAGCTTCCGCCGCCAAAGCCTTCATAAAGTTTTTGGTCTTTCGCCACGGAGCGCCGGAGGCTGATAACTGACCGGAGTCGTCTCTTCATCGCCGAGATGATGGAGGAATTGTTTCGCCTCATGGACACCAACCACGCTCAAACTACGGCCTACCATTCCCAGACAAATGGGCTCTGCGAGAGATTAAACGTGACCCTGGCGGAGATTATAAGCAAGCACGTCTCCTCGAAACATCAAGACTGGGACCAGTTTCTGCCGCATGCAACATATGCGTATAACTCGTCAGTGCATGACACTACTGGTTATACGCCGTTCTTCCTTTTACGAACCAACGCTTCCCATTGATGCGATGCTTCATCTGCAACTGGGCCACCTCAGAACCCCATCAAATAAAGAGGTCCTGAGGAAGTGGAAGGACGCAAGGGATATCGTCGCCCTACGTGAACGACGGGCACAGGAGAATAATAAGAAAAGGTGCGACCAATAACGGCGCGCCGTCCAGTTTAAGCTAGGAGACCTTGTGTACTTACGAGTGCTAACTTCGGAACGAGGAAAGACGACAAAGTTTATGCATCCCTTCCACGGCCCCGGTCACAGTGCTCCGACAGACAGCTGAAAATGACTGGGAAGTCGAGAATCGAAGCGGAAAACTCGACGTGGTGAACGTAAGCCGGATGAAACCATTCATGGTGTGTGTCGAGAACGACCAGCAAACTGGCAGCGGCGCCGGTCGTGAACCAGAGCTATGCAGTGAACAGACACAGGGAACCCTCCAAGTGCTAGACACTTCGGGCAACGAGGAATTCTATGGCACTGAGGATACCCTCGTCCAGTAGAAATCAAGTAGTGAGCTTCCAACCTTCTCAAGTTGATGATATTAGTGATAGTGTGCCAGTGTCTGTGTCAGTGCCGCTGTCGACGTCAACACGTGAGCGAGCAGGAGATTGAACTCAGAGGACAAGCGGGCGGAACTGACGAGCGTCCACCCATGTGCAGTGGAACGATTTTGTATATTTCTGACTTTTCGTACAGAATGGTGAAAACTTTTCTTTAGTATTATGATTAGTTCTAATTATTATTTCCGAGTGAGGACACTCAGCCTTTTTAGTGAGAGGTATTTGTAACGTTGAAACGTAAACAAATCGCAAAAATAAACGGTTGACTGACAGGCCGACAGATAGAGTGACTATAGTGAAATCTACGGGTATAAAAGGACCGCTCCGAGGAGCTCGAGAGAGCTCGAGCGCTGGGATTCTTTGCTAGCGACAGCCGGAGATTTTTGCATCTTGAACCCAACCTTACCAGCCCTGGTTGAAGCAGTCTTAGAGGGGGGAGAGGAACCTTAGTCGCGTCAGGCGCGCTCTGTCGGCCTGGTACAAGTACAACCTTAAAATGTTATTCATCTTTTTCTGTCATTAATTTTACGTGTGACACCATTCTCTATCATTTTGGCCCGTATGCTTTAAAATTGTATACATAGTTAAACGCCCGCACCTTGCGCAGAGACCACCGAAGTGCACGAATTATAATACGAGAATTAATTGCGAACAGGCTTTATTTGACCCAGCAAATACTAGTAGAGTTGTATGTAACACATATACCAGGGGTGGCCAGGCTGACCCGGCCTAAGAGCCTCAAACAAAACCACGAAACTTCCAAGAGCCGTGAGATGGGGGCAGGCAAACTTTTGTTTAGAGCAGTAAACAAAACTCAAACTACTTTCAACCTATCCGAGTCAAAAGCAGTTCAACCGTAGGTAAGGTAGCAGTAGCACAAGACTACCAAACCGCAGTCTGCCTTTCGATTTAAAAGTGCTCGTGTGACCAAAAAGAGGCCCGGGGGGGGGGGGGGGGGGGAGAGAGAGAGAGAGAGGAGAGAGCCGCGAGCCGCACTTTAACACGCGAAGAGCCGCACTTTAACACGCGAAGAGCCGCATGCGGCTCGCGAGCCGCAGCTTGGCCACCCCTGACATATACGCAGATGGAAAGTTGCTTTTGAAGGTTTCCAGCTGAACGTAGAGGGAAAATGTTTCTTATGTGACCTTGTTGTATAATAGTTTTGTAGGGTTGTTTGTGCATCATGATGTCTGAAATTTCATCAATTTATGTTTTACGTGACTATGAATGTATGTATGTATGTATGTATGTATGTATGTATGTATGTATGTATGTATGTATGTATGTATGTATGTTGTATTGCATGTGTTATGTGTTATTTATGCTGATTCACCAGTTATAATATTTGCGTTATCATTACATAATTATTACTTGACCCGGTATATACTTTGTGCGTTTATGTCTGCATTATTGTTACTCCACCTCTACGATGGTTAGACTTTACATGTTCTGTATGCAAAGGCTATGCTTCGGGTGATTATTTAGTTTGCATTTTGTATCCACTGTGTGTCAAGTGTTGGGGGGCAGGGGCCTGTCGAGCTGCAACTGCAGCTTTTTTCCCTGCTCTCCAAACTCCTTGAAAATAAACGAACATATATATAAAAACGAAGGAGGGAAGAAAAAAGAGACACAAACTGCTGGTTGCCGTGCGATTTCGGCTCCTGTAGTCTTAAATATCATTCACGTCGCCTTTGTACTTAAACGACTTCACACGCTGGCCAATGATTACGGGCGTGTTTTTAATGCAAACCACGGCGATGTTCTCGCGTACGCGCGTCCAACGTTCTGATCTACCGGGTGTCTCAAGGAGCGGCCAGGCTCTATAAATCGACCGCAAAATTCGGTTTCTTAATTAACTTATCGCCCTCCGATTTTCTGCAGCGTTGGCCACAGGTGGTGCATTTTGTCTATAAAATTTGCAAAGAGCGAACTTACCTGAGGAAAAAGTACAAAAAGAAAAGGGCTTAACTCCTACGGAAACGCGGCGACGTCACCGGTCTTCAAACAATACGGCGCCCTATTGATTGAAGACCGGTGACTTCGCTGCGTTTCCATAATCTCTTTTATTTGGAGCTCCTATTTTGGCCCAAAATGGCGTCTTTTAATGTTTGTATTGTAGTGTAACATAGGGCACATTATTAGGTAATCAGGCGCCAACCTAATCTTGTATGGTACGCAACCGTTTTCTTACAATGTTTTTCTTAACTACGTGGGTTTTATGCAAACTCTTAAAAATCAGAGTGTGTTATCAGGAAAAGTAAAATTAATTCTTTTATTACAAACAATTACTTTTCTTGGAGTCCAGAGGCGTCTTTATCCAAAATATTTTTTTTTTTTCGTACATATCCCAGACACGAAAAATCTGCCGCGCCTCGTTTGGCTTGAAACGACCCGGGAGAGGGAAAGATTGAGGGAGAAAAAGCGCGAACGGTGCGCTAGTTTTCCGCGCCTCACATAGATGACGCTACGCTCTTTTGAGCATGGAGAACAGAGACGAAAGAAATCGGGCAGCTGGAGACGAATGTTCGTTGCAGCTGCGTGACTCTCATTTCCGAATCATTTCTGAATGCCGACACGCGCACATTAATAAACACAGCGCGTCGGATTTCAGCGTATGAAAGGACCTTACTCAAAGACCAGGTGATAACACGCAATGGTGCGATGCACTTCCGTTTCGGCAATCTCCCCTGGTGTAGGGAGAGCATTCGGCAGATCGGGGGAAAGCCTAATTCACTTTGGTGCGATTCTACGCGCGATTTCGCAGGTAAGACGTCGCTCTTGCGGGAAGAAAAAGAAAGACTGGTGGAAGCTGTTGTGCTCGACGTCGCAACCGCGAAATCGCAAGCAAAGTAGCTTCCCGCAAGATGTTCGTGGCTGAGCAACAGCCGCATGTCGACATGTCAAGCACAGTAAACTTTACCCCAATGAGTTGGGTCAAAGTCCCCAACCCGCGGTGACGCTGCTGATACCGCACACAAGGACAGCCTGAAGACACTGTCCAGCGTCTTTCTTGCATGACGGTCACAATGGCCGTACAAAAAACTGTCTTCAGACATGTTCGGACTCTAAGGGAAACATGCTTCGAAACATGCGTGATGCGTGTCTGGCACATAATTCTGTCGTCTGAGTCTGAGTAGTGCGACTGCGTCTTACGTCTTCTTCGCCGTCTTCTCATCTTTTGGACAACGACCTCTCAAATAACGTTGAAAGGCACTTCTTAGTACGGTCGATACGCAGAGGTGTGTCCGTCGTGGTTGTAATTCCCGTTGTTCACGATCTACCGAGATGTCCGGGTTCAATCATCACCCCTGTCAGTGTGTCGATCTGGATGAGCATTGTACCAGTCATGCGGTCGAGTCACTTCTGCAGGGAGCACGTTGAAGACCTCAGTCTGAACTTCTCCGTTTTCAACTTGCGGTGGACCGCAGTGGACTCTACGAGCCATTCCAGCCAAATCAGCGCAGTGAACGTACTGTCAAAACCGGTCATAACGGAGCCAACGGGAATCGGAAATGACTTCGCTATATCCGCTATTTCGTCATAACCGACTTCGGTTATAACGAAGGGCAAAAGAGAATGGGAAATCGTGATCGCTTCGCTGTTGCCGCTATTTCGTTATAACCGACTTCGTTATAACCGGTCTGTATCACGTAACTTCCTGCGTTCCCCGCTCGTCGCTCCCGCGCCCCCTCCCGAAGTTCACGCGACACACACGCCGTTTTGGACTATAGCTGGAAAGGTTCATAGCGTCCGCTAGGGTCCAACGTAAGGTGAAACGGTGTATAGCGGTGGTACCGTACTGGATACATTTCTCATCTATACAGCGGGGACACCAAATTCTCGCTGGGACTTACCAACTTCCCGCGGTATAAACATGCACACAACCCAATTACCTTTTACTTACCCAAGTGCACCGTCATTTATGCCCGAGTCCCACTAGAGTGAGAAACATAAACAACCGACAGCGACGAGCCTCAAGCACGTGCAGCATGCACGCGAAGGTATATTTGGCAGGCTTGCAATCACTCGTGCTTATTTCGGGAGCACCGAGAAGCCGCAAGCCTGCCAAAGGTACTTTCGCGTGCACGCTGTACGTGCTTGAGGTCTGTCGCTCGAGTGGGACTTCTAGTGGGACTCGGTCTTCGGAGTTCTGATTATTGATGTTTTTGTAAATATGTTTCGATTTGATCTGTGAATTATTCGAATGGGACCCAAGTGCTAAATATACTTACGTCCACAGGTCTGTGCACTCCCCTTTCTGCATTTATAATAGGCCTACTTTCTATACTTTCATGAACCATCAAAAGCTTTCCATAACCAAGGATAACGCGAAAACCGTGCATAGTGTGTGCATGACACAATTTGGCGAATTAATCGTAAAAATAAAGAGAAGTTAAAATCTTACACACACACACACACACACACAGGCGCACACACCCCCTTTCAGCACACATACGCACGCACACACGTACACATACACACACACACACACGCACATGTATCCCGGCCACAGAGAACGGAAGCGGCAAAGAAAGAGGAAAACGTCCAACCAGCGAACGGCGGCAGAAAGAAGCGACGCCACTTGTTCGGTATGCGCGAGCGCACCGCGCACCGAAGGGTCAACTATCCGAGGGCCTCGTATATACCTCGGACGATTACTGGCGCGAGTCCCATTCACGTTGATATGTGGCCGTTCCCTAGTAACGATAATCGGCCCATCTATTCCCAGAACAGCCCGACAACTGTCGTGCCGGCGGCGGTTAGGCGCGTTAACTTCGAATAAAAACCCCGTCGGAGACACCCCGACAGACAACGCACCGCTGCTGTTACGACTTGATAGTTGCGCCCGGAGGAAAAACAGGTTTTGGCAATGCCTGCGCGTACGCGAAGCGAATGCAGTCACTGTTTTCATGGTTCTCACCGAAAACACTTTCCCACGCGGTTGTACAATGGGTACCCTAATCGAAAAGGAAGTCAATTATTAAGCCCGCTCCAATGCAGCGGAGTGTTTTTGCTTCCGCTGCCGCAATGTATATCTCTGGCTACGAGGCAGGGCATTGATCATTTTGAACTCCGTCCCTGGAGACGCCGAGCCGCGGATATTACCGCAGCACCCCAGTTTAATGAACCTCAATCTGACTGCCAAACGGCAGAGCAAAATGAGGCCGGGGCGTTTAACGCCTCGCGCTTCTTATATCGATTAGAGATAGTTAAAGACGTGGCGCGGAATTAGTCATTACTGCCACTATGTTAGTTAATCGTCTAATTCCACTATGTTAGTTAATCGTGTAACGTAGTTAGACATCGTAAGTGGAAACCAATCAACCCAGCGTCGCATAAAGTACAGTTACAATCACACTTAACAGGAGCACGTGAGTGAACTTTAATCGTGAACAAAACAGACTTAAGCGCAATAGCGCTCGAGCATAGTTATGTGAACCGAAGGCCAAGACTATATATACTGAGGCATAAAGAGGGAAATATCTCAATATGAGCGCTAAAGGATATAAAAAGCTCAATTATGCCAAGCGGAAGCTTATCGTTTGCAATTAAAAGTGTTTTGGCTGTGCACCTCCCTTGCCCAAACAAACCGTTAGTAATGCCTGAATGATTGCTGCGTGTTCTGGAATTGTTCATCTGCCACGAAAAGTGCGATGTGCGTCTGTTTTTTTTTTTAATTGCTTCATGCGGCTTCTTCCTCCATCGCAGAGAAGTTACCTTGTGGCCGAACATGTGTTCTTGGTACATCCTCTGTCGAACATTTATATTTCGCTTTATACCTGCCAAGAAGTAGACGGCACATCAGCGACCAATGTTTTCTTTTTGTATTTTTAGTACACAATAAAAACCTGCGCGTGAGTGGGAATAAATAATTCTGAGTAGAGGAGAGTCCGTATTACCAATCCGGCAACAAAGATACCTTCGAGGCAACTAGTGATTACAACCTCTCCCCATATTTCGTGTGCAAAACGTATGGTATCTCCACCCCCACCCTCCCCATCCCCCCCAAAAAAAAAACCACAACAGAAATTTTTAACGCCCAAGGTTAAGAATCTTGGGTAAGCCTCGGGTCAAGCAATCCTGCATCGGAAAGTTCATGAAGATCGTTCACTAGAAATTCCAGAAATGCGGAACTCTCGTCTCCGAATGAAATAAAAACTGGGCCAAACAATTAAAGTAAATGAAACGCAACGTTTTTTACGGAACTTCCGTTACATCGAAAGCTCTCCGCGCTGCGCCTGTCCGACCACATCAAAGAAAAAGACTCCTCATTTGCATAGGAAAGCCAGCACCGCTCCATTCTCAAAGCAAACGACGGGTACCTTTCAAGATCGTTTTTTTTTTTTTTTTACCGCGAGCGCGAGCGAGCGCGCGTCTTACACTAAAGAAGAACTTCCTTCACTCCCGAAGCAAACGGCCTAAAAAAAAAAAAAAGAAAACGCTTTAATTTCTTAGAAATATATCCTTCCTCAACGTCTGACACAGCTCCGCCGCAAGGATATATATCGGATACCGTAAATTGTACCCCGTTCTTTTTTTTTTTTTTTTTTTTGAGCATAGCTTATTCCTTGTCTTCCTCACGAAACGCCGTTAAATGCGTCGGCTTGATTTATAAGATCGGTCGTCGAGGCGCGCTCTCCGGGGTTGGCCCTAATTAAATCGGGATCGAAATCTTTATATCGAGGCAGCAGGAAACTTTTGGGCGCCCTGCACGCGGTGGGAGCGAGTCTGCGTGCTCGTGAAAACTAAGGGAGCCCCGGCGCGCGTATGCAGCAACCGCTTCCAGGTATTTATGTGTACGGACATCGAGTTGACGGAAGTGTGTATACATCTATCCTCGGCTCTCTCTTTTCTTTTTTTTTTTTCTTACGCGGCCAAATTATAGCTTTGTCTGGACTATATCTTTTTCCAACGTAAGCTTCCGCAACTCTTTCGCGTCTTCGCGCGCGCGTGTGCATTTTTCGGCGCCTTAATAATTGTTTATTTTTATTTTTATTTTTTTTTAACGACTACATACTTAAGCGAGGTGATCGTTCATTCGATTCCGATGTTGATGCGGTCGCGAATACAGGAAAAAAAAAACTGAACTAAATTAGAATGCGATTAGCCGCACCGACCGCTTCGTTTGATTGGAGATGCGAATCTTCGCATACGTGTTCAAACGCTGACGCGTGAAAAAGCGAGTCTTGTATGGCAGTTCATCGTTTTTTTTTTCTAGTTTACATGCCAGGTAAATAAGAGCAGCCATTTTGGTCGCGAAGGTACTCAAGATAGATATAGAGTAATCACACTTGCCGCGTCTGCCGATATGTAGCGGGTAAGTCTGACTGCAGTGATTGACGGCTAACAAACCGCAAGGCGTATAGACTGTTCCACTAGGAAGAGCGGAGAGCGAAAAAATGCCCTCCCCCTCTCACCCCGCGTGTCGTCTGCTCCGCCGAGTGGGCTGTACCTAACATCCGGCTGGCGTTCAAACTCGATTTAAAACCGCGTTATTTCGAAATTTCCAGCGCAGATGCGCGCATTTTGATATGCAAGTTATCGTGTAATGCTATGCTCGATAAAAAGACTATTAGCGGCGAGAAGTTTTGGTGGCGCCCTCCTGTGGTTCCCCCTTGTGACGTCATTACCTTGCAAACAACAAGTTCGATGGTGTTTGTTATTAGCATGGTGGAAGCTTGAAATCATTGCGCTCTCAAAGGAACACTGCCAACACCGTCAAAATTAAAGTTCTTTCATTCCTCTTATTTCCGTCGATGATAAATCCCCTTTCCGACGTCTTAGTCAGCGTTCGGCCAATCGTGGAAGGCCGACCACAGCGACGCTTTCGGTCGCGCACGGGGCTAATACTTCGTCTCACCTTAGTATGGACTATTGTTAGCCGCGCGTGATAGAAGCGCGAGCTAGTCGCTTTGAATGAAGCTGCGGCGGATGCACGAGCGCTCGTGCAGCAAGTGCTCTAGTCAAAGCAGTCAAGGCTGGCCGCTCGCGCTAGCACAGCCTTCGCGGTTAGTCCCTGCTAGGGTGGGACGAAGTATAACCAAGTCTAATTGCAATGTCAACTGCGTGCGAATACAAAGGTCTGGAAAAACTGTGTCAGAATGGCCGGTCACTCCGGCGAAAAGTAAATCCGGTTGCTGAGGCTATTTTACAATACGAAGTTCGTACTGGTGCAGGCCTTTAGCGACAATGAGTGGAAGTCTGGAATAATCAATAAAAACGTGCTCTCATGGCGCACTAGACGCAGTGGTTGAGCTGCCAGCTGACTCCACTACTATTGAAGTAACGAAACAAAGATACGCTAGTTGATCATTGCTGAAATAAAACAACAAAGCGCTAAAGGCTGATTTTGGAGTAGCCATAAATATTCTAAAAACGCGAACCACTTCATAACGGCAGCCACGAGCGAGAGTTCGATGTTCGGTACAAACCGCCGGTACAGCCCAAAGATGGAGAACGGCAACCTCCCGGTTTGTCGTCTGCTAGCAGCAACGTTGGCTAGCAGAGTCGGGCTCCTGCCCTCTCTCTCGTTTTACCCCGCCGAGCCGCCGAGCCTGCTGAACTTCCCGGATGTGTGGAGAGGGCGCTGCAGTCTAACAAAATGGCGCCGCCCTGAGAGCGCTAAATGGAATGGTCTATACACGAACTCATCTCTGTTACGTCACGGCGCGGCAGTGGCGCCCCGGGCGCACTTCCGGTCTGGGGCTGCGGGCGGACGCCGCCATGGGACACGTGCATTCATGTGTTACTTCGGAAGAAACCGGACAAAAACATATACCTTCACGTCGAAACGCCGCGACTGGGGCTTTACCATAAGAGTCGGGAAAAGTTTGAAGGTCAGTTTTCATGCGTTTTCTGCCTGATCAGTTCGTCCGAGAACGTGAACAGGGGCCGTGAAAAAAGAAAAACAGACGCCGTCGGACCACTATTGCTTGGGCGGAAACACTTTGGATTGAATTCACGAACACTTGTGGTCGTCAGATTTATTTGTTTTGTTCCAACATGAACACGGGAAAACCGTCAAGTTGCACGGACCACCTGCGGACTACGTTCAGTGCGTCATCACGTTCAAACGGCCGCCTCATCATTCGAGCTGTCGTCTACTCTCAAACGTTTCTGCTTGTCGTCTGCTCGTTCAAACCACAGCGGCCCGTAGACCAAACGTTGACCGGTAATAGCGATAAGAAGTGCAGACCTCAACAGACATTTAAGTTTGAAGGTTGCTTCGGGTAAGTAGGCTCGGTGTAAAGAGTAGAGAGAAGATGTTGATAATTGTTACCAGTGGCCATCACCGACTTGTTATGCCTGATTCACTCGGTCCGATTCTGCTTGCGATTTTCAGTACCGACGTCGGCATCTCAGCTACGGTTCAGGCTTTTGCAGCCCGAGCGACGTCATGACTGAAAATAGCGAGCAGAATCTCACGATGTGAATCAGGCTTTAGCGTCCATTCCGCGGCGTCCACGCGGAGTGAATCACCGCATGTTGCATTATTCACGCCGAGTTTTGCGGTGTAACGAGCCTCGTTAATTTCGCTGAGGCCGTTGAAGTAGTCAGACATCGCCAGGAAGACGTAGAATCAACAATTCCAATGCGAAAAAGTGCGCGGGGACTCACACCGACGCCGGCAACATCCCATTCCAATGGTTTGTTTATGGGCGACGGCAAGCTTCTTGCCCACACCCCCATCGCGCATGCGCAGCGTCGGTGGCGTCCGCTAGGGGCGCTCCGGTTTGTTTGTCAACATGAGTGGGTGTATAGAGCCAGTCTCGAGCACCTCATTACTAATCCTTCCTCTGTCAATGAGATTGTGGCGGAAAAGAAGGCCGATGCACGAATCACAAAGCAAGAAGCGTGAATGAGCCCTGCGTTTCTCGGGCTTTCGGTGACTGTATATAAAGGCACATTTCGCAGACCTTTTGGCAGACACGTGAAAGCGTTATACAGGGAGTTCCCGAGAAAAGAGAACGGTGTTTCTCGGCCCTGGTTAAGTCAACTTCGCGTCCCAGGAAGCTCGAACTCCGTGAGGATGTGACGTTCGGTTAGGGTAGAACGCGGAAGTTTTGAGAGCACGACGTTACCAGGATCGAAAGATAACCGAGAAAAACGAAATTTCTCTATGTGCCGACTTCCGCCCTATACGCCTAATATCTTTAAAACAAGAAAGGCCACTGTAGGCGCTTGTAACACCTAATTAGTTGAAAAAAAAAAACAAAAAAAACTTGTTAGTAGAGACATGGACATTGTTTTCTTCCCTGCTGACACGCGGTTTTTCGCTGATATCAGTATACCACATGCTTCGACAATGTCACTTCTTGTTTTAATGTTATCAGACAACGGTGGACGTCGGCGCATAGATAAAGGTTGTCTTTCTCAATTGTCATCTGATTCAGGTAACGTCATGTTCTCAACGTATCTCGTTCTATCGCAACTGCTAGCGTAACTTTCTCGCGGAGTTGGAGATTTCTGCTATTCATATTTGATTTACCCGGGCCAACAAACACGGTTTTTTTTCTCGGGAAATTCCTGTATAGTCCGTGACCAAACGCAGGGCAGAAGCCCTGCGCAGAAACGAAGTTATTATATTCGCGTTTTTTGCTTCGTGATTCGCTTTTGGATGTTCTTATTTTCCCCAGGATCGTGTCCCCCGCAAATAAATGAAGACACCGAACTCTGGACACCTACCGCCATGAATGAGCGACGGCGGCAAGCCACGTATCTGATTGCCGCTGTCGCTCATAGATAGCGGCAGCTTTTCTACATTGGCTTGCCAACTTCCGGCCGAACATTACTTTCCATTGTACAGCTCCGCTGGTCTTCCTTCTTCACCAAAATGGAAAGGCTGAAAGTATTTTTTTATTTTGACTTTTTACTTGCTGCGTTCTCTGTTTCTTACGCTTTTGATGATTGGACAAGTAACCCGACAACGCAAACAGGCTAAATTTAGTTCGTATTTTGAAATGAGCCCGTGCCACTCTTCGAAGATGTGAAGCGCGAACGTCCACCCATATCCAAATCGGATATTCCATGGCTACGCTCTACTTGCTCCCGGACTTTATATTCTGAAATTTGTTACAGCTGGCGCTTGGGTACTGGCCTGTGTATGACGGACCAGACAAAACCAATCAACAAGTTGTCGACTGAAGCAAGAGAGCTAGGATTAGGCCTTCCGGAAAGCGTCAGTTTTTT
Organism: Ixodes persulcatus; assembly: GCA_013358835.2. Taxonomy (NCBI): domain Eukaryota; kingdom Metazoa; phylum Arthropoda; class Arachnida; order Ixodida; family Ixodidae; genus Ixodes; species Ixodes persulcatus. The sequence continues at coordinate 652,009 of JABSTQ010009789.1, read as the reverse complement.
TTGTTTTTTTTTTTCAAAATAAGATTTTTATTGGCATTTCCGGGAATTCAATGCCCACGCCGGCAGCAAAAACAAAAGAAAGAAAGAACGCTTCTTTTTTTTTTTTGCGTTTCCCTAGCTTAAACGAAGCACCGTCGTTCGGCGGTAACTGAAACCGAAATTATCTCGGAGGCCATTTTCGTTCATTATCCGGGGCATCAGATGCGCCCCAACTTCTTTTCAGCTCTCCAACGGGAGCTCGAAAATGCTCGCTTATCAAGACCACCATCTCAAGAAAAGGAAGAGCATTAAATCTCGAACAAACCCATAAGGTGGAATAACTTTTTTTTTTTTTTTTTTTTAAGGAAGAAAACTTAGATGGGGCATTCCTTTTGCAATAAATCGAAAACGTCGGTCCTAGCAATCACCCCCCCCCCCCCCAAAAAAAAAAAAAAAAAAAAATTACGAGGTTAAGCTTTGTTTGGTTACACCACTCTCGCTATTTACGACGTGATCCTCGCAATCCGAAAAAAAAAAAAAAAAACTACGAGGTTTAGCCATGTTTAGTTACACCGCACTCGCATTTTACGACGTATACCGCTTATTGCTGAGTGCGCTCCAACTTGTCATTTCGTTCGTGAGGTCGCCACTGACGGCATGTTTTTGGGCGTTAGAGCACTCCGCACCAGAAGTGATCGAGTGTGCATTGACAAAATAAGCGTTACTCCAGACAGCTTCGCTAGATCAGGTGTCCTGTCTATCGCGGCTCGACATCTCAGTTAGAATTCATATGCTAGCGATTTTGCGAATAAGTATTGGTTGCTCGAGCTTGCTTTATTTTTTTATGTCCTTCATCAACTCAGAAAAAACAGAAAAGTATACATTAACTGCCGTTTTAGCCGGACCGGTTACTCCTTTGTTCTTCAGAACAAAAATTTCGCTGTACACGTTTCACACACGCACCAGATTACAGCCGCCATTGCTGCCCTTCTCTTCTCTAACCGAGATTCCGAGCCGCTGAAACGGGCGTTGACGAACTTGCACAAAGGCCAATACTCAGGAGAAGGACGCAAAAGATTCTAAAATGGCAATGACCAGGCCTGCAGGGGGAATAGTGAGGTGAAGTAAAATAGAATAAGAGAAAAAAAAAAAACTGAAGATCGATTATGGTGGCGCCCATGCATATCTGCTTCAAAGCGTCTACGTGAAAATAAAAATTATTTAATTGAATTTAGAATCGGTGATGACGCCCAACAAAACATTTAGAAACGATATTAAAAGAAAAAGCAAGATATTCTATTAATTAAGCTTTTTGTCGGTTTTGAGGGGTGCTACGTGCCTACTGTAATTCAGCAGTTACGTGCAAGGAGGAGGTATACGAAAAATTAAGTCATCATAAATATGGGGTTGTGTTTGATGTACAGTGCGTGATACAATTACCCAGGAGGAAAATTGCAGTATTTGATTTATAAAACTAGGGCGCGTGAAAGAACAATATATTGGTATAGAGCATTACAGAACACGACAGCAACAACGATACAGTTAATTGGTTCGCTATTTACAGTATTTTATTTTTCCACTTACCTAATACCGGCTTGGCTATAATTTTGTGTTCCTAATATTGCATTAATTCGGAATTTCTGACGAAATTAATGTTCTCTCCCATATCACCGAAGTTGCTCGGAAGGTCAATAACTGAACGATTTTTCACATAGTACGTGGACCGGTTTTCGTGATTGGGGTGACGCCCGCGAATTTTAGCCAAATTAATACATTAACTATAATTAAATGTTGACTAACTATTTTATTACAATGACAGAAACATGCATGTCCTTTTCCGGCATATTCTGCGTCTTCCGTTCGTAGAATTAAGGTACATTTCGCTTTTTTTAGGCATGGATTCTTTTTTTTTTAAACCCTATAATGTTATCTGTCTGCTGTCCATCCGTCCACAGGTTCCTTTGTACACTTCCCCGATAAATTTAGCGGGGAAATCAACGTCACGTGACATCATGGTATCAAGTACGTGCGCGTCCTTACACCGTGACATGTAACGTCATGGTATCACGCGACGCCACAAAGTCACACCGCGACGTCACGTCAATTGACCACGTCATGTGACTCCAGTTCGTGTGACGTCAATTTCCCGCTAAATTTAGCGGGTAAAATGTCCACTTCACGTTACAAAAAATTACCACATCGCCGGTGTCAGTCGTTATGTCACTGCACCGACGTCACCCAACGGGACCACCTGACGGGACCTCGCGGCGCCAAGTCGCGTGATATCGAGCCAAATGACGTCAATTTCTTCGCTAAACTTAGCGAAAAAATTGTTAAAAAAAAAAAAAAAAAAACATCATCTCGCTCACTCTCTCAAACGACTGTTTAACGTCCTACGCATACACTTATATGATCGCTCCTTATGAACTATTGCGTTCTATGTATTATATGACTCTATTTTATAATATGCGGTGGATTCTGTTGTTGCCATTCTTAAGACTTGCCGTTCGGTGAACGCCCTGTCCGCAAGACAGTTCCGAGCGTGGAATGAAGAAGTCGTAAAAGGCGTGGCAAAGTCGCGGAAGAACGCAACGCAATGGGCGAAGCACGAAGTATAGTGATTCACGCAAATGCAGCCAGTTAGCGCTTCCGCCGCAACGATTTACACGTCAATTTGCGGGGATACAATGTAGCCAGACTGCCGAGCAACAAGCGGAGCGGAAACTGCAATACCGGTGCATTTTTCACCGAGGCAGCCCAGTATATATCCGCGTTCCATTGGGAAATGGGGGGCACACGCAGCGGGCCCGCTTCCGAATATTAACGCGCCAGGAAAAAAAAAAAAAAATAAAGTGCACAGACGTAGAAAGAAAGCTAAGGGCAGATAACAAACACCCAAAACACATCTCGGGGCGAGTTATAAAGAAACCCAATTGACCAGGATTAAGTGTGAACGTACTCGTGTGCCTAACAGTGAAGCTTCCGTGTCTAAGAAGAAACGAAGAAAAAAAAAAAATCCACACTTTCGCTATAACACGTTTTTAGGTTTCTCACTCTGGATTCTGTGCATCCGCGCTCAGAGTAGATACTACGGCGTTCACGTTACCGAAGTTTGACCTTAATAGCGTAATTTTTCTCGCTTCCGTTTCGGATGGAGACATGGCCTCTCCGCTAGCAAGTGTGCACTAAGGAGGGACAAAAAGCACTGATCCGATTTCTCTGGTCGGAAGGTGCGCCAGGGGCTGCGATTCGCCGGAAGCTTACAACACAATAGGGGCACAGTGCTCTACAACGTAGAAGTGTGTATGAGTGGACCGAGAAGTTTAAAAGTGGTCGGACAAGAGTGATGCACGAACAGGGGGCGGGACGCATGTCGGTGAGGGAAGTGGCGTGTAAATGGTTGGGTAACCAACCGAAAACCTTTTTCTTGGAGGCACGTACGCTTAAGCTTAAGTACCGCTGGACCAAGTGCATCGAAAAGAAAGAAGACTATGTAGAAAAACGGCGTACTTGTTCAACCCCTACATGTGTGTAAATAATGAAGTGATGATAGTTTTTGACTCACCCTCGTACTTTAAATTGAAATTTTTACAAAAATATTACCATACCTTTCCGGGAGATTGCGAAGTGAACAGTTTTCAACTTATGAAACGTTAGATGGACGAAAGTGCTAAAGGGTGATATCATTCGAGAACGAAACGTGTTTTTCTTATACAACGTAGATAATTTCATATGCTCCCGCATATTCTGTAAATGCATTTGACTTAGAAATAGACAAAAAAATCATTTTAATGCTGAGTTTACTCAAACGCATCGTGAAATGACACGGGACATTTGGATCTGAGTTTGGGTTTGAAAAGCTTCCAATGGGCCGAACCACAATAAACTAGAATCACGACCGGTTCTGCATTACCATAGCCTTCTCTATACTCACAAAGCCTGCAGTTGGACGATGGAGCGATAGAGAGCCCGGTCGCAGATTCGGAGCGCGAGGATCTTGTGGCACAGAGCATCAAAGAGCCATTTCTCGGGGAACCTGGACGTCAGCGCACAACTTTAGCAGCGGCGAGGACCCCAAACACACTTGTTCGCTAGGGAGAAGTGTGTTTCGGCGTCGCGCCGCAGCGGGACGCCAGTCACGTGGCTCTCCTCTCATCCGTTCTCTGCCGCTCCACCGTTTTCATTTCGGCGGCCACTTCTCGTGGCGATCTGCCAGGCTTTCACTCTAAAAAATGCCCGCGCATCCACTTACCCGCAAAACACTCAAAGAGCCAATCTATGCGATCTACGAAATCAGCTCAGCGAATGATGAGTCGGAACATCCGTTTAGACCTAAAAATGAAGTCTGCGCTGTAGCATTACGCAATGCGAAACGTCATGCTTGCATTGCGTAATGCCACAGCGCAGACTTAATTTTGAGGTCTAAAAAGATGTTTCGCCTCCGCATTCGCTGAGCTGATTTCATACATCGCAGAGATTGGCTCTTTGAGTGTTTTGCGGGTAAGTGGACGCGCGGGCATTTTTTAGAGTGTTCTATGCATTACGCAGTATAATAATAAAACAAAATATCGAAGATTATATGGGAAGCAGCTACATTATAGGCCAGAGCAATAATTCAAATAAATATTCCAGTATTGTAACTAAAAAAAAGCGTCAATAAAACAAGGAGCACGTTTCATGGTGTATAACTCATTTTTCTTTTGTTTATTTCACCAACTTTTTTTTGCACCTATTTGATGCTCGAAACGTTTTCGTGTTCTCATATAACCATTTCCTTCACCCAGTTCCTCCTCCCATATTTAACTTCTCATGCGCGTTTCACCCACCCTTCCCTCCCACGAAGCAACGTCTAACCTCTTTACTGCCCACATAAATATTGCTGCCCATACATCCAGGGTACGCTCTCCAGCCAATTATCTCTCAGCAACAATAACCGCGATGTTACATCCATAGCCATCGGTAACTCAGAACCCCAAAACACGTCAGCGGCTATTGAAATACGGCACGTCTACCCGGGACAAGCGCGTTGCGCTCCATCCGAAGTTAAATGTATAGAGAAGTGAGAAGTAAGAAACCTTGGGAGCCCAAGTTTGTTTTCTTAGTGCCAACTTGGTACGGAGTACCTCGCGAGCCTTGCTACTCCGTTCTACCTTACGACGAACAGCAACGGACGCTACGAGCCATCACAGACAATCCGGGTCACGTGACACTCAGCCGCGGCTTTGGATTGGCTACCGACCGCTCGCGTAGTATCCGCTGGGGTCCATCGTACGGTGAAAGCGGAGTATTGTCGAAGTTGCGCTGAGGAAAGGAGTCGATCTGTTGGGGGTGCTGCCGCCATCAACAATCGAGACTCTCGGTCGTAAATGTTACTCGGGGAGTGCATACATTACTATGATCTACGGACGGGGCGAGCGGTTAACGCGATGAAGTGGAGGGGGATCAGCGATAATGTGTGGCCTGGGAGTGCGCGAAGGAATTATGGACGCCGCGAGCAACAGTTAGCTGCCGTTCTATGGCGACGTCAATTTTGTTGCGAGGAATAAGGCGAGAAAGGGGTGCAGGAAACTCGAACGGGTTTCGTCAAGTATACAGTTAAGGACAGCTTAAGGAAGGCGGGGCGTGGCGATTCCCGAGCATCTAATTATCGCTCCTCAGCCAATCAGATTGCGCTATTTGCCGATAAGAACGCCATAGAACCAACCGCGAAGCGAGAAGCGTAAATGTAATAAACCACGCCCCGCGTTTTTTTTTTTTTTTTTTTTAACTGGCATTGATTAGTGCGGTGCAAATTTTACGCCCAAGTTACGTTTAGCGATGTCGCGAACTTTTGCCGAACCTCGAGGTTCGACTGGTTTGTTCGATCACCGAACTTTTGGCGGAATGCGACTAAGTTCGACTTTTGAACAGTGTTCCACGATGTATACACGAACTTTTCTTGGCGAAAATATTAAACAAATTAGCTTTTTTTGACACAAAAACAAAAATTCCAATAGTTATTAACGAAATAAAAAAAATAATCATATAATATTCTAAATATTTATTGAGTTTCTTACACTCCTTCATCAGGTGGCATCAACTCGATCTCAATATCCGTGTATGACCATAAAGGTCGAACTTTAATCTTGTGTTTGTCGAACTTTTCGTTGGGTAATGTAAAAGGCATGCAACTAGAGAAGCCCCATCTCCCTAAGTGATGGCTCTCTCATTTCCCTTATTAAACGGTACAAAAATATAACGAAATTTGCTCAAAACACAACTTGACACTCTTGGGCAAGATCAGCATCCGGTTCCATGGATAAAGGAATGTTCCCTAAAAACCCCGTTAACAAAAAGTGAACGGGGCCGGCGTAAGATTGTTCTTATGAAGACGCAGACAGCAGCACTGCCACCAGCTATCGACGTCTTCTTTATACATCAGACTATGGTCATTGACAAGTTGACAACGGCAGGGAGGAGCTTCAGTCGTCCAGCGCGAGCTTCCTACCTTCGACAATGCTTCGGCATCTCTTGCTCCTCGAGCACGCGCGCGCAGCCAAAGCACTGCGGAAGGCGTCGAGCAAGTGCTTGAGCTCGGACGTTGCAAGGACACGCCCTACTGTTCTAATGTTTTTTTTTTTTTTTTCAGTCATTATAAACCTTTCTTTTTTTTTTTTTGCAAATGCCACCAGGCGGTGGTCTAGTCATGGACGTCCCAGCGAACTTCCGGTTCGTAAAAAGAATGAGCAAAGCCCACCTGAAAGGGACCATGAAATAAATTTTGGTCGAGATGAATGCTTTTATATTGCAATTTTACTGATCCCACCTCGTTTAGTGGGCCAAAAGAAAACTAGTACACGAGGGTGAAAACCTGCTTTTTTGGCACGAATATTTTAAAATATAGTGGACCATAGCGTACCTCCTTTCCTTTGAGAGCTCTCCGTCTTTTCACTGTGATGCGTCCGCCGTGCCCAATCACGTCACGAACACGTGATTTTTCATTTTGACTTCGAGTTGAAGATTAAAAAGAAGCCGAAAAATTATACATCGTCCCTTTAACACCGCTGCTTGAAACGCCGATGAAACATTTAACCACCAATTCTCCAGGTGAACGCCAAAAGAACCAAGAAGCGCGAGGTCTGTTCAAATGTTTTCAATATTCTTGTAAACCAACTTGTCTCCTCTAAAACGTACAGCCGAAGGCTCTCGCTAAATCTTCCACTTTGTTGTCCGCGTAGCCTTTATGCTTTCTCGCGCTGGTGACATAAGCAAACTTGTCGGGCTCGCAAAGACGGAGAGACAGGAAGTCGCTTGGGACGCAAGCAGCGGTTCATGTTTGTAAACAGTAAAAGGGTCATTATACTCCGTTCACCCTTAAAGAGCCTCTAACACGCAAAAAAAAAAATGTTTTTTTTTCATGCTAGGCGTTGAAATGGCATATCAGGACATTACAACAAAATTGTTTCACTATAGAGTTGCGTAGTTTTTTTTATAAAAAATAGAAATACGAGGCCCAATTCAAAGTTCCCGCCGTGCACTGTGACGTAACAGTGTACCGCAAGGTGTCGGGTCGGTCAGAAGGGAGGCATCGACCTATGTCACTAAAAGCGGGTTCACCGGAAGTCACGTGAGTTTCACTCCTCGTGCTCTCCGCAACCGTACCTAAGAATTTTTTTCTTTTTTTTTTATTCTGCTCTTCGTACGAGCGATCGTAGAAAATTAAGTTTCAGTTCCACATAGCTCTTTATCCCTGCACCGTTGGTTAGTTTGCGTGCTGTAAAATTTGAGGACGACGAGTCAGTGGATCGACGTGATGGAGGTCAATGATGAAAGCGTTGCGAGTACAAGCCAGTGTACGAGTGCATGCCGTCAGTCCGATGATACAGGGCTATGAGCCCCGTGCGCGACCGAAAGCGTCGCTGTGGTCGGCCTTCCACGATTGGCCGAACGCTGACTATGACGACGGAAAGGGGATTTATCATCGACGGAAATAAGAGGAATGAAAGAACTTTAATTTTGACGGAGTTGGCAGTGTTCCTTTGAGAGCGCAATGATTTCAAGCTTCCACCATGCTAATAACAAACACCATCGAACTTGTTGTTTGCAAGGTAATGACGTCACAAGGGGGAACCACAGGAGGGCGCCACCAAAACATCTCGCCGCTAATACTGTGCGCAAAACAAACTATCAAGTTTTGAAAAAAGAAAAAAAAATTAGAACGCTCGCAGAATATAGGATTGCTAGCATACGACACGCCCGATCGCATTGCTGAAGGTTCAGACATCGAGGTCGTTGAATCATCGGATACTCTCTAGGCTGAAGATGCCTGCCGTCTAAAGAATACGAACTGGCGAGTGCACCAAGCACAAGTAAACGTCGAGCACAAAGTACGTATTTTGTCTAGAACATGAGGGGGATCGGTGGCCGAGTGGGCTAGCGCACACCAGCTCGGAGCACGGGAGCGAAAGCTCGCGCTGCAGAACACAAGATATGGGTTCAATCCCCGCCACCTGCCCGTTTCGATCTGGATGAGCATCGTACCGGCGTGCGGTCGTGTATCACTACTGCGTGATGCACGTTAAAGACCCCAGGCTAGCGGTTGTACTGCACTGGCTAAATTGCTCATCTACAGCTGGGAGACTCGTCGCCCTTGGAGGCAGACAAGTCTAGGGTGTATAAACATACACACAACCCAATTTTTTTTTTCTAGAACATGAGTAGAACTTGTTTACTAGGTGCACATGCGGCCGATGTATGTCTCTCAGAAATGCATGCAGTGTGATCTCTTCTTCAGTTGCTGAAATACCGGGACAGTCCCTCACACTAGCACCTTCTAGGCATTGTAGTTGATCAGTCAATTACACTGACTCCGCTTCTTCTACCTTTACAGTCAACATTAAGCGATGAAAAGCAAATAAAAGAAACCTTGTCTGCTTGGATCGCTCGTGGAGGTGCGGAGAATAACAAAAATATAAAAAAAAAATATTACACGCGCTCGCGGTAAGCACGAGGAGGGATACAACTCACGTGACTTCCGGCGATGCCTCCCTTCTGACCGCCCCGACACCTTGCGGTACACTGTTACGTCACAGTGCACGGCGGGAACTTTGAATTGGGCCTCATATTTCTATTTTTTATAAAAAAAAAACTACGCAACTCTATAGTGAAACAATTTTTTTGTAATGTCCTGAAATGCCATTTTAACGCCTACCATGAAAAAAAAATTTTTTTTCATGCTAGGCGTTGAAATGGCATATCAGGACATTACAACAAAATTGTTTCACTATAGAGTTGCGTAGTTTTTTTATAAAAAATAGAAATACGAGGCCCAATTCAAAGTTCCCGCCGTGCACTGTGACGTAACAGTGTACCGCAAGGTGTCGGGTCGGTCAGAAGGGAGGCATCGACCTATGTCACTAAAAGCGGGTTCACCGGAAGTCACGTGAGTTTCACTCCTCGTGCTCTCCGCGACCGTACCTAAGAATTTTTTTATTTTTTTTTTTATTCTGCTCTTCGTACGAGCGATCGTAGAAAATTAAGTTTCAGTTCCACATAGCTCTTTATCCCTGCACCGTTGGTTACTTTGCGTGCTGTAAAATTTGAGGACGAAGAGTCAGTGGATCGACGTGATGGAGGTCAATGATGAAAGCGTTGCGAGTACAAGCCAGTGTACGAGTGCATGCCGTCAGTCAAGTTTTGAAAAAAGAAAAAAAAAATTAGAACGCTCGCAGAATATAGGATTGCTAGCATACGACACGCCCGATCGCATTGCTGAAGGTTCAGACATCGAGGTCGTTGAATCATCGGATACTCTCTAGGCTGAAGATGCCTGCCGTCTAAAGAATACGAACTGGTGAGTGCACCAAGCACAAGTAAACGTCGAGCACAAAGTACGTATTTTGTCTAGAACATGAGGGGGATCGGTGGCCGAGTGGCAATAAAGAAAAAAAAAAGATCGGTGGCCGAGTGGGCTAGCGCACACCAGCTCGGAGCACGTGGAGCGAAAGCTCGCGCTGCAGAACACAAGATACTGGGTTCAATCCCCGCCCCTGCCCGTTTCGATCTGGATGAGCATCGTACCGGCGTGCGGTCGTGTATCACTACTGCGTGATGCACGTTAAAGACCCCAGGCTAGCGGTTGTACTGAACTGGCTAAATTGCTCATCTACAGCTGGGAGACTCGTCGCCCTTGGAGGCAGACAAGTCTAGGCTGTATAAACATACACACAACCCAATTTTTTGTTTCTAGAACATGAGTAGAACTTGTTTACTAGGTGCACATGCGGCCGATGTATGTCTCTCAGAAATGCATGCAGTGTGATCTCTTCTTCAGTTGCTGAAATACCGGGACAGTCCCTCACACAGCACCTTCTAGGCATTGTAGTTGATCACGTCAATTCACTGACTCCGCTTCTTCTACCTTTACAGCAACATTAAGCGATGAAAAACAAATAAAAGAAACTTTGTCTGCTTGGATCGCTCGTGGAGGTGCGGAGAATAACAAAAATATAAAAAAAAATATTACACGCGCTCGCGGTAAGCACGAGGAGGGATACAACTCACGTGACTTCCGGCGATGCCTCCCTTCTGACCGCCCCGACACCTTGCGGTACACTGTTACGTCACAGTGCACGGCGGGAACTTTGAATTGGGCCTCATATTTCTATTTTTTATAAAAAAACTACGCAACTCTATAGTGAAACATTTTTTTTTTAATGTCCTGAAATGCCATTTTAACGCCTACCATGAAAAAAAAATTTTTTTTTGGCGTGTCAGAGGCCCTTTAAGCTGAGACCAGATGCTCCGCCTTCAGCGCGAGCTCTCTGACTTCCGCAGTGCTTTGGTTGCGCGCGCCTGCGCGTTCACACTTCTGTTGGCAAGGGCAGCTAACGTATGCAGTAGGCGTGTGTCTGCCTCAGGGCGGGGACTCGCATAAATGATACACCAAAACTAAAAAAAAAAAAAAAGTTTCTTTTTTTTTTTTTGAAGTAGTACAATTTTTTTAAATTTTGCTTCTTTTTTGTTTGAATTCTAAGCTATGTACTATTGTTAAGGACGTATTTTGCATGCTGATCACCATTTTGTTTTTGTTTTGTTTGTAATTTAAACTGGGCATTTTACATTATTTTCAATGCCAACATAAAACCAAAATGATAAAAACAAATTCTTTGCTTGTATATAAAAAAGGTCTGGCTCAGGCCGAAACGTCGACCTATATGTAATAAAACTCCACGAAAAGCTTCGAGGTACGTTTACTTTCCTATATATATATATATATATATATATATATATATATATATATATATACATATAAGTCAAAGATGCGTACTGTCGGAGTTACTAATTCGAAGTTTATTACGACGTTTCGAGCGGGGACCGCTCTTCATCAGGTAGCGAGTGTACAGCTCGCGAATGTTTATATACCCCTAAGAAGAAATTAGAGGGGGTAGAGAGCAATAGGAAATGGAAACAGCGTTGACAAAACAGATTGTTCTCACTAAAAAAAAAAAAAAAAAAAAAATAGAAAGTTTCTGGTTGGGAAGGGGTGGCTCGTCTTCAAACCAGAAATAGGACACTTGTGACCACCGACGCGCCCAAATGCCGAGACATTCCTTTGTGCTAGAAGGTCGAAGTTTGAGGTGGATTAAAACTTTGGGGATTTTTCCTTGAATAAGGAGTGGTAGGATGTGACAGTCTATGCCTGCCTGAGATTAACCGCTTGAGCCGTATTTATCCGTTTTGGAGGTTCTCTATGGACCTAAACGTATAGTATGTGGTTTAACTATCGATTGTTAAGTTCGAAGATCTCCTAGTGTCTTCAGCGTGTGCATCTCGAGAAGCTCAAGGACGGGGAGGATCAGCTCTCCAACGAGCCAGCTGCAAACTAAACAGCCTTCCCGGACTTTCATTAATGCCCTGGTTGAAGTATTAAACTTATAAATAAAATATGATTCTTTTTGCTCTCTTTCAATTTTTGTGCTGAAGCCTGATTCCAAAATTACTACAGAAATGTGCTTGATTGAGTGATTAGAGAGAGACAGGTGCTTTGAGAGCGGAAGGTCGGCCCTTCCGCTCTCAAAGCACCTGTCTCTCTCTAATCACTCAATCAAGCACATTTCTGTAGTAATTTTGGAATCAGGCTTCAGCACAAAAATTGAAAGAGAGCAAAAAGAATCATATTTTATTTATAAGTTTAATACTTCAACCAGGGCATTAATGAAAGTCCGGGAAGGCTGTTTAGTTTGCAGCTGGCTCGTTGGAGAGCTGATCCTCCCCGTCCTTGAGCTTCTCGAGATGCACACGCTGAAGACACTAGGAGATCTTCGAACTTAACAATCGATAGTTAAACCACATACTATACGTTTAGGTCCATAGAGAACCTCCAAACGGATAAATACGGCTCAAGCGGTTAATCTCAGGCAGGCATAGACTGTCACATCCTACCACTCCTTATTCAAGGAAAAATCCCCCAAAGTTTTAATCCACCTCAAACTTCGACCTTCTAGCACAAAGGAATGTCTCGGCATTTGGGCGCGTCGGTGGTCACAAGTGTCCTATTTCTGGTTTGAAGACGAGCCACCCCTTCCCAACCAGAAACTTTCTATTTTTTTTTTTTTTTTAGTGAGAACAATCTGTTTTGTCAACGCTGTTTCCATTTCCTATTGCTCTCTACCCCCTCTAATTTCTTCTTAGGGGTATATAAACATTCGCGAGCTGTACACTCGCTACCTGATGAAGAGCGGTCCCCGCTCGAAACGTCGTAATAAACTTCGAATTAGTAACTCCGACAGTACGCATCTTTGACTTATTAACTTTTCCCGGTTCATTGTTTTTATATTTACCTTACCTCACCTATATATATATATATATATATATATATATATATATATATATATATATATATATATATATATATATATATATATATATATATATATATATATATATGCTTTTTTCCAAATTTAATCGTTTGTTTTCTTAGTAATTACCTATGTATTGTATAACCGTAAAATATGTGTTTTAGGACAGAAATATATTGTTTGTTTTTTGTTTTTGTTTTAAAAACTGAGTATTTTGTAATATTTTCGATATTGGCAATGGATCAAATAAAAAAAAATCTTTTTTCGCTTTCAAAAATAATATTTTTTTTTTTCTAACCTTGCTCGTTTGTTGTTGTGTATTAGATACTATCCATAATTGCTGAGTACACATTTTTGTACCAGACACCTTTATAAGTGTTTTTTTTTTTTTTAAACAGGGTATTTGGCTAAATGTTCAATATTGAACATTTATTCTATTCTATACAACAATTTTATCCAAAATATTTTTAATACGCTTTTTGTTTCTAGCTACAAAGACAAATAAGTTTTTAAATATAACTATAGTGGCGTGTTGTTGGAAAACAAATGAATATCCGCTTTTTAGTGCATTTAATTAACGCATCTCCACCCGTAAAAACACTCGAAAATGCTTGTCAAAGCCTTTTGGATAACTTAGGAGATTGTACTGACCTACTAAAGACGGTGTTTATTCTGTTGTCTCAGTTCTAAATTTTCCCCGAAATTATTAGGGCTTGGCGATTGATCAATTAACCTACCGATTAATCTATTAATGCTTTAATCGCGATGAATGTTTTTTGCCGGTTAATCGATAAAATTCTGGTAAACCAAAAGGAAGTAAAATTACAGCCTTTCGTCATGCCGACGTGGACGAGTGCACCTGTATGAAGGGCAAACTTTAGATCAAATATTAGCCTAAAGTAAAATTTAGGGGCAAGATTTGCGACTCCTGACAAGTGTCCAAGGTCGCACGTGTCCTGGCGAATCCAAAGTGTCCGTTTAGCGCAAAAGGGAGAGATTAATGCGAACAATCAAAGGAGGTCGCTCTTGCCGGAGCGACCTCCTTTGAACGAACCTCTTTGCCTCATGCAGTTGAAGTAATAGTCTGCGAGTGCGAGTGCCTTTGAACATAGAATTTTTTTCGACCGGATCAGTGAGGGTTAGACTTAGACCTGGATAGTTTGGCGTGGAATAACCCTAAAGTTACTTTTTAAGTTCACCTCACGTACAAGAGACCCGGAGACGACTTACGTATACGGCTCCAAAACACCATCTTAAAATAGACGAATGGTTCAGAAGTTCAGCACAGCCCTAGTTTGCGAGGAACAAAAGTTGTCACGCATAAAACAAACTCTCATTCCAAGGGGGAAAAAAAGGAAGAAAAAAAGAAAAAGAATATGAGAAATGCAAGGATACACGTGCGCACTTCACAGATATTCATGCTCGGGTTCGCAGCATCCCAAGTGAAGCCACCTTGCCCTCCGCGGCTTGCCGTTTCTTATTCTTTTTTACCCATCTCATATCTCTCTCCAGGGCACGCTTGAGGAATCCCAAGGGCGCGCTCGACACTCATATCCCTTTCTTTTTTTTTACAAGTGTGTATAACTTTATACGCGCGAATGTTTGGTGCATAGCAGAGAAGGCCAACCCCAGGTGCTTCCTCGTCACACACCCAGCGACGCGGCTAGGGGTGGACACGGACTTTCCGCGAAAGTTTTTTCAACGTTCAGCGTCGGGAAGGGGTGCCTCGCTTTTTCGCTTGGCTGCGCCCGAAGGCGAAACGACGGGCAGGGACAGGACGCCCTTTGCCGTAGCCTAAGCGAGAAAAATAAAAATAAAATAAATAAGGGCGGCATAAACGTCGAGGTGTCGCAGACATGTGTCGCTCGTCTTCCGAGACGACGATCAAGCGAAAGGGAAAGCCAGCAGGGCTTCAAGGCAGACTAGCCCTGAAACTCGTCGATAGACGCCGCCGAGCGGCAGACGCGTCCGGCTTGGCGTTGTCGCCGGCTGGGAGACGCTGCTAGAGCATAGAGTTATTATAACGTACGCTAGAGGTTCAGCTGGTGCTAGCAGCCAGTCTACATTAGCAGTGCTCCTCTGCTTTCCTATGGGAAAACGCCCGTGCATTTTGTTTCTTCGCCAGAAGACAAAACATGGATAACTTTTGTTATCTGGGTCGTACCGAATAGTATGTACCTTGATTTATACCCGTGCCACACGGGAAACTCGAATGCCATTGACAACGAATGACATTTGAACGATCGGCCAATCAGCGTGTGACACTCCGAGCGTGGGGCGTTCCACGCGCGACAGATTGCGAGCCGATTCGTAGATCACACGAATGTCATTTGTAGTAAATGGCATTCGAGTTGCCCGTGTCGCCCGGGTATAACATTGTAAGAGCGTAATTGCTTTAGATACAGCCTTTTTCTTTACCACAGAACGATGTAAAACTTCGCTGTATTTCAGGCCCAAACCTCTGCTCCATTGCAGGTGTCTAAAAAGGAGCGATGAGTCTAATACCCAATTTACACGGCAGCGTAAAGGTACCTTTAGCTCAGGTCCCTTAGCTGAAGGTATCTGTACTAAACGGCGTTCTTCATCACACGATAAATAAACGGAGCTCTTTTAACAGGGGTATAAGTTGATGTCGATTGCATTCTAGTTTAACCGCGAGAGGAGCACGTGATAAAAAATTATTCCTCGAGATCGGTTTGACGCTCAGTTTTTTTTTTTTTATTATTGTATGTGAAATATCAGATTTAAAACCGAAATATTATTTCCGTCTGCTTTGCGGCATTTTACTTTTTTCTCTAAGTCTAAGGGCGCACCTAAATGAGTCTTGCTTGAAAACGTCCGACCCGTCTGGCCACACTGGCCCTAAATCATCTGCGTTTACGAGTTTGCATTGCGAGGTGGGCGACCTTTTTATGTTTAGCAGCTTCGTTTTCTTTCAAAGTTCTCACTGAAGTAGCTAAATAGTGCCCGGCAGAAACGAACCACGACGGAGTCTCACGGTTACGCCAGTCACGCGATCGAAAGGGATGGACGACGACGAAGATAAAGGGTCCTGGGCGGGAGAGCCGGGCGACTCGTCTACAACCTCGAAAAAGAGCCCACAGTGGTCCACCGCGTTCGGGTTCGTAGCAGACATTGTTTTCCACGCGCCACCGCTGCTACCTGCTAGCTAGGGTATGCGTTCATTATTATTGTATTATTCCATCACATTTGTGTTGACAATCATTTCATAATCTGATACTTATATATATTCAATTTGTTATAATGCATTAAACAAGATATATTTATATATCTGTGATATTATCTTGAGTTCGTGGGTCCGAGGCTACTCCCTGTAGCTGTTAAAGGAGTATCCACTCGAAGGAGAACTCCGCGGACGGATGTCGTGACGTCAACAACCCGGGAAACTCCGTCCCCGGCTCCGCCGCGTGCACCTGCGGAGCTTTCGTGCTGACAGCACGAAGCCTCCGCGCCTCCGCCACGGAGGAGAACGGCGCCGCGAGGCGTCAAAAAGGGATGACGTATGTCTCACGTGATGCGCGCTCCGTGGAGGAAAGTGGCGTATTTCTCCTTTGTGTGGATACCAACGGCGCCGCGAGACGTCAAAAAGGGATGATAATATGTTTTATTTTATTTTCCGTCAAAAGTGTATGACGTATGTCTCACGTGATGCACGCTCCGTGGAGGAAAGTGGCGGATTTCTCCTTCGTGTGGATACCCCGTGAGACATACGTCATCCCTTTTTGACGCCTCGCGGCGCCGTTCTCCTCCGTGGCGGAGTGGCGGAGTCGCGGAGGCTTCGTGCTGTCAGCACGAAAGCTCCGCAGGTGCACGTGGCGGAGCCGGAGACGGAGTTTCCCGGGTTGTTGACGTCACGACATCCGTCCGCGGAGTTCTCCTTCGTGTGGATACCACTTAAAGGTGTATCCTTACGACTGGAGTCACGGACCGGGCCGCGGACCGACTGATCACGTGATGCGCGGCCCGCGGGCCGCCCGGCTGCAATGAGCATCCACACGGCGGACCAAAAGAGCAGACGACAGAGCGAACGGGCCGGTCTAACCCTCGACCTCACAGCTCCGCCAAACGCATGCAGCGAGCTGCTTTGAGGCTATTTGTAAGGAGCCAAGATGGAGGTTGAACGAAGGAGACGTTTGGCCGCGGTGGCCCTGGCGCTGACTATTGAGGACGAGGAGGACTTAAGTGAACCGAAAAGGGCAATCCCACAGAGCGGGGAATTGCTCCACGAGCGCGATGAAGTAAAAAGTTGCATCGTCGCACCATGCCGCCATCGTCGCACAACAAAAGGTTCGTCTTCTTCGTCTTCAACAGTTGGCGCCAAAAGAAAACGACTTCGGATTCAGATTCCAATCCAAACAACAACAGTCAGCTTGTTGCCAGACTTAGCGCTTCAATTATACTAAAAACGCCGCGGTCCGCCGCCAAGGTCCGGGCGAGAAAAGTCGCTTGGCATTTCTCAGAAGCGCGGGCCGCGGACCGCCGGCGGACGTCGAAGACCGGTGACGTAAGATCACGTGATGCGCGGCCCGCGGACCAAAACCGCAATTTGGTCCGTCGTGTGGACTGGATACACCTTAAAGGGGTACTCCGGCGATTTCTTCATGGTCCCCGATTTGCTTGAAATTTTGCTAAACTCGCCAAACAACATCGCTAAAATAGTATCCCAAATATTTGGTTAAAATAATTTTTTTTTTCGCGAAGTTATTGAATTTACAATTTTGGTCCTCACCGTGTTTTTCAAACTGAAAGTCTCTACTGGCAACAACGGAAAAGTGACGTCAGTGGAAGGCAGGGGTTCACTCTTTGGTCTGTGGAATTTGTTCCCAACTGATTTGAAGCAGCTTTATGGTGTCAAATGAATGCTTTGGAAGCTCGCTCCAGGATCCGCGCTCCAGCACCGAACAAATGATTGGCATATTCTATTTTTTAGTCTGTTCGCTCGACTGGCAAGCCTGCCCTCCACTGACGTCACGGCAGTGAAAAATGCGGGTAAATTTGAATGTTAGTTTTTGCATCATTTTCATTTGCCGATTTTGCAATAACTATTATGAATTTCGCGATACTAAATAGCATACCGGAAAGGGTAAAGGCTGGGGAGTCAGAAAATATAGTTAGTTGAGGTAGCTCAAAAATCACCGGAGTACCCCTTTTAAGGGAGCTCATCAAGCTCCGTTTAACACAGGACCTCCCTTAAAGGGGCGATGCAACAATTTTTGTACTTTGCGCAAATACCACCTAGAACGAATCCCTGACTTTAATCACCTATGAAACACGCGTTCGTTTTTAACCCCACATAATAGAAGTCTCAGAAAAAAATAAAGAAAAACGAGCAGCGTTCACCCCCTCAACTCGCAGCCAGAACAAGTGGCCACGTGATCTGGAGCCGATTATACTTCGTCTCACCTTAGTATGGACTATTGTTAGACGCGCGTGCTAAAAGCGCGAGCTAGTCGCTTTGAATGAAGCCGCGGCGGCTGCACGAGCGCTCGAGCAGCAAGTGCTCTAGTCAAGGCAGTCAAGGCTGGCCGCTCGCGCTAGCGCAGCCTTTGCGGTTAGTCCATGCTAGGGTGAGACGAAGTATATAAGCCGCCAATGTTGATCATAGCCACACGCTGGGGTCGGCAGAGCACAGGACACGCGCCGAGTTCCAGACATTGTTATGGCTCGGCTATTGTCGTCGTTGCAGCGATTGGACACGGGCCAAAATCGAGTGCCCACGCAATTCTCGGGTCCAATCTATGAACCACATTAAAATATCGTCATATGGGTGTACTGCGATCCCCACTTTACGTCATCAAAGTTTGCAAAGGAGAGATTGAATGAAAATGATCGCTTTTGTCTCTGAAATTACACCGCAACAAAGGAGTTTCTTGGCCAGTGGCGTTGCGTGCGAGTAACCTTTAGTTCTACTAGTGCCAGTAAGCTCGTGTAAAGTGAAAAACATTCCAATTGAATATCGTTGCACAGCTCCTTTAACGAAAGGGACCTTTATGCGCCGCGTGATCACGATCTCACGCTCCCTTTACGACAGGTACCTTGGCTAAAGGCACCTTTACGCTGCCGTGTGATTTGGGTATAAGTAAAATAGCAATGGATAATAATGTAGAGTGTGTTCGAGGTTCGCTGGCATTCCGGTGGTGCTCATATATTACTAATATGCCCGTCTTGTCACTATATAAAAATGACCCCGTCGGGCATCTTTACGAGCGGATAAAAAACATTCGAAACGTAAAGAATGAAGTACGTGGGCTATGAAAGGTGTGTCTTTTTATTACTTATTATGTCGGGCGGCTAGCTTTTATCGGGTACCTTTTCTCTGCCTTCTTATTTTCAAAACTTTTGAGCGTGTTCGCACATATTAAAAGTAGAAAAAATAATGCAATAATTACTTATTGCAAATCGGACTATACTACGTGACTTTCAATTTATTTTGATCGTATACATGCACAGGAAGTTACTGATTCAGTATTACTGCGTAGTTCTTGCCGTTTCTCTTGGTTTTCTACGTGTCCTTCGTTCGTTTGGCATGTATATCCCCCATGCTAAAAGCACCGACGCCGTGTTCGCGCTAACAGTGCCCGACAGTGTACATAAATACATGTACGAAGCCGTTTTAGCACCGTTTTTAATGGCACGAATTTGAAAGAAAAACGCCTTAACTGACCGATTATTTCATCTGCCTGATTGAGAAATATTCCAAGCTACCTAGTACGTACACATCGCGACACTGTTAACGCGAACACGACATCGGCGCATTTTTGCATTTTACTTCTAAATAGTATTAGCCAGCACGAAATTTTATCGCTTACATTATAGAACTAAATTAGCTCTTTCCGTAGCAATAATAACTTGGATGTCATCCCTTGGTTTCAAAGAGAAAAACTGGAGAAACCGGCGATCGCTTGTTCGCGCTAACAGTGTCGCACTCTGTACTAATTATTCGGGATGTTTGCTCGGATAATCGAGCGCAGGTAGAAAATGCACTCACGTTTTCTCATAGGAATGCATTACCTGAAGTGAATTACCGATTGGTTGCTTGCTGTCTGCTTCATTTTTCCACAGTGCACTAGCGCCAGTTGAACCTCTAGCGTACATTATAATAACTCTTGGCCCCCTCGACCCGCGCGACATCACAGCCCCAGAATGCAGATAATAGCAGAGTCGAGTAGCACGAGTAAGCTATGTGCTGCGAGGAAGAGCGCGCGTCCAAGTATATGAGCACTCAGAACGCTGTATAGAAACCACGGGCATAAATATCAGCTACAGGTTGCGCTTAGGGAAAAGAAGTGCCCTACCTGAAAGCTGTCAGGTTTCAATTTGGTTAGTAGCTAACAGCGACTGCGCGCAACGCCAGTCATCGTATAATGCGGTTTTATATTTGCTTTATAATATTTCAGCTGTGCTGGCTCGCGAGTACCTGAGAATTTCAGCCTATTTATTGCATTTGCGTCACGCGAGCGTCCGGACCGGAAAGTAAAAATAAACATATAGATAAAAAAAATACGCAAATAAAACTCTCCACTACCTTCATTTGTTTATTTTCTCTTCCACTGCGTCTCGTCAGCTTACACGACAGCCAACGCGGTGCATCGCGGATACCATGAGCTTCGGTTTCGTATTTAACACCTCCACATCGCCATATCAAGGACATTGCGCAACGTGTATAAAGAAAGCAGGTAAGTTCCGCTTGCCACAATAAACCGCGAATAAAACGAGAAAAAAAAAATAAACATCAATTCCACGAAATACATTAGCCAGAGAAAGTAAGAAAGAAGAAAAACTAAAAAAAAAAAAAAACAGAAAACGTGATGCATTATGGAACACTTATAGAGGCCCGATATAGAGAGGCCGATCGCGCCACCATGTATCATCTATGCCGCGTCGAATGGTTCCTCCTGTGTTCTCCGTTTCCGTCTTTGCTATTCAGTTGTGCACACGGGGCGGCGATCGTCGTCGGACTCTGTCATGTCGGGGCGCGGAGACGGAAGACGCATGGGCTCGGAAAAAAGCGGCTTCCAGGACCGATCGAGAGCGTTTTATGCGCAGCGTTCCGGTTCAAGCGCCGAAACCCGTCTTCGGAAAATCTAAACCGACGGTGTCACCATCCCATCCCCCCTCCCGTCAATGGACTCTGCACTGCACTTCCGCTTTCAACTTCCTCCCTGCAACTCACCCGTTGCCACAGTTTTTTTGTGTTTTTTTTCGGTTACCGAGCTACGACGGAAAGTTTCCGCCTTTTTTATATTCGGGAGCTCGGATGACGCGAAACTAAAAAAATGGATGAATAAATAAATAAATAAATAAATAACGATATAAAATTCAAAACAGGAAAATTTAGTCCTGACACGCAAATTGCCGTGTGACCGTTTCAAAACCGAATGTCATCAAATGGTGTTTGTAGCGCATAAAAAAAAAAGAAAGAAACTGCCGTGATGATAGCTGCGACAAAAGCGTAGTTGACGCTAAGCTTGGGCGGTGCACACGGCACGCTACCTTCACTCGTGTCACGCGAGACCCCGTCGTAGAACCGGAGCAATAGTTGCTCAGTCGCAAACGGTGGTCCGAAAAATAATTTGAATCTCTGCTGTCGCCGTCAGCTATAGTCTTAATCGAACAAAGGGTACAGTCACGGCCACATCTAAATACACCACATTCGGAGCGTTTCGTGCAGTCTAGGTTAGTCAGCTAGTTTAAAGATTAAGCGCCCCCTTGAAAGGAAACGGCATTGAAGTGAATTTAAAAGTGTATTTGGTTTGGTTGAAAGCGGTTCGCACAGATAGCCCTTTCAATGCTGATCAAGCACTATTACCATCGACCATCTGTCAACCGCAAACTCGATTTATCGGACGTGAGAGCTGACCACACCGTTCACATTAGGTGTGAGAGTGAGATGAAGGTCAAATGTACTTTTTCCCGCCAGTAGGTGGCGCCAAAATGCAAGCTTCTGTCATTTGTTTGTCCTTTTTAATTTGTTGGGGGGGGATAGCGCGCACACTGCAGCTTGCGAAAGGGCATCACCGTCACACGGATTGAAACTTTCCGTTGGTATAGATGAATAGGGAGTTTTAGCGAACCGTTGCCGTGCTCCGAGTACCGCACTACCGGAGCCTTTGAAGTATGCTTTTAAGCGCGCCCGGATGGCACCATGACCGCTGGACGCGCGCTTAAAAGCATGCTTCAAAGGCTCCGGTAGTGCGGTACGCGGAGCATGGCAACGGTTTGCTAAAGTTCCCTAATGTTTCTGTGGCGATACGAATGTCTTTACCCCGGCTTCTCAAATAAATCGGAATTTAATTGCAGACTAGCCAATTGTTGGAATTAGAAGCTTGGGCTATAGGTGCCGCGAGCCGCCACCCGATTAAATGGGTCCAGCCGTGCCCATCCATCAATCCATTCACGAGATGCGAACATGACAATGGCAGGTTTTAAAATGTTACTTTATGGTCACTAACATCTTGAGAAACGCAGGGCGTCACCTATTATGCTCACTCTCCTTGCTTCCTAATGAGTCCTTAGGCGTCCGATACAGGCTGACGCCGCAATCAGATCGGCTGCGAAGTGCTAATGATATGCACGAGATTTGCCACTCTCTGCGTTTCATTAATCTGTCAGTGAATCGACCCGGCCGATCATTCGAAAAGAGCGTTCCCGGTCATACTGATATACTCTGTTTCAGCTTGTGTTGTACCGCAGGAAAGGCTACAAGCGCGAGCTCTTTGCTCTAAAGCACATCTCGGCGGCACACGCTCTCGTGCACCAAGGGCAGCTGCCAACGCTATGAGCTCGCGCTTCTAGCCTTCGCTGCGGTACAAGATAAGGTGAAACGATAGTATAGATTCGGTCATCAGCATTTCATTTACGAGAGAAATCAAAACTGGAACCATTGACGATCGCGTTTTTGAGCTAACCGTGTCGCGCTAAGCATAGAATCTCATTTATTAAGGCGGAAGGCTTAAGGCTGGTTCACACTGCCCCGTTTTCTTACTTTAAGTTACGTTACGAAATATTATGTTGAAGTCCCCGGTACCTCAGTGCTTCACATCAAGCGAGGCTACCAGTTCAAAGAGAAAGCATGACAGGCGACATTCGAGACACGAATGTTTCGGGCAGTGTGAATGAGCCTTTACTTGTCCCATTCAGCGAAAAATCAAGGTAAATAACCATAAGAACGAGGTTGCGCGGCACGCGCCGCTCAATGGGCGACCATACTTGTCCCATTACCTTGGCGTCGTCCTTGCGGTCGTCCTAGAAGTCGTCCTAGACCTCTAGGACGACCTCACTTGTCACATCACGTAAAAAAGAAAGCGGTGTCGGCATAGTTGTACCCGAAAGATGGTAATAAAGATACGTCATCAAGCGTCATCAGCGTGGAGTCATCAAGCACCATCATAGCGTGACATCAGCGTTGCCGTGATGTCACCGCCGGAGCGCCGTGTCCAAAAGGTGCTCTTCGGACTTCGTCTATGCTCGTTGTGTGCTTCGTGCGATGGACTGTGAGGCGACCGCGTCGACATCTACGCCCTCGACATCGACAGTAGCGTCTACATCTATGGCGGCTTCCGCAGGCAAACATGGTCGCTTACGCAAATACGCTACAGCCTCCTTAAGTGTCCTCCTCTGGGCGTCGTTTTCGACGTCGTCCTATAGACACCTTCCTTGAGGTCATCCTAGAAGTCTCCCTAGACGTCGTTCTTGACGTCATCCTAGAGGTCATCCTAGACGTCGTCCTCCAGGCGTCGTCATCGACGTAGTCCTAGACGTCCTTTAGGCATCGTCCTCGACGTCGTTCTAGTCGTCGTCCTTGACTGACTTTCGCCTTCCTACACTTAAGCGATCTTAAGTGTACTCGCGCAATTTTGTGTATCAACAGAACGCTACGGGCACAATTGAAAAACTTAGACAAATTCACTGGTGGGCATGTAGGCAGAACTTCAAGGCGCGAATATGCGGCGAACGACCGACGATCTCCGCCCGGCGGCACGTTCGCTTCGCCATTGCTCTGAGGCCAGGCGCAGAGCCAACACCACCGGGCGAAATTCGTTGTCTGTTTCGCTCCATAGAATTCGGCATTAGCTGCAAATTCTCATAACCACTTATCTTACCGAGTAGCCTGTAAAACAGTGAGACCGTCTTCCGCAATCTCTTTTCCTTCCAACTTACGGAGTATGCAAAAAAAGAAAATCCAAAGAAAAAAAGAAGTGCACGTTTTTTATCATGCAAAGTCTACAAAGCGCGCGCCGAGGCTTGAGACTTTCAAATATCGTAGTATAAGAAAAATATTAATAAGCAACACACACGCGCGCGCGCGTGCGCGCGTGGTTCCGCATTGTTTTCCGCAGGGCCGCAATTTCCCTCTTGGCGCGTGCTGCGCAGGAGGCCGAACGAGGAATCCATTAGACGGGCAGGGCCCGAATAAACACGTACGCACGGGGCCCCGGTGTTGTTCGAAAAGCGCGGTACGCATACAACGCGGGAGCGTGTATACAACAACAACGACGACGCACGCGTGGGCCACGTCCCCCCCCCCCCCCCCCCAGGGCCTACGCTGCCCCCCAACAAGGTTCCCACGGCGGGACGTTTCTGTGTGTGCACCGTGCGGACCGCGTAGCCCCTGACCTCAGCGACGTATCCATCCTCCGAGCCAAGTGCGAGAGTTCGGAAAACAAAAGAGAGCGCGCTCCGAAGAGGAAACGCTGCCGCGCGTCCTCCGCGCGCTCCCAACAGATCGAAATGCACGCGCGATAGGTTTTCCATGTTCGCATGTGTCGGGAATGTCGAGCCATAGCCTCTTATATTCACCTTTTTCGCATAACCTCAAACCAGCCAGTAACTGACGTACCCTCTACCTGGTGCATTCTTGGATTGCCCGCTGACACAGGGTATGCAACCGCCAAGGGTATGGGCGAAAAGGCTTAAAAATGGACGTCGTGCATGAGTTTGTTCCGAGTGCTCCTTTTTACCGTACTGCAATTTCCGAAAATCTACGGTTGTCTGGCTACCACTGAGTGGTCGTCGGATGGATGAATAATTTTAAAAAGCATAAGAACAATAGCAGATAGTGTGCCATGAGCACAAGAAGCTGCAGCGCGAGTGTGGCTGCAATGTTATCGAGCTTCGCATTTTCCCCAAGAATCTTTATTTCTGAAGTCAGTCGATTGCAAGCTTGAATCGCGAGAGATTCGTATCAGACTCAACGTCACGTTTAAGTTCACGACCACTTCTACCGCAAGAGGACCGATTTTAATTACCGGCGCAGGTGGTCCAATTAGGTTATCACTGCAAGCCCAATGGTACGTGAAAGTTATGAAAAAGTCTACATGCCACCACTTAAGATGGAGCTATCAAATGCCGACAGCTTACCTGCATAGACTACATTAAACTGCTCATATATACTTCGCTGTGGAAACTCAATCAAAACACGCCACCGTCTTCGTCCTCGTTCTTTCGAGGAGGCAAGGTGATGGCCTGTGAGTAGCCAGCTGGATTCAACCGGACATGCTCCAACCAAGTTATTGCAGCCCATTCTAGCCAAGTCTAGTCAAGTTCCCCCTAGAGTTCCTGTATAGGCTCCCTACGGAACCCAGAGTTGCGCGTTTGATTCCACGTGCCGCGTGCCGCCCTCGCCGCTATTCGCCGAGATCCGATCACGTGAGGAGCCGTATCAAGTGTCGTGCAGCAAAGTAGACGTTGCACGCGCCCCAGCAACGTTCCCCGGCTTTTGAGCGCGGCGCTGCTATTCGCCGAATTCAGTCACGTGAGGAGCTGAATCCACATGTCATGCATGAACGCGCAACTCTGGCTCCCGTAGGGAGCCTATACAGGAACTCTAGTTCCCCCCATACCCACACCGTTTCCTACCCAGATAGCTGTGCTGCCAGAACTTGCCGGTATTTCTTTTTCAAAACCGCTAGACGGCGTCGTCGGCGCCGCAATTCTCAAGATGGCGGCGTCGTTAAAGAAAAGGTTTATACTGACGAAGCCTGGCAGATCGCCACGAGAGGCGGCCGCCGAAATGGAAAAGGTGGAGCGGCGGACAACGGATGAGAGGATGGATGGATGGATGGATGGATACGGCTGAGCCCTTTGGATCGGGCGGTAGCTTACGCCACCTAGCCATTTTGGCTTACCCTTTAAGCTTAGAATATTTAAATGTGAAAACTATATTCACTCCGTACTGAAAAGAAAGTGAGGCTATAAAGCCCCCTTGCCATTAGTTAATAAGAAAATGCCTAAGAAAATGCCTAATAAGGAGAGCCACGTGACTCGAGCCCCGCTGCTGCGAGACGCCGAAACACACTTCTCCCGAGCGAACAATTGTGTTTCGGGTCCTCGCCGCTCCAAAAACTGTGCGCTGACGTCCAGGTTCCCCGGGAAATGGCCTTGGGCCAGACTTTCCTAGATATATCAGCTGACAAGCTCCACGAAAGAGCTTCGTCATTCGAAACACGCGATCAAGCACGGGCGGATAGCGTTCCTTGCGCCACCAGCCACAAATCCTTTACGGGCAACGGAGCAGGACCGGTTTCGAACGGCTCTTTTTGGCACAAACTTTCGAGCAAACATTATGTTTATTATAAAAACCACAAAGGCAATCACTTTCCTCCGTATAGGCAATATGTATCCAACGTTCCACTTGTTCCATCGCTTATAATCATAGGACTCAGCTGATAGCGTAGCGAGCGCCACCGAGCGGGCGTGACGCGAAAAGGCGCCGGGCGTTCTAAGAAGCTTTTCAATTGACTTTGATCTATAGTAGCGTTGCTTGAGCCGCTTTCGATCGTTTTTAAACGATTCGTAGAGACCGCCACCCGGCTAACGTATGGTGCCTGGAGCGCGTCTCCAACCGACGTGTTTAGCGTCCTATCCCGTCCGTACATCAAAAGTGGTCCCGAAGTGGCTACAAATGACGTCACAGAAGTCGGAGGGTCCTGCTGTCGGATGTCGCGATCCTGGCGGTTGATCGTAGAAATGCTGGCGAAAAGCACGAGCGAACGCGAGTGTCGCCGTCGTCGCGGCGTCCCAACTTCTTGCTGACGAAGCTTCCGTGGACTGTCACACTGCAGAGCGACCTGCTGCAGAACAGGCGTCTGCCACATACACCGCCGCTGCTGGGACACCGCCAGGATCTTGACAGCGGCGACAGCATGACACGTTTATGACGTCATCAGGCGAAAATCGAGGGACTTTTGTTTCTTTTTTTGACGCGGTAAGCACACCAGTCGGAGAGGGGTTCCAGGCACCATAGCTAAAGTGCAGTGGTCTTTTTCTTAAGCCGCCTCTGAAAGCAACCGCACTTATTACTTTTTAACAAACCTCAGACGCCAAGAAAGGCGTTATGAAGTTAGCAGAAGCCGCTGAAAATAAACCTTTCTACCCACCTCCCTCGCCCCCCCCCCCCCCCCAAAAAAAAAAAAAAAAGAGTAACGATGCAAGGCACTAATCGGAGGCAGGAGGTTACTCCATTACTCAGAAAATGAAAGTGTTTCTAATTTGATTGGATTAAACTAAATCAGACGACTGAACAATCCATGGTCGCGACACACCACGCATTGCCCCAATCATCACCAGTGACCGGCGGAGCGACGAGCACGTACGTGCGCAAGGAAGAGCGTAAAAAAATACTAACCCTTAGCTCCCAGATTTGGGTGAGGATCGATGACGATGAGCAGTTTAGAGGCCTGGATTGTTACCGACGACGCAATAAAACTGACAAACAGCAGAGAAACCTTGACCTAACAAAGGTGGCAGCGCACAGAGTATTGCCAGACGTTCGAACAATTTTGCATATGGTCTATTGTGCCAACAATGCGATCGCCAGTACCAAGATTGCGATCTACGCGGTGACGATATTTAAATGCAGCTGATGGGTGGATTCGAGCACTGCACGAGCCGTCGATTTGGGCGCGTGACAATAGATGCCACGACGTGCATTCGGGAGCTCAATCGCTGAGATACTAAAAACAAAAAGTCGAACCTTAACAATGTGTGGAACTCGAGCATGCCCTTTTAAAGCCTCTCTATTCTGGGCAAAGTGGCGTCATTCATTGTTCTGGAAATGCTCGAGACACGTGTCGCGCGCCACTTATGGGAAGAACATGGCGTCTGAAATCTAGCTCAGTTCTGCGCTCTAACGCCATGATCTTCCCAAGAGCTGCACGTTGCACGTGCCTCTTGCATCGACGCACCTTGCGTACTTTTAAAACATGAAGCGGCTTTGTGCCCTCTGCTTTGCCAACCCCATCGCTGCTCCAGAGGTGGGTGAGCACTAACTCCGTTCAAAGCTACAAGCGCGAGCTAGCCAGCCTTCCTGGCTTTGAGCCGTGCATTTCTAGCGCGAGTGCTTGTTCTCCGGAAGAACGCTTTAAGCAGCGACCTCGAGCTCTCGTACTTGTGGCTTTCACTGCAATCCCAGCTTAAAGGTGCCCTGATTAGGTTTCTGAGATCGGCTAAATATGGCGATAACCCAGTCTGCTGGCTCTATTGGCGACGTGACCGATTGAAAGCGTCGCGGTGGTCGGCCCTCCACGATTGGCCGAATGCTGACATTGACGTCAGCAAAGGATTCCTCATCGACGGAAATAAAAGTTATATAAGAACTTCAATTTTGACGGTGTTGGCAGTATTGGTTTAAAAGCGCAAGGATTTCCAGCTTCCACCATGCCAATTACAAACACCATCGAACTTGTTGTTCACAGGGTAATGACGTCAAGAAATGTAACCATAGGAGGGCGCCACCCAAACATCTCGCCGCTAATACTCTGTTTCATACTTAGCGTGCCACGCTGTCAAAGCTACTGGCGCGAGCGTGGGGCTTGATCTCGCAGATCATTTGCACGTGTTCTCGCGCAAACAAAACCATAGATAAAGCCAGTCGCTCGCGCCAGTAGCTTTGACAGCGTTGCACGCTAAGTATGAAACAGAGTATAAGCATCGTTCGTACCGGCGTGCGGTCGTGTTTCACTACTGCGTGATGCACGTTAAAGACCCCTGACTAGCGGCTGTACTGCACTGGCTAAATTCCTCATCTACAGCTGGGAGAATCGTCACCCGTTGAGGCAGACCAAGTTCTAGGCTGTATAAACATACACACAACCCAATTTAGAAATTCATAAATCATAACAATGCGCGGCCGATTTCCATATTAAAAATGCAATCAAAGATCGAACATACCGAGGTCATCTCCGGCGATGTGGGAGGAGCATTGTTCCGGCAGCCAGGACGACATGTCACCATTGAAAACGCGACATTTCGTTGAGATTGCAAACGCTGTTATTACAAAATGTGAGTGCTTTTTAGATGACAAAAGCAAGTAAGAGTAGTGGAAAAAATGTTAATTTTTCGCGGTGAGGGAACATAACACTGCAATATTCATTCTAAAAAAAAAAAAAAAAAAGCTCGAGGTACACCTAAGCATTTCTTATGAGTTGTAAATGCGAAAGGATGCAAGCCGCTCGTCCGCTCCTTTTGTCGTCTGCTCGTCCGCTCCCTTTGTCGTCTGCTGCGTACTAGCGCGCGCGCGCTTCGGGATCTTGGGAGCCATGGCGCAGTGGCCAATGGGAGCTCCGTTGACGCGCGCCAGCCAATGGAACCGAAGGCGAAGCACTAGGAGCCGTTTTCGCGCTTCAAACAGATGACGTCAGCTCGCTCCATGAGACAGTTAATGGTTTCGTATTAAAAATCGCATTATGTTGTTGTTTCCTTGTTTTGCTTTTTGTCTTTCACGAGAGTGATGTGTCAGGTCGTCAGCTCTCGAGCGCGCTCTCGCTGGGTTGAACCGTAGTACGGGCTGTATGGGCAACGAGCCGCGCGCATTCGAGATATCACTCCGCAGTTCCAGCGGCCGGAGGTTTCATAGGTTGCGAAAGTGAAGGAATACTTGTAAGCGGTGTTTACTGAAAGAACATAAATTGTAGCATCTGCCCTTGAAACAGATTCATTGCAGTGTTCGGTGCGTTGTGGCGGCGTTAACTCGTTAGATAGTATATGGTCGTTCAGAAATCCACTCGAGGTGTCGCGCGTACGGAGAAAAGTATGCACGCCGTAATACGGAAAGCTGCGCGAGTTATAAACAAAAACCAAGAACTCGGCTCCTTCCGCGGTGTTTCTACAACGAAGGCAGTTGCTGTCACGGTTAATTCGTTGCTGACGTCCAACACAATGGAAAGCTGCGCTAGGGTCTTATCGATGGGAGAGTCGAGACGAAACGGTCATAATAACGGGGTAACGCGCCAGAAAACCTGACTCTGACACAACGCGAGTCAAGACGCTTACAACGCCTCGTTTGTTCCTTGAGCATACGTCGTTCTTTTATGAGACAAATTACTGGTTTTGCAACGCAGCTCTATCAAATGCCAACAACTTTCTTGGACGGTTGTCAAAACAAAGGGCTGAGAAACTACTAAAGTGGTCCATGTAAACTCTATTTTTGTTTTCAATTCACAGCTCCAAAACCCGACAAGCTCTCGATATAAAGAAACAATAGTGAACTGCGATTATCGGGTTGCTCGGGGCCCATATCACATAAAAAAACGGACGGTATCAACGTATTGTTTTTAAAGCAACTCAAGAACCTCGTGGAAGATAATCAGCTTCTGGAATTCTGTGTGTGCGTATGTTTGTGCGTGTGCATGCTTGCATGTATGCATGCATACATTTGATTATGTATGTGTGTATTTGTGTGCGTGTTATTAACTCTTATCCTAGATGTCACTATACGTTTTCTACCCTTCACCACGTAGTAAACAGTCGCAGAAAAAAAAAAAAAAAAACCGGCTTAACACCATGCTCCGGTAAAATCTTCCTGGCAACTTTCATCTTATGTTTTTGTATCTTATATTACGCTATAGACCGTTGCAGCTCAAGAAGGTAGGGCGAGCGAACGGAAGGCCAGGTAGGAGGAAGCAGACGGAACGCTGGAAAGGAGAGGGGGAAACCTCCTCCTCTTTCCAGCGTTCCGTCTACTTCCTCTTCCCCGGCCTTCCATTCCCTCACCCTACCTCCTTCAGTTGCAACGGAATATAGATACCCTTATTTAATAGCTATGAATGTTCATTTGCCGAATATTGTTTACAATTTTTACTACAAAGAAATCGGCGCTTAATATTTGAACAGTGTGACTGCAACTTTAGGATACTCGTTTCATATAACGTAGATAAAGATGCTTAACCTGGACTCCCAGAAAAAAGGAAAAAAAAAAACATTCCGCATGCAATTTTTCTTTTAAAATGGGACAGACTCGTTCGAAGAACTCATGCAGAACGCTCGTTTGGAACGCCTAAGACCAGAATTGATCACCACAGAAACCGGCGAAAGGCACCAATTACCCCAGCCTCAACGGGGACATCCGACGCTCCATCAAGTCGAGAGAAAGCCTTACTGCGAGATTTCAACAGGATCACGAGCTAGACGCCATATCAAGCGAGGGGAGGCGGCAACAGGCGGAACGCTCCTGTCTTCCAAGTCCTCGGAATAGACGCAGCCAGAGCCGGACGTCCTACCTGCCTGGGCAAATACACTTACTAATGACTACCTTCGTGATAAATCGCAAATGAAAAAAAAAAAATATCAGAGCCGAAATTGCGAATTCACGCATGACTGGGCAGCTAACCGACTTTCACTGCCCGTGAATTCATCAACGTGTATGTACACATGCGTGCCAACGAACGTCCTCGTAGGGAAAAAAAATCCTTTCAAACATCGTCAGGATGCTTAAACTACGTAGTCGCCTGAAGGTATTTTCTATTTCGTGGCTGCCGGGACCTTCGACCGGTGGTTCTATTTACGGGCGAGTCATGGATCACGTGTTCCTGATCAGAAGAGCGACCCCCTGCTGTCTCCAAGATGTTCAATTCGGTTTCTATTTCTTTTATTTTTTTAAATCCTGTTGTAAGGAAGAGCTTGGAAGGAGCAGCTGTAAAGACCCTAAATTGAAGAGGCCTAATCTTCCCATAAATCTTTATCACCGCCGCTCGCGCGCCACTTTCACCAACGACAGTTTGAAAAGCTATACTCTCGTGTACGACGCCTGTTTAGAACGTGGGTTTGAATGCTGATGGCAAGCTGTGCCTGGTCACAACATGCGAAGACACGCTGGTCTTGATGTTCGCTTTTTGCTTTCCTAGGGTCGAATTTCGGTCAAGGTGAGAGTTAGGGCGGCTGCTGATTGGAAGTCGTACAACAGCCTGCGCATCATCAACCGATTAGGGATTTTTGACCCGTTCGCGAGTTCAGAATCGGGTAATATTTTGGCGAAAATCTCTCACCAACAGAGAAATAGCGAGATACCTATCTGGACCTCTGATGTGCTTGTACTTACAAGGGTGTCTCAAATAGCGGCCGGGCTCTCTAAATCGACCGCAAAAATCGGTTTCTTAACCTATCACGCTACGGTTTTGTGCAGCGTTGCCCACAGGAGGTGCATTTTTTCTATAAAATTTGCAAAGAGCGAACTTACCTGAGGAAAAAGTAAAACAAAAGAAAAAGACTTAACTCCTATGAAAACGCAACAAAGCCACCAGTCTTCAAACAATAGGGCGCCGTTTGGCTCGGGAGAAAAGAGATGGCGCAAGCGGTCGCAACGCCAACTGCCGCCAACGAACGAGCATACAGCGCCGAGAGCCGGCGTCGAATAGCAGACGACATATTTGACTCAAAAGCGGCGCGAGATTTTTCGATGTCAGTTGTCAATGCATCATTTTATAATCCTTAATTACTAATAAAACACATTGAATGGACACATGCTCACTTAAAAAAAATAGTCCGTCGGTTTATTTTGAGGGCTTTTTTTCGGGGTAATTATGTCGTCTGCTTTGCATTTCCTTGTTACCGGGCCAGTTCTTGGTTCTGCGACTGTCGACGCCTGCGAACCACCTGCCGCTTTTGAGTCGAAACGATCGTCTGCTAATGACGCCAGCTCTCGGCACCGTATGGCGGCAGTTGGCGTCAGGACCGCTTGCGCCATCTCTTTTCTCCCGTGCCAAACGGCGCCCTATTGATTGAAGACCGGTTGCCTCGCTGCGTTTCTAGAGGAGTTAAATCTTTATTTTTTTTGTTTACATTTTCCTCGGCAAGTTCGCCCTTTGCAAATTTTATAGAAACAAATGCACCACCTGTGGGCAACGCTGTACAAAATCCTAGCGCGATAGGTTAAGAAACCGATTTTTGCGGTCGATTTAAAGAGCCCGGCCGCTATTTGAGACACCCTGTAGTACTCCCACGGCCGAATTCGTACGAAACGCACAAGTGTGGTCCACTAGATGCGCCTCAAAACGCCGAGACGCGCTATAATACCCCGGGAGTCCACTGCGGCGACACCCGGTCGATGACCGCAGCGGTCAATCACCGGCGCAGGTTCGTTTGCTCCTTGGTATCTCCCCTCCGCTGATCACTAATTTATTCGCTGCTGCTCACTAGCGCTCGTCCCCGAAATTGCCCAAAGCGTTTACGACTACTAGGTCCACGAGAGAAAGACGCTGCCATAGCGTAAACTGTTCAATCTCGCCTTCGGCTATGTGCGGTAAAGTCACTGGATTCTGAAAAAAAAAAAAAAAAAGTAGCGCCAAGCTTCCCCGTATGGTCGCCATTTTGGTTCTGGAAATGAGAAGTCTCTTCTTGCCCTCTCCATTCTTGGTGAGGCAATCTGAATTCGCTGGTGACGGGCAACTTTATAGAAGCTTTTCTTGTATACCAATATTTTGCAATCCACACACCGATGAAACAAGCGTACGTCTTCGTACCGCCACCACATGCTGGGTCAGTGCTTGGAGGCATTGGAAAATAATTCCCCTTGTCTTGAAATACGCAAAAAGAACAAAATGAGTGAAAAACATCCGTGGATATGGGCATGATTCATAAGTTTATAATAAGATAATATTGTCTAAACAAATAGTCGCTTTAATTTTTTTTTTGAGCCTTCGATATTAGTGTAAGAGCATGACGTGTAATCATTTTCATTTCTTTTCTTTTTTCAAACGAATAATTACATATACTGTTTCTTTCGGTATGTTAACTGTTTTGTGTGCTTTGTCGCTGTTGCTACTGAGGGGAAATGGAGACCTCTCAAGCAACTGTTCCGTTGCTTTTTTCCTCGTTTTCCCTCTTCCAATGGACAAAAATAAAGAAGTTTGATTTGATTTGATCTGATGTTGAAGATGATTGCATACACAGTGCCCAATACGTTTATAATGACTAGGCACTCTTTCCGTACGATGATGCTTCATGGCAATCTTTGTGCGATTGGTTTGAAACGACCCGCTCGAAGCTTCGAATATATGAAGGGGCCGAAATGGCGATTTCCATGGCAACGGACACCGATCAGCCAGCACCTTGCGAGGCTTTGGTCGTCTGTACGTTAGTATCTGTTCGTGTCCGACTAGCAGGCAGGAAAGGCAATGGCGCTACTTTCCCAAGATCCAGCGACTTTAATGTGCGGCGGCGCGACGTGGTGGGCCGTCCCTCGTTTTTGATCGAGCGGCCGTTGTACTCCTTCATCCACCGGTAGATGTCGGCTTGTCTACGACAACGAAACAACTTGAGATTTGCGCATTTAGCGCGAGTTGTCAGTGGCTTCCAACGTGAAATAGCGGACGATCTCAATTTCAACCTGCATCTAGTCTGACTTCGCCGCGGCGCTCAGTTTGTAGCAAACCGACAACTTTTGCGCGGATTGTTAGCAGACGCCGTACGGTGGTTTCTCGTTTTATTTCCACGTGTGAATAGCGCTTCGTAGCGTATACAAACCGCCGTCATCGCTCGTGTTAACGAAAGAAAAGCCCACGAACGCTATCTTCGTTCGCCTCCAGGGGAAAATAAACCTCGAGCTGACAAATATCGAACCTTTAGAACGATAATTCGTTTCACTCGTCGTCTTACGCCGGGGTCACAGTGCTTATACATCGTAGAAGAGGCAGTCCGCATACAGATGCCAACGCGAGTCACGGCGAGATCCCTGCTTCGAATGCCGCATGGCAATGAGATCAAGGAGGAAACTTGGCACGCGGCATTCGAACCAGGGATGTTGCCGTGACCCGTGTTTCCAGGCTGTCTTGTGCATGGTCCATACAAGTGTGAGCCTTCTACAGGTCCCAGCTGAACGTACAGGGTTCCATTAGGTACCTTCTTTCCTGCTGTCACTGAAAACGCGTGACCCGATCATCTCTCTCCGCAGCCATTGGGATTCCGGGATAAGCCGATGAGAACGACCAAGAACCAATCCCGAAGCGAGAATTGTGAACGTGATAAGCCACGCCCCCATTTTTTTAAGCTGTCGCTGATTGCGCTGACACGGATGCGACAGTATATACGCATGGAATTGAGAAAGAACCCAATCATACGCGCCGAGCCGATCTGCTTCTTTTTCTTCAACCCGATAACAATCGTCTTCTGTCGATTCGACGGTCGATTCCATACGCTACGGTCGCATCCATGTACCGGCGGCTAATCATCGTCGTGCGTGTCTAATTCGGATGTTTTTTCCTTGCAGTCGCATCTTCCGGCGTTGGTTATGGTCGTTTAGCAGCCCGCCTGGCCCGTTGAGCCTGTCGTCTTCGTTCAGTATTCTTCTGGGACTGGCGCCTACGCTCTTGGTGCTTTTCATCGGTTACTTTGGCTGCTAACCTAACGCGTGACATGCACACTTGATAGCTGTTCCTGGAATAAAAATTCCGGCGATAATCGTGGTTAAAAAAAATATAAATCAACTAATCAGCGCCAAGCTTGGGTGTGACACGTCATACGTACTGTCATACCTCGCTAACTTAATCATCATCCAGAAAATCGGCGACTTCACAAAGTTTTAACCCCAACCCCCCCTCCCCCCCCCCCCCTCCCCTCCGCCCAACGAGGCAAGAATAATGTTTCACGTCAAAATTCATTTATTTTCTCTGGAAGCGACTCCGGAAAGAGATGTCACGTCATGAACGAAGCGCACATCCGAGATCGCGTGACGCGGTAACGTCACGTAAACTGGTTACGTGGTTACGTGGTGTGGTCACGCGGCGACAGCCAGGTGACGACGTGACTCACGTCACGTGGATGCATCGCACGACGAAACGCAATCACGTGAAATCAATTTGGCCCTGAAACAAACGCTCGACTTGGTAGTCCCGAGACAAGAGTTAGTCTGAATAAATTCTCTGTTCAGGGGAGTTTTACGTGAGCCTAAGCATTTCCTTTTTTCTAATATTTTCTTTTTTTGTGTGTGTGGGGAGACCTTGTACGTTTTGGAGATATTAGGCCTCCAGACCTGTCAGCGTTTCGTTTAGAACAATACGCATTGTGTCGAACAGCCTCGGGAACACACCGAGCCACCGTTGTGGCCGCGACTCGGGACGATTTGAGTTCGCCTAATTTTCAGACACAATAAGGCATCGTGTCGAAACGAACAGCGCGACCACACCCTCCAGAAAAAAAACGACCGACTTCCTCGCGCAACCCTCGAGGGTATACAAAGAAACACCACCTGCGTGTACGCGTCACAGGGAAGTGTTAGCAGATCGTATAATCGTAGAACAATATAAAATCTACTAAATTCAGTCGGGCCACTTCGATCACTATCATTATTCGAGGTTACGGCACCTGTCGCAAGCTAATGACGGCCTTGTGGTGGCTGAGGGGGACTGGGAGGTGCGAGACATGCACGGAACAGATAACACGAAGCCTGTGCGTGCAGCGATATTATACTTCGTTTCACCTTATCTGCGAGCGAAGCCAAAGCTAGAAGCGCGAGACCAGCGCTTTTTGCGTTTCTCCCCAGCTCGCGCGCTCGAGCAAAGCCTGAACGCACGGAGCTTTCGTGCTCGCGCTTCAAGCTTTGCCTTCGCTCGCACATAAGGTGAAACGAAGTATAGAATATCGCTGCATGCGCCCCACGAGCAGTGGGGCGCATGCCCCACTGCTCGTGGGGCATGCGCCACGAGCAGGCGGTGTGTTCTATGGAATTCTATGGAATACCGGGCGGTGTATTCTATGGAATTCGTACGTTTCGAAGCGCAGCGTCAAGATGGCGTTCCACCGTACTCTATGGAAAACACAGTTCGTAAATGAAAATCTAGATGGGGCTTCGACCGACGGGAGGCGGACTGAAGTGAGTGAGGGGGGGGGGGGGGGGGTACATCCTTCCGTGGGAGTTCGACAACTGAGTTAATCTAGTAACGTTGGCAGAAAGTTGTGGTGACGTCAGAAAGACGTAGAGCTCTGATTGGCTCTGATTGAAGGATAGTGGGTAGACCTCAAAGCAAGCTGCCTTGAGGTCTACCCATTATCCCTCAATCAGAGCTCTGCGTTCTGACGTCACCGCAACTCCTGCAAAAGAAGCAGACGAACTTACGCTCCGCATAGCTAGCGTCTGCTTAAGAGACGCAGGGCGTGGCGACTCCCGAGCTACTCAGTAATGCTCCGCAGTTACTTAGATTGCGACATGAGCCGATAAGAAATCCCAAGAACCAATCACGAAGCAGGGAGCGTGATCATAATAAGCTCGGCATTTCTGAAGCTCTCGGGGACTATATGGCCGTTATCACATATGGGACGCGCACGAGTTGTATAGGGCTGCGTGAGCGATATTCCGCTGCGTGCGTCGTTCTACGAAACGACGTTCCGAGAACGGGTTTCTTTAACGCGGAATATGCGTTTCATGGGACGTTTTATATACGAGAAAATCATTATGAGCGAGAGTCAGGAACGAGCGCTATATAACGAGCGTCATTAGCGAGCGTCCTAGACGAACGTTACACGACGTTAATGTTATACGTATACAGGGTGTCACAGAAAAAAAATTACGTTTTTTTTTTCACCGCAAAAATAAACTAGGCATCGCCGAACGCTCATTCTCCGCCCATAGGTGGCACTAGTGGTCACAACCAGATGCCAAAGTTTCAGCACGATCCGATACCTTATTCAAAAGTTATAAGTGATTTTCTGAAAATTGAAAATGGCGGCCGACGGAGGTTTTGAATACATGGGGCTCTATGGCACCAGAAACCGAAAACGGGCAAAAATGGGCTACATTTTCCCATTGAGATTTTCAGAAAATCACTTATAACTTTTGAATAAGGTATCGGATCTCTAGCGCTACCTTTGGGCGGAGAATGAGCGTTCAGCGATGTCTAGTTTATTTTTGCGGTAAAAAAGACCCTGTGAATTTTCTTTTGTAACACCCTGTATTTGAAGATAATACCAAAAATAGTATAAGTAAAAATTACACGAAAAGTTAAAAATAAGTGTGTACGGTTCCTGCGGGACATATTATGTTCTCCCTCGTCTTGTCAGCACGATCAAGCTTGCGCAATTTTTTTTTTTTTTTTTTTTTATAAACAAATAAAATTAACGATTACAGCCGTTGGATTTTGCATCCGTGAAACTGGAACAACTACCTGGTCCGTTTTAAATGCACCGACTTAACTTTCTGATGTCTCACACCACTGCAGTGGCGCTGCTGTCGGCACTGCGCATGCGCAAAAGCTTCGCCTCGCGCGAATCTTGTTTCTGCGCAGGCGAATCTTGTTTCTGCGCGCACTTTCCATACCCGGTGTGGGCAAATTCGGGCTTGTTTGTAAACAGTCTGTTGGTGTATAACACAACGAGTAAAGCGACGTTTAATTGTTCATTTAGTCATTTACATGTTTTTCACAAAACTTGGAATTTACAAAATTTGCCAGGATCCCAAACTCGCGATGTCCTTAGGAAAACTCGACATGGGTTTTAGTCCTTTTTGCGGACCGAAATTATTCTGATTGTGTACGCTCATTCCGATATTCGAAGTATGATTAGTTTTGTTTTTGGTTTGGCTTACTCTAAACAATATCAATGTGAGAAAACGTTGCGGGCTTTCGGGGTTTGATTTAACGAAAACAAAACAAAAACAAAAAGTCAAGAAAGAAGTTGACTTTTTTTTTTGTCGTTTGTTGTTTTGTCCAATAAAACGTCCCAGAAACCCAGAAGAACACCTTTTCAAAAACGTGTAACTGCGTACTAAGCCATAGAAAAATCCAGATTATTTGCAACTTTTGATTGGGGAATGTTTTTACTTGCATATTTTCCGAAAACGAAGGCACCCCTTAACAATTGGTTCGTGGTAAATTACAGTGTCAGAGCTTGTGAAACTAATTCTTGAGATTCATTTAAATTTGATTACGTTCATTGGTGTTCGCTGTATATTTCTAAACTATATTTTATTCAAAAGGCAATCTAAGCGGTTGTTAAACAGTGCAGTGTTGAAACGGTAACGGTAATGCCCGCTTTTTACACAACAGGATTTCCTTACTTTGACTTATCTCAAAAGAGGGAAGGAACCAAATGTACGGGCCTAGCTTCGTTTCAGTTTTACAGCGAGAACTGTTAGGGGATCTTAACTCTACTCCAAAGGATGTCGGGTGTCTGTCGTCGATATCTTGCACTGCTTGAAAAAAATAAGACAGCCTAAACACGCCGCGAATTTCTCATGATCCTATTCCGCTGATTGTGAGGTGGGCGCGCTACCACGGATGGTGAATTTCGTTTGCAGATTTGGAGCGCTCCAAAAGCGCCCCTTTTTGAGCGCGCATCTTCCGCTGGACGACACCCGGCTCAAGTTGGCAACCTTGCGCTCGTAGATTTGTTGCAGCGCCCGCCCCGTAGAGCGCCTCCAATACCGCTGGACTAGAACCGTGGGATTTCAAGGAGCTTGTCGGAAGCCGACAGAAGCGCTCTACGTCATTTCCTTTTAGTCGGCGGAGCGCATGCGCGGCGAGGTCACCGGACCTGCCAGGTCACTTATCTCTATCATAGTAGGCTGGATCGCGGATCGCGAGTTCGCCGGTGGCACCACCGGCGGCCATTACTTGACACCAGGCAATACACGCAAGCCTATGAGAGAAACACACAAATGTAGGAATATTGAAGCTTGTACGTTGTGCTTGAAGGCGAGTATATTATGATGTGATGCGATCGGGTGTTTGGAGGTCGAATCGGTATTTGTCAAGACTTCGAATGCCAATTAGAAAAATCAAACTTGCCGGAGCACCTAGGGTTGAGCTGGCAAACTTGCTCTCGTATAGTGAAGTAAACAGAGGAACTTGCCGTCAATAAGACCGTCCTCGGGGAAGCCAAGAAGTTGATGAATGTCGAAAAAGTTCCATGTTGGACAGTGGCTTTCCGGGGGTGAGCGAATTCCGCGTAGCAAATCCCAAGCTTTGTCGTCTGCTAAACGCAACTTGTCAAAACCGCCACCGACTCCGCATAACTCTCGGCAACTCTCGTCGCATTGAGCTGCACTACGTTTCTCGCCTAGCGGAGTCACTCTCGACCACAAACTATTTATTTATAAGAACTGTGAGGGCTGTCAGCTTTAATGTTTGTACACCTGCTATTTCACAGGCTTCCCGAACAGCAACCAAAAGGTTTCAGTGCCGACAACAGCTAAGAAACGGGAGAAACGGCACGTTTTCTCGTTTTTCCCATAGAGTCCCATGCATCTGGTGCTGTCAGTCAATGGCCGCCGGTGACGACACTCGGCCCCAGCTGCCGAGGCCGCGGTCCCCGATCCAGCCTACTACAATAGAGATCAGCGGGCCAGGCCGTCGAGTTGGATCTGTTCGTAATCTCGGACGCGTCGGTTGTTTACGAGGGATCGTGACGGCTCGAACGCTCCTACCTATAACGTGGATCAGGGGTGCAGAGCCCGGACTGGAGCGTGGCAAATCGTAAGCGCTGACATGTGTGATCGTGAGAGGAAGAAAGAGAAAACGAACAGAACAAAATCAAAAGGAAGCAGACGCAAGGTTAGTCCTGTTAATTTTGTCGCAACTGATTGTCTCGCTTTTTCGCAGCATGCCGCCGGCGTTTTCTCGCGCAATAAAGCAAGAACAAACCATGCAGGCAACGACAGTACGAGTGACGCTTTGCTGCCTCGTTGTGTTTATTAAAGTCTTACGAGCAATCTGAGCTCCATCGATGGCGATCGCTATGCGTGCCCCGCCGCTAGGAGGCGGCAGAAAATTATTTGACGGTGGCGAACACGGACGTCATCCTCGCGATTTGTGACATGGGCTCCGCGGTACGGATACTGCGCCCGGCCTGTATCGCGTGTTATTTCCGCAGCTGAACAGTGACAGTGGCCACTGGTCGTCGGAAAGCTCAGTCGGCTGTGGCGTTGGTTGGCTTGGCAAGTTCGAGCAGCGGCCATTTTGAACGGCAAACTGTCTCGGGCGGATCGCTCGATCGCTCGATCGCGCGTCGATTTTGAAGCGGTTCCCACGGAGCGGAATCTTTGCCTCTTCTCCCGGATTTTGGAAAGCGCTCCGCGGATCTACCAGCGGAATTCACCATGAGCCACGCCAACTGGTTCAATGAGCCGCCGAATAAACCATGTGTTGAGGAGTGCCGCGCACGAGTCTCGCGCAGCACCCGCCAGATGGCCTTAGTTGTGCTGATGTCGCATCACGCCATGTGAGTCTGACTGTAGGCTCTTCGCAACGTACTTTGCGTACCACAAAGCGTTCCTCAGTGTGTTCGGATAAGGCCCGCTTCAGACGGGGCAACTTTTCCAACAATTTCAGGGTTGCTAGCGGGTTGTTCCCTAGCTTTCCCTAGATCGACACGAATTGCTGAGATCGGGTCCGACTCGAAACAGACGAGCAAGCAACTCGGACAACTCGGAGACGTTTGAAGCGGCAGCAGCCAATCAGGAATGCGATATTTTCACGTGACACCCCTGTGGTGGTGATGATGACAACTAGTGACTTGATTCTGGTTTGAAATTGGTCGTTGTTGGAAATAAACTGCTTCAGAAAGATGAGTTAGTATTCTCAGCGCAATTTGAAAGATATAAAAACACATCTTCAGCATATAACCGTGCGTCGAAATAGTGCGAGAAAAATTCAATTTCAGGATGATGATGGAGGCAGTAGCAATCCGGTTGCTGCGTGTGAACGTGGGCGGCACGTGTTGCTGGCGTTGCGACGTCAAGTTGCTGGGCGAAATCGCACCATCTGAAGCGGGCCTAAAGTTTTGGTGCCCACAGACGAATCACAACGCCATCACAAGGTCACCATAAGGTCATCGCAGGTTTACTGCGAGATGCATAAAGCTGCGCTCACACTGCTAATACATCACAAAAAAAAAAAGAAACAGGCGTTAGACACGGTTTGAGGCGTTCTTAGTATGACGGTCAGATTGGTCATACAAAAACTGTGCCGACATGTTCGAAGCATAAGAATGTACAAAGCCGACATGCTTGAGAACTGTACGCCGATACTTCGGTCATCATGCCTACAGCGAACATCGTGTCGTATGTATGCTGCGTTTGTTTAAATATTTCCGCGAGCGCAGCTGACCAAGCAGGCAGCGCGCTCGTGGCCTAACGGTTATTGCGTGTGCCTTCCACGCAGAAAGCCAGGTTTCGATTCCTGGCCGCGGGAACGCATTTTTGTGGACTCTGACGTAATGTTCTGGTAAATTCGAGAACCGTGTTGCTTGTTCGAGGTCAGAATGTTCTACACGCAGAACCTTCTACGCCGATCCTTCCAGAACCCCCTGCGTGTACATAAGAGGCTCCGCGTGGCGAGCCGCGGTCAGTTTTCGCCCTCAGCGTTCGACTCTGCTGTTACGCCGACTTCGACGCCCGCGACGCTCTGTTATTATCTTTTGTACCCGTTTATTTTTGGCACAAGTTCGTCACATTAAACGTTTATTTCTTTCTGTTTATTTATTGTTCTTTCGGTCACCACCCGTGACAATATTTAATTATTATTTGATTTATTCATTTTTTTTTTTGCCAGGGGATTCATTATGGTGTCAGAAGGCTACCCAATCAATACTTTGCTACAGCGTAACTTATATATTTATTAAAGGAAGACAAATAAAACGCAACTGCTCGAAATCGAAACCGAAACTGGACTGGGGAAGAAGAAGAAATTTCGAGCAGGAGAGAGTTGGCAAAAGTCTCGTGGCTGTGCAACTGTTTTTTGTTTTTTTTTCTTCAATCAATGTACTTGCGCCTTTTTAGAAGCC
This sequence comes from Ixodes persulcatus, assembly GCA_013358835.2. Classification (NCBI taxonomy): domain Eukaryota; kingdom Metazoa; phylum Arthropoda; class Arachnida; order Ixodida; family Ixodidae; genus Ixodes; species Ixodes persulcatus. The sequence continues at coordinate 609,185 of JABSTQ010009789.1, read as the reverse complement.
ACAAAGAAATGGGTATTAATTTTTGTCCTATTCTTAATAATGAGCCTTCGATGACCCAGGACTTTGATTATATTTGGTGGCTGTGTCTAATAACCCCCCCCCCCCCCCCAAAAAAAAAAAAAAAAAAAAAAAAACGGCACGTGACCAAAGAGAAGAGAGTAAGGGCGACTCAAACCGGCCAGTTCTCAATCGTCCGTTTTCGGGCGGAAGCAAAACGAATTTCGAGCAGCAAATTGTGTTCTGGGTAGCTGGGCTCTCATATGTCGTGTGCAAAGAAATACCTTTGGCGAGCATAAATACCCTGTCAGTGTCCCTTTAAGGATACCTTAGGGGCAGATAAGGTGTCGCAGCTACCGCTGTGACTGCACTGTCAATTCACACAAGACTGAATTTCTTGTTTTTGTTTTCTTTAACACAACACCGGGTGCGTGCCGTCGTGAGCGTGCTCTGTTCGACGTGTCGCAGCAAACACAAGAGCCGAAACGACGCATCGGGGACGATCCACCCAGGCACCCCAGACTGCCCCATTTTCGGGGGTCCCTTTCAAACACTTTCTGCGGTAGCTGAGTTACGAGGCTGGAGTGGGGAGGGGCCCGCAGCAACAACCGGTGCCTCGTTCACAAAATGGTGGCCCTATTCAGGAGGCGAGAAGCGCTTGTATAGGAGGTGCCGGCGTATATCGAAAGCGGAGCGGCGTTGGCGCTTGTGCGAACTCGTGTTGCTTCAATCGGAGGCCCATCAATCAAAAGGACGTGCCGCGGCAACGGAGCGGCTCGCAGAAAGTGTGATCGATCTGCGGGAGCCAGCCGACTCCATTCTCGTCTTAAAAGCGGAGACAACGTAATGACGCAATCAGCGTCAAACCAAAAAAACGTACCCGTGGGGCAAAACCAATGAACCTAAACACGAAAAGGTACTGAGTGCGCCAGAGACTGACAAAAATAATAATAAAAGCCTAAAATAATGTTCGTTCCGATGGGGAGTGCCATCGGATTTGTTTTATTTTATTTAAATCATCCAACGTCGTCTTGTTCACCGCTAATTGGCACCTTCTTGTGTACATATATACAAATCCATTTTATGAAATGATTGGCGTGACTAATGGTAAACGATGCGCCAATTCATTGTGTTAAATATACACCAGGAGTACATTATGTTCAATATATACGGGCTCGCTTGTACTTTAAGCATTTTCTGTGACTAAAAAGTGCTTGATTTATTGCTTCTGCGTTGTTCTGAACCAGTGAATTCAAAAGATTCACGAGCTTACCAATAAAGGGTGACAATACCCCGCGCTGCTCAGATCCCGTTTACGTGACTTCGACGTGCCGCCTACTCCACGTCACGTCCTATCTGCGTCCCGTCTAACTGCTGCGTATGTCCCGCTAACATCCCGCCCACGCTCCTACTTCTCTTCTAGGTACCGTCTGCGGGCCACTTACGTGTCGTCTATACGTTCTGTTCTGTTTACTTTCGTCCCTTGTACGTCCCGCGTACATCCCGTAACATCCTGTCTGCGCTCTGCTGTGTGCGTCCCGCCCGCATCCCGTCCACGACCCGATGTTTCTTTTAGCCTCTCGTCTACGTGTCAGATACAAGTAGTTTACGTTCAGTCGTCCTGTTTACTTACCTCTCTTCTACGTCCCAAGTACATTCCCTGTACATCCCGTCTACGTTCCATCTACGTCCTGCCCATTTCACCTACGCCCTGTTTACGTGCCGTCTATTTATCTCCTCAATACATATCATCTACGCCTTGTCCACGTGCCGCCTATAGTTCTCGTGAACTTCCCGAGTGTGACATCCCTTCGGCGTCCTCTCTTCCTGCTCTGTACGTCCCGCCAAAACACCGTCCACGCGTCTCTTCTACGTCCCATTTTCGTTCGGTCGTTCCGTCTACTTACATCATTTCACGTCCCGCGTACATACCGTCTACGTCCCGTCTGCCGTCTATATGTCCCGCCACTTTTAGTCTACGTCCCGCCAACTCCCGTCCCGCCAGGTCTCGCCAACTCCCCTATTATAGACGTGCCTCTCATGTCCCGTCCACGTGCCGTCCACGAGTCGTCCACGTACACCGTCCACGTCCCGTCTACGTTCCATACGCGTCCCGTTTCCATCCTCCGCCCCCGCGCAGCCGCGCCGCGTAAAAAGTGAACGCGGCATCGCCGTTTCGGCGGGGGGGAGGCTATCTGGCCAAATAGAGCGCCGGTTCTTCCTTTCCTGAAACGAACAAGATCGCGCCGAGGATTTCCGCCTTCGCCGCCGTCTGCCCGGCGCGTCGGCCGGCAGAAGGGTGAAACGAAAACCGAACAAGAAACCAGCGCGTCCGAAACGAAGCGCAACATTTTCATTTTATTTGGTGCCTTTCGCCCGCGCTGCCCGCCCGCTCTCAGCTCCCCAAAAAAAGAAAGATGAAGAAAAAAAAAAGGAAGCATATATACGGAGCTCCATTCTAAAAATTGCGCCTCCATATCTGGAGCAGCGGTCGCGCATCCAAGAAAGATAGAGAGAGAGAGAGAGAGCGCTCAAGAGAGAGTGAGAGTATGATAGAGCATTTCAATACCGTTGTTTTTCCTTCTGGCGGCGACTGCAACGGGGGAAGAGGGGGGCGATAAGGGTGTTGTTGTAACGTTATGCAGCGATGCGAACGCGATGCCGGACAAGCCCGTTTCGCCTGTATACACGCCGGAGATCTGATGGCTAAACACCCGGTAACGCGAGGAAACCTGAGCCGCAGTCACACACTGCTGACACATCGTATACAAAGCACCGTCTGCATCCACTGAGGCGTGTTTCTCCCTCGTGTCGCGGTCCTGTCACGTTGGTCATGAAGAAAACTGCCTGCAGTAATGTTCAGAACATAAACATACCATCTTCCAAGCATGTTTGTTATATACATACGTGTGCATCTAACGTGTCTGCAAACATTTTTTTTAATAACCGACCTGACGTCACCGTTGTACGAGGAAGAAACACGCCCCATACAGTGTTTGCACACTGTCTTTTGTATGATGTAGTAGTAGCCTGACCGCGGCTTCGAAGGTTATATGATTTAGGTCTGGTTTTCAAGACTAGGATATAGCTAGGTGTAAAGGGCTTAGCCGTCACAGTCCAATCTCATTCGACCCGAGCGGGGACCGACGAACACGCGCCGAGTGGTGAATATCTCAACTATACGTATATACGCTGTTTTGTCACACCTTGCAGCGCAAGGAAGACTGCCGGCAGGATTAGAAAACCCTGGAAACTGATCATTCATCGAGACTCGTTGTTAGGCTCGTTGGTGCATGATGCTGCTGGAAAGCTTGCGAGCGCGGGCGGAGACAGACACGAAGAAAGGGACACGGACAAGTGCGAGAAACAAGCCGACGAGGTTGGCGAGGTACCTACCTTCCGTGCTGTTGAAGGCAACTTTAAAAAATTAATAGCTCGCTCTTCAATTGTGTTCCAGCTGTGTGTTTAAATTGTGTTTTTTCCTGCGTCCAGCACAGGAGGGAAAAAAAAAAGCGTATTTCGTTTATAATGCGAGGGAAAGTGTGGATAAAGCTTTGGGATGCGATTGGGACTTACAATTTGGCGGATGTGGGCTAGATGCACATGAAAGCATCGTGTGGGCAGGGCTCCGCCATCTGCATCACGCATCACACAACCATCAATCTTACTTGAGCAGTAAGAAAAAGTTAAAGTGCCCTCACTTCTTGTTTTGACCAAAGGCCATCAGATTGCGACTCCAAAATTATTCATCTCCAACATTACCAATAAAGAAGAAAAAAAAAACGCGTTTTCCTTACTTTACATCTTTGACAAGGATTTCAAAAGTAATAAACAAAATAACAAGAAACTTTTTTCGATCTACAATCGTCCCTTACTCTCTCTCTCTCTCTCTCTCTCTCTCTCTCTCTCTCTCTCCGGGCACTTTTCATCATCGTAAGTGGTCTCCGTAGAGGAAATATTAGAAAATATGCAGATGAATGAACTGTAGTTGATGGAATGAACCGATGTTTTACGAAACCGCCGAGAGCCAAAATAAACGGCGGAGTCAGGATTTAAACTCTGGGCCTCCCAATGTCCGGTCGGATGTGCTAGAGACTAGTTGTGATTTCATTGCATTAACACTTGAAAAACGGGAGTAGTCGGAAAGAATAAAGCGAGTAGCGCGATTTTTAACCGCTTCGATTGCATTAGGCCAGATCAGGCACGCAGCCAGAAGGGGGGGAGGGGGTGCCCGCCCTCCCCCCCTCCCCCTTCGAAATCTTCCATTTTGCTGGGACCTCCTCTCCCCCCTCCCCCTCATACAGCATTTTGTCATAGGCGCCCCCCCTCCCCCCGAAACCAAATCCTGGCTACGTGCCTGGGCCAGATTGCTGAGGGTGCCACATAGATGAAGCATATTGGTGAGAAAATACAGATTTAAAATTACGACGGATATAACCAAGTGATCGATTCGCCGACGAAATTGTTTGATTAATATGAACATTCCAGGACAGGTTAGGGGTTAAATGCACACCTAGACATTTATAACGGGTAGCTGTCTGAAGGGCAAAGCCGTTAAGGGATATATATGCCTCAACATCTGAACTTAGGAATTAATTACAATGCATAAAATCATGAAATGGGCACGTCCTCATCATATATATCCTGAAATTTAGTTTACAAATTATGTTTCAAATTATGTATGATGATTACGCAGCTGAGCTAAAACCAATAATATTTTCAAAATGTGAGTAAAGTTTTAGGACCAACCCTTTCAGTCTACCATTTACAGAAACACTGAGCGGTAATCACAGCGCTTGCTTTCCTGACCAATATCGTTTACCCTCAGCACCGTGATGTAGGCGAACAACCATGCTGGAAAGAGTGACCTTCGTACTCAGATCGGATCTAACCTAAAATAGCGCGCACCAAAGTGAACATCTTCGTTTCATTTCATTTCATTTATTGATCCATTAAATGCCCACATGGGGCTTTACATAAAGGGGGTGGGAGCAGTCAGTCTTTCTACCATTCAGGTACACAGTGCAAACTAGAAAAACAAACAAAAAAATAAAACACGACGACAGGCCGTAAAATGTGATAAGTGATTCTCTAAATTTTGAGATATCCGATATCGTTACTATTGAGTCTGGTAATTTAGTCCAATTATTAACGGAAAGCTGCAAAGGAGAAAATTTAAATATATTTGTCCTAGGAATGGATAAAAGTAGCTTGCAGGAGTTATCTAAGCGACGGGAGGTGTGAAGTGTAGGTATGCAGTACAAAGATCTCTGCAAAAGAAGATGATAGTAAAATTTATATAGAATTGGGAAGGCGGATATCGTCCTACGTGTTTTAAGAGACGGGAGGCCAAGTCGAGTTTTAAGGGCACTGACGCTAGCCGTGAAATCATAATTTCTGTGAATAAAGTGTACCGCTCGGTTTTGGACTGCCTCTAACATCTCTTCTACAAATGACGGATGGAGATTCCAAACCGATGAGGCGTACTCCGACAGGGGGCGAACAAGTGAGGTGTATGCTAAAAGTTTAGTTTACTTGGAGGCAAGAAAAAGGTTGCGTCGCAAAAAGGCCGAGCTTTTGGTTAGACTTGCTGACAATGTTCGTTATATGGCATTCCCATGAGAGACGGCTTGTTAAGTAAACGCCGAGGTACATATAAGTTGGTACATTTTCTATTGCATTATCGGAAAGGTAGCATTGAAAGTCTGTTGTATTATGCTTCGTAGCAAACGCATTTGTTGGGTTTTATTTGCACCCTCCACCTCTCACACCAAGATTCGATAGCGTGTTTATAAGCTTGGAGTTGCGTACACTCTGAGGGATCGGTTATTTTAGCATACACAACACAGTCATCAGCATATAATCTAATTGAAGACTTAATTAGGGAAGGCAAATCAGTAACGTAAACAAGAAATAACAAAGAACCCAGCACGGTTACCTGGGGTACTCCGGATTTAACTACCGTAGAAGACGAGCAACTATTGTTAAGGGCGACGTATTGTGCTCGATTAGAAAATAAATTAGCTATCCAGTTAATCAGAGTTTATTCGATTTTTATCGAACTTAATTCTAATATTAAACGGTGATGACGCACCATGTCGAACGCTTTTGAAACGTCAATAAGAATAGCATGCGTTTCAGTATGAAGATGAAGATTTTTATGAATGTCTCTTATAAATGCAAAAAGCTGGGTGTCACAGGAAAAACTCCCAGGAACTGGGCTGGTTTAGAAAAAGTAGACAATTATCAACCATGCTGTTCATAACCTTTGAGTAAACAATATGCTACATCAACTTACTTGCGACACAGGTAAGGGAAATGGGCCTATGATTTGTGGGGCAACCTTTGTCACCGCTCTTATATATCGGGCTAACTCGAGCATGTGTCCAGTCAGGGGGCGCGTCACCGGAGTTTGCATAAAAGAATACTGGAAACTGGTTTAGTTATTTTGAGCATTGTAGTCGATATATCGTCCGGGCTTGGGGCAGAATTATTGGGAAGGCTATCAATCAGTTTCTCCAAGCCAAACGGTGTAATAGAAATAGAGTTCATGCTGGTTGCGATTGTATATTGAGGTGTTTGGTCGGGTAAGGGAAAAGATTCTTGAGTAAACTCATCGCCAAAATAAGAGTTAAGGGTCTCACAGGTTTCTCTTTCCGAGAGTTCAATTCCATCCGAGTCAACGATGCGGGGGGATGTTCTGATTTGCTTAAGTTTTATAGTTGACCATAATTTCCTGGGGTTTATTTTCAGCAAATTAAAGAGATCTATGTTAGAAAAAAAACTTATGCTTAGATTTCTTAATTTCTTGCATGTCGTAGCGCATTCTCGGTATTTAGACCACGCTGATGATGTTTCTATGAACTTTGCGCGACTACAGAGCCTTTACTTTTTACTGAGGGGCCGTTTGAGACGAAGAGAAAACCAGGGACGGGGCTCGGTACATGACCCGATATGAACTTTCGGAACAAATGGGTGCAAGGCTTCTATTAGCGCATTCCTGATAAGGATCCAATTTGCACCAACAGTTCTAATTTGAAAGCCCTCTAAAAAGGTATGCATGGAAAGTGATAGATGGAGAAGAAGAGCATTTTGGTCAGCTCGAGGATTACTAAACACAGCCTTACTTAATGGGGAGGACTTAGTCGTTGGAAGTGACAATTGAACGCAATTAGACAAATGATCGCTAAGACCCTCTAGGTGTTCGACAGCTGTGACGCATTCCGGATTGGTAGTGAGAAGTAGGTCAAGAGTTGTAGAGCCGCTAGTTGGTTTATCGAACATTTGGGAAAAGTGAGTGCGCGCTGCACCAGTCCACGAAACATCTGGCCTGAGCGGGAAGAGAACACCACGAGTGGAGCGGCATGCGGGCAGAGACAACAGGCCACGCGATTTCGGGGTAGTTGAAGTCCTCAGGGAGTATAAATACGTGTGTGGGATACAACTGCGTGAGTGATTCCATACATTTCGCGAGAAGGGAAGGTAGTCCAAGAAGGTTGGGTGTTCTTGACAAGACGCCGGCCTATTCAATTTGCAAATAATCATCAGCATTGCTAATTTTGTTATTTAAATAGAACAAAATAGTATTTTATACTGTACTCGACATTGCAGCTACTTAATTTGTCACTTTCTGACGGTCTGCGTGCGCATTCGTCACAGTTCCGCCACGCGTTACTGTTTACTTTGTTTTCGTCCAGCCCACAGACTCATAAAATTGTTGTTCATCACATAAAAGAAGTAACATACTTCTATATGTTTGAGAAGTTGAATATGTGTCAGGGAACACATGCGTTATTTAAATTAGCTTCAAAATAAAATGAAAAAAATGTTTAAGGTTCTCCCAGATCACTTATAAATGGGCCCATCGAAGATAAATACAACGGAAAAGATTTGCAGAGCATATTTTAGATAATTTGTGGGTGCATTTACCTATGATGTATGTCTTGATGGTGATCGGCCCTTTATTTACGTTGTGAAGTCTTCAGGCAGTAATAGAATATTTTTTATTGCCATCACCAAATTTGACGGTATGAAGTTCATATAACCGCTTGAGACCAACACGAGAGGACGATACCCGAAAATACACCATCTGTTGAGTCTGCGGAAACGTGTTTTTTTGTTTGCTGTTTCGCAGTGTGAAACACCGGGTCGCGGGGTATGCCAAAAGCACTGTGTGCACACATTATAAATCTGAAGGCAATTACACGAAATTTGCAGAAAGAGAGATAATAAATTATATTCTTCTAGATAATCCCGCACACGACACCTTACTGCAAAAAGAAATATATATATAGATGAAACTTTTAAACGTAAACACGTTTGACGCAACTCCGTCTGATTAGGTCGAACATTTGAGAAATACAGACCTTCACCAACCAAGTCCTAAACAGTTAGAAGACCGACGTGTCAATAGGTCGAGCTAAATAGGTCAACAGGCACTTATCCATCGGCGTATGCCAACGGACTAGGACAGAGAAGAAAAAGTGAGTGAAGTAAACGACACAAGATGGAAAAGAACCTGCTCCCCCTTTACATGCATATAGTTGCCCCTGGTGAAAACACCGAATCGGGTTTGAAACGTCGGGCTCCTAACTGTTTAGGGCTTTGTTGGTATTTCTCTAATAGAATGTACGCAATAATGTTCCTAATTAAATATAAATAGCGCGAAGAACAGACATTATATTTCTAACTTAAATCACAATAGGACATCGGCTTGCGCGAGCTCGAAACTTCGCAGAATACTGTCTCGGAAGGTTAAAGTTATATTCGGTTTTACGTGCACTTGTTCTGGGGCCTCATTTTACCACTCTGTGCTTTATCAGTCATGCCGCTCTAACGTTTTATTAGGCTTCCGCATATCATCGCGAGACTGCTATGTATACTGCACAACTTTACAATTTGGACGTCCCCTTTTGTTATACTTCGTTTCAGCGGAAACGGGTACTGCAAAGGGGCGATGAGAACCAAATGCTGCTTCGAAAGGCGTGCCTCTCAATGTCAAGCACGAGCGTTCAGTGATGACTTTGGTCTAGAGCGTCGGACAATGACGTCATAGAATTCTAGAGTTAGGACTGGCTGAATAGGCGCAGGTGACCTTCTGATCCTTTCAAGCACGTGACTCTGACTCAAATGTTTGCTTGTAACACCGTAAATTGGTGGGGCGTTGACATCTTCATAACTGGATGTTAATTTCCAATACTTAGGAAGATCGCGCATGGTTGTTGCACGCTGTTGTCGTTTCGGTTCGCTACTGGTTCAGACCAAGGACGTCATCAACAAAAGAAAATGTGCTCAAAATGTTTAACTTCTTTCACTTGTCATGTTTAAAATACATCAAATTTCTTCGTTATTTTATGCTTAATGTGTTGCTAGAGTCCTACTGACTAGTTCGAACGAACGCGACGCAAATTTAAAAAAAAAGAATGGCCAGAAACGCTTTGCAGGGTGGATATGGATACTGAACCGAAATTTGGATTTCGCAAAATAAGGCCGCAGAAGCGTTGAACGGGACGCTACGAACTCTAAAACATCACTCATACATCGATACCTCAAACGAATGGCCGTATTTTTGGAAACGAAGGGCGTGATCAAGCGAGGACTATGACGTCACGATCTTTTTCGAATAATTGAGAATGAGGGGAAGCAGCCTTGCTTCTCTCCTCCTCGCTTTCGTTCAGCAGCCCGACGGGACGAAGCGAGGAGGAGTGGGAATGAGAATCATGACGTCACATGTCTCGTCGGCCTCGTCTGCCGTGTTTAGTCGCGCATTTAGTTTCCAAAAATACGACCATCCTCTAGAAATAGCCCTGTATGAGTGATGCTTTTAGGTTTTGCAGGGTCCTGCCTATCACTCCAGCCTTATTCTGTGAGCTCAACATTTCGGTTCAGTATCTCTTTTAAACAGAGCAGCTTCCACTTTTAAGAATTCGGATAAAATATCGCGAATCGTTTTTACCACCGACTCGAAGTTTCAAGGGTTTGTTACATTAATTTCATTCCTTTGTAAGGCAACAATGTTGTAAGACTACCGAAAATGAAAAAAAAAAGAAGCTAAATTCCATGCAGCCTCACGGATGCTCTTACAGTCTCCGGAATAGCGGTATCACATCTCAGGCCTTACCGGTTCACGGCTCTAGACACAATACACTTGAGACACGGCTCTTCCAATGACTTGAGCATCAGAAACACATGTTAGTTTGTTTCTCTATATGATGACTATTATACAAACAATAAGAAAAAAAAAAAAAACGAGCAGCGTTCACCCCCTGAACTAAAGCAGCCAAAACAATTGGTCACGCGATTTGGTGGCGATTATCTGACCCCAGTGTTCATCATATCACCTCAAAACCGAACTTTTTTCAGAGCCATCATACGTCTCATCTCGTTCGGACCACCATAACAAAGTAGGCGTGCCACATTGTCGCACTAACTTGTTTTTCGATTCATTTATCCCAAGGACTAGCAACGAATGGAACCACCTGCCCGCCTCCATCACAACGACTACCGACGATTTCACTTTCAGATCCGCCATTGAGTGTTATGCACTTTCTCAATAACCTGCGTTGTCTGCATTTTTCATTATCTGTTAAATTTCTGAATTAACTACCTGCTGTTTGTTTTTATGTTTTCCACCACTCCCTTCTGTAACGCCCTCTGGGCCTTGAAGGTACTGAAATAAATAAATGAATAAATAAATAAATAATTAAATTAATAAATAAATAAATATAGCCATGCGCTGAGGTTGGCAAAGCACAAGGGCAGGTCTCCAGACATCGCTAGGGTTCGGCTATTCCCATCATTGCAGCGATCAGATACGAGTCACAACCCGAATGCTCGTCGAGGCATTGATTGTCACGAGTCCACATCGAACACAGTGCCTGAGCACAAACACAGCTTCATATCGAGCACAGTGCTTGCGTTCAATTTATTATCCGCATTTGACTATCCCCTCCGTGGGGCAATACGACTACGTCAATATGACTACATCGCGGGAAAGAGTCTTGTTCGTCAATGCCGTTGCGTGCTTCGAGGTTACTTGGCTCCCACTGGTGCAAGCATTTGCAAAATGAGAAACAGTCCTACTCAATATCGTTGCGCGGCCTCTTTAAATGAGAAATGGGACTCATATCTGGGTTTACTATACAAACGTCGTCCAGTCGCGTGAATAGTTTAGAGACAGGCAAGAAAGCTTTTTGAGGTGGTTTAGTTGAGCTATACTCGTGTTCACCTCAAGAACAGTAGTAAAAAAAGTCCGATTCATCACGGGACGTAACTAATTTCCTCCTGTATGTGTCGAATGAAGATGTATGTAGGCGCATCTTAGATTGACTTTATGCTATTTTATTAAAACGCACACGTTTCAAACGCTAAAAGTACTTTTTTTTTTTTAATATCGAGAAGGAAATCTTGTAAAACTGCTTTGCGCTGCGCATAGCACGCAAAACTTCATTTTTTTTTTTGTTAATGAGACAAGGAGTATAGTTGCTTTCTCATTATTTGCTAAGAACTCTGCGTATTTTTCTTGGCATCCACTGGCAATTTGCGTTTCTGTGTCGAAGACGGGAGGAAAACACGGCTGTTTCACGGTCAGTTTCACGGTCAGTTTCACGCTTCGCAGGATGACAACCTAGGAGACAGCGCTGCGACGCCACGGCCAGGAAGGTGCGCAACGGACTGGAAACCTAAAGCACAGCTAAGCAAACAAAAAAAAAAGTATTTAGAAAACAGTGACTTATACAGTCACCAAGTTCATGGACACGGAAACGAACTTCAACCGAATGAACCGTGACAGACCCCTAGTTAGAAAGGGGCGATTCACGGGAGAGTACCATCAGCGTTCTCTTGTTTTCCGACTCCCGCGAAGACACTTGGAGCTACACGCTGGCTTTCGTTGTTTGGGATAGAGTCGCGAACGTTCACTTTTGCGCGCTTCCTACTTTTGCAAGGACCAAAACATATAGCCGTTGTGTACTTGTAAGTTGTAAAGGTCTGTTCCCACACCCACACTCAGCACTATTAGTCAGCGCTGGAAATAGTGCTGACCTCGCTAATGCTATATTAGTGGCACAGTGCTGATTCGACACTGCATCATTGCTAAGTTACGTTCAACTCAGCGCTATATCAGCGCAGTTTGCTAATCTAGTGCTATAGAGAAATAAAAAAAAACTTGAGCGTTTTTTAGCTCAGTAGAAATTAGCTGTGCAAGTTCAGACGTAATAGGTTCGTTTGGTGCTCTTCCAGAGTTTGGAAAGGATTAACACATTTTCGACATAATATAGTGAAATGGCTAGCGCGAGATGCATGTTAAAGACTTCGTAGGTACCACAGTCGTATTGTGAATAATGGTCATGCAACCCCTCTACAGCAGTGACGTAAAGAGAGGCCTTCTAACAAAATGTCGGCTGGCGTTTTAAAGTTCCCCGGGGGAGGGGGAGGGGGGGGGGGGGGATTCGTTTTGAGGTATTCTTATCAGCTTCCGCACCTTTCGTATACTTGTTGTATGTCGTTTATTTCAGAAAAAAAAAAAAGTCTGAGGGACATAGGACAAAAGAAGACAAAACTGTGTTCTGACGGTACACTTCACCCCCTGGTGAATTCGAAACTTTTTTTTCTCCATCGAACCACTCGCCTGAGAAGCACGCTAATCAATGGGCGGTGACCGTCGCCAGCTTAGACTGCTAACCCCCCCCCCCCCCCCGCCCCCGCCCCCCCCCCCCCCCCGGGCCAAAAAAAAAACAACAAGTCTTTACTTCAAAGACACCCGACCGAAAATTGGCCCATCCTTTCGAGTGGAAGCATCTCCCTTTTTACCTCGGTTTTGCGCGGCAAAACTGGGTTTCTACGTGTGAATAAATGCGGAAGCGCTTTCGAGACCACCGAGGCCTGGAAAAATTCCAGCCACCTTCGCGGAACTCAGATCATCCCGCCACCAAGTATACGGATCCAGCCAACCATGCGGGGTCCCGCGCCACCGCAGGTGATAAAGCCGCTCAAGCCGGGTACCTGACACGCGTGATAAAAAAAAAAAAAGAAAAGAAGAGGATCGCTATAAGGACAGGCGGGCCATCAAGATCACGCGACCGCGGGGACTTAGTGCTCTCCGAGTAGATAACACACAGAGGACCGGATTCTTTTAACTCCCACACGTACATCGCCACCATGGATGGCGTTGTGATTCAGATGCTTCCGCGTATAGACTTCTTCCAGCGCTTATCACTAGGGGGCAAAATGCGGAGTTTTTGGGCTGTGAACTCATGCGCGGTGTGGGATATTCCACGGAGGAGAGCTGCTGTGCCTTATCAAAATGCGTTGCACAGCCAAGGCAATTATTAAAGTAATGTATACTCTGCTTTTCTTTAAATTTTTATTATAATTTTCTTTACAAGCATTGCAGGTAGCAGCACTGTCCTCGCAGAGGAACATTCTAACAGGCGTGATAGCAGGAGGTTTTCAAATCTATCAACGTTTAGGCATTAAACGAGCAAATGGCGGAAAAGCAGTTCCACTGTTCCATAGCATTAATAAAAAGGGATTTGAAAACGTTTAGTTCTGGCAAAGCAAAGGTATAAGAAACGCCTTTCGGACGACAAATTTTTCGTTCAGAAACAATTTGGAAATTGGGACATACTCAAAGGAAGTAACCACGGAGCACGCCCTTGACGTGCAGCACGATATCGGTCGATTAGAATCGCGCGCATGCGCAGTTTTGACCTTAACAAAATTCGGGTACAAGCGCGTGCAACTGGAACAAGTCCGGCACCGTTCCACATGATATAAGAAAAAACGAAAATCTCAAAAGAGCAGCGTGGAAAGATAAAAACAAAAGTATCCCTCCCGCGCATTTACTTGTCTCGGCGGCGGCCGGTAACTCTATTAACTAGAGTGTGACTACGAAACTGGCGCTCTTCTAGTTGAATACGAGTTTGCGCTAGCCGCTAGTCACGCAACTTCCCAGTTGCCGAAAAAAAAAGTCTGAACAATGAGTCGTCGAGCGCGATTTTAGAATTCAGTGATTGTAGAACTCTACAGGAGCCGCAGCCTGGCACGTACGCTCTGGCACCTCCTGGTCGTGGTTGTTGGTGAATGCGGGTATCTCTCCAGAGGGCTAGAATATCCTCGAGACGGATTTTGACCTTACGAGACCGGCTCCGTGGGAACAAGAAACTGAAGATTTTTTTGGCGTTCCCGGCAAACGGCTGCCATAAGTCTGTCCTCCCTTCGATTATTCAAGTGCGATTTTGCGAGCAGTTAGAGTGGGCGGACTTGATGATGTAAATGAAATGTATGGCTTTCGTGTACTTGAGGAGCAGCATGTAAAGTTATTTATGGGGAAGGTCGTGCTAAGCGAAAATTGAAGGCTTACGTCTGCTGAGCGGAATATGCTGGAACACTAAGTGCTTGCTCTCTACGGAGAAGGTCACCTGCTCTCAAAATCCCGCTTGCGACTATTTCAACCACCGGGAGATCAACTCGGCCGGAAAACCGAAACAAAAATACCCGCGGCACACAGTGAGTGTATGAACAAAAGTTATCTTGTTTCATACCGAAGTTTGGATTCATACTGCTCGGAAATAATATTTGTTAAATCCTTACGCAAAGTCGTTATAAAAATGTGACTTGTTGTAGCTATATTTGTTTCGTGCTAACGCGTTGCGTCTCAGTTGTGGCTTGGGAGAAGTCTGAAAAGTATGCCTGGACAATTGATTGGTTAACCTACCGATTAATCAATTAATGCGTTAATCGCGCTTATTTTATGGACCGGTTAAAAAGTACAATCCCGGCAAATCAAAAGGAAATAAAGATTAAACACTTTCACCACGCTGACGTGTGCGAGTACACCTGTACGAAGGGAAAACTTTCGGTGAATTTTTAACCGAAAATACACTGTAGGGGCGAGATTTGTAACTCCAGACATCGCCAAAGGTTACACGTGTCCCGGCCATTTCAACGCCGTGCGAGTGTTCGTTTAGCGCAGCAGAGACTATTGTAAACAATCATAGCGGGTCACTTTTGCGGGAGAATATTAACGAACCTCCTTGAATCATGCAGCTGAAGTCGTAATCTTTGACTGTGTCTTTTATCTGTCCTAAACTACACATCGAAGTTCATTCATATTAGAAATAGTATACTGCACCGCTTATCACATATTCAGCAAGAAAAAAAAATATTT
This sequence comes from Ixodes persulcatus, assembly GCA_013358835.2. Classification (NCBI taxonomy): domain Eukaryota; kingdom Metazoa; phylum Arthropoda; class Arachnida; order Ixodida; family Ixodidae; genus Ixodes; species Ixodes persulcatus. The sequence continues at coordinate 594,019 of JABSTQ010009789.1, read as the reverse complement.
TGATTTTTTAGCAGCATTATGCATAAAAAAAAACTAGAAGATTAATCGATTATTAATCGATTAACAAGAAGAAAGTGATCGGGTTAAATATTTTAACCGACGCCGAGCCCTACTGAAAGGTAAGTGGTAGGTTCGGTGCGTTTCTGAGGAGCTATCAATTCCAAAAGCTTGTTCACCTGCTGGCAAAATATTTGTCACTTTTCAATCGCCCGGAAAGTAATTACGTCGCGATAACATGTCGCTAGATATACTGTATAAACGTGCCACACCTGGTAACGGCACATTTCACGTCGCTTTGTGGTGTTTTACTAGTTCTATGAACGCTGGTAGCGCACTTCAAATGACAGTCATCAACACTCTACCGTCTGACCGACAGGGTTGAGTCACTAAAACTGGAGAAGGCAAACCCGCACTGAGCCTGCGGGAAGAAAAAAAATAACATAATCACTAGAAAGGCAATGTCCTCGGGAGTGAGCATATAAATTAGTTTAAGTGATAAACATAAACACCTGGAGGTTCCGCTATGGCTATTACTTTACCACACCGGCGTTCGCAAAACATTCAAACTTGGGGATGACTATTTTTTTCCAGGGTAAGACTTCATTTCTACTTCACTGCTCATGTCAGAGTGAGGCTTCGGATTTAAAAAAAAAATGTTCTCATAATATCGTTATTTGTTTATTTAGCTGGGTGTAATCACTCGAAAACAAAACGACATAGATATATGTCATGTTCTGCTGCCTGCCTATACAGGTCGTTAGAGCTAATAGAACGAAGACAACGACGCCGCACAGAACGAATATCCAGCAAATTTCCAATGAAGTCATCAAAAGCACCGCCATGTCCATTATGAACTTACTCTGTCGTAACTTCGCTCGGCCAGACATGGCAACGAGAGCTGGGAGGAATAAATAATCGGGCTTCAAATCTGGCCATGCGTGTCGAGAATCCATCAGACACCGAACTCTAGGAGGAGCTTGGAAAGAAAAGCCCAAGGCCATTATTTGACAACGCACCCTCAATCTTAGAAGGCGGTTTCTCCGGGGGCCCCCTAATGCAGGGGTTGCAGACTTGCAAGTGTTGGCCTTTCAGAAAACCTTCCCTTTTGAACGAGTTTGGGAGAACGCGAGGCCTCCGCGAGGCCCCTACAGAAACAGGCCGATTGCAAGACGCAGCAGAGCTCTCGTTGATGAGAACTTTCACCCGGACCAAGCGCGACCTTGGTGCGAAGATTGGGTTTCGCTCGAATAGGCCCAGGCGGTGAACAGAGGGCGGCACGTTCGGCTGGTAGTCACCGCCACACGGACAGTAACTTTCGGTTGTGGAGGATGGCGTAGGAATGCCTGTGCTTAGCGGCGGTATGAAATTCTTCTCCCTTCTCCGTTCGATCAGAACTTAATCGGAGATTTTCTCATTGTTGGATTTAGAAGCTTTGGCTAGGTGGTGCAAGCCGCCGCCCAATTTAAAGGATTCAGCGCACCCATCAATCTATCCATCCAGTCAGTAGCATGCCTGAATTTTAGAGTGTATCCAACTGTTCGATTGGGGTCACGTGGTTCATGGACCGTGCTTGCAATACGAGCTGCGAGGAGGTAACGAAAGCGTTGAGCGTCTACAAGCGTCTGCCTCGCTGCCTTTTTTGCTCCTCGGCGCGTGATAACGCAACGCATGCGCACATGCGACAGATTAACGCCGGAGGCGTCCGCCATTAAATTGCAAATGCTCTTCATGATGTGAGTTGCTCCCTGTCTTAAGTCTAAGTTCTTTAGTTGTTAGCGTTGTTGTGTAGTGCCTGTCATCGAACGATTGCACAAGACCGATGCTTCGCGGTTTGCATGGGCCCATTGATGTTAGAGTGGATTTAGTGAATGCCACCCTCGAATTCCTCGAGGTTGCGAGAACACTACAGCGGGTAGCATTACGTGTTCATTCATTGGCTGCGATCAACTTTCATGTACAAAAAAGACATTTTTTAGTGTGCTCTGTCTATATTTTACTTGCCATGTCCGTTGAGCTGAGAGCCTCTTAACAATGTTTTTTTTTTTTTTTTTCCTTCCAGTGAACAGACAATATTGAAAACTTCCTACATAAGGGATTTTAGTGAGCTATGCACTGGCGGCAAGGAGACAACGACTCGTGATTGTGCTGAAAAAAGTGGTCACTTTAAACAATCAGAAACGCACAATTAGCTGGCTGTCGGGGCTACGTGCCTTGCAGCGAATATCATGCTCATTTTATTTAATGAGCATTGATCTTCTTTTTTTTTTCTGAAGTCTGCTAATACGCAAGTTCGAGGTATTGAAAACTCAAACTCCTTATTGCAAGATAACGCAATTCTGTGGCCCCAAAAAGACGCCTTTTGGTAACCGCGTGGGAAGCAAACAATCTAATAAAACATTGGCTGGTTTTGCTTTCTCAAAACACGATGTGCGCGGCTCAATCCTTGGCAAGAAGGCATCAGGCATAGACGGTTTACTTTCAAGTTCCGATCTCGCGAGATCACGAAAAAGCTTCTCTCTATACTTCCATCAACGTAGATAGGACGCTCACTAAGTGTTCACACTCGCGTACGAAACACGAGCAACATGAAAGGAAGGTAAACCCCCGCTGCGCGGCAGATGCCCCCGAACGAAACCGAAAGGTAGCGAAGAATAATCTCTTGTCTCGACCCGCGACCCCTCCAACGACCCAAACAACGCCAGCAATAACAACAACACTAGTCTAAGCAGACCACAACAAAAACGTAAAGCGAGCAGAAAAAAAGAAAGTGGGCTACCTTGACCGAAAGGTGCACGCGAGCGTGTCGCCAAAAAACTTTCTTTTTTTCGAGCGTATTGCCTCGCTTGCACGTTGTTGTTTTTGTTTTTCATCGAGCTGCCGTCGCGTAGGCTTTCCCCCTTCCTACACCCGAAAATAGTGCGCCACCCATCTTCTGGGTCACGCTCCGCTCTCACACAGGGGCGGTTGGCCCGACGCCGCCGCCGCCGTCGCCAGGGCACCACCTTCAAAAGACGGCGCGCGCGACCGCCGACCGAGGACCACCGCCATGCCTTTGACCCTCGCCGGCCGTGGCCTTCGCTCATGGGACGACCCATGTACCCCTGCCGGTGGCCGTGTCTCGTGTCTGATGTCGCCCTGTTCGCGCGCTGCGACGTACCACGTTCCGCGATCTGGAGAGCAACGTGCAATGAAGTCGAAACTATACGGAGCGCAAGTTCGTCTGCTTCTTGCGCAGGGGCTGCGGTGACGTCAGAACGCCGAGCTCTGATTGGCTCATGACTGGAAGGATAGTGGGTAGACCTGAATGCTAGCTGCCTTGAGGTCTACCCACTATCCTTGCAATCAGAACCAATCAGAGCGTGGCGGTGTTCTGACGTCACCTCAACTCCTGCACAAGAGGCAGACGAGCTTGCTCTCCGCATACACACCAAAACGCTGCTTCCATACAAGCCGGCGTTTGCCCAACCAGGCGAGGGCACTGCGCGTGCGCAGTGCCCTCACCTGGTTGTTGTTGTTTGGCCAAGGACAACTAAGAATGATCACCAGCAAGGCGTTATGACGTCACGTGCGATCCATGCATACACGAGTCTCATTGATGTCACATCGACGGCCATTGTTGTGACCTTCCTGCCGAGTGCGCACCTTCTGCAGCAGACAATTCCCACCGAATGTGTATTTTACTCGGTAAGGACAAGTAGAGATTTGACCGTCAGCCTAGTGGGACGACGTCATGTGCGAGCCACGTATGCATCGTTTCAATGTTTATAAAATCACAGCCTATCGTGTGATCTCCAGTCCAGCACGCGCACGTTACATCGCTTCAGAAAGCCAGCAAAGCACGCGTCGTACGCTGTACGTGGCACCGGCCAGAAGCCCGTTTCTGAAATGGTCTATGCACCGCCTCACAAAGTCGTCCAAAAAAGGACTTCCGGTCGATACCACTTTTGACGTTCATGCGCATGGCCTTGTTCCGTTTCCTTGGCGATGCGACGGACATGACCTGGAAAGGCTGAGCTAGTTGGTGATACATATTTGGGCGAAACCAGCTGAACATAGAAATATCAACCATCCATACAAATGACTCATGAGAGGAGAAATTAAACGCGCATTCAACCGCTGGAATGCGAATCTTCTTTCTCTTCCAATAGGTTTGTTTGTTCTATTTCTATTCTTCGTTTCTTTCTGCATTCTGCATTTCATGAGAGTCTTCTTCTTCGACTACCTTATGCTTCCTCCTCGATTTTCTAATTGCTATACTTTGTTTCACCTTATGTGCAAGCGAAGGCAAATCTGGAAGCGCGAGCACGAAAGCTCCGTGCGTTCAGGCTTTGCTCGAGCGCGCGAGCTGGGGAGAAACGCAAAAAGCGCTGGTCTCGCGCTTTTAGCTTTGGCTTTGCTCGCAGATAAGGTGAAACGAAGTATAGAAGTACTGTCGCCTCGCAGGAACGTTGGAGGCGTTGGAGGCCTTGGCCATAGAAGAGAAAGAAGACGAGTGCGTTAGTTCATCATTAGTCTCCCTATCTATGGTGCCTGGAGCGCGTCTCCGACTAGTGTGTTTAGCGTCCTATTCCGCCCGTACATCAAAAGTGGTCCCCAAGTGGCAACAAATGACGTCACAGAAGCCGGAGTGGCATGCTGTTGCCTGTCGCGATCCTGGCGGTCGGCCGTAGAAATGCTGGCGAAAATCACGAGCGAACGCGAGAGTCGCTGTCGTCAAGGCGTCCCAGGTGTCCCAACTTCCGGCTGCCGCAGCTTCCGTGGACTGTCACAGTAAAGAGCGACCTGCAGCAAAACAGGCGTCTGCCATATATACCACAACTGTTGGGACGCCACCAGGATCGCAACCGGCGACAGCATGACACTTCTATGACGTCATCAGGCGAAAATTGAGGGACCACTTTTTTGGGCGCGGTAAACACACCAGTCGGAGACGCGTTCCAGGCACCATACCCTATCGGAAAAAGAGAAAACGTTCCCGCAAGGCGAGAGTACGGAGAGTTATACAATAAACGATACAGGCTCAGGTGGCGATAGTGTGCTGCTGCATTTTGAAGCAGACAGCAATCACTCTAGATTCGACTTCCGGTAATGAATTTATATGAGAAAACGCAAAAACGTGGTACAGATTTGACGTCGCAGACTGCTAATATAGGGCATATATTTACGCATATAGTCAATGCTATGAAGCGCACAGAGTGAATCAGCTTGACAAAACACCAAAAGTATGCTAATATATACCAAATCAAACAATCAGTACAGACGACAGACGAAGCCTGAGTTTATATGTATATATATATATATATATATATATATATATATATATATATATATATATATATATATATATATATATATATATATATATATATATATATATATATATATATATATATATATATATATATATATATATATATATATATATATATATATATATATATATATATATATATATATATATATATATATATATATATATATATATATATATATATATATATATATATATATATATATATATATATATATATATATATATATATATATATATATATATATATATATATATATATATATATATATATATATATATATATATATATATATATATATATATATATATATATATATATATATATATATATATATATATATATATATATATATATATATATATATATATATATATATATATATATATATATATATATATATATATATATATATATATATATATATATATATATATATATATATATATATATATATATATATATATATATATATATATATATATATATATATATATATATATATATATATATATATATATATATATATATATATATATATATATATATATATATATATATATATATATATATATATATATATATATATATATATATATATATATATATATATATATATATATATATATATATATATATATATATATATATATATATATATATATATATATATATATATATATATATATATATATATATATATATATATATATATATATATATATATATATATATATATATATATATATATATATATATATATATATATATATATATATATATATATATATATATATATATATATATATATATATATATATATATATATATATATATATATATATATATATATATATATATATATATATATATATATATATATATATATATATATATATATATATATATATATATATATATATATATATATATATATATATATATATATATATATATATATATATATATATATAAAATATATATATATATATATAATATATATATATATATAGTGTGTGATTTTTAAGATCAACACATTAAAAACGCGATAGATAGCCCAATGCCCGTTTTCACAGTATATTCGTAGCCTCGGCGGACATTAGATGAGTAAACAAGTGTCGCAGTACGTTGTCTAATAAATTTTTTAATTGACAGTGTAATTGACCATGATGAATTTTCAATTTAAAGGGGCTATGAATAAACTCTCCGCCCAACCGAAACAATTTGTGAAAAGGCGACGAGTTTTGGGTTATTCATAGCTCAAAGTCTGCCTTCCGTCGCCTGATTAAAAAACAGCGCTCTGGACAGAGCGCAGGATGATATGCTTGCGTAGTCGCCTCAAACGCACCGTTTAAAGTATGATCCTGGAGCATTCACTAAAAGCTCGCTGTCAAAAGTATGCAAGTTTGTTCATGCTGAATCCGACAGCACTTTATAAGGGTTGTAACTTCACTAGAAAATAAAAAATGCATGTAACTCCAGTATGCGAAGTTCTCAGTAACACAAACACACATGCCATTAGCGACATTCCATGTCAAAACCGCTAAGTCACTCTCCATTTTCCCCGCCCCTGCCGCGCGTGGTTCTTGAATTGGGGGAAGAAAGTGAAAAATTTGATAAATAAATATCTCAAAGCCCCTTGCTGTTTCGTGAATAGTTTTGATTGGCTTACGCTCCAATAATGACTGCCTCTAAAACAGCAATAGAAAAAAAGGTAATTTACGGATTTCAGTTAATTAATTAAAATGTTGCCACGGTTATCCACCCATGTAATGTCCGCTGAGTCGCACGACACACTGAAGACTGCATCAACGTGGCAGCAAGCCCCTTTTTTTCTAAAAACCTGTTGATTGAAAAATATCACCGGGTACACAGCTGACATAATGTGACAAAATAATGCTTCATTTCTCATTTCACTGCAGACCACGTGGTCCAAAAGTTCCCCGGGGAAACGACCGGCACTGGCACTGTCAGAGCATACTTACGTCGCAAATGCAGCATGGACTATAGCCCTAAAAAAAGCACAAATAGAAACGTTAGCTACATTGTACGCCACGGAAAGTAGCGTTATCTAACTTGTCAATAATTATTTTAGCTAGTCATTTCTACTATATTTATCAATTGGAAAGTCTACCTTTATTGCAAAGATAACTTTGTTTTCCCCCTGAACTGTATTTGTTACATTTATTGCAGAATAAAAGTTTACTGTAAAAAACTGTCAGCACTATTCTGAAGCTATAGACGATCGAGGGCAATTGCACCAAGTGTTTGATGCTGCTGATGGAAAAGCATGCACATGTCTGTTTTCAAAATGCACCGCCACTTGCGTGCTGTCTCATAGGCTAGTAGACAAATAACGTTTGCAGGATGATCCAGTGTTTTTGTAATGCAGGTCTCAGCTCACTATACGCTGTTTCAGATATCTGCATCCACAGCAAGCAAAAGGACAGGAGGCAAAGAAAACCACGGCTAATAACGGAGACAGAAGATGCTCCACCTTGCATAGTCACATGCAGCGCAAATCAACTTCTGAACCGCATAAGCGAAGTGGTGTTATGAATGGAAGCTCGCTCTGAAATTGGCTGGAGAAATCGGCGCCTTCATGTGACAACCTCAAGCTTTCACCGAAAGAGTTTCATTGTGTAGATTTATCTTGCAAATCTCTAAGACATCTGAATTCACGTGAAAAGAACTTAACAATTGCAACAACGAACACGCCGACACAGTGGATCGAGAGTTCCACGCTGTAAAAGATCGACGTAAATTTTACGTGTCTTTCCCTCCCCAAAAAAAGTCGGGCACGCTCATTGTTTACAAAATACGAGGTTGCCCTCATTATTTACTTGTCGCGAGAGCCGAGCCTTCCAGAAAAGCCGAGATCCCAGGAGTGCAAGCATGCACAGATGAATCAGAATAGCCTTGGCGACGAAGGAGAAATTGCTTGATATAGTTTCGGTTTTACACTGAGAAAAGCCTAAAGTTTAGATCAAACCTAAGATTGACTAAATTTTTGTTAATTGTTTACAAAATTGATATAGTGACATTATTATCATAAATATATATTGATTTGCTTAGTTTTGTCTTAAAAAAAAAAGAACAAAAAAAATAGACTTTTGAAAACTGCGCATGACCATCGCTATTGCAATCAGCTTCCCTTCGGCCGCCGGCGCCGTTGGAGTTCCGGAGGCTTCGAGCATCGCTCCCTTTTTACGTTTTAGCCGTTTTAGCGGATATTTTAGATATCTTAGTTGCGAATACCGTGTTCAAGAATAGCAAGCGATTACTGAGAGCTGGGAGACGCTGCGTCTTACCAACGCAAGTAAGTGGCAGACAGTCATGGCCGACTGGTGCAAGCCCCAGTGAGGAAGTTTCGTTTGTTTCTGCGTAGTGCGCCACTGTTTTACCGTGCGCTTGCTAAGCTATGCTTCATTCTAACTATGCTCTACCCGGTGTTATTTCGTCATTTGAAAAGAGCGTATCTTCAAAATGTATGGCTTTCTCCGCAGAGTAAGAAAGATTCACGTGCGGCGGAACCGAGGGCGAGCCGAGGGCCTGTCGGTGGCGCCGTCCTACGACGCTCGCCCGACGACGCTTTTGCGGAGCGTTCTAGTGCAGTCTGACGGCAGATCAAGCAATCACAGGTCATGCTAGTTCTGACGTGTGGTCCTAACAGCCTCTCGCCAACGATTTGTTTCATAAAGCGGGAGCGAGAAAATGTAAGCGTTACAAGAGCGAGCAGCATGATTTCTTGCCTGTGCTGATGCCTGTGCCGTAGAGACGTGCGGTCTCTTTGCGTATGCCGAAGCGGCACGCTTTCTAAGTTTACGATTGCGTGATGTAAATAGAGTGAGCTTCAATGTCACGTTTGTTAGTGGTGGCGAAAGCCGCTACAAAAAGCAGTGCAGTTAGAGGAAGCAGAAACGTGAAAAATTCGAAAAGGACCTGAATATTCGATGAAGTTGAAAGACTACCAACGTACCAACTCGCCCAGTTATTCTTTGTCAAAGAATAATAGACGATAGTAATACTTTAAATAAATGCCACCTTTTAAGTGGTTGTTACAAATTTGTAATTGATGCAGTACAGCCCTACGCTGCTCTAGTGCTTTTATGATATCAGGTAATGTGTAGGATAGTTCATAGCAACCATTTATGTACGACTCATTATATTGAATCTTCCCTCTGAAAGCTCGAACTTCTATAAAAAATGTGCAAATCATAAATGAAGCCACACCACTGCATGTGTAATAGCATGTGACTTGCATATATGTTCTCAGCAAAAGAAAATGATGCATTCAAAAAGGGCCGATCATTTTGTGTCCTCTGTGTTGGAGCTTCTTTCAGGTACACGCAAAATGTGGGTGTCTACGTCTAAAAGAGTGGAATTGACGTTTCCCGCAGGGCTGCAGGCCTGACTCAGTTTGGCTAGCAGGTTGCAACCTATGGGAACCTGCACGGAACTGCATCACAAGAGTAAAAGTGACGTCCGCCCACTGATCTCTATTATGGGTGGCTGAATGGTGCATCGAGCAGACAGGTATGAAGCCGCCGGAAGTAAGCGGCCTGTCCTGATAGCGAGTGCTTGACAGGCTTTTCGATTCTCCCGAGTGCTGGTTCGAACAACGTTCAGGCGCTGGGTTTTTTCTTGTCATCCCAAGAGAGCCTGCTTGTTGCGGAGTAACAGTGCATGCGGACCCGAGAAGTCTCCTGGGAAACCATTCGATGTGAAAATTTTGAGATTCTATTTTATCAAAAAGTGCATATGTCCCACGTTCAAATGTCTTATTCTTGGGATTTAATCCGGAAATAATCTCTGCAGCGCACTGGCACATGCGGAGAAGCGCACTGAACAAAGCGAATCCATCGCAATGGTGACTTTGCGAGCGCTTTGAAAGGTTTGAATGGCATAAACGACTTTATTTTCGCGAGCTCAATATTTCATACATTTTATGAAGTGTTAGTGTTAGGGAATACTTTGCAGGTACAAAATTTCACAATCAGGAGTAATGTTCAATGCATTCGTATCCATGGGGTTACTTTTTTGCAGGACCAATTTTAAGCAATTTCGATGAACTCGCAAAACCTAAGCCTTCGTAAAACTTTAGTAGTTTACAGTTGTACAATTAATCTTGAAACCAATATTGAATACCGTAATATACTAAACTTCTAAAATAAAATGTTAATATTAGTACAGCCCTGAAAACGGCCATTCTCGAATGTTTTCGTTGTGGCCTTCATTAATTCTATGTGCTTAAAATGTAGCAGCTGCAACCTTGAATCTGGAAAAGGCTATTGTTTGTCACACATTTGCTTTATGGTGCCTACGATTTTAGGTAATAAATGTTGTGCCCTGCAATGAACACTATTACCTGTAGCATAGCCCTGGGCATGCAAAGAAGTCACACCACCAATGTCTGACATATCAGGCTTTCAAAAATGCTATTGTCCGATTTTCCTCACCCTTCTGTCAGGATGAAGTGGTTACTATCTTGCCTTCCTCACATAGTGGTCCTTTGAGCGAGTTATGTGGTGTTATATCATAAGGGTGGCATAGGGTAATTTTCTCTTCTCTTTTTACGCAGGATGTAATGGCACACCATCATCACAAAGGAGAGTGTACAGTGAGGCAGGCTCGGAAACTTGAATAAAGTGATAAGTAGGATTTCAATTTCTGTCTTATCAATTATGTGAAGAACATGATCATAATGTTTGTATGCTACACATACATACTTTCAGATGAAAATGCAATGCATCTTTTCTTTATGGCTTTTCTCACACAGTTTCAGAAGACGCTGGTACGTCATTTTTATGAGGAATGTTTGGAAATAGAGCTGCAAAGATTTCCTCGTAATTTTCACGTACATAGCCGCAAATCAAAATGACAACTCTCCTAGTCAATGTTGGAAAACGGCAGTACATTATTTTCACGAGGGAAGATTTGAAAATGATTCAATTGTCATTTTCACGTCTATACTCGCAAGCTTAAAAACGCGGTGCATCTTTTTTTTTGACAACTTTTCTCGCATAATTTCATAACATGATTGTACGTCATTTTGACGAGAAATGTTTGGAGATAGAGCTGCCAAGACTTTCCTCGGAAATTTCCCGACTCATTTTTAAAAGTGCATCTCCCGATAATGACACCTCTGCATTATCATCAATTAAGTGTTGTCAACGGTGTTTCTTAACATTTCACGAGAATGGAGCTATGTGTCATGAAATTTAACAAATTGGAATCCAGCCGTTCAAAGGAACACCTTTGCAAAAGTCAGCTTTTAAATGCAGGCGCCGATTTTTCTGGACAATTTTAGAGACCGTTCTTTCCATCAGAACGCCCGACATACACGGCGTCCCAGATAACTTAAACCAAACTTAAAAAAACACCGGAGCGCTCTGCAGGAGTGAAATCAACTGTCATTAGCAAGCGTCTTGCGAAAGTGCACAGATTTTTTTAATGCGCTTAGTTATCTAAATAACTAAGATTAATCAGCTAACCTTTCAAATATTCTTTTGAAGGGCCTTACGCTGTGGTAGTTGCAAAGTGCAATGGAATTTATTAATACAAGTTTGTAAAAGAGCATTGCATAAAGATAGAAACCCCCATTAACTATTTTCAACAAGGTGCACTTTGCATGCTCCTTTTTCTAGTTCTCAAAAAACGCCACGAAATACAAAAAATACCGCGTAAAACTCGCTTCCCAATCACGGCGCGCGGGGCGCGCCGCGAATGTGGTTCTTGAAGGCCGGCAAAAAGCACGAATCGGATCTTTGTTGCAATTGGGTGTTTTCGTCAATGCGCCCCAGCAACTTTTAGAATTGACATCCTTGGCCCTTAAAAAATATTTGAAAGGTATAGCTGAATAATCTTAGTTATTTAGCATAACCAGGCGCATTAAAAAAATCTGTGCACTTATCGCAAAACGCTTGCGAATGACAGTTGATTTTCACTCCTGCAGAGCGCTCCGGTGTTTTTTTACAGTATGGTGCAACGTTAATCTGGGACACCGTGTATGTCGGGCGTTCCTGAATGGAAAGAGAGCGGTCTAAAATGTGGCCAGAAAATCGGCGCCTGCATTTAAAAAGCTGGCCTTTCAAAGGTTGTTTTCTTTGAACGGCTGGATTCCAACTTATGAAATTTCATGACACATAGCTCCATTCTCGTGAAATTTTAAGAAACACCGTTGACAACACTTAATTGATGATAATCCAGAGGTGCCATTATCGGGAGATGCACTCTTAAAAATGAGTCAGGAAATTTCCGAGGAACGTCTTGGCAGCTAGCTCTATTTCCAAACATTTCTCGTCAAAATAACTTACAATCATGTTATGAAATTATGTGGGAAAAGTTGTCAAAAAAAAAAAAAAAAACAGGCACAGCGTTTTTAAGTTGCGAGTATAGACGTGAAAATGACGATTGAATCATTTTCAAATCTTCCCTCGTGAAAATAATGTACTGCCGTTTTCCAACATTGACTAGGAGAGTTGTCATTTTGATTTGCGGCTATGTACGTGAAAATTACGAGGAAATCTTTGGCAGCTCTATTTCCAAACATTCCTCATAAAAATGGCGTACCAGCGTCTTCTGAAACTGTGTGAGAAAAGCCATAAAGAAAAGATGCATTGCATTTTTCAACTGAAAGTATGTATGTGTAGCATACAAACATTATGAACAGTGTTCTTCACATAATTGATAAGACAGAAATTGAAATCCTACTTATCACTTTATTCAAGTTTCCGAGCCTGCATCACTGTACACTCTCCTTTGTGATGATGGTGTGCCATTACATCCTGCGTAAAAAGAGAAGAGAAAATTACCCTATGCCACCCTATGATATAACACCACATAGCTCGCTCAAAGGACCACTATGTGAGGAAGGCAAGATAGTAACCACTTCATCCTGACAGAAGGGTGAGGAAAATCTGACAATAGCATTTTTCAAAGCCTGATATGTCAGACAAAGGTGGTGTGCCTTCTTTGCATGCCCAGGGCTATGCTACAGGTAATATTGTTCATTGCAGGGCACAACATTTATTACCTAAAATCCTAGGCACCATAAAGAAAATGTGTGACAAACAATAGCCTTTTCCAGATTCAAGGTTGCAGCTGCTACATTTTAAGCACATATGAATTAAGGAAGGCCAAAACGAAAACATTCGAGAATGGCCATTTTCAGGGCTTTACTAATATTAACATTTTATTTTAGAAGTTTAGTATATTACAGTATTCGACATTGGTTTGAAGATTAATTGTACTACTGTAAACTACTAAATTTTTACGAAGGCTTAGTTTTTGCGAGTTCATCGAAATTGCTTAAAATTGGTCCTGCAAAAAAGTAACCCCATGGATACGAATACATTGAACATTACTCTTGATTGTGAAATTTTGTACCTGCAAAGTATTCCCAACACTAACACTTCATAAAATGTATGAAATATTGAGCTCGCGAAAATAAAGTCGTTTATGCCATTCAAACCTTTCAAAGCGCTCGCAAAGTCACAATTGCGATGGATTTGCTTTGTTCAGTGCGCTTCTCCGCATGTGCCAGTGCGCTGCAGAGATTAGTTCTGGAGGAAATCCCAAGAACAAGACATTTGAACGTGAGACATATGCACTTTTTGAAAAAATAGAATCTCAAAATTTTCACATCGAATGGTTTCCCAGGAGACTTCTCGGGTCGGCATGCACTGTTACTCCGCAACAAGCAGGCTCGCTTGGGATGACAAGAAAAAACCCAGCGCCCTGAAGGTTGTTTGAACCAGCACTCGGGAGAGTCGAAAAGCCTGTTAAGCACTCGCTATCAGGACAGGCCGCTTACTTCCGGTGGCTTCATACCCGTCTGCTCGACGCACCATTCAGCCACCCATAATAGAGATCAGTGGGCGGACGTCACTTTTACTCTTGTGATGCAGTTCCCTGCAGGTTCCCATAGGTTGCAACCTGCTAGCCAAACTGAGTCAGGCCTGCAGCCCTGCGGGAAACGTCAATTCCACTCTTTTAGACTTAGACACCCACATTTTGCATGTACCTGAAAGAAGCTTTAACACAGAGGAAACAAAATGATTAGCTCTTTTTGAATGCATCCTTTTCTTTTGCTGAGAACATACATACAAGTCACATGCTATTACACATTCAGTAGTGCGGCTTAATTTATGATTTGCACTTAACTTCGAATTTTTAGAGGAAAGATTCAATATAATGGGTCGTACATAAATGGTTGCTATGAACTATCCTATACATTTACACATTACCTGATATCATAAAAGCACTTGAGCAGCGTAGGGTTGTACTGCATAAATTACAAATTTGTAACCAATTAAAAGTGGGCATTTATTTAAATTATTACTACTGGCTATTATTCTTTCACAAAGAATAACTGGGCGAGTTGGTACGTAGGTAGTCTTTCAACTGCATCGAATATTCAGGTCCTTTTCGCATTTTTTCACGTTTTTGCCTTCTATAACTGCTCTGCTTTTTGTAGTGGCTTTCGCCGCCACTAAAAAACGTGACATCCAAACTCACTTTATTTAAATCACGCAATCGTAAACTTGGAAAGCGTGCCGCTTCGGCATACGCCAAGAGACCGCGCGTCTCTACGGCACAGGCATCAGCACAGGCAAGAAATCATGCTGCTCGCTCTTGTAACGTTTTTCTCGCTCCCGCTTTATGAAGCAAATCGTTGGCGAGAGGCTATTGGGACCACACGTCAGAACTAGCATGACCTGTGATTGCTTTATCTGCCGTCAGACTGCACTAGAACGCTCCGCAAAAGCGTCGTCGGGCGAGCGTCGTAGGACGGCGCCACCAAAAGGCCCTCGGCTGGCCCTCGGTTCCGCCTTTCTCACTCTGCGGAGAGAGCCATACATTTTGAAGATACGCTCTTTTCAAATGGCGAAATAACACCGGGTACAGCATAGTTAGAATCAAGCATAGATTAGCAAGCACACGGTACACGACAAAGTTTGAAACAGCGGCGCACTACGCAGAAACAAACAAACTTCCTCACCGGGGCTTGCACCAGTCGGCCATGACTGTCCGCCACTTGCGTTGGTAAGATACAGCGTCTCCCAGCTCTCAGTAATCGCTTGCTATTCTTGAACACGGTATTCGTAACTAAGATTTCTAAAATATCCGCTAAAACGGCTAAAACGTAAAAAGGGAGCGATGCTCGAAGCCTCCGGAACTCCAACGGGAAACGGCGGCCGAACGGAAGCTGATTGCAATAGCGATGGTCATGCGCAGTTTTCAAAAGTCTCTTTTTTTTTTTTGCTCTTTGTTTTTTTTTAAGACAAAACTAAGCAAATCAATATATACTAATGATAATAATGTCACTATATCAATTTTGTAAACAATTAACAAAAATTTAGTCAATCTTAGGTTTTATCTAAACTTAAGGTTTCTTCAGTGTAAAACCGAAACTATATCAAGCAATTTCTCCTTCGTCGCCAAGGCTATTCTGATTCATCTGCACATGCTTGCACTCCTGGGATTTCGGCTTTTCTGGAAGGCTCGGCTCTCGCGACAAATGAATGAGGGCAACCTCGTATTTTGAAAAATTAAGCGTGCCCGATTTTTTTTTTTTTTTTTTTTTTTGGCGAGGGAAAGACACGTAAAATTTACGTTTTTTTTAAAGCGTGGAACTCTCGATCCACTGTGTTGGTGTGTTCGTTGTTGCAATTGTGAAGTTCTTTTCACGTGAATTGAGGTGTCTTAGAGTTTGCAAGATAAATCTACACAATGAAACACTTTCGGTGAAAGCTTGAGGTTGTCACATGAAGGCGCCGATTTCTCCAGCCAATTTCAGAGCGAGCTTCCATTCATAACACCACTTCGCTTATGCGGTTCAGAAGTTGATTTGCGCTGCATGTGACTATGCAAGGTGGAGCATCTTATGTCCCCGTTATTAGCCGTGGTTTCCTTTGCCTCCTGTCCTTTTGCTTCCTGTGGATGCAGATATCGGAAACAGCGTATAGTGCGCTGAGACCAGCATTACAAAGACACTGGACAAACGTTATTTGTCTACTAGCCTATGAGGCAGCACGCAAGTGGCGGTGCACTTTGAAAACAAAGATATGTGCATACTTTTGCATCAGCAGCATCAAACACTTGGTGCGATTGCCCTCGATCGTCTAGCTTCCGAATAGTGCTGACAGTTTTTTACAGTAAACTTTTATTCTTCAATAAATGTAACAAATACAGTTCAGGGAAAATAAAAGCTGGCTTTGCAATAAAAGTAGACTTTTCAATTGATAAATATAGTAGAAATGACTAGCTAAAATAATTATTGACAAGTTAGATAACGCTATACTTTCCGTGGCGTACAATGTAGCCTAACTTTTCTATTTGTGCTTTTTTTAGGGCTATAGTCCATGCAGCATTTGCGACGTAAGTATGCTCTGACAGTGCCAGTGCCGGTCGTTTCCCCGGGGAACTTTTGGACCACGTGGTCTGTAGTGAAATGAAAAATGAAGCGTCCCTTTGTGACATTATGTCAGCTGTATTCCCGGTGATATTTTTTAATCAACAGGTTTTTAGAAAAAAAGGGGGCTTGCTGCCACGTTGATGCAGTCTTCAGTGTGTCGTGCGACTCAGCGGACATTACATGGGTAGATAACCGTGGCAACATTTTTATTAATTAACTGAAATCCGTAAATTACTTTTTTTTTCTATTGCTGTCTTAGAGGCTGTCATTATTAGAGCGTAACCCAATCAAAACTACTCACGAAAAAGCAAGGGGCTTTGAGATATTTCTTTATCAAATGTTTCACTTTCGTTCCCCAATTCAAGAACCACGCGCGGCAGGGGCGGGGAAAATGAAGAGTGACTTAGCGGTTTTGACATGGCATGTCGCTAATGGCATGTGTGTTTGTGTTAGTGAGAACTTCACATATTGGAGTTCCATGCATTATTTATTTTCTAATGAAGTTACAACCCTTATAAAGTGCTGTCGGATGCAGCATGAACAAACTTGCACACTTTTGACAGCGTGCTTTTGGTGGATGCTCCAGCATTATATTTCAAACGGTGCGTCTGAAGTAACTACGTAAGCATAACATCCTGCGCTCTGTCCAGCACGCTGTTTTTTGGTCAAGCGACGGAAGGCAGACTTTGAGCTATGAATAACCCAAAACTCGTCGCCTTTTCGCAAATTGTTTCGATTGGGCGAGAGTTTATTCATAGCCCCTTTAAGATTGAAAATTCATCATGGTCAATTACACTGTCAATTAAAAAAGTTAATTAGACCACGTACAGTGATGTTTGTTTACTCAGCTAATGTCCGCCGAGGCTACAAATATCCTGTGAAAACGGCATCGGGATATCTATCGCGTTTTTAATGTGTTAATCTTAAAAAATCGCACTATATATATATATATATATATACCCGTTACTCTAATTTGAGTACGCCGACCGCAAGCACTCAAAGTAGACCTTTAGTATACTTAAGTGCACTTTCTGTATACTGATTTTGAACTACTTTTTACCGCGGGCCCTCCGATTCTGCTACATGTACTAGTTTTGTACGGACGAGTATACTTTCAGTCCACCACCATTTTTACTAGAAGTACACTTTAAGTACACTTAAAGTATACAATCAGTACGACGACCACACTGAACGTATACTTTTAGTATACTTCAGTGCACTTTTAGTATACTGATTTTGAACGACTTTTCGCTAAGGGTGATGCTTTGTTGTAAATTCCGCCTTTCGTTAAATCGTCTACCCCATTAATATTGTGTATTGTCAGACTTCTCTAGATTGGGCTCTTGATTCAAGATTGTCACGCAGCGCTTGCTTTTTGACAACCGTTAAAACAAACTACACTAGGTACCCTCTGTAATCATAGTTTCGGCGAGAACTGAGAGGAGAATAAAAATAAATAGATGAAGCGAACCTCAATACTCAGGACTCGAACTATCCGCAACTCAACCAGGAGATGAAACGAATAGAAACCTGCACTCCTGGTAATTAAGAAGTGCAAAACAGGAAACTCGATGTATCTAACCTTACGTTTGAAACGTTCTGCCTTAAAGGGGCGATGCAACAATTTTTGTACTTTGCGCAAATACCGCTTAGAACGGATCCCTGACGTTAATGACCTATGAAACACGCGTTCGTTTTTCACCCCACGCAATAGAGGTCCAGTTAAAAATTAAAGAAAAACGAGCAGCGTTCACCCCCTCAACTCGCAGCCAGAACAAGCGGCCACGTGATCTGGAGCCGATTATATTCCGGCAATGTTGATCATAGCCACGCGCTGGGGTTGGCAAAGCACACTTTATCAAGCGGCCGTGGCACATGACACGCGCTGAGTTCCAGACATTGTTATGGCTCGGCTATTGTCATCGTTGCAGCAATTGGACTCGGGCCACTACCCGAATGCTTCTCGAGCTAGTAATTATCACGAGCCCAAATTGAGTGCCCACGAAAAGCTCGGGTCCAATCTATGAACAGCATTCAAATATCATCATATGGGTGTACTGCAAGCCCCACTTTACGTCAACAAATTTTGCAAAGGAGAGATTGAATGAAAATGATCGCTCTTGTCTCTGAAATTACACCCCAAGAAAGGAGTTTCTCGGCCAGTAGCGTTGCGTGCGAGTAATCTTGACTCCCACTAGTGTCAGTAAGCTTGTGTAAAGTGAAAAACATTCCAATTGAATATCGTTGCACCGCCCCTTTAAACACACCTGCAGGAAAACAAGAGACCACCCCTGCTAACCCATCCAGAATACAGGTGGCTATCGACTATAATTAGGGTTCGGACTTTTCGGTTTAAACCGATAAAAACCGATAAAGGTACGCCGAATTCATTTTTGGAAATTCGGTTTCAACCGAAAAAGGAGAGTTTTTAGGTTCAGCGTTTTCAGTTTAAACCGATAACGATAAATACCCCGAATTTATTTTCTAAAATTCTGTTTTAACCGCAAATAGTCAGTTTTTTAGGGCCGCGTCGAGATGGGCAGGGGGAGGGTGGGGGAGGGGAGAAGGGAGAGAGGGCGTTGCAAGGTTCGACATTGTGTGACCTCTTCATGACTGCCCTCTACCAAGGTTCAACATTCAACAAAATAGGTCTTAGGTTGTCCTTCGCGGGACATCTGTGTCCTTTTTGTGATCGGGCGTAGTGTGTCAAGTTCCTGGTCTTAAAAACAAAACGTTCGTGTGTGGGCTAGTATAAGGTCTTTCGTTCATGCAAGATCTGCAGCCAGAGTTTAGTGAATACATGAAATATGTTGTGCTTCAAAACGTCGCACCGTGTCTCTTTTGCTAGCCACATTTGGTTGATTGGCCGATTTTGGCTCGGGCAGCGCTTAATCTCCTCAGCCTGCCAGTGCCCAGTGTTAACGTTAAAGAGGCATTCTCGAAGCCCAGGGTCATTAACAGGAAAGAATGAGCGTGGATCAACGAGGAGAACCTGGGAAAGTACATGTGTGTTTACTATAATAACATCACGTAATCCTGATGCACAGAAGGTGAAATTCCATGTTTTTCGGGCACAGACTTGTTTGTACTTCTGTATCTTTTTCTTGTTTTATTTTAAAGTTGCACACATTTGCCAAATAAAGTGTCCATGTTTGTTTGTTTTTTTTAATGTATCTGTACCGTTATTCTTTGCGTGATCACAAATATTATAAATTCAAGAATCATCTAATCCGGTGTCCGATGGTGTTTCTCTCATATTCACCGAAAAAAAAAAACGGTAAACTTTTGTGGCCCTAAATATACACAAAACAAAAACTACGATCTAGTTTTAAAATAACCACCAAAAAAAGTACGCCGAATTTTGAAAAAATTAAAACCGAAAACGCGGAACCCTAAATATAATACGAAACTATTAGGCTAAGCTAATCTAATGGAAGTGACAATACGTTGCACGCCTCTCGCCTCCAATGTTCTTTCTAGACCTATAGGAAGACATCTGAATCTGTCGTGAGAAATTTGCTTTTTCTTTTCTACATTATTTCAACGACACGTTTCCGCTCCCGTAAATAAATATTAAAATAAAATAACTTGCAAAGGAATCGAAACCTACGTTTTACCAGGCGAAGTATTGCCAGATGAAAAGTAGTATCGTCTAAAAGAAAGCGACTAGAATCTTTTTTTTTTTAATTAGGACATGACGTGACTTTGTTCCAAGATCGGTTCAGCTTTACAAGTCTGTCAAGACGAGACACCTTCGTATGGGCATACGCATGCATACGTAACATCCGGAAGTCAGTAATCATGACTTCGACCCCATACTTGGGTGACTCTTAGTGGAATCATTGTTCGCAACTCAAGTGGAAACGACGCCATCCTGCGGAAAAGACGTGAAGCAGAAAAGCGGGCACGCACCTACCGTCTATCCAATTGTGCAGCGAAAATTGGCGCGGACTGGAGGCGAAATCGTAAAATCGGAGGAAAGGGTAGAGGAACCGGGAAGAAATGCAGGTAATTAGAGTCACGATAGTGACTCCCAGTTGGAGACTCGACTCCACTAAAGATCGTTCCAGTTCGCTCCCGTTCAACGTCACTGAAGAATGAGGCGTGCATTTCCGAAGTAAGTGAGCTTCGGTGGAACGTGGTCTGTAGACAAAAATAATACAGAAACAATAGACGCCGCGCTCACGTCGCGTCGAAGACAGTCCACGACGAATCCGGGTTTGAACGCGCACGATTCGGAGAGGCATGGTGATCTCGATTCCCAGCCGCCCATAGGAACCATCAGCCGCGATCATGAAAAGGAGTAGCGGCGCTACTCCAACCCGGAAAGAGCCTAGAGGAGTTAACTACACCTCACTGATCGACTCCTCAGCGAAAATGACCCCCTGTCGCGTCTAGACGCGCCCTCCGTGGCCGCAGACCCGAGGAAGGTCCGCAGACACGAACGTTGCGGCACATCTTCTTTTCTGTACAGGCAAAACTAAAGATGCAGGTATGCTGGTAGAAAGTTACTAGTTTGAAGACCGCGGAATACTATATCTATGTCCAGTCATCGGCTCCCACATAGTGTTCTCGGTTTGCCTCCAGCAGCTGGGTACACGAAAGAAACATCGAAGCTTCACTGTGCAACACGAAATATAGAGACGAAGGTAGCAACTAGCACACGATGAACTCAACGCCGCCATCAGTCACAGGGGTTTCACTGAAGGCAGAAGGCCATAGAACGTTTATAGACGAGTGACAGTCGGGCACAAACATTCATTGTCAATGTCGCCAGTCGTCAAATAAGACCGGCCAACGTATTGCTATATTGTGAAACCGAGGAACGGTGAAAGGAAGGGGAATTTAGACCGCGGTCGCACTGCGAATACATTAAATATACAAAAGACAGTCTGCTGACAGTGTCTGAGGCGTTCCTTGTATAACGGCTCTGTCACATTTGTAGCTTAAACACTGTCTGCACACATCCTTGAAGCGTACATATGTATAATGCAAATATGCTCGAACATGATTGAGGCGTGTCCGCAGACAAGTTTGTCATCATGTCTGCAGAGAGCAGCGTGTCTTTTGTATGATGCATTAGCACTGTGACCTCGGCTTTAAGCAGGGGACATACTGCTCCTACAACATACACAAAACTGTCTGCAAACACAAGTACACCGCAATATTATCTATAGTAACCCTGAGACGTAGGAAAATAAAGAAAAAAAACGGACAGAACAACGAAGTCTTTACGCAATATTCGTGGTTCGAATGCCGCGTGCCAAGTTTTTTTTTTTTTTTAACTGATTGCCGCGCGGCATTTGAAGCACCGATCTCGCGGTGACTCGCGTTCGAATCTGTATGCAGACTGTCTTTTGTATGATCATAGCCTCCCCCATACTCACAAAGCCTGGCAGTTCGACGACGGAGCCATAGTGTGCCCGGTCGAAGATTTGGAGCGCGAGGATCTGGTAGCACAGAGCTTTTGTCGGAGAACCTGGACGTCAGCGCACAGCTTTTGCAGCGGCAAGGACCCGAAACATGGTTTTCAAACCCGACGAGAAAAGAAGCGGACATTCCATCGCTCGGGAGAAGTGTGTTTCGGCGTCTCGCCGCAGCGGGGACGCCCGTCACGGGGCTCTCCTCTCATCCGTTGTCTGCCGCTCTACCTTTTGAATTTCGGTGGCCGCTTCTCGTGGCGATCTGCCAGGCTTTGTCAGTATAGAGGAGGCTATGGTATGATGTATAAGCACGGTAACCCCGACTTTACAAGGGCGAATAGTGACTCCAGTTGGGGATTCGACTTCGCTAAAGATCTTCGTAGTTCACTTATGGCCAACGTCGCTGAAGAACGTTCTGTGTATTCCCGGAGCAAGCGACCTATAGTGAGACGCGGTCTGTAGGCAAAAATAACACACAGACAATAGACGCTACGGTCACGTCGCGTAGACACGAGTCCACGACGAATCCGGGTTTGGACGCGCACGACTTGGATGGTCATTATAATCATCTCGATTCTCAGCCGCCCGTAGAAACCATCAGCCGCTATCATGAAAAAAAAAAAAAGCGGCGCTATTCCAACCCGGAAAGAGCTAACGGAGTTAACTACACCTGGCTGATCGACTCCTCAACGAAAATGACCACCTGTCGCGTCTAGACGCCCCCTCCGCGGTCTCGAACCCGAGGAAAGTATGCAGCAACGAACGTTGCGGCATATATATATATTTTTTTTGTAGAGGCTAAACTAAGGAGACAGGTGGGCCGGTAGGAAGTTACTGGTTCGAAAAAGACAGTGAGGAGTGCGAAAAACTGTACGTATATATATATGTCTCCTCAGTGACGCCCACAAAGTCTTCTCGATTTGCCTCCAGCGGTGGGGCGCACGGAAGGAACATAAAAGCTTCACTGTACAACATGAAATGGGAAGACGAGGGCAGGAAGCAGCCCCGATGACCTCAACGCCGCAGTCAGTCACAAAATTTCATCGAACCCGGAAATGCATGAAACTTTTATACACTAACGCATATTTACAAACAAACCGGAGCGCCTCTAGCGCCACACCACCGGCGCCGCGCAGACGCGATAGAGTGGGCAAGAAGCGCCGCTTCCTGCACCAACAAACCTCTGGAATGTGATGTCGGTGTCAGAGTAAGTCCCTGTGCTCTTTTTCGCGTTAGAATTGCTGGTTCTACGTCTTCCTAGCAATGTCTGACTACTTTAGTGGCATGAGCGAAATTAAAAAGGATCGTTCCACTGCAAAACCTCGTGCAAATAATGTGACGTGCGGCAATTAACTTCTCGTGAACGCCACAGAATGGCCGGACACTAAAGCCTGATTGATATGATGAGATTCTGCTCGCGATTTTCATGTCGCGACGTCGCTCGGGCTGCAAAAGCGTGGACAGTAGCTGAGATGCTCGACGTGAATACTGAAAATCGCGACTAGAATCGAACAAAGTGAATAAGGCATAACAAGTAGGTGATGGCCACTGGTAACAGTGATCAGCATCTCGTTGTATCTACTGTTTACACCGAACCTACTTACGCTAAATAACCTTTCAAATTAAAAGTTTCTGAGGCCTGCACTTACTTCTATTTCAACGTTTGGTCTACTGGCCGTTGTCGTTTGAACAAAAAGACGACAGTTTGAAAGTGAAGACGGCCGTTTTAACCCGAAGACGCACTGAACGTGGCCCGCGGGAGGTCTGGACAACTTGACGGTTTTTTCGCGTTCATGTTGTAACAAAACAAATAAATCTGACGACCACAAGTACCCTGAATCTATCCCAAAGTGCTCTCCGCGCAAGCAATCGGAGTCCAACTGTGTCTCGTTTTCTCATTCCACGTCATCTATATAGACCTTTGTCCGGAAGTGCTCTTTTTAGCCTCGACCGCAAGGAGAAAACGCGAACAATAATCTCGAACCCAGGCGCTCACGGGAGGGGGGGGGGGGGGGGGGGGGGGCTGCGTTTGCCTGCGCCGCTGCTGTGGCTGCTGCCCGCCGCAGGCTTCTTCGCTGGTGTGCCGACTGCCGCTTCGCCGGCATCGGTCCTCTTTACCTCGGTATGTGAGTATAGTGCCCGTAATGTGAAAGCCGTTTGTCCATACGCCACTTTGCCGCTGTTGGTTTCCATCTAGCCGAGCCAGAAAACATCTCGCGACGAGTTGACCGCGCCGCGAGTGACGCAGAAAAAGCAAACATGGCGACGGTTTGTACGATTGCTTTGGTGGCTCCGGTGTTGCGTGTCTTCAACGTCCTCGTGAGAAGATTCCCCTGCCCTTCGAAGTTATTGCAAGCACCACGAGTGGCACGAAAGATGTGGAATCATCGTCTCAACTACAAATAAGCAGGCCTTCACGAGCAAGACGATGCCGAGCAAGCGCTCGGCACCATTGTGTCGTCAGATGTTCTACAACGCCGAAGTATTTTCATTTATCATTTGCAATGGCTTCAAGAGTGGGAAATTAATCTATTTCGCGGATTGTTAACGCCGGGGTTGAGTGCCCTCCATTGCAGTGCCGTTGTCGCGCAAAGTGCAGAGAAAACCGGGTGGCGATGGCGGCGGTGCTCTTTGATCTTGCGCCGTCGGGTTCATGGAGTCCGGAGTAAACGTACGTACGTGCGTCTGCTGGATCGGTGTTTTGGACTGCCTCAAAACTCTTTCTCACGCGCATTTTCCTTGTGAAGCTTAGTAGCTCATTACACCTCGTCGTCGACTGCGCTCATTTTACTACGACGCACGAGCCTGCGTGATGTGAATTTCACTGCCTAAGATCTTTGGTGTGCTGTAACGAGGGATAATAAAATATACCGCGAACTTCTGAACAAACGAGTCGAGGTTTCGTCTGTTATCATAACTGATCGCCTGTCACAATATTAATCAGTAGCGTTCCTAGACTCCGCCCCCACAGGCACCCTGCTTCGTTGCCGATAGTAAGTGTCTCCTGGTACCTCGTAGAATTCCAGCTCCCACTTCAAGTGAGTACCATCCTTTAGAACTGGCAATTAATAGTTTCGAACCCAGACGCTCGCAGCGTGTGTGTGTGTGTGTGTGGGGGGGGGGGGGAGGCGATAGACCGCAACCTTTCCCAGTACTAGCACGTTGCCGGCGTCGGTGTTGTTTACCGGCCTGTAATGTATCAGAGCAATTCGTCCGGACGGCACTGTGCCGTTGTTGGTTGTACGAACAACCAGAGGAAACGCAGGGTTCTTTTGGACACCCACTGCC
The DNA here is from genome assembly GCA_013358835.2 of Ixodes persulcatus. Classification (NCBI taxonomy): domain Eukaryota; kingdom Metazoa; phylum Arthropoda; class Arachnida; order Ixodida; family Ixodidae; genus Ixodes; species Ixodes persulcatus. Next base: position 568,577 of record JABSTQ010009789.1, on the reverse strand, counting down.
CGTCACACAATTTCCTAAGAAGCGAGTGCAGATGCGACGTCTACGGCTTCCACAAGTTTCCGTCCCCTGCAGCTTCTCGGCAAGAATGGGCAGCCGCACTCAGAAGAAAAAACTTCACACCGAGCAAGAACTCGAGTGAGTGCCAGTGTAGCAACAATTTTTTTCTATGCGTACGTTTGGCGTGCGTGATGGATACAACAGAGGTGGTCACTTCTCCGTGATCAGTCGGCAGGTCGTTTACGTCGTGTACGTACGCTAGCTACGAGCGGTACCTTCGTTTCGGTTTCGGCTCAGCAGAGCCGCGCTGCCGCAAAAAGGCAAGTAGATCGCGAAAATCGGTCTCAAACTTGCCACGAATGTAATGTCGTATACAAGAAGCCAACAATCAAGCATTTGAGAGCTACAAGAAAGTGGTAGCGAAATATTTACTACGCAATGAACCCGGACTGAAACGCGGATGTCAAGGGTCAGCAGACACCAAGAACATCTAAGACAAGAAAGGTTTTCCCCTTGTTTTCTTGATCGAGATTGGTTCTCGAATGTTCACGACATCTTCACTGTTGAAGAACGGGCCACGGAGGCTTCTGGTGTAGACATCTTTCACGATGTGTCGGTGCATTCGGACAGCCTGCCGCATCCAGCTCCCCAAAGCAACGCCGCCAACGCAGCCCCCCCCTCCTGCCTGCCAGTTCTTTCCGCGTGATGGCGCGAGCGTAGATAAACATGGCGGCGCCCTGGAATTGGCGCGGACACTGGTCTATACGTGGAATCTTCTGACTGATCGTCTGACATTTCTGATCTTCTGACATTTCCCGAATCTTTTGGTACACCCCAAGTCGCGGCGTTTTGAAGGGGAGGCAGGGCCGGCTTACTAGAACTATGGTACATGGAAAGCGTCTCCGACTGGTGTGTTTAAACCGCGTTCAAAAAAAGTGGTCCCTATATTTCCGCCTGATGACGTCATAAAAGTGTCATGCTGTCGCCGGTCGCCATCCTGGCGGTGTCCCACAGCTCTGGTGAACGTCGCGGACACCTGTTCTACTGCAGGTCGCTCTCCAGTGTGGCAGTCGATACGGAAGTTTGAGCAGCCAGAAGTTGGGACGCGGTGTCGACAGCGACGCTCGCGTTCGGTTGGTTTACTCGCAGCTTCCCGTTAGCATTTATACGACCAACCGCCAGATTAGCGACGTGCAACAGCATGGCACTCCGGCTTCTGTGACGTCATTTGTCGCCACTTCGGGATCATTTTTGATGCATGGGCAGCATAAAACGCTAAACACACCAGTCGGAGACGCGCTCAATGCACCATAATAGAACAGCGCTGCAAAGGCTGGGGCGTGCGAGCGTCTTGAGACGCGGTTTGAGTCCCGCTCAGCTCGTGCGCTGTGTTTGGCAGTAGTTTCTTTCTCCCAGTCTCAGCTGAGACATTCAGCCGTAATCACCAGTCGTGACTAACTAGCGCAGTTTTAAAGTTAGTATCGCGTCTAAGTAGTCGCGAACTGAGAGAAAACTTCGGCGACTAAGGATCGACTGCGGTATTCACGAGCGCGAAGTGAGCGGGTGACTATCTAGTCAGAACTAACAAGCGGAAGTGACATAAAAAGATAGGTCACGCTTACGCGCACTTAAACGCCGCTGCGTGAATGGGGGCACTGTAAAAAATGTTCACCCCATTTTACGGGCGAAACTTGCCGGTTCAATATTGCCGGCATGGTTTGCCATTATCTAGAAACTGGACTGTCTGTAAAAACAAGGCATATCATTTCGTAAAATGACAAAACGTCCGTAGTTCACTTTACGGACAGTTATCCGTTTTCCATTTTATGGGTAAAAGTTGCCGGTTCAATATTGCCGGCATGGTTTCCCGTAATCTAGAAACTGGACTGTCCCTAAAAGCAAGGCATATAATTTCGTAGAATGACGGAACGTCTGTAGCCCACGTTACGGACAGCTATCCGTAGGAAATGTGAAAGCTGTCCACACTAAATAACGAAGGACTACACCTTTTCGCCTTATAAGGCCAAAGCCACGAGCCATCCGTACCACCTGCACCTCCTATACATCAGGCGACTCACCTGGCAGAGCTCTAGATCTGCCATGGGAGTCACCTGACGCACCAGAGGTGCAGGATTGGTGTGGATGACTCGTAGCTTTGGCCTTATATAAGGCGGAAAGGTGTAGTCCTTCGTTATTTAGAGCGGACAGCTTTCACATTTCGTACGGACAGCTGTCCATAATGTGGGCTACAGACATTCCGTCGTTCTACGAAATTATATGCCTTGTTTTTACGGACAGTCCAGTTCAAAAAGACGTAAAGGTCAAGTGCTTCATTATTTAGTGCGAAAAGCTTCCATGTTCAAGCAAGCCTAAGTCACATGAAGCTTTTGGGGCACAGATTGGTATGGAGAGTTCATAGCTCCGTCATTTAATATATGAACTTGAATCATGTTTCATCCTCAGCCAAAACATACAAGAGTTCATGTTTTGAAAAAGAAAAATAGCACACAACCTGTACTTCTCATTGCCAGGATTTTGTTTGTGTGAGCTCAGCTGTTCCTATAGATGACAGCTCAACAAACAAAGCAATTAAGAAGTTTCGCCACAATACCTTTATTTGAAGGCATGCCTTGCTTAAACTTTAGAGAAAATTTACATTATAGTTGTCCTTGTGCTGGCCATTTAGATGCCCCTCCATGCTTGTGCTTGTAGTTGTCATTCAATTGAAGACCTCTTCGGTATCTTCATGGTGCATATAAGGGCAGCTTGAAATAAAGAGCAGAAGAGGATTCGAAATCAATACACAATCACAACAAATTGTATATGACATACATGGTTAAAGTAAGCGAGCAACGTGCTTACCAACTATCCTAGCTCCCCACCTTTGTACTGTACAGGACATATAAAATAAACCTCCCATGAATTGAACCAAAGTAAAAATTTGCATTGATTTGAATACCGAACACAACAAGTGCTTGAGAAATAAAACTAGCAAATTAAAATTGCACGACTATTCAGTGATATTAAGCACATTGGATTGAGCCAGATCTCCCTTAGTGTATACAGTAGGCTCGCGATAATTCAAACTCGGATATTTAATACTTCTTTCTTTGAAGTATTTAATACTTTGAAATAAAAGAGTTAAATACTTTCTTTGAAAGTATTTAATACTTTCAAAACTTTGGTTGACCCGCTACGTTTTCAATGTATTCATTAGCCGCTTAACTCGAACGGTGTTTTCGTGTAATTCATACCTTTCGTTCTCGCAGCACCGTTGAGCGCACTTCTTTCCGAGCACCGGTGTACTGCGGAAAAGCAACACCCGTGGAGCTTGCTTCCGCTGGTGTTGCTTTTCCGCAGTGCACCGGTGCTCGGTAAGAAGTGCGCTCAACGGGGTTAAAGCACAGCAGAACCGTATATACAGGGTGATACAAGGAGACGCCAGGCTCTTTAAATCGACCGGAAAATTCGGTTTCTTAACCTATCGCGCTACGACTTTGTGCAGCGTTGCCCACAGATGGTGCATTTGTTTTGTAAAATTTGCAAAGAGCGAACTTACCTGAGGAAAAAGTAAAGAAAGAAAAAGGCTTACCTCCTATGGAAACGCAGCGACACCACCGGTCTGCAAACAACACGGCGCCGTTTCGCACGGGAGACAAGAGATGGCGCAAGCGGTCGCGACGCCACCTGCCGCCAACGAACGAGCATACGACGCCGAGAGCCGGCGTCTTTTCTTTAGCAGACGATCTTTTCGACTCAAAAGCGGCGCGCGTTCCGCAGGGGGCGACAGTCGCAGAAACAAAAACAACAACTGATATAAAAAAACGCTCGCACCGCTTTTGATTCGAAAAGATCCCTGGTCCTTCGTAAGCAGTAAACAGCGTTTTTTTGTTTTTTTTCGCCTAGTTCGCTAAGCGCTTGTCCGCCCTTGGCGCGAATGGTGTACAATGTCCCGCTGAGGAGCGCAAAACAACAAATGCGCCTCTGTTCATAACATCAAATCATCTATGCGCATTCTGCATTATTAAAAATCCGCAACATCTTAATAAAATAAAATACCTTAATATAAGCGTTGAGAAGAGGTATTCTCAAGCTGACTTCGTTCACTGACTTTTTCTCATGGCACACAAAAACTGGCTTTTAACCTTTCCAAACACATATATGGGGGAGCCATATTACCTCTCCCCAGCGCTGGCTAAATTAATGATCAGGTCTTTACACCAAATTGTTTTATTCCGAAAATTAAAAAAAAAAACACACACAGATCAAGCTTTTTTTTTTTTACCCCCTAAAGGGGTATTCACTGGACGCCATATTTGAGTGCGCTGCCCACAGCGCATGCTCAGAACGAGCTCAACACAGCATGGCGATATTCTTAGATATGTTGAACTTATGCTCAGTAAATACTATTTAACTTTAGCAAGCGAAGCATTAAACAAAACTACAATATCTGAAAGTCACACAAGTACTCATTTTGCCCCGTCTTGTGGGGCAAAATGAGAGAACGTAGTGAGGTGCAATGAGACACACTTAAACAACCTTATATGCGTTCAGTTTCTTTTTTTTTTGCAATAAAAAACACTTGAAACGCACTGTGTGAGCTCCAACGCACTCTCCATGAGCCCACTCCTTGCTAATTTCATGCACTGGACTCATAGGCCGTTGAACACCAGGCACTGCCAGTCTCTTGTGGTCTGCATCGCACGGTCTGCAGAACACGCGAACGCTACGCGCATCTTGGGGGAATCACTAATGATCTTTCGCTTTGGTTTCAAGTTTTCGTTGTTGTTGTTGTGTAGGGAGAGGGGGGGGGGTGCAGTGGAACGCCAGTTCTTGGCTGCTTTCGCTAAAAGCTTTGCTTTGTGGGGAGAGGACGTTAGAACGGTGCTGCTTTCCCACCTGCTTGTTCTCTTTTTCTGCTCTACGTGAAGTACACAAGAGAAGTTCTTAAAACTTGAAACACCAGAGAGAAGGCTCCTTCTGTTGTCCAGACGTTTTCTTTAGAGTCACTGCTCTTCAAATTCACCGAGCCGTTTGGCTCGCCTTTGAAGCGTATCCTTTGGTACGTCAAAAAAGTGTGGCAACAGTACGAAAGGAGTGACGCTGTTGCCTGACACTTTCGAGAGATTTGTTCATGTCACTTTGGCGCTATGAAGCCTGTGTTGTTTTCCTTTTATACCTTCAGACCGTCCTAGACAGCGGGAGAAAAATAATGAGGCTCAGGAGCAACCGGAGACACGTGCGTTATTGACATGCGCGTCATCGAATGCCAGACTGTCGCGTTTTGCCCCGCGCGTATCCCGTTATGCAAATAATTATTTCGTAAAAAAAAAAAAAAGAACCTCAAGCGCAGATTGATCAAATGTGGTCCGCATTGAGCTAATAAAGCGTACCAATAAAATTAATGCTAACCTTGGCAGAATAGTTGGTGCTCTTTAGGGTGCACGCCTCCAAGCGAAACCTCGCGTTGAAAAACGGCACCTTTTTGTGAAGTTTGAACTTACTCCGATTGTTTGTCTAGGAGATGGATCGCGCTAAACACAAACTGTCGCATTTTGACCCGTGTCTCATTTTACCCCACCTTACCCCCTATTGTCGTTTAAAGTTTCTCACAGTTGATTGTATCGCCCTTTATTTATATACAAGGTCGTCCTTGAGCAGCGATGATGGCGAGGACTCAGTTCAAGGTCAACATGCTACACTTTATTCCAACACAATCCAAAATTTCCACGCGAAATTAATCACACCTGGGTCGCTTGCAGATGTAAGAGCCACATATCAATGCTTTCTTAAGAAATGTCCAAGATTTTCCTCACAGGACAAATAATGACATATAGGATGCGAATTGTGCCAGTCTATTGCAGAAAAATAGCAGTAAAAAGGGCAACAAAGTCGCGACCAAGGTGGAAGAAGTTAAAGGTGTCCGATCAAGGCCAGCCAAGGTGTCGGAAGCTTTCTCAGGCTACACGTATCTCCAATGGGGGGCACAGCTAGTTTATAGACCAACTCATGTTTACAAACCAACCGGAGCGCCCCTAGTGAACACCACCGGCGCCGCGCGTGTGTGATGGATCGCCGTCGCCCATATACAAACCATTGGAATGCGATGTTGTCGGCGTCGGTGGGCGTCCCTGTGCTCTTTTTGCGTTGGAATTGTTGATTCTACGTCTTCCAGGCAATATCTGCTACTTCAGCGGCCTCAGCGAAATTAACGAGGCTCGTTACACCGCATAATTGCGCGTGAATAATGTGATATACGTTGATTAATTCCGCGTAGACGGCGCAGAATGGACGGTAAAGTATGATTCGCATGATGAGATTCTGCTCGCTAATTTTCAGTAACGACGTCGCTCGGGCTGCAAAGGCGTGAACCGTAGCTGAGATGGTCGACGTCAATACTGAAAATCGCCAGCAGAATCGGACCAAGTGAATCAGGCGTAACAAGTCGGTGATGGCCACTGGCCATAATTATTAATATTTCCTTGTATTTGCTGTTTACACCAAGCCTACTTTCCCCAACAAACCTTCAAACCTAAAATTCTTTTGAGGCGTGCACTTACTTTTATCGTAACCACCGGGTCAATGTTTGGTCTACGGGCCTCTGATTTGAACGAGCAGAGGACAACAAGCAGAAACGTTTGAGAGAGCAGACGACAGCTCGAACGATCAGGCGGCCGTTTGAACTTGATGACGCATTGAACGTAGTCCGCAGGTGGTCCGTACGACTTAGCAGTTTTCCCGCGTTCATGTTAGAACAAAGAAAATAAATTTGACGACCACATGTATCCGTGAATTCAACCCAAAGTGCTTCCCTCACAAGCAATCGTAGTCCGACGGCGTCTGGTTTTTTCTTTCTTTTTCACAGCCCCTATCCACGTTCTCGGACGAACTCAGCAGGCAGAAAACACGTGAAAACTGACCTTCAAACCTTTCCCGACTCTTTTGGATCAGCCCCAGTCGCGGCGCTTTTTCGAGAAGGCAGGTTTTTGCCTGGTTTCTTCCAAAACAACACAGAAATGCACGTCCCGCATGGTGACTTCCTCCCACGGCCCCAGACCGGAAGTGCGCCCGACGCGCCACCACCGCACAGTGACGTAACAGAGCTGAGTAGGCGTGTTCGCGCGCCACGTGGTCATGTAAACGTGTACACGAATAAAAACCGTTCCGCTAGCGGCTCTCGCTGGCCCCTGATGCATATTAACAGGCCCTAGACACGTTGCGCCATCTCACGGCGCTTGCTGCAGAAATGTGACCGAACCAACGCCATACTTGCGCCATATGGTGAGGCGGCGCCCGTCCAGACACCTCTTCCTTCTTCCAGCGTGGTCGCGACCCACTTCCTTTTTCTACCGTAAAACTAAAGATCACACAGAAAAAAGCTGACATACGACGCAAATGGCTACGCGAACAACGTTTCAATAACGTGACGTTAGCGTACCCGTTTTCAAGCCGGATAATTATACAGTCCAGACCAGAACGAGGAAATGGCGAGGACAAGAACGGCGCGTGCTCGGAAAGTTCCGAAAGCGCGTTTCATCTTCATGGACGGCATTCTACTTGCTCTTTCGGAGAGCGTACAACAAGTTCGTTTCGAGAAAAAACAAAGAGCAATAAATGCTTGAAAAGCTGAAAAGACTGCCTGATTATTATCATCCGGGAGTTCACGCCTCCCAGTAAGCTCTGCCATCCATCGAGGAGACTTCCCAGATTCGTGCCCTGTTGAAATTATGTCGACATTCTCGAGCCTATCTGTTAAATTTGTGACTATGTTCACTATCGGGAATAGATTCGTCACATCACCGACCTTCCATGATGAGAATGGATCATTTTACTACTTCTGGCATTTCTTCATTCATACTACACAAACACCCCAACCAATCATGTCCTTCCCCTGCCCACATTTCGAAAGACGCGCTCTCCGGAGCCCCTTTTTGTTGTTTTACGTTTCAACCGCCAGGTGTCGAAAAATTTAGATTGAAGATTAAAGATGCACCTATTCCCCTATTGTTCGCCTCACGCGCTTATACCGCTAGGTGGCGTGACTTCATCTGAAGCTGCGCGGGGCTTTATTAGCTTCATCCTGCAGTTGCTAGAGGTGATACTAATTCAATACAGGCGTTGGGCTTTAAAGGGGTACGGAAACAAAAATTGAAATATTCAAATTTCGTTCGGAAATGGGTCAAGCATGACGGATAATAACCGTAATTCATAATCGCACGTTTGTATTTCGAACGATTGGCTATATTTTTCGTTCCAAACGGTGCACTCGAGCGAGCGCTCGATGAGAAGCGAACGGAGGGCGCGATGCGTCATGGGATATCCGGCGCAAACAAAAACAACAAAAAAGACTCCCCGCATCCGTGACGTGGCAAGACAGGCTTGGTTATGAGCTTTGCCGTTGGTGGCGTTGTCAGCGTTGTAGTGGTGTCAATACCGTCAGCGCGTTACAACCGAGCCGTTGGAAGTGCCCGCGGGGTGACGGGCGTTTCACCTGTCGTGTGAGAGTGTGAAATCGGTTGTGCGCGCGTCGTCGCGTCGTCTGCGTCGTGTTCGTCTGGCCCACTGCAATGGCGCTTCAGGACGATTTTCTCGGGAACGACGACACAAGTGAGGATGAGGAGACCGACACCGCCCACTCTGTATTCCTTTCGGAAAGGGGATTCGGCCTCCGGCCCTACCAGTACGACCCCTCGGCTTCGTCTTCCTCTGAAGCCGAGGAAGAAAGGCCGGACCAGCAACCTCCAACCCGGCGTGTCGGCTTTATTATTTTTTAAATTTAATTTTTAATTTTTAATTTTTAGTATTATTTTCTTTAGTTGTCTTTGCATGATTTATTTAATTATTAGTTATTTTTAATGTGTATTGGCTATTTGGTCTCTAGTGTGTAAAAATTTAAATTGTTCTCATTAACGGCAAAGGTGAAGAAGTTGAAGATTTGAGGAAGCAGAAATATAGAACTGAGTTGAAAGTCAGCGCTGCGAGTCTGTTTGCTTCTTGTGTGCATGTGAGTGTGACTGTTCATCCGCGCTGTTCCATCCAAGCATGAATTACCAACTTGCCCAAGCATCCACATTATCAAGCTTTCGCATTCATTCGAAAAGGGGCAAACACATTCAGGCCGAGGTGACTTTAAACAGTTGAGCGTACATCCAAAGAGAGGCGCTGCTCCAGAGGAATCTGCTACGTCACGACTACGTAGCAGATTCCACAACGTTGCTAGACTACCTCCCAAATAGGCTCCGCATGCATCCACCAGGTGCACATTGGAAGATCGTTTATTTAGCTTTAAAATTAGTTTTCTTGTGCCTTTCAACGGAAGACTGGCGTTTTTGAGGTTAGGGTGCAACATGCAACACATTCAAGCAAGAAAATGAGCGCTGAAATTTCGTTTCCCTACCCCTTTAAATACAGCGACGGAAGACTAGGCGTTGGGTAAGCGGAGATCACAAAACAAGGGTTATCGGACTGGTGGCATAAGTTGAGGAAAGAATAAAGTTTGTTATTCTTTTCCGTTCACTCGGTATCGCAAAACGTCCGCGCACCGAGTTGCAAAGGGGCGTCACCGACACACCGATTGTAACTTTCGGTTGTGGAGAGATGAATGCTTGTGCTAAGCGGCGATACGAAATGCTCTGCCCTTTATCATTAAATCAAAAATTCATCGGAAATTTTTCATACAAAACAGTTTCATACATGCATTTATGTTTACTGTCGGGCACTGTTAGCGCGAACACGACGTCGGTGTTTTTTAGCATGGGGGATGTACGTGCCACCACAGGAACGAAGGACATCTGGAAAACCAAGAGAGACGGCCAGAACTACGCAGTAACACTTGATCAGCAACTCCCTGGGCATGTACACGATTAAAATAAAGTGAAGGCGAGGTAGTACAGTCCGATTTGCAATAACTAAGTACCGCTTTATTTTTTCTGCTCATGTATATGAGCGAATATGCTTGTTCTGCGTTCAAAACATCACCCGCATACTAGAAATATTCGCAAATAGGAAGAAGCCAGAAAACAGGTGCCCGATAAAAGTTGCCCGGCATAGGAAATAATACAAACAAGCACCTCTCATAGCCTACGTACTTTACACTTTACGTATTGAATGCTTTTAACCACTCGTAAAGATGCACAACGGAATCATTGTCATATGGTGACAGGACTGACGTATTACCAATATATAATCCTCACTGGAATCACAGGCGAACCTCGAACACACTTTACATTCCTTTCAATTGTTACTTTGCTTAGAATCCTCGCTTTTTTTACACACCTGCTATGTAACAGAGGCTTGGGCCTTAAATATTGCGAAGTTTAACATCCTTTACTGGTGAAGAAAAATACTGTAACTAAAGCAATTAGGCTTTTATAATGACAATAAAGGTACATGCTATTCGGTACGAACGAAATGACAAAAGTGATCCGTGTTATTTCCCGGCAAAGAGACAAAATGCTTGCACGTTTTCCCATAGGAATGCACAAAAGTACCGCAAAGGAAGACTGGTTGCTGTCAGTTAAAACTTACATCCCGAAAGCCGCATAGACACTAGCACCAGTTGAACCTTTAGCGCACGTTATAATAACTCTATGGTGGCAATGTCGTCAACGTCTCTGTTCCGGTCAAAGAAACGGAAAGTTGTTTTTGAAGCACACGTTGCAGGCTGGGGCACGAACGCGGAATGCTCTCTCACCGGTGAGAGCATTCAACTAGCGTGATCGCTTGACCTCCTACCTTCTTAACTTAGCGACCACCCGCAATAGGTCCGTTGACATGTTGCTCTTATCGTTCACCGTCGTCGCTCCCTCGTGATACCTCTTAACCGTGCCTTATTTTCGTTTCTCTAGTCTAGATTATCGCTGCAAGTATCACACTGCAAAGGCACGCAGAGGCCCACGTGGCATGGGCGCTTCAAAGGGACACACCGGCCATCGGAAGCGACCCAGCTCCCGGTCCCACTCCCACCATCTGCCGCCGAGTCACGGGGACACGTCCCTGCAAAACGCTAGCGAGCTCGAGGAAAGAAAGCGACGCCGGAGGAGAAAGTGGCAGCCCCGCATTGTTGGCCGGCGAGGCGCTCAAGTGACGCTGCCCTCGACCACGAACCAGGTCGCGGCTCATCATCTCTAGCAGCACCACTCGCGCCCACAATGCCTCCCCCCCCCCCCCCTCACCTTTCAAAGAGTGCGGCGTCCAAAAATACAAAAGATGGGAGAGCTCTAATTACGCCACCCGATTTAGAAGCGTTCATGCTGCTACTCCTTTTTATTTTTACGTGTGCGGTTCTTTTTCGGTAACGCGCTCGTCTGAGCCATCACGGCTGCCGCTGACCGTTGCTTGCTCGATTACGCCAACCAGTTCTCTGGGTCCGTGCAACGTAGAGACGTTGCCGGTGGGGGGGAGTCGTGCGCCTCGGTCCTCCCGTCTCGCGAGCCTGTTATCACTCGTAGACGTTAGGGCATTTAGGAGGTCCCCAAGAGAGCCGACTGCCATTTTTAACTTTGTGCACACTCGCCGCCGCCGGGCGTCGGATCGGCTCAGAAATTCTGCGAGCCATTCTCTGCAGGACTAGGAGCGCTGGCTGGATGCTCAAAAATATACGCGCATCAGCCGAGCTACCGTAACTGGTTGACTCACGTAAACGAAAAAAAAACAAAAAAACATGATATAGATTAGCAGACATGTACTAGTTGCTAAAAAAGAAGATGTTAAGTTACTTAGAATCAGCTTTAAAAGAAATTTGAGTAGAGCAAAAATGGCTCAATTTTAAAGTAATTGAGTAAGGTACTCTAACTACCCTAAAAAGTAGCGAATTACTTTTGAAGCCACTTCTGTTTTTTATGGTAACAAGGAAGTACAGAGGTTCTGGTTGTTAAAGAAATTCCACTAAACTAAAAAAAAACTTCTCTGACTTCAGTTTTTATTATAATGAGTTCTTAGCTCGAAGAAGAAATTTGCCCTCAAAGTTCTCGCCTGAAGGATCTGCTTCTGTGTGCCTTAGTGTTTTGTTCTTTTTGTATTTTGGTAGATGGCGTACTACATATGTACACCATTTTTACTTTGAGGACTTCCACTGCCTGGGCTTAGTTTTAGAGACGATGTTTGCGTGTTTATTGTTTTTTTATGTAAAAAAGTTAAGGAACTACCAAAGTTTCTCGAACGATCTTCGAACCCTGGAAAATTTTCATAGTCTGAGAAAAGGGCAACACAAAGAGGTCACTTTCACGTTGCCCTTGAGCACGTGGTTCTTCGAGCACGTGGTTCTTCAAGCACGCACAAAACAAAAGAAGCACTGTACGAGCTTCAAAGTGGGTGCTGTTCACTTTGGGGGGATCGGTGGCCGACAATAAAGAAAAAAAAAAAAAGAATCGGTGGCCGAGTGGGCTAGCGCACACTAAAGTCACTGGATCCTGGGAAAGTAACGCCAAGCTCCCCGTGTTGTCGCCATCTTTGTCCGTGAAATGAGCAATTTCTCCTTGACCCCTCCGTTCTTGGTGAGCCGATCTAGATTCGCTGGTGACGGGTAGCTTCATGGAGTCGTTTTTTTGTATACTGAGATTTGGTTTAACTACACACCGGTGAAACAAGCGTACACCTTCGTACCACCCCCAGAGGCTGTGTCGGTGCTTGGAGGCACTGAAAAATAAGTTTACTGTTTTGAAATACGCAAGAAAAGCAATATATTTGTAAGAGATCCATGGAGATGGGCATGATTAATCAGTTGATCGCATACAAAGTGCCAAAGACTCTTATATTGGAGAGGAAAGCTTCCAGTACGATGATGGACCACGGTGATCTTGGCGCGACTGGTTTAGAACGACCCCCTGGAAGCTTCAAAGATTTAAATGGACCAAGATGGCGATTTCCATGGCAACGAGGACCGATTAGCCAATCGCCTTGCGAGGTTTAGGTCGTCTGTATGTTAGTATGCGTTTGTGTCCGGCTAGCAGGTAGGGAAGGCAATGGCGCTACTTTCCCAGGATCCAGTGACTTTAGCGCACACCAGCTCGGAGCACGTGGAGCGAAAGCTCGCGCTGCAGAACTCAGAGATCCTGGGTTCAATCCCTACCGCTGGGGCCCGTTTCGATCTGGATGAGTATCGTACCGGCGTGCGGTCGTGTATCACTACTGCGTGATGCACATTAAAGACCACAGGCTAGCGGTTGTACTGCACTGGCTAAATTGCTCATCTACAGCTGGGAGACTCGTCGCCCGTTGAGGCAGACCAAGTTCTAGGCTGTATAAACATACACACAACCCAATTTTTTTGGCTGTTCACGTCGTTGTCTCTTTGGGTGAGAACGCAGTGTATGATAGCGACGCCTCCTGTAATGAAAAGCAGTCTGTACGTGGTGAAAAGGGGAGACCGGGGGGGGGGGGGGGGGGGGGGGCTAGCATTTTTGTCAAATGCGCGAAGCTTAGGGATACAAAGAATGCCTGTCTCCAGCGTTAATCCCGCGGTTAATCATCCCACTTAACAACACACCGAGACGCACTTTCACATTTCGTATCCGATACCAGGTTCTGTGGTTCAGGCCGACGAAGAAGCTCGAAGACCCCTGAAAAGACAGCCCTCTCTCTGGATTGTCTTGCCTTAAGGTCTTCCCCCTCTTCACGAATGTCAGCTAAACTTCCGACACCTTAATTTTTTTTCTGTTTTTGAGCGAATGTTTGTTGATAAGCGAACCTACCACAAAATTTCGAAAGTTATTTGTAATTAGAAAAACCTACCACAAAATTTCAAAAGTAATTTGTGATTCGAGAAGTTACTCGGAAAAGGTATTTTGAAGTAAACACCTACTGTAAAACCCTTAATGTTTGCGAGCCCTTAATTTTCGCGAATGGAAAAATTTGCCAAATTTTAGGGCAGGCGAAACTTTCGGTCTTTAAAAAATCCCTGAAAAGAAAAAAAAATATTTAAACAGTTTGGGTGGGACAAGCGTATCAAAAAATTGATTTTATGCAAAAAAAAAAAAAAATTAGAGCATTTTTGACGGCGCGAGACGCGATTTAGTCGGTAGTCACCCTTTCCACTTATTTTCTCTCTCGGCATTTTGGGCACGTGGACCATAGGTGGATCGGCTTCGCCTTCACGTTGAGGTGGAAAGAGCGAATGACCATTCCGTGACGTCATGAACTTTGCGCGCAGAATTTAAAATAAATCTCTCGCGTTAATATTGCTCTAATTTGTTTTTGCGTATTTGTTTTTCAGCGACCCTTTAAGAGTTTTAATGCAGGCGTCTGGAATTCGCGAAATTTAATGGCCGCGATAATGTCCTTTGTGACCGATTCGCGAAAAATAGGGGCCGCGAAAATAAAGGGTTTTACAGTAATTAGAATTGTAATTGAAAGTTACAAAATTACCGATAAAAGTGGTTAAACTACAGTAACTTGAGTAGAGTAGTTGAATTACATCCAAGTCCGAGTTAAAATTAAAGTGACTCCCTTGCGTGCGGAAAGAGAGAGAGAAAGAGAGAACAACGAATATGAAGATAGTCCGAGCTTGGCATTTTGTGTGAATTCGAGAGGAGTTCGTCAGGACGTTAAACTTATCTGCATAGGAAAAAAAATCATCAACGTGAGCAATGCTTCAGGTATTTGTGGCCCATGTGGTCTCATCGCTGATTAGAATTTTAGAACAGTGATGTCTAGTCGTCCTGCTTGTCTCCAAACGATAAAACATCGAAACAAACACACATAAAAAATTTAAAAGTAAACTGGGGTGCCGAATGAGGAATAAAAGTCTCTTGAGAACGTCACCAAAGTCGTATATACAGGAGGCTAACGAGCTTGTCCTGGTGTGTTTTTGAATGGTCGAATTCATTAAAATTAAAGTAACAGGAAATTAAAATGACCATTGGTCCATCTTCTAGTAACGTAGCTATAACTTAGCTTTTTTTCTACTTTTTCTAAAAACATTTATGTCGCCTGATGCTAGAGTGGATCAGCTAACCTGCATGCTTGATTAAAAACCAAATGTAGATAGAATTCACTTCAGCAGTAATTGATCTAAAGCCATTATAGTTCTACAAGAGTTGACTGAAAATGATAATCGAAACTTTTATTTTACGATAATCAGCAGCCAAGGCAAATCTGGAGTAGCATATTTCTCTTCGCGATCTTGATATCAGTACTCCAGGGACTCTAATTTGGGCACTTGGCGAAAATGTCCGCCGAGAAATCCGGCGACCGTGATTGGCCGGAACCGCGCGTGACCTTGGCGCCGTCCAATCACGATGGTTTTTAGACCCAGGTATAATGATTTTTATTAGCTTCACTAAACTAAAACTTTATTCACAGCCACTTGTTCAGCCGAACGAATAGCACGAGCGCGAGCGGCACTAACGAGCGTGCCCACCCTTGCATCAAAGAATCACTTCAAGTTCGCGACTGCACTCCAGTAGAAAGGGAAGTGTCACCACTACGGTCAAAGACTTGACTTGATGAGCCCGCCGCTGGGCATAAGATTAAACCCCCTTCGGAACATAAAGCCGGGGTTACACTGCTTATACATCCTCCAAAATACAGTCTGCAAACAAAAGTCACCCGGATACCGTGGTTTAAATGCCGCGTGCCAAATTTCTACTTGAACTCGTAACCATGCGGCATTTGAAGCACGGATCTCGGGGTGACTCGCGTTTAAATCTGTTTGCAGACTGTCGTTTGTATGATGTATAAGCAGCGTGACTCCGGCTTAAAGGGGCGATGCAACGATTTTTGTACTTTACGCAAACACCGCTTAGAACGGATCCCTGACGTTAATGACCTGTAAAACACCCCTTCGTGTTTCACCACGCGCAATCGAAGTCGCACAAAAAATCGAAGGAAAACGAGCAGCGTTCCCTCCCTCAACTCGCAGCCAGAACAAGCGGCCAGGTAATCTGGAGCCGAATATATGCCGCCAATATTACTCATAGTCACGCGTTGGGGTTGGCAAGGCACAGGACACGCGCTGAGTTCCAGACATATTGTTATGGTTCGGCTATTGTCGTCCCTGCAGCGATTGGAGACACGGGCCACTACCCGAATGCTTCTCCAGCTATCGATTATCACGAGCCCAAATCGAGTGCCCACGCAATGCTCAGGTCCAATCCATGAGCTGCGTTCAAATATCGTCTGTGGAGGATACTGCGAACCCCCAGTTACGTCATCAAGTTTCGCGAAGGAGAGATTGAATGAAAACGCTCGCTTTTGTCCTTGAAATTACACCGCAACAAAGGAGTTTCT
This sequence comes from Ixodes persulcatus, assembly GCA_013358835.2. Lineage (NCBI taxonomy): Eukaryota > Metazoa > Arthropoda > Arachnida > Ixodida > Ixodidae > Ixodes > Ixodes persulcatus. The sequence goes on along the minus strand of JABSTQ010009789.1, from coordinate 552,353 downwards.
TGGCCAGTGGCGTTGCGTGCTAGTATCCTTGAGTCCCACTAGTGCCAGCGAGCTCGTGTTCGTGTAAAGTGAAAAACATTCCAATTGAATATCGTTGCACCGCCCCTATGTCCACAGCCCCAGCCTTCGCAACATCAGCCGACTAAAATAGTTCACTGCCAAACACGCCTCCGCGTGCCAACAAAGTATCGCACGCTTTTCTACAGACGACGCATGAAAGAAGGACGAAAGGATCGCTAACGGGCACTTTGCTGAAACGGACTCAAAGCAAAAGCCATCCTGAGGGTGTTGCCTGTGGGAACACAGGCGCCTGCTTGTGTTCCCAGAGTCAGACAACTTCCTCACTTATCAGCGCACACCGCTAAATAGACGCGCCTTTCTTTTATTTTGCTCTTTATTTAAACTGGCAATAAATGACTTAGCCAGGAGGAACCCTCCCTACCCTATGCAGACACTCCAGCGAGAGTCTTCCTGCTGACCGCTTCGTCGACAATCTCCTCATTGTTGTTATATTTTATTTTCCGCGTCGTTTTCCGTCGCCGGGGTGTCGTTGCCGCGCGCGAAAAACGCTCTCTGACCCATTTCGAAACTCTACGCGAAGGAAGGCGCGGAGGGCAGCGCGTTCTCTGTCCGACAGGCGGCCGTCGGCGGCGATGCGTACTCACGACGACCGTCGGAGCTATTCCGAAATAACATCCGACGCCCAGAGAAGTCCGGCGGAGAAGGAAGCAGCTCTAGCCGCCGACCGAAGAAACCTATCGGGCCTTCACGAAATATGCAAGTTAGGCCCGGCGATCGAATGGTCCGTCCGTGTGCTCCCCTTTCCGTAACCGGAACACGGTCGCGATAAATCAGGAGCGGATACACGGTGGCTTCTTAAAAAGCATCGCAAAAGTCACGAGTTGAGAAACAGACCTGCATTTTTTGTTTTTGTGCGCCCACTACACTACGTTCATCTCCTGGACTAGCGGTATACGGTTGGAAGCCACGTGTGCTCGTTGGACCAGTCCCACGCCTATCTTTCGCCACGAGATCGCACTCTCTCCCCCCCCCCCCCCTTCCCCTCCGTAACTATACACGCGGAGAGCGGAGTCATGTGATCAAAGGAAGGAGGCTGTTTGGTCAGGGGAGCGCTTAGCTTCCACCACACTGTCAGCTTAAGTTTGTAGCGGTGTTGGACGAAATGTATACGGACGTGCTAGTAAAAAAACTTTATATTCTTGCGCGACGAGCGTGTGCGCGAGCGCGCGCGATCCCGTCGGAGTTGTTCGTGTATATGCACGTTTGGCTTTTGATTCGCGTGTTTTTTTAGATTCTCTGCGAGGCGGCTCGTTATATTTTGTCCAGCGGTGGCGGCTGGAGCCGCCGAGTTCTGGGATCTAAATTGGGCTCGCGCGAGCCTCGTGCTTTCTCAAATCAAGATGAAGCCCCCCTTCGCCTCGGGCGATATGGAACGGAAAAGAAGGCGAGCAAACCGCCCTCCCTCCCTAAAAAATATAAGTAAATAAATTAATAAATGGAGAGGGGAGGACAGAAGCTGGGTACAGTCCGAGGCACAATTAGCGGTCGTCGTTACGGAGAGATAGCGGAGCTGGGTCGTGATGAAAATCATTCCTGGTCGGGTTCCGGATGGGCAGACTGCAGGAAGTCACGACCGCCTCCCAGAGATGCGGGACGGAGAAGTTGCGGCACGCTAATTGATTTCGTTTCTTCCCTTTCGCCTTCTTAAAAAAAAAAAAAAAAAAAAAAAAAAAAAAAAAAAACTTGAGCGTTTTTTTGGAAGCGCCGGAACACCACTTTCCTTGGAGCCACATTTTTATAGTTGGCAGCCTCGAGATCAGGTATGCATCGCCTCCCTGCTTTTCTTTCTTTTTTAATATTATTATTATAGGTTGGAACGAGTCGAGTGGCGCAGCTTTCATATGTCACGGATCCGTGGTATAGATGTGTGTCGTGGAGGGAAGAGTTCTACCTATTTCGTCGCTTTCTCCTCGTAACTTTTTTGCTCGTTAACGCTGCTGAAACATTTCCTACTTGGTCGCGTTCTGGTTCCATTCTTGTGGTTTCTTTTGTTTGGTTATCCTCCACGTTACCCCTTTCCGGAAAAAGTTTGGTATGTTTATTTCGCTCGAAGGAAAATATTTAAACTAAAAATCGCCAAAACAACTTATCTCTTTCTCTCTCTCTCTCTCTCTCTCTCTCGAAAAGAAAAAAAAACTGAGACGAGGTAGAATTAGCGTTGGCGGTACAACGTGTTACAAGTAACGGAGTCACCGGTAACGCATTACGTTTTTCGGTAACGTAGAAGCGTACTCGTTACACTTTCAAAACAGTAACAGGTTACGTACTTACGGTACTTATTTCAAGTAACCGGTAACGTCGTTACGCTACCCGTTGCATCTTTTTCCTAAAACCTGAAGAAAAAAGTACCCTTAATATTTTTTTTTTGTCCTGTTTCTATACTTCATCTTACCTTACGACCCGACGCAGACGACGCTACGAGCTGTTGGGACCAACGAGAAATCGTTAAAAGGGAACCGTCATGGTGTTCCTTAGAAAAAAAAAAAAAAAAAAAACTTCGAGCGTTTTTTTTGGAAGCGCCGGAAACCAACTTTCCTTGGAGCCACATTTTTATAGTTGGCAGCCTCGAGATCAGGTATGCATCGCCTCCCTGCTTTTTCTTTCAGTTTTTAATATTAATATATTATAGGTTGGAACGAGTCGAGTGGCGCAGCTTTCATATGTCACGGATCCGTGGTATAGATGTGTGTCGTGGAGGGAAGAGTTCTACCTATTTCGTCGCTTTCTCCTCGTAACTTTTTTGCTCGTTAACGCTGCTGAAACATTTCCTACTTGGTCGCGTTCTGGTTCCATTCTTGTGGTTTCTTTTTGTTTGGTTATCCTCCACGTTACCCCTTTCCGGAAAAAGTTTGGTATGTTTATTTCGCTCGAAGGAAAATATTTAAACTAAAAATCGCCAAAACAACTTATCTCTTTCTCTCTCTCTCTCTCTCTCTCTCGAAAAGAAAAAAAACTGAGACGAGGTAGAATTAGCGTTGGCGGTACAACGTGTTACAAGTAACGGAGTCACCGGTAACGCATTACGTTTTTCGGTAACGTAGAAGCGTACTCGTTACACTTTCAAAACAGTAACAGGTTACGTACTTACGGTACTTATTTCAAGTAACCGGTAACGTCGTTACGCTACCCGTTGCATCTTTTTCCTAAAACCTGAAGAAAAAAGTACCCTTAATATTTTTTTTTTTTTTTGTCCTGTTTCTATACTTCATCTTACCTTACGACCCGACGCAGACGACGCTACGAGCTGTTGGGATCAACGAGAAATCGTTAAAAGGGAACCGTCATGGTGTTCCTTATGTTTTTGTGCGTGTTCTGGCATCGCTGAACCAATCATAAACAAAAAAAAAAAGGCGCCGTGACTTGCGCCTTGCACGCTGCTTGATTTGTCCCATTAGCTCGTAGCGTCGGCTGTCATTTGTCTGGGTCACCCACGCTGCACCGCACTCTCTTGTTTTTATCATTTTTGAGGCGCTAAGTCATTAATTATTGCACTCATTCCACATCCCATCAAAATTTTTGTATGTCTTTTCCGCGTGAAAAATCCCACTTAAAAAAAAAAAAAGAACGCCGATGGTCGTTTTTCAAATGTCAAAAAACGCTGTTGCAAAAGAAAAAAAACGCTGTTTTTTGTAAATTTTTAAATAAAAAGTAACGCAAAAGTAACATGCGTTACTTTGTATCGGTAGCGGTAGCGCGTTCCTTTTATTTTTAAGTTAACGTAGGTCGGTAACGCGTTCCTTTATTTTTCAAGTGAAGAGTAACGTTGTTCGTTACGTTTTTTCCGTAACACCTACAACACTGGGTAGAACTAATACCGGAATCCTCTGAAATCTGCGAACCTTCGACGTTAAGCAGCCCATCGATAACCCGTCCAGAGATACCGGCTATTTTGTTACGATAAGATAGGTTACGATGTCGCGGTTGTAGCACTGCTCAGGTGCGAGGAAGCTTTTTTGTTTCTTACTTTGAGGCGTGTGTTGAAATAGTTACATAACCGAAGGGCTCTCTTGTCAGTTACATAATTCACCTTGTTTCAGTTCCGTCACGAAAGTAGCGACTATTCGCATCGTTTTAAGGCCGGTTCAGACACTTGCGTTTGAGTAAGTTTGACTGCGTTGTGTCGAGAACCGAAAGCGAGTCACCGGCACATCTGTGCTTCGTATGAAGCGTGGAATCCAATTCAAGGAATCATCTTGGCACGCGATATAAGCAGCAGGGATGTCCTGGTTTCTCGCTGCCGCAACGCAGTCAAACGCAGTCAAACGCAACTGTCTGAACCGGCCTTTATTCGAAATTTCTTGAAATAAACACGAAGCAAACAAACAAAGAAGGGGAAGGAGAGGACAAATGCAGGAAAGTCTACAAGCGCGAGCTCCTTGCTCTGGGGCACATCTCGGCGGCACAAGCTCTCGCGCACTAATGGGGCACTGACAACCTAAAGGTTGTAATTTTTTTATTGTCTAAAACGATGCAAATTGTAGTCATAGACACGCAAAAAAAACCGCATCGCGAAAAAAAAATTTTTCCGCGCGCGCGCGCGCCTTTTTAGTTTTGGCGTTTGTATTTCCCGCCGCTCTCCTCCTCACTTCTTTTGATCGGTGACGTCAAAAATCAGAAAATTTAGAAGCTTTGTAGGTGACATTTCTGTAACATTTAATAACGGCAATCGTAAAACATGTTTTTTAACGCAATTGCGAACGCACTACGGCTCCTCTTTTTGAAATACCAAAAATCAGAGTTCGGTGTGATGTTGCTTCCTAGATTTGTACCCTCCCTCGGAAAACTTGGCGGCGCTCGTTGGCGAGTCGGGGAAAAACCGGTTTTTTCCCGCCGGCGCCCTTCTATCTCTCACCTCCTCCTCGCTTGGGGTCGCCGTGGCAACGGCGGAGGTCCGAAAGAAAGTCGAGTCGCAGGAGACCGCAAAATTTGACTCGCTGCACTGGCGCGGATCGCGCGGGAACTTCAAATTCGGCATTTGGAAATTGTATTTTTTTTAATTCACAAATACTGAATTTTAAAGTTTCAAATTTTGAGGGTAATGTCCCGGCATCGTTTTCAATCGTTTCGGATAATTAAAAAAAAAAATATATGATTTTGGCGTGTCAGTGCCCCTTTAAAGGAGCTGTGCAACGATATTCAATTGGAATGCTTTTCACTTTACACGAGCTTACTGGCACCAGAGCCGTTTATTGAGAGAGTTTGGCCATACATTGGTTTGAATAGGCGAGCATCTCGGGCCAACCACAGGCCACGAAACAGCCCCTAGCGCTGGTCGCGTGCTCTAAATTTGTGCCACGACTATACTTCGTTTCACCTTATGTGCGAGCGAAGGCAAAACTGGAAGCGCGAGCACGGAAGCTCCGTGCGTTCAGGCTTTGCTCGAGCGCGCGAGCTGGGGAGAAATGCAAAAAGCGCTGGTCTCGCGCTTCTAGCTTTGGCTTCGCTCGCAGGTAAAGTGAAACGAAGTATAATTTGAGCCGTGCCGAGCGGAACTCCGCGTCTCAAGACGCTCGCGCACCCCACCCTTTGCACTGCTTTCTTTCAGCCAGTCTCAGGACGCTGTTCTAGCAGTGCAGACAAAGGCATGGGCACGAGCGCGTGGCTTTGGAAAGTGCCTCCTATGCACGAGGTCTCGTACAAACAATAGCGTTTCGCTGAGCTAGGCTCACGCGCCTGTGCCTTTGTCTTCACTGTCGACATTTGTGAGATGGAGTAGAGGTCTCCTGATTGGTCGACGCTGTGTCACAAATTTAGTTTACGCTCTAAGCGTGGGGGGAATATTCGGCGCTGGTGGCGGCCTTTGCTCCGCCTATTGTCCAAACTCTCCTAATATACGGCTCTGACTGGCACTACTGGGACTCAAGGATACTCGCATGCAATGCCACTGGCCAAGAAACTCCTTTGTTGCGGTGTAATTTCAAGGACAAAAGTGATCATTTTCATTCAATCTCTCCCTTGCAAAATTCGATGACGTAACGCGGGGATCGCAGTACACCCGTATGACGATATTTGAATGCGGTTCATAGATTGGACCCGAGCATTGCGTGGGCACTCGATTTAGGCTCGTGATAATTGATAGCTCGAGAAGCATTCGGGTAGTGGCCCGTGTCCAATCGCTGCAACGACGACAATAGCCGAGCCATAACAATGTCTGGAACTCAGCGCGTGTCCTGTGCTTTGCCAACCCCAGCGCGTGGCTATGATCAACATTGGCGGCATATAATCGGCTCCAGATCACGTGGCCGCTTGTTCTGGCTGCGAGTTGAGGGCGTGAACGCTGCTCGTTGTTTTTTAATTTTTTTCTGGGACTTCTAATGCGTCGGGTGAAAAACTAAGGCATGTTTCATAGGTCATTAACGTCAGGGATCCGTTCTAAGCGGTATTTGCGCAAAGTAAAAAAATTGTTGCATAGCCCCTTTAAGGACAGCTGCCAACGCTATGAGCTCGCGCTTCTAGCCTTCGCTACGGTACCACATAAGGTGAAACGGGGTATAGCATTTCATAGAAAGAGAAGAAAAAAAAAAAGAAAGAGAGAAAAGAAAAACGCTAGTCTTGGACCTTGTGCCCTGCGTTTATTTTATTATGCGTAGTCAACTACTCCGCCAGCTAATCTAAGTCCGTTCAAATCGCTAATAATAATAAAAAAAGTTATTCTGTTTAACTGGTTTCGTCAGAACCTCATAAAAAATAACATGTGGCAAGATAGAATGGACACCCCTCGAAAGTCACGTGCCGATTAGTGAAAAATCCGATCCACTGCACAATGGTGGGACGACCGACAGCGCTGAACGTGAAAGTAGCGCGAGCGCATAGTGTCGACTCATTGCGCTCTCGCTGCACGAGGACTCGTGAGCCGAGACGTATTCGAACCCAAGAAGCCCGCACTTACGTCCGCCATTGTGCAGGGATTGCACGGCTTCCAACAGAAGGTACACTCTCAAAAGAGGTCTCTAGAAGTATTTTAGATGCGGAGCATCTCTTGCTCGGGCTATGTCCCGCGGCGTCGGCGTTGTAGTCTGCACTCACACTACGCATGCGCAACTCTCCTCCTTCCCTCTCTGCAACAGCTGCGCGTTACTCTCTCCGCTCTCTCTCTCTACCAGCTGCGCGTGCACTTCGCGTGCGTTCGATTCTAATCACACCGCGCGCGCATGCGCAACTCTCCTCCTTCCCTCTCTCCAACAGCTGCGCGTAACTCTCTCCGCTCTCTCTCTCTACCAACTGTGCGTGCACTTCGCGTGCGTTCGATTCTAACCACACCGCGCGCCCATGCGCAACTCTCCCCCTCTAGTCTCCTCTCCTTCAACTGTGAGTATAAGCAGCGGTAGCTCCTTCTCTCTCTCTGCGCGCGTTCAGTTCAGCGCTGTTGACTCCACTTCACTCCGTTCTTCCGATGAAGTGTGATGGAAGGAGCAGTCCCGTCTAGGGTGCCTCAATGTCCTTCTGTTTAGGGTGATGCCATCGTTTGTAGTACCCGATGCCGACAGCACGCGCTCACAGGGAAAATACAAAGAAATCGCAGGAAACAAAATGTCGCCGTAGCACAGTCAGCGCCACGAGCGCGTGCAGGGACACGCTCTTTCACGCGCTTCAGAACAAAAAAATAAAAATAAGCGTTTGAACCAAAATGGCCAGACGTCATCACCCCAAGCAAAGCGCACATGAAGGCACCCTAGTCCCGTCAGTTAGTGGGTTGGCGCAAGCAAGCGTCAGCACCACCCCACAAACTCACAGCAACGCTACGTCCACTGAAGACAAAGCTGCGCAGCGAAGGGCACGCGACGCTGAGCACAAACGCTTGATGCGAGCGGCAGACCCTCAACTACGGCAACGAGAAGCGGCGTCCATTCGTCAACGTAGAGCGGCGGATGCTGAACTACGACAACGTGAAGCAGCGGCGGGTCGAGAACGTCGAGCAGCAGAACCTGAGGTTCGGGACCGTGAAGCTCAGCGTAAACGTACGAAGCGAGCGGCGGAACCCGACCTTCGAGAACGGGAAGCCGCGTTGGTTCGTGAACGTCGAGCAGCAGAACCTGAGGTTCGGGACCGTGAAGTTCAACGTAAACGTACGAAGCGAGCGGCGGAACCCAAGTTAACAACGTTACTAACAACGTTACTAACACCGTTAATAACACCGTTAATAACACCGTTAATAGAGAGTTTTAGGGAACCGTTTTTGCACATCCGATACGGTACGATGGGCCCTCCGGTACGAAGTGCGCATGCGCTTGTCTTCCGCGATCTTACCGTAATGCGCTGGTCGAACCGTAAGGCACGACCGGCACGACCAATGGCCGACATGGACGGTCTCGCTTGGTTAGCAAAACGGCTATTTCGCTGGCGGAGAGAGCGTGCCGTGGCTTTAAACATGAATAAAATAACTCGTGGTAGTACCTAGCAGGAGCGCCATATGGGACAGCAAGTGCATAAAGTTGGAATCAGCAAATAAAAAAGAGAATACAGATCAAAACGCAATAAGACATCCTCGATAGAAATAAAGTAATCTTTAGCAGCAACAAAAAACGTTGGGTCAGTGGCGCAGTGGATTAGAGCGTCCATTTTTTGAGCTCGTAGAGGTGCGGTAGTGTCCAGTTCGAATCCGGCTGGCCCATCCACCTTTTTTTTTTCATATTTTAATTTGTTTTTATTTTTTAAGTTTTTCTTATATTTTAAGTTTTTTATATTTGAATAAGTTTTTTATATTTGAAGTTTATTTATATTTGAAGTTTTTTATATTTGAAGTTTTTATATTTTAAGTTTTTATATTTTAAGTTTTTTTTATATTTTATGTTTTTTATATTTTAAGTTTTTTTATATTTTAAGTTTTTATATTTTAAGTTTTTTATATTTAAGTTTTTTATATTTTAAGTTTTTTATATTTTAAGTTTTTTTATATTTGAAGTTTTTTATATTTGAAGTTTTTATATTTTAAGTTTTTTATATTTTATGTTTTTTATATTTTAAGTTTTTTATATTTTAAGTTTTTAAATTTTAAGTTTTTTATATTTTAAGTTTTTTATATTTTAAGCTTTTTATATTTTAAGTTTTTTAATATTTTAAGTTTTTTTTTTTTTTTTTCATACAAACGTTGGGATGTGCATTTCGAGCTCTTATCACCCGTTTTTACAGCTGCTTTATGACTGAGGATTATCTGTAGTGTCACCAGAGTGAGCAACAGCCTTCTGGATCAAGGATCTGGATACTTTTTAGTTTAAAAATTTTGCATAAATTAAAAATTTGTGTTCTAATGCTAATCACATATATTCTATAAAACGAGCCCTTTAAATATTGGGTGATAGTTTTAATAAATGCACAGCAGTAAAGTTAGAGGTTTTCCTTTATTAATTTTTTTTTTCCGTGGTAGTACCGTACACGGCACAACGATCGGTTCGCGGGCGTCCGACCGTGATCGTCTGCTATCTTTACCGTAAGAGAGCAACATGAGCGCCGTATCTACCTCCGTCCCTCCGCCTCGTCCTCGCAAGCGGGTTTCAGCGGAAGATGATAACTTCCTACTTCGGGAGGTTAACTGTATTAATGAACAAGTCTTCACCAAGAAAGTCGTAAACGTAGAAAAATGTTTGAACAGCAGTAGAGGCTTTATTACACGACGTTTCGGGAAGAGACTTCCCTTCTTAGTCTCTTCCCGAAACGTCGTGTAATAAAGCCTCTACTGCTGTTTAACTGGTTTCGTCAGAACCTCATAAAAAATAACATGTGGCAAGATAGAATGGACACCCCTCGAAAGTCACGTGCCGATTAGTGAAAAATCCGATCCACTGCACAATGGTGGGACGACCGACAGCGCTGAACGTGAAAGTAGCGCGAGCGCATAGTGTCGACTCATTGCGCTCTCGCTGCACGAGGACTCGTGAGCCGAGACGTATTCGAACCCAAGAAGCCCGCACTTACGTCCGCCATTGTGCAGGGATTGCACGGCTTCCAACAGAAGGTACACTCTCAAAAGAGGTCTCTAGAAGTATTTTAGATGCGGAGCATCTCTTGCTCGGGGCTATGTCCCGCGGCGTCGGCGTTGTAGTCTGCACTCACACTACGCATGCGCAACTCTCCTCCTTCCCTCTCTGCAACAGCTGCGCGTTACTCTCTCCGCTCTCTCTCTCTACCAGCTGCGCGTGCAGTACGCGTGCGTTCGATTCTAATCACACCGCGCGCGCATGCGCAACTCTCCTCCTTCCCTCTCTCCAACAGCTGCGCGTTACTCTCTCCGCTCTCTCTCTCTACCAACTGTGCGTGCACTTCGCGTGCGTTCGATTCTAACCACACCGCGCGCCCATGCGCAACTCTCCCCCTCTAGTCTCCTCTCCTTCAACTGTGAGTATAAGCAGCGGTAGCTCCTTCTCTCTCTCTGCGCGCGTTCAGTTCAGCGCTGTTGACTCCACTTCACTCCGTTCTTCCGATGAAGTGTGATGGAAGGAGCAGTCCCGTCTAGGGTGCCTCAATGTCCTTCTGTTTAGGGTGATGCCATCGTTTGTAGTACCCGATGCCGACAGCACGCGCTCACAGGGAAAATACAAAGAAATCGCAGGAAACAAAATGTCGCCGTAGCACAGTCAGCGCCACGAGCGCGTGCAGGGACACGCTCTTTCACGCGCTTCAGAACAAAAAAAATAAAAATAAGCGTTTGAACCAAAATGGCCAGACGTCATCACCCCAAGCAAAGCGCACATGAAGGCACCCTAGTCCCGTCAGTTAGTGGGTTGGCGCAAGCAAGCGTCAGCACCACCCCACAAACTCACAGCAACGCTACGTCCACTGAAGACAAAGCTGCGCAGCGAAGGGCACGCGACGCTGAGCACAAACGCTTGATGCGAGCGGCAGACCCTCAACTACGGCAACGAGAAGCGCGTCCATTCGTCAACGTAGAGCGGCGGATGCTGAACTACGACAACGTGAAGCAGCGGCGGGTCGAGAACGTCGAGCAGCAGAACCTGAGGTTCGGGACCGTGAAGCTCAGCGTAAACGTACGAAGCGAGCGGCGGAACCCGACCTTCGAGAACGGGAAGCCGCGTTGGTTCGTGAACGTCGAGCAGCAGAACCTGAGGTTCGGGACCGTGAAGTTCAACGTAAACGTACGAAGCGAGCGGCGGAACCCAAGTTAACAACGTTACTAACAACGTTACTAACACCGTTAATAACACCGTTAATAACACCGTTAATAACGATCCGCGATGCTCCGCATCACCCCATGGTTCCCCTCGGGAAGATGGTGTAATTTTTTCTTTCCGGCCTTTTAAATCGCATTGAACTTCAGGAACGTCCCACCCGGCTACCCTGCCTCCACTCCAAGGAATAAAGAAATGCGCCATTACGATGCATCTCCTAAACCAAAAAGGCTTATTTTCTTTTATTGCGAGGGTTAATAATTACGTCGTTGTTTAAATTCTCTAGTGGAGAGCACTGTAAGCTCTAGTTCATTTCCAGATCGAGACGGTTTCGCAGCCCCGCCCCCGTCTGGCGAGCGAGTTTGAGCGAGAAGCCAGGCACCTCGTGCAACGCCCACGCTCGTGTTCCGGCCCAAAAGCTACCCTAACTACGCCCTGCGGGACTAATTAGCCCGGCTGCACGTTGTTCGAGCGGCTGGAGGCCGCTGCATGCCGAGGGAGAGCGCTGCGCATAGCAGCGCTTCAGCCGGGCGTTATATATCATCCATGGCACCAATTTTGCAACGCACGGGTCCATAACGTTACATATGGTAGACTCTGCGGACACGTTCGCGTACTAACTGTATTTCCATTATGTGTAAAGTCTGACGCGGACACTTACGTTATGAAGTTTTTGTAGTATACGTCTAGAGGAAACAGACAATTTTGCATTGGGCGTGTCGAAAACTTTACCTATCGTCCGATCATATTGACTCACTCAACGCGTTTAGCTTACCCACTGTCTCACCACTTGTTGTAAAGCCTGGTGCAGACATCAGGGTAATGGAGTTTGTGTAATACGTTTATAGAGGAAAAGGTCCGCCATCTTCCCGAGCATTTCGGTCGCCTCGGAACGGCCGAGCACATCGGTGGTCCAGGTGAACCTCTTCTTCGTTTCACATTGAGTTTGACCGCAGGCAGCGCTACAATTCGGTGTACTCTATCGAGCAGCGCCAAAAAAGGTGACGCCATGGCACTCGTCGTCCTCGCGTGCTTGCTATCAAAGAATTTTTCGATATAAAGCGCGTTCGTGATTGTACAGCTTGCGCAACACACAGATAGGAAAACGATAAGCTTCTTGTTTATTATTTATCTTTTTTTTATTGCAAACGAACAAAACGAAAGTGAAGTTAGACCTGCCAAAGCCACATTGGTCTTGACTGGCAGTGCCTTACAATCAGCGAAACAAGCCGTATGCAAAAGGAGACACGTAAAAATTAGTAAATAAAGAAAACAAGCCGCGTGTAAAAGAGAGAAAAAAAGCTTGTAAAAATGGGTTAAATGAAAGTTTCAAACCGTATTTGGTGAAATTGCATTGAAAGACGCATGCGCGGGTGATTGGACACACTTTCTCTTGGAAACCTTGAGGAAAAAACAGGAGTGCCTGTTGAGACGTGAAAGTCAGTAGAAGACATACACTTGGCCTTGAACCCGGGCATCATTTGACAAAATATACATTTGGCCTTGAACCCCGGGCATCATTTGACGTGCAACAGAAGGCTCGGTTATACGGCACCTTCTCCGCACTAATACCCCTGCAGACGGGCATCTCAAAGGACCTTTACGCCAAAGGACCTTTGGTGTAAATGTCATTTAAGCAGTGTCACACAGCAACTCAAGCGACATTTAGCGTGAAGGTCTTTTTAGTGAACCCGAGTTCCCGCAACTCCTTTACGGTTGTTAAAGGCGTACTCTCGTCAGCAGCGGTCTACTCTAGAGAAGCGAATTGAAATAAAAATCGTACTGATATCTAAAATCAATGTTTTTTTTTATTCTTGTTATTGAAAAAGAGCGTGTTTTACGTATATTTGGTACACCCTAATAGTTTTCTGTACTCACGGCCCCAGCCATCTAGTAGGCCTCGTCGTCCCGCTGCTCGCCTGCTCTCATCGTCTGCTTCGGCACATCGGTTCTCCTCTTCTCGATTTTTCCTTACAACCATAGTTATCTAGCTTTTATTTCTCTACTTATATTGTATCATCCTTTAATGGTGTATTGCTAACTGTACTGTGTAGATTTAATATTTTTTGTACCTATATATTTCTGTATCTCGCTCTCGCGTCGTGCGATATGTCGAACGACGGAGGAGCGTCCACGAGTAGGAAGGGGTCTCCTCGCTTCCATTGCGGCGTCAAAGCGACCTGGGCGCTGATACGACTTTAGGAGGATCGGCTGGAGGACCTCGGACGCGTACGATTAAACTCAAGCGCGAGCACGACGCCGAACCGAACAGGGCGAAAGCGTAGCAGAAGCACCGAAAGAAGCGGGAGCACTGAACAACGTTAGGACTGAGTGAGCGGGAGTCGCTCAGGGTTGCCGCTAACAGCCAAAAAAGCACTTTGCTTGGGCTTAAAATAGACTCTGTTGTAATCCCGTCGACTGAACTCGTCATTTTGTCTTTTCTTTTTTATTATTCTGTTTGTTAAAGAAAAACTTTGAAAAAAATGTATTTATATCGCCCAAATATTATTTTTCTGGCGTAAACGTGATTTATGCGTTTGAACAAGCAACGGGACTTCAATCGCTGTAAACATAATCTAAATGACATTTACTTGCGCTGTCTGGCACGGCAGAACTTAAAGAACATTTGAAAATCGTGAAGGCCTTTGGCGTAAAGGTCCTTTTAGGTGCCCGTCTGACAGAGGTATAAGCCTCCGTCAGATTGTGGGCACCTCGGCCGGGATTCGAACCCGCCACGCGAAAATTCGCAGTCCGGCGCTTTGCCTCGAAGCGACCGGGGCGGCTGCCACCGGAGAAGTGTAGAGGGAGCCCACATCTCTCCTTTCCATCCTCATTTTCTCCGGACGCAAGAAGAAGAAGGAGGAAAGTGGCGATCCCTTTGTGGGGAGACGCAACAAAAGGAAAAGAGAAAGAGACCTGGACATGGACGCCAGGACGACAGTGGCGGCGCATACATGACCCGCCGTGAAACGATCGACGGCCGACCGAGGCCGCCACGCCACTGCTGAGGCAGCAGCAGCACGAGCAGCGGCAGCAGCACCCTGATCCTTAATTATCGGGCAACACAGTTTCCCTCGCCGAGAGAACCGAAAGGGCGCGAAAAACACTTCCTTCCTGAATTCTCGCCGCTGCGGCGGCGGCCACTTGGGAAATGGTCGGCGGCTCGTCCACTTCCGGGAGGAACCACTCGAGGAGCGAGCGAACCGGAGCGTAGGAAATAAAGCGGGCGGAAGCGAAGCCCCCGCCGAACCAGGGGTGAAAAATGCTCCTGGCCAGTTTTGGGACTGCCGCTGCGCTCAGCTCTCGCTTCGAGAGATTCGACGCGACTCGGTGAATCCATTCGGCCCTAAACGTGACATCCAGTCGGATGAGCCGGAGCCGGGCATTGCGTTTTGTCGCCCCCCCCCCCCCCCCCCCGCCCCCCTTTCCCCTTATCCCCCACCTCCCTCCTCCTAAACGAGAAGCCTGACCGCATTTCAAATGTCTACAGCGAGTGTTATGCTCGACTACAGTGATGTATGCTTAATGGAGAGTTTCAGCCGATACCTCCAAAACGATACCCGAAAACGATACGATGATTGCGCAAAGGCGATATAGCGGATCATCCAACCGGGTTACTATTAAGTATTAACGAGGCATGACTGTACAACTCTGGGAGGCAGGGGAGTTCAAGCTATGGAGCCGCCCGTGCTCTCATGCTTTTTCGATCCTTCATCGCGCCTCCAGAAATGCGCCCTAACTTGGTCCGTCTACTTTCCCTCAAAGAATTTGGGAGGGCCAATGGCTGCAATCCACGGAAGAAGAACAACCCTGCGAACGACGACGCTGAAAATGTGTGTAGACCTAAGAACGCAGCCTGACTTGCGCCATGACTCTGAGTCATGACGTTTCACGTGCTTACGTTTCGCCCAGTGTCACAGCGCAGACCTTTATTGCGGGTGTAAAGTTGTAAACACAGGTAGAGCCCCGTCGTTCGCCTCCGTAGATTGGATCTCCCGATAGTGCTTTACAGGAAAGGAGAGACGCACTGCGTTTTCTTTTTTTCTTGCGGGTTTGCTTTCAGGTTTCCCGTGGAGAGATTTGACGCTTATTGTCATTTATTTCCCTCCTTTCTTTTATTTTCTCGGTACGTTATACAGTCGCGTACTGCATAAAGCAATTTAATGAAACTACTCGTTACTTACTGGAACCCTTCCAGATGGGTGAAAGGGCAGGAACACCGGCCATCACGCGTTCCTGCTGGCTGTGTAGCGATCAGTATATGCTTGCTTGGCAGAGTTGAAAGTAATCTATAGTTGTCCCTTCCTCGCCTTCCATCCCCAATGGTATTGATTTCATACGTGTTCCCCCTTTATCAAAAAACAACAACAAAAAAGCGAGAATTTAGAAGTGCTTTCTGCATGAAATACCACAGCTGAACGACGATTCGTCCCATCATCCACATCTGCGTTGACATTTGCAAGTTTATCAGGAAGCAGCATCAGCCTTGTGGACAGATCCGAATGAGCACAGCTCTCAACGTTCGTGAGCCTTGGCGTTATCATCCCATAACTGGTCACCAAATGACCCCCCCCTTTCCCCCTCTTCGCATTCCCTAGGTACGGAGAATTTCCCATTGAACCTCAATAGCGACTTTCCAGGTCCCGCATCAACCGGTCAGCTGATTGGGAATAATAACAGTAACTCATTTACGTCCACAGACCTAGTGTACCGTAGTTAGATATAAATTAAAAAAAGGCTTATAGAGGCTCTTCTCGCACACGCATTACTGCCGCCCTCTGTTCCTCCGTGATGTGCAAGTAGTCCGCACGTCGCGCTGACGTCAGATAAGTCGTCATAGCTCCTGCCTTTCCTGGTTGTTCTGCGGAGCCATTTGACACCGTGCCTGGTACGTGGTAGTTTTTATTTTGCGCATTCTTAACTTGTATTCGTCTATACATGCACCGCGTAAATAATACTCGAAATATTAAATTAAAAAAAGTACACAAGCTTGATTATGCTGACAAAAGAGAGAAAGCACGGCATCTGTCCCGCACAGACACACACACATACTTATTTTTATTCTTACTTTTTTATTTTTTGTTTTGTTTAGTTTTTTGGTAATTTTAGAGGATAAACTGAAATATTATATTGGCCACTTGACGTCGATTTCCTTGACGTCGACGCCGATTTAGCGAGGAAATTTGATTGTTAGGTAACTTGACATTAAGTTCCCCGCTAAATTTAGCGGGAAATCTGGATTACCTTATCGTTCACGTTACATCAGGTTACGTGACGTCGCTTTCTTCCGCTAAATTAAGCGGGGAAGTTGGATCGGTCCATAGGTCACGTGACATCGTCACGACGTAAATTTACCCGCAAAAATGTAGAGGGGGAACTAGATTGTGTAACGCTCTTAGTGTTTCGGCCGTTCATGACGCTCGTTCATGACGCTCATGATGTTCATGACGTTCGCTCATGACCCATAAAGCACATTCGGTGTTAAAAAAAAAAAAACGCCCGAACAATGCTTGGAGCAGGTATTTTTGCTCATCGCTGTTGTCTATGGGATGATTGCAAGGGCGGTAACTGAGAGAAAGTGAGAGAGAGAAAAAGGGAAAGAGAGATGCTCCATCCCGCAATCGGTCGCAGCCTTGAGAGGTGTCCATCCGAGCAGCATGCCAGAAAGAGAAACAGAGCTGACAGCGTTGCCATAAATAAACCCGTAATAGCGCTCCACTTCACTGAGATCTACGCGCCAGGAGACAGTCCGTTGAAGGGATTCTGCACGCTCGTTCCGCACACACACACACACACACACACTCGCCGACCGCAACCGCGCCGCCACGACACAGCGACAGCCGTGGAAAGCCACAGCGACCGCACGGCTGCGGCCATCGAAGCTCGCATTGGCATGCAAATCTGGCGTCGTGAAACGAGGTCACGTGAGCCTGCAACAAAGCCTTTCCAAACAAGAAAGTGACAGAGGGGAAAGGGGGGGGGGGGGGTGGCGTGCACACGTCTGGGACCCTGCTTGACTTCAAGATAGACCACAACGAGGGCTACAACGCACACCAGCCAATCGGTTTGGCTCAGCGACTTCGGTATCTGCCAGGTCGACCAAGGAACTGCCCAGGCTGCTACACGTGACTTCAATCGCCGTATGATTTAACCAATCAAACGAGCCGGGATATTGTCTACTATGGCTTCGGATCGTAAAAAGTGAAGACGGAGTGGTGCGGGACGAAAGCCAACAGCGGGCACGCTTTGCTTCCTCGGCCCGTCTGGCAATCGAAAGCTTCTGTTGGCTCGACGCGCGGAAGTACTTTTCGCTTGTCGTTGTCTAAGAAACGTGCGCTATTAGTTATCTTCGGAATGCCAATGGACTTCCAGCTACCGTTGAGAAACACCGGCGGGATCACAGGGACCCGTCTTTTGTTCGACGTTTCACTCGGCGGCAAAGATAATTTGCATGAAATTCCGAACACAGAGAGAAGCGCGCGGGCCATGGCCAAAGAGAAGTTTCACCTCCTACATTCGCCATCTTTTTTTTTTTTTTTTTTAATTCAACATTATCGTTCAGTTTTGTACAAGGAACGTTATCTGACAAGTGCCATCAAACCTTAGAAAGCAACTACAGAGATTTTCATGGCAGGATTTGTAGCTTGGCAGCAATTTCGGGACAAGCTATGAATCCTCAGGTTTCAAAACGTAGGCTGACTCGTGGCCGTTCTTTTCCAAGTCAACCTGTCACTACCTCGTGCCATCTTCACACATTTCAGAACGAGATAGCACAAAGTTTTAGATTACCTGTTACAACGTCAAAACTCATCGGTGACCCTCGCGTGATTATAAATTTAAAAAAAGAAAAAGCGGGAGTATCTGTTTGCCAGAGTATGACGACATTGTTACGTGCTGTAGATGAGACATTTAGCCACTAGTACGACTACTAGGCTGGGTTCTTTAAAGAGAAGGTGGGGCACTTCTCCATTTGAGAAAAAACGCTTGAATTGCATTCATTGGGCCTTTAGAATAACATATATTACAACTATGTTTCAATGCGACGTGCCGGAGAGCCATAAGAGCAATTTCAAAATAGAGCTGAAGCGCCGCCTCCCTAGCCTTGGGCAGCCAAAAGATCCTTCGATGACGCCACGTACAGCGACTGTCCTTCGCGTTTTCTCGGGTTTAACATTACTTGCGCAGCAAATGGTTTGGCTATTGGGGTTCACGCGGTAAAAATACACTAGAATTCACTTCTAACTCATTTTTTTCAAGAAGTTCCGTAGCTTCCATTTAATAAACGTGTACCACTTAGCGGTTACATGATCGATGCTCATCCAAATCCGCTTGCTCGTTTTAGTTTTGTTTTGTTTTTTTAGATAATATATTGTGGGACGTTGTCGTTTATCTCTTGTATATTTTCTATTACTTTTAATTACTTATGGTTTCGCTGTATTGGGTATTCTTACAAGCCCAACCCCCCCCCCCCCCCCCCTCTCCCTGGTTACCGTAATGTTCAATGGGCGATGTAGGTATGAAATGAATAAATAAAAAAAACGAGCAAGGGTAGGGATTGACCCCAAGATCCCTGGGCTCTGCAACGCGACCTTTCACTTTGCAGGCTCCATGCTAAGGTGTGCTAACACTTTCGGCCACGGATCCCCCTACAAATATATAAAAGTCAAACAAAAGACGACACGACAGATTGCCAACTGCATAAAATAAAATACCCCAACAACCAATGTAATTTTTAAAAACGTGGTCGGTGCATATGTGTACTATGCTCCATACATTTCCGTAGAACTACGTGTGGGTGGAACAAGAAATGAGTGGGGGGGGGGGGGGGGGAACGCTTTGCTGAGTCGCGTGAACTGCCCGTGCCCCAGAGGACGCGAGCTCGGCCGCTCAGCCGCTGTCCACAAAGCCGTATGTGTAGGCCAAAAGCGGACTGGGCTTGTTCCAGAGCGTCTTCACAAATTCGAATATGGCCAACCAGAAGCCGGAAATATTACCCTGGCGGTGGTCGCGAGAAACGAAATTAATAAGTGCGTCGGAGTATCTCTCGGTGACTGAAAATATGGTGCACGTGATGTTTCAATCACGGTCATCCAAAATCATGGTGGAAGAGCGCGACTAGCGGAACAATTGACATAATCCCTACGCTAGGCGCCGAGGGACGGGAATCTGCCGTCCGAGCGGTCACACCCTGTCCGAGCAAAACAGAGTTCGAGCGGCACATTCGTTTCTTACATCTTACTGCATGATCATGATTGAAACATCTCGTGCACCCCATTTTCAACCATGAAGGTTTATTACACTTAACTCTTGCACGCTTATTAAAATCAGATACTTCTGATTAAAACTGTTTCTCGCTACTGCCGCTAGGGGATTCTTTTCAGCTCCTGGTTGGTCAAGAAAGCATGCCAAGCCTTCTTTCTGCGTTTGGTGCACGCCCTGGCTCTGCCCAAGCCTCCCATTGACCAAACTCTCTGTGTACACGGCTCTGGCTGTCCAGAGCGGTGAGCGAAGATTGTGGAATCACGGCTGCTAGAGTGGCGTCTATCGCCGTTTCATTCAGACAGGAGCGCGTTGCACTGAAGCAAGCAAAGGAGCAAGCCAGCAGATATGAAATTGCTGCAGAAACCACTATTGATGGTCGTCTCTGAATCGCGACAGCATTCGTCTAAGACAACCTCAAGGACGACGTGTAAGACGACGTCGAGGACGACATCAAAGACGATGTCTATGACGACCTTTAGGACGACCTCTAGGGCGATCTCAAGGACGACCCCTAGGATTACCTCAAGGACGGACTCTAGGACGACATTGAGGACGACCTCTAGGTCCAAAGTCGGCAGGTCCTTCGATGGGGGGCGAATGTAAAGGAGTGTAAGAAGGCTAGCTGAAATGGTCTATTGCGCACACCTACTGCGCATTAGGAGGCCAGAAAGTCCAAGAAATCCGGGGAAAAAAATGGGGGGGGGGGGGGGAGAGGTAGCTAAAGAATGCTATCGCATTAATAGGACGCGCCTGCGCACTGCGCGGTTCTCGGCAGTAGGCATGGCGCGCCGTCAAGGAGCGCGGCGATGCAAATCGGTCGGCGCTCCGGTGTTATCTGTGTGACGATCGATCTCCTAACTTTGAACCCCTTTCCAAGCGCAAAAAAAAAACGTAGTTCTACGTCATAAAACAAATCCTCACAGGGGAACACAGAACTGCATTAAAACCGCCCGGTTCGTTCTGAAGGCGAGGCCCCTACGCTAGTATAACACTTTCTCGATAACACTGATGCAACGAGGAAAATGTACCCCTGCTCTCTGAATATCGGCGGATTTTCCTGTTCGTTTGACGCTCATACGCCCAAACAAGGACCCAATGAGATCAAAGTACGCCAGATTTTGTTTCGCTCTCTGTGTCTTATGCGAACAAGAAAGGTCCGTCTGAACGAGGCACGCGACACGACGCCACGTACCGGAACACAACGAGCACCCGACGAACAGGACAAGCTAACCGCACGGGAGCAGTCCAGGAAAGAAACTGGGAAACCACTCCCAGCTTCTTTTTAAACGAGTCTCTCACATCCTCGTACACAAAAAAGAAAAGGTACCCTTCGGAAGAGCTGATACAACGAAGGCGGCACTTGTCCCGTTCTGCTCAGACTTTATCCTCACGAGGCAGTGCAGGAAAAACAAATCTTGGTTGCGAGTTTTCCTAACACGAGCGTGGAGGCCGTCGGCGCCACGGGAACGACGGCCGCCGGCTAATGCAACTTCCACCGGCAACGCGAGGACAGGAACAGTTTGTTCCCTACTTTTTTGATCGCTTTATCTAAGCCACATCTTGCGCATTCTTTATTTTATCCTTTCTCTCGTTGCTCGATAAGGGGCATGGGCCTATATCGCGGTTCGCTCGTTCTCCGATCACACTTTCACACCCTTTCATTATGTTTCGCGGGAAGGGGGAAAAAAATTAACCGCATTTACATTTTCTATGGGCGGAAAGCCGCATCTTGGCCCTCAGGAAATTCTGGGTCGCGTTTTGACCGTTCGGACACCAATTTATTACGACTATAAATATCGAGGAAATTAGGGTCCTTCTCCAGAATAAGAGGATGCAGCAAACACGTCGTAGAAAAAAGCAAAAAAAAAAAGCAAGATGTTTACAAGAAAGAAAGCGAAAAAAAAAAAACACAAAAAAGAACTTCCACATCTGAATTTAAGACGACAGCGACGTTCCGCACACCACATACGCGGTTGCACATAGCAGCTAGAGCGGTCAACTGGATGAATCGCCCCGATCCGGAAACGGGACCCTTCGGGCCCGAAACAAACTCCAGCTAGCGCCGCCGGCCTAGAGGGGCGTCGACGTTCCCCCAAAAGAAACAGTGGGGTGGCAAAAAGAAAAAAAAAACGATCGTTTGTCCCAAACGTGGAAGAGGGAGAAATGCGGGAGCGGAAAGACACACACGCGCTCTCGGCAAGCCTTTCTTTTTTTCTTGCTTTTTTCCTCTAAAGACCGCGCGTTTCAAGCCGTCCCGATCGTCGTCATCTTTTCGGCCGTAGTTACTGCCACTTTTTTTTGTTTGTTTCTTATCGTGCCAGAAGGGAGAGCTGACCGCCCGCGGTGTCCGCAGCGCTTCCGATGGCCAAACCGGAGCAATGCGTGCGTGCGTGCCTCCCCCCTCTAATTCCTTTCGCCATGAGGTGGTAAAGAACTAACGCTTCGGTCCCCTATTGACCCAATCAGACCGACAGAGCTAAGCACGTGCCAGCTCTTTGCAGGAGGATACATTGTCACGTGCCCCGCTCCGATGCGCTGATTGGCTCACTGGGGCCGTCGTAGCCTTCGTCGCTTGCCAAGGTACAGCGAAGCGGAGCATGGCGTGCGTCGGTTCGGGCGGACTTGGGTTGACGCCTGCTCGGCATGAAGACCGCTAGGAATAGAACTCGGATCGTGTCGGTGCGTGCGTGTGTGTATATATGCCTCCATTTGGGGCCTTTGTTCTTCTTTTTAATGCTCCGAGCGGGGGCCTGGCGACGTTTGGAAGCGAATTCCGTTTCTGGTTCGAGTTTCCTCGCGGAAACGAAAACCGGACAGCGCGGCGGCCGCTCCGCGTCCATTTGGGCCTGGCGAAAACGAAACTGGAACGATTAAGGAGGCTGGGCTCGCCAGATACGATTTGCCTAAAGGTCGAGTCCAGCAGCGATAATACAATCGACGTTATTTTTATTTTTACTTTTTTTTTTCTAGGATGGCAAGACGCGTCTTTTCTCTTCCCGTTATTTTCTCTGTAAGGAGCCGCTGAAAGACTAGGGTCCGTGCAATACAAACCGCTTTTCAGCTGATCATAAAAATACTTATACGCTCTTTCTTAAAAAAAAAAAAGATAATAATAACTTTTAGTTTTGTTGTATAGTATTAAAGACAGTTGAAAATACCATTTTTGTTGTTCGTTCCTTTTGACGACGGATTGTACGGAAGCTCTGTTTCCTCAAGGTACAAAGCTAAAGCAGTTAATTACAGTCATGTCTGCATGCTTAATATAGATACCTGCGTTCCCCGAGAAAAGCGTCCATAATGGGAGTCGTCCATAATGACAATACAAAACATGCATGTATTTACCCAGTCCATCCCCGAAAAATGTATCAATATAGCAGGGTATCCATTTTAAGGGTGTCCGTATTAACGAGGCATACGTAGGTATTGGCGGTTCGGACACTAGACGTTTTCGAAGCATGATCCCTCTCAAAAGTCCAGTCCGGCGATGTGGGACGTACGGTTTCGAACATCTGAATTGAAAGCGGGTTTTCCTGGGCGAGCGCTTGTGAAACTAAAGCAATTCAAAGATGGGTGCTTTCGAGCCCTTTGGCTCGCCGATGGGTGGAGAAGAATGGATAAATAAATAGTCCTAGCCTTCAAATTAGGCGGAATCTTCCGCCACCTAGCTTAGGAGTCTGCGTTAGTGGTAAAACTACAATGTCTATACGCACCTCTTGCCATGTGAAAAAGTGAGACACCAAGAATTAAAGAACAGGAATCTGAAGGACAATCTAGTAGCATCCATGGATAAGAGAATGAAAACGTATATATATATATATATATATATATATATATATATATATATATAAACTACAGCTGTGGAGATTAGGAGCGTATGGAGACTACAGAAACATAGCCTTTCAGAGTGCACTGGCTGCACAAGATCCACAGGGGCGTCGGGGCAGTTTGCAGCTCGCATAGAATCCTTGGAATATAAAGCAATATAAATAAAATGCGAAAATTGTTTAGTGCGGAAAGATAGACGAACTGCTCAACAGCGCCGCATAATAAATGACATAAATTACTACAAACTGAAATCAGATTTTTGTTTTTACGTTTACAAGGTATAACGCATCATTCCAGAGTTGTAACTAGCATACTGAAATCGAATCCGTTACGTTCATAAGCGAAACGACGACGCCTTTATATCTAAAGAGTTCCACTTGAGGACGAAACCTGGAATCGTAAATCGGAAGTGCAAGAGCGCTGTCTTGATGAAGACATGCTTTTTTTTTCAGCCGTGTAACCCCCCTGCTATAACGCCCTCGGTCGCTGGAAGGTAATCTTTGAATTATAAAGAATGAAAATATATTTAGACAGTGTTAAGTGTGGTGGCCTTGAAACCTGACGATCGACTGCTTGCCTCCGCCATAAAGAAGAAATTTAAGCAGTGCGTTACATCCTCTGACCCTAACCACCGGCGTTGGTAAGTTTAGAGAAACCTACCAACCGCACCGAAAGCCATTTGCGTCTTCAATCCTCGGCTTGTATTTTTTATACCTGAAAATAGCACGCCACTTTTCAACACCTGTCGATGACCACCTCAAGAAAGCCTCAGAACCAACTCGAAAGTTAGCACAAAAATAAACGGAGAAATACCTTACATCTCGAAACCATCACGGCAACACCCCTAAACTGGGTCACACTCCCAATAAAAAAGGTCTATATAAAGAACAATACCAAGAAACAAAAGAGCTTTCACGCGTGTCGGCGCTCGTCTATATGTGCGTACGTACGTGAAAAAGAACCGCCCTTTCTCGCCGCACATTACAGTTACACGCGCCGTTAACTATCAGAAACGAGGCGGTTGCGAGACACAAATAACCGCCTGGCTACTCCTTTATCGCCAAGCGTCTCTGGCGGACTCCCATATGGTCCCGCTGGAGAGGAAAAAACTAAAACGATACAGTCGAAGATCTTTTTTTTTTTTTTTTTGCATGTTAGCGTTTTTTGGTACGGACGTCGTCTTTCGCTCAACATTAGAATATAAGTTAAACTTCCGCACAAAATCGTCTCTCCATCTTACGGGTTTATAAAGTAAAGTGCTCACGTTCGTTCGCCGATCTGCAATCTTCGCGTGTTTCTTTTTATTTATTACTTCAGAAAAAAAAAAGTCTTGTTACAGCTTTAGCAGTGCGAGCTACTCATATGAATTTGGGATGAAGCCCCGGTCTATTCACTCCAAAATACACAGCTATCACATGCAACAAACACCACAACAACCATCCAAGTATTAAACTAAAGTATGTGAATCAGGATGAAACTCAAATATTTTCATATTTACAAACAACAAAGTGCGCTCCGAGTGCGAGTACTTCGGATGCAAGACCATATACTGTCAAAACAATAAAACTCCTTCACAAAAATTTACGAAAAATAAAAAGCTATCATATAGACGTCCTATTATAAAAACGTGGCATGCAACCACTTATACAAAAAAATCGGCTATTTTTAATTTTAGTAAAAAAAAACACACAGATACAATTCTCCGAGTGAATACGATGCTAGCGCAGGTTGCAATAATGTGAGAACGCCCAGCTCTTATTCGCTAATTGAAAAAAAAATAGCTGATATACCTCGAGGCATTTAGCATTGAGGTCTACTCACTATTCTTTGAATAAAAGTCAATCAGAGCTCGGCATTGTTTCGACGTCACCGCAACTCTAGGGCAAGAAGCTGACCCTTTTTCCAAACCCAGTGAAGACACAAGAGCGGTCGCCATCTCTCGGGCACAAAACATATAATGGGATTCGAGTCCTGGCAGAAAACTAAAACAACTCAGTTGGAAAACTGCCATAGAGCCTGCTCTCGAAAAGGGCCACAGACCCGTACTCCAGAACCGAGCTGATGGCGATCGCAACGCCGTCATTTCTCCCGCAGCGGTCACTCGGGGAACTGCACGGCTGATTGTATTGGTTCGGGAGTATTGCATTCGATAGCGTCCACTGTGGCTGTTTTATTTTGGGTGGAATGGTCCATTTTGTCGCCGAAACATATTCGGTGGAAGGGGTTTCAGGGATGCCACCCCCGTCTCCCAAGCGGATGCGCCGCGAATTACTACCGAAGCTAGGACGCACCCAGGTCGGGACGCGCTACATGAAATAAGCGGTGAAACATGGTTCTATAAAAACGATATTAATTGTGCCTTACATCCTTGTAAACAAAGGATTTTAAAGAACATCACGTGCCTGACATCCTCTATTAATCTCCAACATTTCCTACAAAAAGAACTTTTCTTCGTTTGTTTTTACGCAAAAAACGTGCGTTTAAAAGCTCATGGTGACCATAGTAAATAAAAACGATGAGCCTCCATCTTGGCACCTCAAGCCTGGAAGTTGGGGCACTCTGGGAACATTCTGTGACTCTAGCAGTAGCCATCCATATGAAGCAACTTTCATGCTTTAACTCGTCGCTAAAGGGTGGCGCTGTTATCGTATTTAGCTCGGTCTCAGTGGACGCCAGCGGTCCAGGTTTCAAGGGTGAGTTTCCCAACTGAGTATTTTAGCAACGTTGATACAAACTGAGGCGAGTTGATGCCAAACGCTGCAGACGCCGCCCTTCGTGTCCGATACATGCTGCGAGTACGTGGCCAAAGAATGGTGGACTCAGATAATTGTCGCAGCCGCTACTACATGGCGCGCACTCTTGAGAAGGATATACTCTACGTAATATATACTAGCTAGCGTAAATAAGGGGAGGGGGGGGGGGGTTCAGAAAACAACACGCCTACATAGAGAGGATACCCCCTCTCCCGCTCCTCCCAGCGTCACTTCCCGGGTCACGCGATTAAATCACGTAATCGCCACAACCAGTATCAAAGGCCGTTCCATAGGAAGACGATCCGCCAAGGCATAGAGGCCCAGAGGTCAATTATTACGTCACATCCGGTCATGTCATTAAGCCACGGTTGCGCCAGGACCGGACTGGGGTCACGAAATTAGCCGGAAAATGGCGTCTCGACCTCCCAGTGCCCGGGCCGTTTCTTCCCCCCCGCCAATGCAACCGGAATCGCGGAAATAGCCCGGCGAGACTACTTTCGGACTGAGCTTCTAAAGAGATGCGAGGCTCGAGAAGGCGACCGGATGGGATAAAAATAACGTGGCGATGAGCACGCAAGTAACACGTTATTGTTGGCGATTCTAATGTTGCGAGTCTAAGACCCCATTTACTTCCGTTTGTGAAAGGTCAGGTTTTATATTAGGCGGCGGAACTCCAAACGGCGCATGTGAGGTCTCCTTGTGGAAAAGCTACAGGTGTTGACACGCACACCGCAGACGCAAGGACTTGGCTAGAAAATGCGTCGTCTGCAGTAGGGCCGCCCACACACCGAGTGCAAGCCTGGTGACCAAACAATTTTTTTTAATGCAAAACGAAGAAAAATTGGACGATAATTTCATCGTTTTTACAATAGTGTAATTGCCTCAGGTCTAACAGCGCCGCTGTAAAGTTAACTTTCAACCAGCCGTTCGCGACGATCAGTATTGGATCTCTTGACTCAATGGATCTCGTGACTCGGACGTCACGTGATTGTTAGGTCGCTTGACAAATAGCGCCACCTCGCGATAAATTTCTACTTCCCGCTGCCAACCAAAGACTTTAGATGTAGCCTTACTGCAATTCATACATTTCTCTCTTACTATATCAATACAAACGTGATATATATACAAACGTAAAAAGACCCTCGGTAACTGTAATAGTACTTTATTGCACTTAAAAGTTTGTGGTGCCGTTCGGAGTGCAGGTGAGGAGGGAAAGGCATGCGCCCATACATATATATATTGTGCCCCTTTCGGTCGGCGCTATGAGGAGTAAGGACTAGTCTAGACAAAAAAGAAAAGGAAAACACACACACACATACACACACACGCACGCACACACAAACACACACTGTATTCGCCATTTAGAAGCTAATTTATTATATCGCTGAAACATTACCCCCGATGTGCATAAACGAAGCATATAACGGATGATTGCCGTCTGCGTCATTGATTCTATAAATTGATCGACGGACGTGAAAGGGGGCGGGGTTCGCTCAGAAGCGATACCGCGTTTAAAAAGAAAGTGTTCGAATTCTACGCTGTCTTCGTTACACTTGTGGCATCAGGCATATGATGGAGCACAGGCGTATCATTTCGACGGGCTCGTCGAATCCGCGTCTCGCCAGGTGCCCGGCGCCGAGTCCTGCCTGCCACGGCGCGGTGGCGGAGGCACGTGGAGGGACGCAAGCCGGAAGCGGAAAGCGAGAGGCCCGGACGATCAACGAGAAGCCTTCGTGTCCGTCACGTGGGCGTGACCGGATGCCAGCGCTGCTTGGCGGAACATCTGGGCTATGCTCTAGAGCGGCGCACGCGCGCGGCTCCGCAACTGCCTGGACCGGACAGCGCGCGTGTGGACCCGGCCCCGCTCGGAGCACGAGCCATTAAACACGGACACCGAATAAATACGTCGGCCGAGAAGAGTCACGCGCAATACGCCACGAGGACTCACGGACGAGGAGGAATTGACTCGTTCGGTCAATCAGCTCCTAAAGTTCGAATTCACTCGTGGGACATCGACTGGTGTCACACTCGCTCGCCAAGGTTTTTATTTGTATATGAGAGCCCAACTTCTCAGAAAATGATTCGCGGTTCGAAATTCGTTTTCTTTCCGCCTGAAAGCCGCCGATCGAGAACTCGTGAGGGTAACCCTCGTAACCCTCGTGATAGTAACCCTCGTAACCCTCGTGAGAGTAACCCTCGTAACCCTCACGAGGGTTACGAGGGTTACGCACGGTTACGCCGACGCCGACGGCGACGGCGACGCCGCTCAAGCCGGAAACGGGCGCCTAAGCGCTGTGCTCGAAAAACTGTTATTGTTTTGCAATGTTTGTGGAGCGATTGCAGAGAAATTTGCCTCTGTCCAATCATGTATATAAGCGGCATACTTGAGTTAACATCCTGATATATTTTTCAGTCACGAAGCTAGGGTTGGGAGGCGTTTTTTAATTATTTTTTTCACATCACATGCAAGCCTTTAGAAAAAACAATCACACTAGCGATGGGCATTTACGTTGGAATCGCACACTTTAAGATCCCACTATCTTTTTTGAGTGAAAATTTGCGTTTCTTTGTCTATTACCTGCTTTAACTAGCTTCAACTACAAGTAGTGATGTGCGGCATATATAGATATTTTTTACTAGAACACCAAAATCTTCTTATTAATTACTTTTCAGCTAATTTTATAATTATAATTTTCCTACATTGTTTCGTATAGCTTGTACCATAGCTGGTGCACTAGAAAACCACGAATGTAAGTCTGTAAACGTTCCACACGTTTTCTGTAAATTAATCATTTCAAATGCGCCAAACCTTATTAGCGTAAAAAAGAAAACAATGGCATAGCTCGATTGTTTTCGGGTATTCACTGCGGACGGCCAAATCATCTAGAAGGTACTCCTAAACCTGGCCAATACTAGAGAATTTCCAAAAGTCTTCTTAGCGCACGATTCGAGCAGTAAATGCTGAACGCAACCCTGACTACTTAAAAAAGTGTAACGCAATGTTGGGGGCGCCGTGCACTTTTGTGGATATGTTTCGTACCATGAACTGTGCGGCCCCAACTGTGTAACGTGAACTTGTGAACCGGTGAGACGGTACACCTCATGCTTGTAAACGAAAACTGCCGACTCCAACCCGATCGTCAAACGTGATCTACACGCTTATATAAACGATCGCAATTTGTGTTAGACTATAAGAAAAGCAGACTCCAGTAGTACGTGCGTTGTTACCAGCTCCTCGCCTGCAAAATGTATTTGACGTAGTCAGGGAGGAGCGGCCAGAGTTCCGGTCTTCAACGGAAAACGCGTGCCGGGGGTGCGGAAAAGAGAGCAGTTCCGTCGGAGTCGGCTTGAGCGATGGCGCTTGCAGAGTGGCGCCATCTAAATTGCGTTTCCGTACCGAAAGGAAACCGGCTTCTCTCTCTTTGACTCCGTCGCCAGCGGACTAGACCTGGTCACTCTGCTGCGTCGCCCTTGCGCGACTTCCCTCGGCTGCGCAGAAATAAAATAGATCATTTCGCAAACCATTGGGCGATGCACAGCAACCTGACCCAATGAGTGTGTAGCGATGACTACTGTGAATAAAATATACATCAGTCGTACTGCCTAAACTATAAGCTGGGTTTCGATTAAATTTCTGCTTAAATGAAGTACACGAGTGTCTTCCTCTTAGAGGCGAAGAAACCTAAAACCAAAACAGGGAGATGATAAAGGCTGGTAAGAAAAAAAAAAATGAAAAAGAATTTTTCTTGCATGTCTCAGAGAACGGCCGACGTTTCGCTAAGAAACACAACTTCTTCAGGGCGTCTGGGTTTGGGTTGTGTTTGATTTAAATGTGGGATATGGTTTTTGTTTTTATGATGAAATTGATCATTAGTGATGCCAGGCACGCAGCCAGGGGGGGGAGGGGGGGGGGGGGGATGGGACCCCCCCCCCCCCCGAAATCTTCCATTTTGCTGGGTCCTCCTCTCCCCCCTCCCCCTCATACAGCATTTTGTCATGGGCGGGCCCCCCCCCCCCCCCCCCCCCCGAAACAAAATCCTGGCTACGTGCCTCAGTGATGCCATAATGCGTATGCGTCATTAATGATGGTAGAGAAGGGGGAATGTGAAAAGAAGGAAACCGAAGAGTCGGAGATGTTCATGGTTTGTATGATGCCGAAGTGGTGCGGAGTGAGAAATACGGGAAAATAGAATGCGCTTTAAAGTAAACGCAGTGAAGGGTAAAAGTAAAACGAAGGGAAATTTGAAGCAGTGAGGAAGGATGAAGGGAGATCGTGACAACCGAAACGAGAGTTGGTCAGCTAGGTCGATCGCTGTCATTGACAACTTAAGCAACGCTGGGAGTGTCTTATTTTGTTAACGCTTGCCTCATGATTCGTTCTTCGGCTTTCTGATTGCCTAATGGCGTAACAGCACTTGCTCTGGAGCCACATTAAGATGCCACGCCTTCCGTTTCCGAAACCGCCTGTGACTATAAGACTTTAGAAGAACCATTTGGCTCTTCAGCGACGGCAAGCGCATCTCTAAAATAGATGATGGGAAGAACATGAAACACGGGCCGACAAGACGTCTGTCTCTGTGTTTTATGTTCTCTCAATTTTTTTTTTTTTATGTTATACTTGCCAGCACGCTGTCCATTCCAAGTAAGCGCATCTCCATTTGGGTAGTGTATATATTCCTTTATTAGAGTCCTAATCCGACACTGAGGGCAATCTTGAAACACAAACGGAAAACCCAACGATGTAAAGATATTATCATCACGGTACTGGTTTCGGTGTTAATTGCTGGGATCCGGCATTTCTGAATGACGTCGTACAACAAAGAGCGCTACCATCCATGAAGGAGATCACGTGGCCTCGAAAGATGCGCGGTACATGATGCGCACTCCATGTGATGAGAGCAAACGACGAGGCATCCACCGCGTCCCAGGTTTCTGGTGGCACTTGACCGCCAAAATTGTGGCGCTCTTTGGCCTGTGACGTCATCACGACATCCCGCCTCCCCGCAACCAAACAAAAACACTAAGTGGCAAGAGCGCGATACTAAATTACTCACAGCGACTTGGCGTATTTTATGTTACACTCCGCGATTTGTGAGACCATGCTCACAAGTTGATGTGAAATAGTATCGTAAGCACAGATTTATTACGTCTACTCCTTCAATTATTTAATTATGAGCGTGTGCACGCGAACTCACTCAGACGGGGTCTGCAATATTGTGTCAAAACAAAACGCAAAGGTGGTAGGGGCTGTCAAATTTACCTCATTTTAGAGAGCTGTCGATTTTTCAATGTGTCCAATCCTGCGTATGAGGAGCTCCGGTTGGAACGATTAAAATCTTTCATTTAATGCCACGCTAAGTACGCGTTCATTCTGATTCATTGCCCAGTGCTGGCACCCCATATCCACTCTAATCATTTTTCTATCCAATATTTTCCTTTCATTGGAGATGTCTGTTAACAAAACATTAACTGCCATATGGATAAAGCCTGTGTTCCCTTTCGAGTTCTCTCCGCCAGTTTCGAACACTTCCGCGTCACGTATGAAAACATTGACAGTTTGCTTTTTAAAAACCTCGTCAGGAGATTATTTATCTCGATTATGCTATCAAGTATTTTTTTTAACTGTGTTACAGTTATCCTTTTATTTTACACTCTTGTTTTGGAATACTTATTCCCCGAGTGTCAAGTTATATTAAAAGTTTGCTCGTTCGTTCATACATATCCGCCGGGAAAGACACTCAAAGTATGGTGTCTCTTCTTCCTAAGATGGCTCCAGAAGTCACATTTTTCTATACATTTCACATGGGGTAAATATGTTCTTTTCAGTGAGTCACCAGTGTACTTAGAACTGCTATGCCTACACTGTGATTTAAAATGACACGAGCCCAATGAAAAAGTTTCCTGCGCAAGCTCATAACTTCAGAAACTGCCCAGGCAGGACACAATATTGGGGCGATATTCGCCTCGGGTCAGGAAAGTTGTGCGAGTATTGCCGATTTTTCAGTTGTATCGGGAAAATTGTGCTGGTACAATTTTGATTCTCCCGATGTCGACAGAATATCTGTTATATTGCGGCGACGCAACCATGATATATATGGTACACGAACCGTGTTTTTTCCTGAATATCGTTTCTGAATCGGCAATAACTGCGCAGTAATAGGCATTTTCGGCCGATTCGAAAATGATATTGAAAGAAAGCCGGTACCATTTTCACCCGGCCGATGTCCATAGAATATCTGTTATATTGCACCGACGCAATCCTGATATATACAGGGTGATTCAAGGGGCGGCCAGGCTCTTTAAATCGACCGCAAAATTCGGTTTCTTAACCTATCGCGCTACGACTTTGTGCAGCGTTGCCCACAGGTGGTGCATTTTTTTGTAAAATTTGCAAAGAGCGAACTTACCTGAGGAAAAAGTAAAGAAAGAAAAAGGCTTAGCTCCTATGGAAATGCAGCGACGCCACCGGCCTTCAAACAACACGGCGCCGTTTCGCACGGGAGACAAGAGATGGCGCAACGAACGCCGCCAACGAACGAGCATACGGCGCCGAGAGCCGACGTCTTTAGCAGATGATGTTTTTAGTGAGGTAAGCAAGAGGAAGTACTCGTCGAACAGATGGACTCCCACTTGTAATTGTCACGACTCGCTCACTGTACGGTGAATCTAAATATAATAAGGAAACAAACCTAACCTTGTATATAAACACAAAACCAACTTAGTGAATCTTGAAAGGTGCGTGTCAATATGTTATCGGCTGAATTGCTTGAACAAAACGTTCCCGCATCTATAATATGGATGCGCTCTATTCTTTCCAAGATTATCGCTTCATGAAATTCAAAAATCACATATACATATTTAAACGTGTATGGCAAAAAAAAAAAACAAAAAAAAACGCTATAGGCTTCTGAATTTTATTTTGCGCGGAGGAAATAAAGAGCATGGCTTGATGTGACAAATCTTGTTAAAGGGGCCTACCAACAATGTTTTGACTGGTTTGAAGTTCGCGCTGAAACGGAGCTCCATGAAAGCAGGAACACCGAGGAAAAAAAATATTACAGAAATTCGCAATATTTTGTGAGTTATTAGCAAATTAAATATTGCAGAAAACAACTTTAAATAAGTTGTTTTCGATTGGAGCAAAGCGGTTGGCCAATTGGACGCAAGTTTGGTTGATAGCCCGTCGGCCCGGTCGGCCATTAGGCCTCGCTGCAACCATCGTAGCTTTGGAATCGGGTTGCCATTGCCATCATCGATGAATTTACCGGGCTTATCGGATTTTGAGCGCCGAATTCTTAAAAAGGAGTGCGGAGCTGGGCGTCGCGCCGTACGAGGACACACCACGCAAGCGCCGCGACGAGTCCGCTTCGACAGCCGCGGAAGCCTCGTCTCCCGCAACTCCGCCACTCCGCCACCGAAGCCACCTCGGCGAGTAGGAGGTACTCCGCCGCTGGGAGGCGCGCATGAGCGACGAGGCGTTGTTTTCGCCCTTTTTGAACTTTAATTTGCAACTTTATTAGCTCTATAAAAACGACTTTTTAAAGAAATAATGACGGTTAACGTGTGATGTACGTTATTCCGCTTCAAAATTTCTTGGAGATGGCTCTCGCCAATCACGAAACCCAGTGAATGTGACGTATAGTGAAAGGGAGCGCCGTTATGCGCGCATTCGGCACCTCGCGGCGCCACCGTCGGAGGAGGTGTTTCC
Organism: Ixodes persulcatus; assembly: GCA_013358835.2. NCBI lineage: Eukaryota > Metazoa > Arthropoda > Arachnida > Ixodida > Ixodidae > Ixodes > Ixodes persulcatus. The sequence continues at coordinate 518,601 of JABSTQ010009789.1, read as the reverse complement.
GAGTTGTCAAATTAAAATATGATGCGCTAATATTTTTAAACTCTTTCGTTGTCCACTGCGTTTCCGGGACCACTAGCGTGGAGAAACCGCAAAAAAAGTAGACGCTCAAATACTGTTGGAGGGCCCCTTTAAGGGTCTCGCAGTACCGATGTCTCATTGTGCGTTGCATTTTGTAGTAGCTTTCAACCTTGTTGGGATATCCCGGCAGGATGGAGGACTGAAGGAATAGATACGTATTGGAATAAAACAGCGCACAGATACAAAAAGGAAGAGACAAACCAGACAGGACAGAGCCTTATTACAATAGATACGGCTTAACCCTTTGAATTTGGCGGCAACTTGCTCCACCTATAGTCACTGCTTTAAAATTCTGCAGTTAATATACTGTATACTATCCTGACTCGCTTTGGATGACAAACGCCCCAATCCACGGCGAAAGCAAGAAAAATAGTTTTTTCTTGCTTTCGCTAGGGATTAATTTGTTGAAGGGCAGTTCCTATTGGTTTTCTCCGATTCCGAGAAAACCCATTCGGGCGCTGTTAATGGGGGCGCATCGGTATTTACCGAAAAGACGGAATCAAGTCAGTATTCTACGTACGCAAGCACGGTCTCGCGACATGCAATCAGTTTTCTCAAGCGCAGACAGATTCTAATTGCTTAAAAGGTACGCCATATATCGTAGTATGCTTATTATATTGTAAAACCTAATTCACCTGAGCAAAATGACGACAAAAAGATCCTCGCTGCAGCTATGTTACCCCTCCCCATTTCCTCCAAATCACATGCGCTCCTCCATCGATATACTCCGTCTCAAAAACATCTATCTGCTGTGCAGACAAAGGCATGGGCGAAGAACACAAGTATAAAAGAAAGAATAAAAACACTTAGGGACTGTCCTTATCCCCAAGTGTGTCTATTCTTTACTTCAGTGGTTCTCAGCCATTGATCTTTCATGGACCCCTTGTGGATCAGCGGAGATGATAGAGGACCCCGTTCGTGGTGAGGAGAAGAGAAAATATAGGTTAATTATTATAATGATTTAATAAATGAATATAACTAAGGGCTAGTGTGAAGTAGACTTCTTTTATTGACATATACACGAGAAGGCTCACCGTAAAATTGGAACGTTTCTTTTCAATCTGTGAAAATACAACTTTCATTTCCGGGCTTGACTGATGAGGCTGGGCTTCGCGGACCCCTAGAACACCTTCGCGGACCCTGGACCCCCATTTGAGGACCACTGCTTTACTTGATCCTCGTAAAGGCATGGGCACGAGCGCGTGGATTCGGAAAGGGCCCCCTTCGCACGAGTTCTCCTCGTACAAACAGAAGCAAAATGCTGAGTAATGCTGAGCTAGTCTCACGCGCCTGCGCCTTTGACTTCATTGCAGACATTTGTGAGCTAGAGCCAGCCCATGCGCAGAGCCCTTCTGAAAGAAATCCGTCGGTTGTCTCCCATGGCCATTTGACGTTATCACATATTCTCTTCCGATACGGGGCGGTACCCGCAACCCTACGTTGCGCAGCGAAACAAAGCGGCGACTTCCTGTCTGCGATAAAGAACGTTATTTACACCTTCCTTTCTTTCGTGATTTCTTTCATCTTGGGTGTTTACAGCCGAAACGAATATACGAGTCAGTGAGTTTCACTCGCACCGCTGGAGAGGTGGTGTTCGGAAGTGAATCGCCCGAAAAGGCACGGTAATATAAAATGATAAAGCGTGAAAAAAGAAAAAAAAAGTATTTCCTTTCGAAAAATTACTTAACGACCGCGTTTTTTTCTTTTTCAACGTAAGCTTTGGGAGGAAGCTGGCGAGAGAAGGGCCGGAACAACTGAGGTGTAAAATTAAGGACTCAGACCCGGAACAACACCTACGGGCAGAGCCAGAATGGCACCTGAAGAAAAACAAGAAACACAATAAAAACAAAAACATCGTAATTAGCAAATGGGAAGGAGCACCGTGAAAAATTATTGCGAAGAATTTCGGCGTTGTCTACTACATCAGCTGATATTTGGACGAGTGTACCGCGGTGTTTCTCCTCTGGACGCACTTAGTTTTTATTCTTGTTTTTTCGTTGCAATGGCTCTCGTTCTTAGTCGCGAATTCAGCGACAGCTCTTGTGGCCCGAGAAATCGGAGGTATTATACGATACAGAAATATAAAGAGACACAAAATAATTGTGTAAAATATATTCTCCCAATATTTTTAATTGAAATTTTTATAAGTGTTTCGCATAAGGTAATTTTATTATTAAAAAATCCAAGGTTTTTTTTTATATATAGCTATGAGCAGGATTCTATTCAAATTAGAGGAGTCACGTTCCTGTTGTTTGTTTGCGATTTTGATGCAAAAAGATGACAGTGGTTATAGCTTATTAATTAGACAAGGGGTATTTTAAATTTATGATGATGTGGTTTTGAACTACGTCCGAAAGGTGACGCCAGCTACCAACCGACTCAAGGACGAACCAATTTTCTCGCATTTAGTGGTTCATGCCGTAGAGACGGGAGGAATGGGGCTTCACTGCGAGCTCTAACTTCTTCGGGGCTTTCTTTAGAGCGGAGCGCGTTCTATTATTTAACATATCAGCATCACGTTATGCTCACAGTTTGACCCCAGGTCGTGTTCAAACACCATTTTATTGCTTTTTCCATATCGTCAGTAGACAGTTTTAGTATTGCGTTTAGGAGCAAACGCGAGCGCTGTAGCTTAGCGTCAGCGTTGCGTGCTCCCCACTGCGCATGCGCGTCACCACTATGTGCCAATCCAAGACGCGGGTTGGGATCTGCACATGCACAGTGGCGAAGTGGCGATGACGCTATTTCTTTGCCCACGTAACACTTTTACGTACGCAATTCTAAAACTCAGTGGTGTCTTTGATATAAAAAAAAAAAATTATATAACTTTCCTAAATTTACTCAAACGTTATGCTAAATTCTACAAAAAATAGTAGAAAAATTGCAGTGGCTTAGCTCGGCTATGCCAGGATATGCGTAGCATGAGCTTAGGTTGAGCTGGTTATTCTTATCTTTCCTGGTTGTCTAGGATTAGCATGATTATCATGCATACTGCTGCTTCACTGACACACACACGGTATACGCATTATTTGACTACTTCGGGATCCAATGAGTTAAGCTTCTCCGCTCTTCTGCGCCGCTGAGCAGCAATTTCGCTCTCCTTCTCCATGGCTATACCACCCTGGCAAACACCCCACTTTAATGTATACCCCCACTGATACCTCTGCGCATGCGCACAAAATGAGAGGCGCTATCAAGTGGCTCCGGTGCAGCGCCAGACTTGGCTACTGCGCAACGGAGGCGCACAGCTGGGCACGCGGCGGCGCCAGTGCGTCTGCCGCAGCTATGACGTCACTCCTCTGGAACTGCGCAGACCGCCGAGGCGCGCGCGGCGGCGGCTCCGACGCGCCAGCTGTGCAGCCGCCTCGGTGGCTTCGAGGCGAGAGCGCAGGCCCTCGGATCCCCAAGTGGCGGGTTCGAATCCCGGCCGAGGTGCCCGCAATCTGACGGAGGTTTATTGCGGAGGAGGCGCCGTGTAACCGAGCTTTCGGTTGCACGTCAAAAGATCCCCGGGTGGTCCAAATTAATCCTCAGTCCTCCGCTGGGGTGTGCCAGATGCCCGTCGTTAGTTTGGCACGTAAAACCCCAAATTTGACTTTTTTGCGCAAGCTCTGCGCCGTGTGACGTCACTGCTCTTCGCGCATACGTAGCACGGCTCTCCAGGAGCCACGCGAAACTGCTCAACCTCGGCCATGGTGTAGCTCACGCTACGAAAGTACTCTTTCAGAGCAGTTTCATTCGTTTGGAAATAATTTACCTTGCGTATGTAGACTTGTGGGTATCTTCGGCGTCGTACTATTCCAAGAAAATTAAAAGCATCTCGCTAGACTAACTAGATAAACGTTCGGAACTGATCTTGCACACCTATCTTCTCAAAACGGCGTAGTCCTCTCTAACTAAACTTCCAGCTGAATTTAATTTTAACATAAACTTTCGGACCAATAGTTATGCAATCTCTAGTGGTGCGCAGCACTAATACTCTATTCTTGTAGGCCGGGTAACTACCTTAATAAAAGCTTGATTTGATCAATATGTACTTTTGAACATATAATTTGATCATCGTGTGAGAAAAGGGGGTCAAATACGACACTTTGAGAAAATATTTGTAACACACATAATGTTTTATGTGCTTTGCTTTTAGTGTGTGTCAATGTTCCAAATGCATTTTTATTGTATTCCTCCCCCACCTCGTATTATGTAAAACTGCTTTTGAGGCTTTTAGTCGAAAATGAATGAATAAATTTACAGGACTAGTTTCCATAAGACGAGCGTAACGTTACAAAAAAGCGGTAAAAACAAACGAAAAGAAGACAAATCACGCGGTTGCTTAATTTGGCGGGCGATACATCACCCCCCAAATTTAGCGGACTCCTGAGCTCATAAAATCCAATAAATAAACATCCAGCGCGGCTTAAAAAACTGCTCACGCTCTATGTCTTCCGACTCGTACCGTTGCATTTTGTTTTTTCTGATTACAGTTTTCCGGGTATATGGAAGCTGCTGGCCTACGGTTCCTCGCAACACCAGTCACATAAACTGACTACGACTACAGCTAAAAAAACAACTCACCGAAATATCGAAAAAAAAAAAAAACATTTTATGCTCATATATTTTTTCACTGCTCCGTTTCCCTGCACCCCCCCCCCCCCCTTTTTGTTTTGTTCGGCACTTGAAAAAAAAATATATTAATATTTTTTTTTTTTTGCGCAGTAAAACGTTCACAATTATGCACAGGCTCGCAAAAGCATGGGGATGCTTGTCAATTCATTTCCTCCCAACGTTTCACCTCAATCCTGTTCTCGAGTGCGAGGCTAAAAGGGAAACTGAAGCGGTTCTGTGTTTGAGCGGAAACAATTAAATCGTCTTCACTTGGCCAGCAGGATCGCGACCATCAAAACGATCTTTGAGATTGATGCGCCAAGCAGCCAGAACAGCACTTTCAAAACAACGCTGAATATGACTCTTTTTCCCGGCGTGTTCGGTAGGAAGAAAGAATCGCGACGTGTAACACAAGAGATCTCAACATTTCCGTGCCTTCCGCAAGCCTTACCCGAGCAGTCAAAAACTCTGCGCGCGGTCCCCTACAAGCGGTAAGCTCGAGGCAGCTGAAACCTCTCGGTATATGACGTCACACCAAGTGTTTGGTTTTTCGGTTTTTACGAGTTGCGTCTATCGTTCAAGTCAAACGCTCGTGATATTTGAAATTCACTGAACAAAAAATACGATAGAATTCACCTCTAACTCGTTGTTTTCAAGAACCTCTGCAGCTTCTCTCTTAAAAAAAAGGGATTTTCACGAAGGGCTCTTACTTCATCGCGGTGTTTACAAACAAGCCAACACGAGACAGTGTCGTAGCCATAAGGGGGCAGAGGGGGGGGGGGGGGGGGGGGGCGAGGGGGGGCTTTTTTTTAGCCAGGGGAGGGAACCAATCAAACAGTGCGAAAAGCGCGAGTCTCTAGGCCTTTTTTTTTGTTTACATGATTTAACTTTTTCTCACATCTGGAGAATTACAGTTTTATTTTTTTTAATTGAGGAAAATTAATGCGGGTGTCTCCACTGATTTCGCAGTGCCGTTTGCTCCGTAAAACTGTTACCTAGTTAAAAAGTAAATATGTAGAGAGGTTAGAATAAGGTGCTGCTGCTCGTCCATATGGAAGTTTACATACTACGAGTCTAGTAGAATGTGCTCACGACGGGACACTTACCGAGGCGTTAAAACTTGCTGTTCCATACTTAAGACTAAAACGCACGGTTGAAAAATCAACTGACAGCCGCACGAAATTCAGAACACGCGAAAATCGTTGTGAGATTTATATTTCGAACTTTATTAGAATAAATTGGTGGCGAAGACAGGAGACAAAAAGGCTCCAGTGGGAAGTTTGAGTAGGTCCGGTGTCCCTGCACCATTGTTGGCGGCTGTGTTGATGCATTGTGTTCTTTGATTCTGCTTTTGAGCGGGGATATGGAGTCCAACCCGGGACCTAAGACTGAGAGCCAAGGCAAGCAGCTTGACGAAATGCTGAAGCTTCTTCATGAAGTGAATGCTCGTACCCTTAAGTTTGAGGAGGGCCAGAATAGTCTTATGGCATCCGTTAACGAGATAAAAAGCAACCAACAATCGATTGAAAAACAACTCGTTGAAGTAAACACTAGACTAACAGTGGTTGAAAACAAGGCCTTAATGTCCGACGAGTGGCAGAATGAACTGCGGGTAGCACAGCTGATCGCCAATGACACAAAGAAAGAAAATACGCTCCTACGCGCCCGAGTGAATGAAATGGAGGACAGGTCGAGACGGGGACAACTTACTTTTCCATGGAATCATTGACACTCCATCTGAGACATGGGCCCTATCCCAAGAGAAAGTACGGGAGGTGCTCCATCGGGAAGCTAACATGCAGATTGCTGAAGACGGCATAGCTCGGGCTCATAGACTCGGCGACTTTGTCGCGGGAAAATGTCGCCCAATAGTCGTTAAGTTTGCGTCTTACAAGCTTCGAGAAAACGTGCTGGTGGGTCGATCAAAATTAAAGGGCCGTAGTGTGTCTGTCAGCGAGGACTTTTCGCCAGCTACGCGTCACGCGCGAAAAATTTTGATTGAATTTGCGAAGGCTAGAAGCCCGGAACAAGTACTTTAGCTTACGATACAATAAACTTCACCTTGCTAAGAAGATTTTTATGTACTGCTCAGACAGTGACAGCGTGATTGAAGTTGGTGATCGTGTTGTACCACGTTGCGCAAATGCTGATAATAGCGCGGCTGCTGAGTCAGTGCCTTCTGCTAGCTCCCCATAGCAACCCATAAATAAGCAAAGTCGGCAAAGGCCTCGTCAATCATTTGATAATCTTTCAATGTTTTTTGCAAATGTAAGAAGTTTCATGAACAAGCGTGATGACTTGTGTGCGACTATTGACTCTTCTTCGTCTGATATCGTAGTACTAACAGAAACTTGGCTTTCGTCTCGAATCCGTGATAGTGAAATATTTGCCTGCGAAAAAACGTTTAATATTTATCGATACGACAGGGAGTATAGATCAGGAGTATTGATTGGAATTAACGAGAATATTGAATCATTTCATGTAAATATTGTAACTGAGCTTGAGTTTATCTGTGTTTGCTTCCAAGCGGGAAATAGACGAATAGTACTTTGTGCTTGTTATAGACCACCTAACTGTTCCACTGGCTTTGTCAAGGACTTACATGATGCGCTAAATATGGTTACTGCAAAATTCCCGGATTCTCCAATATTTTTATTAGGCGATTTTAATTATCCGAATATTGATTGGTCGGATACGTGCCCTTCCCTCAGTTGTCATTCCTCTGTGCGTTCCGATTTCTTAAGGTTGTGTGCTGATTTCAATCTTTTACAACTCGTCACTGAACCCACACGAGTCACGGCTACGTCAGCCAATATCCTTGATCTTGTTTTAACTAGTGCGCCGGATCTTGTTTCTTTAGTATCTTATTTACCAGGTCTCACTGATCATAGTTCGTTATACATATCTCTAACGGTTCCTAAGCACAACTCCTCTAAAGTGTCTAAACGCATTCGCGACTATAGCAAAGCGAACTTTGAAGCTATTAATAACCACTTAGCCCTTTTTCTAGATGTCTTTATAATTAACTTTTCTGAACGCACCATTCAGGAAAACTGGACCTTGCTTAAGAGTCAAGTGGCGCTGCTCACGGATAAATTCATTCCTCTCCGTTCGATAAGATCATACACTCATTCACCCTGGTTTAATGTGACACTAAAAAGGCTTTCTAATAAAAAGAAAAGATTGTTTCGCTCTGCAAAAGCCACAGGCTGCTCGAAACGTTGGGAGGCTTATCAGAACGCATATGAGGCTTACAAATCTGCTATTCACGATGCGAAGCTTGTGTATTTTAATCAGACTTTGCCGAATATGTTGTCTACTAATCCTAAGCAGTTCTGGAACATTATTGGTGATAACAATTCGAACGAAATCTCAATCAGGGTGGATGATTATGTTATACCTAGTGAAGACTGTGCTGACATTTTAAACGCGACTTTTGTTAAATCTTTTTCCAGTGTAAGTAACATGCCACCTTGTTCATTACCTCGGTGCAACTTCATGCCTATGGAACATTTCGAAATTGATTCCATCGGCATTGTTCGAATAGTCGATAACCTTAAACTATCATCCAGTGCTGGTGTCGATAATATTAACTCCAATTTTTTAAAAAACACAAGTGTATATTCTTCCATCATACTGTCAAAAATATTCACCCAATCGCTAGATCTCGGTGTCCTCCCAGACGATTGGAAAGTTGGGAAGGTGGTTCCGTTGCACAAAGGAGGTGATAAACATTCCCCTAACAACTATAGATCAATTTCACTCACTAGCATACCATGTAAAATACTTCAACATGTCATTTATTCTCAGCTTGTTAATTTTTTGGAGTCTAACACGTTTTTCAACGCGGCTCAACATGGATTCCGAAAATCATTTTCCTGCGAGACCCAGCTTTTATTATTTACTAACGACTTGCATTCTGCTCTTGATAGGGGGTCCCAGATGGGCTGCGCATTTTTGGATTTCTCGAAGGCGTTCGATAAAGTCTCACACGAGTTGCTTTTGTTAAAACTAAATAACCTTCGCATTGATGCTAACGTTATGGCTTGGGTCCAGTGCTTTCTTACTAACCGATTCCAGTTCGTTACAGCCAATAACCATACATCTCCGCTCGCGTCAGTGACCTCCGGCGTGCCTCAGGGTTCTGTACTAGGCCCACTTCTGTTTTTAATCTTCATTAATGACCTGCCGAATAACATTTCTTTCTCAATTAACCTTTTTGCAGATGATTGTGTCATTCACCGTAAAATTAATGATGATTCAGATGTTATCAAGCTCCAGACCTGGGCGTACACATAACATCTGATCTTTCCTGGAAAATACATATTGGATACGTTATTAGTAATGCTAATCGCATGCTTGGCTATTTAAAACGTAATTTTTCTTTAGCTCCCTCCTCTTTGAAATTAACTCATTATAAAACACTTGTACAGCTGCAACGAAAAAAGAGTAGCACAAGTGACCGATGACCGGAGTGGCGAAATCGCGACACGCGGCGCTATTGTTCCCGAGCTCGCCGATAGCGAGAGTGCCAGTCACGTTCCATGTCTCAACGTGGGGGTGGCCGGCAGAAAATTGAGAGATAAGATAGCTTTTAAAATGCGGGCTTTAGGATGGGCTGCTTTCTGCCGGCCACCCCCGCGTTGAGATATGGAAGGTGACTGTCAATCTCGCTATCGGCGCGCTCGGGGAACAACAGCGCCGCGTCTCGCGATTTTGCTGCTCCTGTCGTCGGTCACTTGTGCTACTCTTTTTCAGTTGCGGCTTACGCTCAAAGCTTGAATACGCGTCGTCTATCTGGGACCCGAGCCTTTTAAATTTGGTTAACCCCCTCGAAGCTGTTCAAACTCGTTCCACTCGTTTTATCCTCAGTAATTATCAACGCACTGCAAGTGTCACCTCTATGAAATCTAACTTATCTTTGCCTATAGTCTTGCCTCACGCCGAAAGGTAGCCCGTTTGTGTCTCTTCCATAAAGTATTTCACACTAACTCATTTCTCAGTCAACGTCTTCTCACACCACCTTTCTATGTTTCATCCCGTCTTGATCATCCTCATAAAGTAGGTGTACCACTAGGTAGCACGAACACATTTCAACAATCTTTCATTCCCAAAACTTCTTTGGATTGGAACCGGCTTCCCACCTCCATCGCCATAATCCAGGCGGATGATTTGTTTAAAACTGCTGTTTCTAATTTTTATTGTTCATAACTAATATGTGCTTTGCCTTTAAGTTATTCATTGTATAATTTTTCTTGTTGAATACAACCCACTCCCCTCTGTAATGCCGTTGGCCCTGAGGGTATTGAAATAAATAAATAAATAAATAAACACGACATAAGTAACGCCTTCACCGGTAACTCGTTACGTTTTTCCGTAACCTAGTGACGTACTCGTTATTTTTTCGAAACGGTAACGAGTAGCGTACTTCAGTTATTTCAAGTAACAGGTAACAATTACGTCACTCGTTTCTTCTTCTTCCCAAAACTCTAAAAAATTATACCTTCATTTGTTTCGTGTTTCTAGGGGACGAGGCATATAAATGTTTGAGGTTTTTTTTTTTTTGCGTACTTTTTTGGGCTATTTTTTTTTTTTTTTTTTTGTGAGCATTCAGTTGGAACCGTAAAAAGGATAAGGTATGTTTAGGGCTCCGTGTTTTCGGAGTTTATATTTCGTGAAATTCGGAGGGTGTTTTTCGGAGTTTATTTTTTAGTGAAAATTCGGTGTTTATCGGAGTTTATTTTTCGTAAATCTCCCATTCTCCGAAATTCGGAGATTAATTTTGCCGTGTTTCCTCTTAAAAAATAATAAATAATAACCGCATGCAAACGTATGCCAGATAAAAAATAAAACGCGCTTGTACCAATTAAGACCTTCTTGAGTTGAATTCGGCGTTGGTGTAATTGGCAATACTAATTTGTCCCGCGACAAACGTCGCACACAAGTGTGGCTTCGATAAACGTCGATACCTTAAAATCAATAAACTGCCGGAGGTAGCCGCAAGGAAGTCGTAGTCATCCCATCAATCTATCCCGCGGCCGCGCGAGGTGGAGTGGTTAAGGATGTAATAGAGGTTTCAACTACCCCTCTTCCCTATTTTACACAATCTCTATGGTCCATAGCTTTCACTGTTACCCCCAGAAACATACCCTCTCCTTTCTCTAAATCCCAAATCCCATGGCCCAAACTGGAAACGAAAAGAGTGGCTTTTGTCGTGACACGAATGTTACGATGACCTGTTTCCCTAATCCAACCTTCACGAGACAAGCCGTAAGACCCCCTTTTGACAACGGTCCGGAGCTTGAAAGACAATTATGGTGTCATTTTCTCAGGACCATTAATCCTGCACTGCTGAAATTGTAAAAAAAAAAAAAAAAAATACTTTTTCTTTTTTTGTTGTGCGGGGGGGGGGGGGGGGGGGGCATGGGCACATAACAATTCGGAGTTTATCGGATAAATCCGAATTGAGAAAAATTTTACCGGCGGGTGTTTTTCGGAGTTTTTCGGATATATCCGAAAAGACGGAGCCCTAGGTATGTTGAGTTTCTGGATGGACACAATGTTTCTTGAAATATGGCGCTTATGCATACCTGTAATTAAGAGTGAAACGTGTTATTTCATAATTAAAAAAAGTAACGCAGAAGTAGAGTGCTTTACTTTTTAATGGTAGCGGCAACGATAACAGTAATGATAACGCGTTATTTTATTTTGAGGCAACGTATAGGTCGGTAACGCGTTCCTTCTGTTTGCGAGTAACGAGTCACGCATTTCGTTCCCTTTTTTTCGGTAACGCCTACAACCCTGCTCTGCATATTAGGAGAACATAATACAATAATACAAGAAAACAACACAATCACCTAAACAAAATAGGCGCGTAGTTTTTTTTGTTTTTTTTTTAGTTAAGCAATGAATAATAATGTGGCCTAACACGAACTTGTTAAGCAATGTAAACGAGTTATAAACGAGGAATTGAAGCACGTAATTTCTACGGGAATGGGGAGCGATCCTGAATTCCTTGCATCTAATACTGAATGTAGACTCGGGTTTAATAGAATTCGAAACATGAAAAAAAAAAAAAAAGACACACTCTATCCATGCTTGAAATTACATACAAACGTAATAAACGATGGCCATAGTCACTGCCAAATTTAATGATATTCCAACTCAAAAATATTTTTTCGGCATGAATGTCGACGTACAGTTGTAATGAAATGCGGTACCTTCTTTTGGAGAATCGTTAGTAATTGTTTATATTAGCTTGAGTCGTAGTCATGTTATGCTAAAGCTATGTGAAAAACAAAAACAAAAATATTGTAAGTTAGTTTTAAACGTGGCTTCTGCAAAAAAAAAAAAATGTCTGGCACTTTCGTACGGAAAATATTCACGTGAAGTCGAACCCGGGCTGTTTTGAGCAAATCGTGGGCGGTAAATTTCTTCGCCGAATTCTACATTGTGACATCACATGACTCCGTGACGGCACATGACATTATGACGTCACGTAACACCTTGTCTCAAAGTGACACCATGACGTCAAATGAAGTCACGGTTAATGTGCAGTGTGCAGGGTCTCGGCTGTAGCCGCAGTTCATTTGCAAAACACACCAACAAAAATTGGATTTCTTTTTTTTTAAGTAGCGCGGTTTTAGCTTTTTGTACTGCGATTTTCGGTTGGTTTGGCGCTCTTGGTTTGATTCCTCACTGTACAGACAAAACTTATTTTCCCCTCAAATACCTCGAGAAAACTGCATGCATGTCAGGCCCAAGAGGCCAACCGGCCCAACTCAGAATCGCACGCCAAAAAGACGTAAATCATCAAGGCGCGAACGATCGTCGGAGGCTCTATATTAGCATACTCTCGCTTCACTTTCCAACGGTGTACAGATATCCCCCTCGCTCGAGCATCTATAATGCATAAGCAGGGAGGGAGGAAGAATAAGACAGTGCAAGAGACAGGCATCTGTTGTTCTTTTCCGCCAGGCATCGTATACTCCTGGAGAGAATGGTGGTCCTCGGATGGTTAACAACAAAGGCACCATGCAGACAAAGAACCATTCATTCGGACTCACGACTGAACAAATAAAAAACAAAACATAAAAAATAAAAAGGTTCAGCGAGTCTAAGGAGAGCAAGTGCGCGAGTGAAACCAAACGCAGCAGGGTGGCCGATTTGGCGGTTACTAACCCGTCCGTCTTCACCGCCACACGACGTCCTTCTTCCTTCCTTCCCGCTTTCGCTTCTATTCGAGGCTACCCGCGTCCAACCCTCCAACGCCGCCAAATTATCCACGCCAACCTAGCAGCACGGCCATGCGGAAACGGCGATTATCGGCAACCGTGCTAAGTTCCCCGCCGTGCAAGTCCGCCAAAGCCCTCTTCCACGGATCCGAACAGAGTTCCAACCCGCGGCATCTTTTTTTGGAGTCGGGGTGCGAACAAAGCGTTAAACCGCGGTCACAGTGTCACACTGCTAGTGCCCGAGTCCCACTAGAGCGACAAACAGAAACAGCCGACACCCACCAATGAACCGACAAGCCTCAGACACGTGCAGCTTGCACGCGAACGTACCTTAGGCAGGCCTGCAGTCTCTCGCTGCGCCTTCACGGGAATGCTGCAACGTGTCTGAGGCTTGTCGGTGTCGGTTATATCTCTTTGTTGCTCTAGTGGGAATGGGACATAACACATCGTGCAAAGGACACTCTGTAGACACGCCTGTCCCGTCGTGCATGTTTCTTCACATTGCCCTTGTCTTATAGCGCTCGTTTCCCCCCCCCCCCCCCCCCCCCCACACCCCATTACGTACAACAACCAACAACTAGCTCGACTTTCTACCCTACTATTGTTCCTCTCACATCGGTCATACAAAAGCTGTCTGCATTATATGTTCGAAGCATTCATACATACGGGAGGCGCCTCCGCAGATAATTAATGTCATCGTGCCAGCAGGGAACACCGTGTCTTTCGTGCGATGTATGGGCAGTGTGACCGCGACTTTTGGAGCCAATTAGGAAGCTGCTCCGTCATTGGTTCCCGAACGTCCGCATTCGGCAATGCTGGGACATCATTGGCTGCCGAGTGGTGATGCACTGACCCGCCTGGCCACACAGTCAGTTTGAAAAGGCCATCGACTCTGGTCACCGATAAGTTAAGAAACGCAGGGTGTCGCTTGCCTCGTGATTTGTGATTTGGCGTTCTTCGGCGTCTATGCCGCAATCTCATTGGCGGGGGCAGAGCATAATTAGATACTCGGGACTATACGGGGAGCGAGTGTTCCAAGATACGTCTTTGGCGCGTCCGAAAGCAAGGAGGAGCACGCCAGTCAAAATGTCCACGTAGAGAACGCGAGTAGGGAACGCGCGACGTCATTGGTTGAGGTCGGGGGAAAACAAAAGCACGTGGGCGCGTTTGAGTATATCTTTGCTTGGATAGAGACTTTTCGTGTTCAGCGTTACTTGTCGTTTTTTATTTTCCCTACTGCTTCATGCGGTGTTTCTTTTTTACGCGGGACAAAAGTAACGAATACTATTGTATAACGACGCATAGTTCAAACCGCAAAGTGTTAATAATTGATAGGCCACAGCGGGACACACCACGGGTTCTCGCGTATTTAGTTTTTGTGTTATTCTTGCTGTTTCCCTCTTTTTTTTCTTGCTGTAAAGGTTGGAAGGGGGGGGGGGGGGGAGGAAGCACTTGTACACATGGACTACCCGTATACTCACTCACAAGCACACAGGTGCTTAAGTGAGACGGATTTGAGAAGTGTTTGTAGACGAAAACTGAAATGAACTACCTCAAAACTATTCTATTATATTCTATTCCATTCTAGAGGCTTTTAGATTCGAATTACTGTCCACACGTTTGTACTGCTGTAGCATACTGAACGGATTTTCATTACCGCGTGAATTCATTCAAACGACGGAACGCCGTCCGAAATATTGAAACACCTTTGAATAACTACGTTCTGGTAGCCACACACCCTGTTGCTTTTCAGAGGTGCACACACTTCTTTTGCGGTTGTGGACTCCAGAGGTCACACGGCTGCCGGTTGCCTTGTCAAAATTCAAATTACTCATTAAAAAAAAATCATGGTAAATTAAGGTACATTCCTAGCTCTCGTGCAAATTTCACTAAACATTACAAAGGTTTATTTGCAGAGTACTTTCGTGGTAAAAGCACGAGCCACAATTCAATAAAACCTGGGCTGATATCGCACACTCGCCTGAATTAAGGCTGAACTGCATGTAAGCGATTTTGCGAGCGTCGAGAGGAGCGACGGCGCAAGCGACGATGGTCAGCGACGAGCGACGGAGATTTCTCACGGCCGCTCGTCGCGTCGCTCAGTTTTCGGATTTCTAGAAAACGTCGCTCACCGCCTTGGTCATTTGCTCCCGTCGCTTTCTTGCGAGCGACAGCGAAGCGGGTCGCCGTCGCTCGTCTCGTCGCTCGCCAAATCGCTTACATCCGGTTTATATTTTACATCAATGAATGGATGTCGATTTTGTTTTCTTCGCTCCCGCGACAACTTCCCTCCTTGACAGTGTGTAGCAAAAGTCCACGCTCAGTTTGAGATATGAAACGAAACGCTTCTAAAAGGGAGGCTACTGTATTGATGTCAATTAAAACCCTCCGATTGTCACTCTTGGCTCAAAAACGCATATATAACTGACAATAAATACAACGCTGAGATAGTAGAGAGTTTTTGAACAAGGGGCCCCAAAGCTTGGGGTCCCCAAAGGAATAGAGGCTCACCACTGCGCATGCGCAGAACCCAAACTCCGTTTGGGGTTTTTGGGTTGGCGCTCGCCCCCAACGCAGAATTCGAGAAATTGCGTGGGGCCCCCAATTGCTTGAGGCCGAGTTGCGTCGGTAAACATGGCGGCGCCCTTTTCGCTCGCTGCGGAGCAAAATCGTCATGGTCGCTGCAGTATTAGCCAGTTTCATTGCCACTGAATGGTGCAACCGGCTTTCACTTTGCTTTATTTCGCTCAAGTCACAAAGAACGAGCGGTGGGCTCGCCACATTTTAAAGAGCCTCCCTGATTCTGGCCGTTCGTAAGCCTAAACAAACGCGGTAACCGCTGACATGGCAACGTATTGCTACTTCGTGGCTCCGAGTGGATTTCGTACGTGGCACGATACCTGCAGCTTTAAAACAAGTATTTCAAGGCTTCAAAGTCGCTCCAGCTCAGATCTAAATAGAGCAGCTGTCGCAGAGTATGCTTGCTCGCGTTCGTCTCAGTTTCGGCATAGTTGAAGGCCAAAATCTTCGGCGACAGACGGTCAAAGCGCACACGAGCGCCCAAAAAATCTGACAACAAGTGGCAAATTAGAACGCGCTAGGGATTGGATTGTTTTGGCTGAATACAGCCAACAACTATTATACTGGTTTTAGATTGTCGCCGGCTTGATTGGGATTTACCTTAACGTTTACTTGTAAACAGAAAGTACTTGCTAAGCGCATATGTTTTACCTTTATTAATAATTTATTTTATTATTACGCTCGTTAGCCGCATTGGCACTGCAAGCGGGAAACGTAAGCGCGGGCTGCGCTGCGTTGCGAAACCCCTATTCTCTTAGCCGTCGACGCCAATCTTGTTGCGTTTGTGTCCCCCAATTTCTTAGGGGAACCCAAACATTGGGGCCCCCCATTCTAAAACTCTCTAGTATCACGTTCACGATAGAATAACCCCGCGTTTCTTGTAGGTCACGTGACATGAGATTGGCTTTGATGGCTCGTATCCTCCGCGGCGTACGGAAAGCTTCGGAATTGTACCGAACCTGGCGGACAGAACAGAACGCGAAGCTGAGAAAGAACATCGGACCCAATTGTCTGCTTCAGTCGCCCTTACTGTTATCGCAGCACGCTCGGGTCATTTAGCCTGACGCCGTTTTTTTTTTTATTTTACTTTTTCAGTAACTCCTCCGCCCACCGGTCAACCCGGCCTGACTTTTCCTTCTGAAACCGAACCGCGGAATGCCAAGCTGCCGGGCAATGATCCGATCGGCCACATACCTAACGTCTTTGTACCGCTTTATATTGTTCCAATATCGCCTCCACTATCACCATTCCAAAAGGATAAGTGAGCATAGAATGCTTATGGCGCGGCTCCTTCCGAAGGCTTAACGGCTGTTTCGAAACGCGGTATATATTACTTTCCAAACGAAACCTTCCAACAATGCACAGGCTCTCGATCTTATCTTGGCATCCGCCGACAAGCGATCGCTGTGGAGAATGGTCAATTGTCTAATATCGAGGTTGGCCTGGTCAGTGCTTTCTCAATTGGCCACAGATTAGGAAATCGGCGATTACGAAACTGCCCGACGATAGTCCAGCTTCCCCTTCAGCGTAAGACCGAGGTGGTGCTACCTGCCCCACAGAGAAAATATAAACATATAAAATACTGTCCGCAGATATTGTCTATTCATCGTACGACGATCCTGTCAATCACACAAAAACTGTCTGCAGATGATGCTAACATGAAGCGGCCTTCGAAGTAGCTTCTGGTATCATATCGGCAGCGACCCCCGTTTATTTTGAATGATCTATGAACAGTGATACTCCGGCTCACGTCCGCTACCTAAACAGTAACGTCACAGCGATGTTTCTTTACTTTTCTACTTGGTTTATGTGCGTGTGTGTGTATGTGGGGGGCGGGGGGGGGGGGGGGGCGTTAAAGCCAGAAATGAATGAATGAAATGAGCAATGTGCGAACTATTAACACGCAGCCTGAGACTGCGCATCATTAAGCTAGTAGTACACTCTCGTCTATACTGTAGGTGTACGCTCGATTTGCCAGTGTTTCTACTGAAGCTCTCTGGAATCCGCGGTGTCTCTGATTTCATCTCTAGCAAGCTCGCTTTTTTAACGGCCTAGACACAAATCTAAGTTGTGAAATAAAAATGAATTATATAAGAAAACACGACACTCTCAGCCGCACAGGGGACCCAAAGAGGTAGGGCCCTCTATTCTAAAAGACTCTCTATCCTTTGTTGAGTTGAGGAAGGTGATCAACGACCAGACACTGTCCACTTTCCCAGCACACCTCAAAGTTTATGAGCGAAGCCGGTTTTGCCGAGAAGAGCGGTATGCACGGAAGGCTCTTTCCGCCCCTGCCCGTGTCTCGTCAGGGCTAAAAATCGTTCCCGTCAATGGCACGTGCCAGTTAATTCTACATAAAACATTGCATAAAAACAAAAAACTAACCGTTGTTTCTTTTTTTTTTTTTTTTACGTTCCACCAGTTTTCGAGAGATGGCGCCACCATCGTTCATCCGAAGCAGAGAGTTTGGTCAATGGGAGGCGCGGGCAGAGCCAGGGCGTGCGGCAGACTCAGAAAGAGGGCTTGGCACGCTCTCTTGACCAACCAGAAGCCGAAAAGAATCCCCTAGCGGTGGTAGCGAGAAACAGTTCTGATCAAAGGTCTATGTTCGTATATGGTTTTAATAAGCGCGTAAGAGTGAAGTGTAGTAACTCTTTGTGGTTGAAAATAGGGTGCACGTGTTGTTTTGATCATGATCATGCAGAAAGATGTAAGAAACGAATGCGCCGCTCAACTCTGTTTTGCTCGGACAGAGTGTGACCGCTCGAACGGCAGATTCCCGGCCCTCGGCGCTTGGCGTAAGTATTACTTCAATCGTTCCGCTAGTCGCACTCTTCCACCATCATTTTGGATGAGCGTGATTGAAACATCACGTGTACCATATTTTCAGTCATCGAGAGTTACTCCAATGCAGTTATCAGGTTTGTTTCTCGCGACCACCGCCAGGGAATTATTTCCGGCTTCTGGTTGGTCACATTCGAATTTCTGAAGACGCCCTGAAACACGCCCAGCCCGCTTTCGGCCAATGGCGCCTCCTTATTTGTCTCCTATACTTCCCAACGAATGGCCAAACTCACTACATATACTGCTCTGATCCGAAGTAGCAAAGGCAACGAAGCGTTTTCTTTTTTTTTTTTTTTTTTTACCGGGGTGGCGGGAGACTGAAAAGCGTTCGACGGCACGAATGCGACCCGCCGTAGGTTAATAGTCACTCAACACTCTAAAAAATGCCTGCGCGTCCACTTACCCGCAAAACACTCAAAGAGCCAATCTCTGCGATGTATGAAATCAGCTCAGCGAATGCGGAGGCGGAACATCTTTTTAGACCTCAAAATTAAGTCTGCGCTGTGGCATTACGCAATGCAAGCATGACGTTTCGCATTGCGTAATGCTACAGCGCAGACTTCATTTTTAGGTCCAAACGGATGTTCCGACTCATCATTCGCTGAGCTGATTTCGTAGATCGCATAGATTGGCTCTTTGAGTGTTTTGCGGGTAAGTGGATGCGCGGGCATTTTTTAGAGTGAAAGGTCGCAGATCGGAGCCCAGGCGCAGAGACCATAGTGTTGATCATGACAGTTACCTTTCGTATTGAACAGGAAGTTTTAATAAATGGTTGGTTCCGTTAAAGGGGCCCTGCAATCATATTTAAGCGTCTGCCTTTTTTGCGGTTTCCACGTCTCTTGGGGTTCGGGAAAGCCAGCGGGCATGGAGAGAGTAACTAAATATCAGTGCGTCATATTTTAACCGGACGACGCGAAAACCTCCTCCGCCTACGAGGGCGACCCACGTTGCCGAAAGCGCGCGAAATGTGACGTCATTGGTCCTGGGCTTACTACTGGTCAGACCCGCTAAAAGCTTTTTTTTTAGTCGAGATACAAAATATAAGTGTCGCGAACCGTTTGAATTATGTATGAAAGTAGTTTTTGTTCAGTATTTTAGATCAGAAAAGAAACAAATGCAGTTTGTAAAGTACGGAAACAAGAAATGACCTGTCGACATACCCGCTACCAAGCGGCGGAAAAAACGGCGCATACTAGAAAGGGCTAGTGGGATGAGGCCCCGACGAACGGCCAGCGCAGAAAAATCCCGGATGTACGCGGCGGCGCTGCGATCGTATACCGGCTCGAGCATCCGACCGCTTCCGAGCGTTCCGAAGGCCTTCGGCGCGGGCTTGGTTGGCGATTTGGCGGTATGGCAGCGCGAAGTGGCTCCCGTTCTGAACTGATCTTTACCCCGTGTTTGCTGTCGTTTGTGGCCAATGAAGTGTTATGCCGAATTAGTCTTTAATCGCGCAGCAAATGCAATGCGAGCCGCCCTGGCCGCCCGCTTCATACAGCTTACCTAACACATGCTAATTAGTGGCGCCCTCTTGAGCCGTCGACACGGAGTGCGGCAGCCGTGAACGCTCGATGAGCCTACTACCCTTCCTCTAGTTCACGGCCACTCAAGCCAGGACCTGCGACGTCATGAAGGAGGTTATTTTTTGCTTGTTTTTGTAATTCTAATTTGCCTATAACTTTTAAAATAAAGCGAAATTTGAGAAAATAAAAGTTTCATTAAGTTACTACGTTCAGTGAGCTCAGGTTCGGTGCAAATTAAAAACCAGTAAAAAAGTCATTGCAGGGCCCCTTTAACTTATAGTCGATGCAGCCCCTGCGCCTTTACCCATCAATTGTTACTCAAAAGTCTAAAACTCCCTGTGGTGCCAACACGGAAAGAATTGATCTCCTATGTGCGACACTCCCAAATAACAGCGGGTTTGATTGAAATGCGATAAATTTCGCGCGAGCCCGTTCACACAGCGTCGGCTGCAGCGTTTTTCGATAACATCGTAATTCGCGCGGAATATATACTTATATATAGCGTGCAACCGGTAAGAAGATTCCCACTGATTTGAAAATCGGCTTCCGAAAAGGCCTGCCCGTTCATTCATAATCTGGGACAAAGCTAATATCCTCCTTTTCCTTCCTTCCAATTATACCCCTCCTTAGATAGGCCACGCTTCCTCCTTGTGATCCCAAGCGCTTTGGGGCGGAAAGCCGATATGATTCCAGCGTATAAACAAAGTTGAAATGCGCAAAAAAACGACAACGTGAGCCTTTGTTTTTGTTTTTTTATAGTCACTGACAAGATGAAAACGGTGGGAAGGTTTTTCAGCTCTCCCGCCTCTAGCGCGTGTTTCTCCGATGACGCTCGGACGTCTCGTGGGTCTCGAGCGTGCACCCGCGGCCAGAGCACGGGGACGAGCGCGTACTGGAGGAGGCACCGGAGAGAAATGTCCTGCCGTCAAGGACATTATGACCTCCTTGTCTGTCGTTCTCATCGTCTCATAGCCCCGTGCGCCACCGAAAGCGTCGCTGTGGTCGGCCTTCCACGATTGGCCGAACGCTGACTATGACGTCGGAAAGGGGATTTTCATCGACGGAAATAAGAGGAATGAAAGAACTTTAATTTTGACGGTGTTGGCAGTGTTCCTTTGAGAGCGCAATGATTTCAAGCTTCCACCATGCTAATTACAAACACCATCAAACTTGTTGTTTGCAAGGTAATGACGTCACAAGGGGGAACCACAGGAGGGCGCCACCAAAACTTCTCGCCGCTAATACTTCGTTTCACCTTATCGTGTACCGCAGCGAAGGCTATAGAAGCGCGAGCTCATAGCGTTGGCAGCTGCCCTTGGTGCACGAGAGCGTGAACCGCCGAGATGTGCTCTAGAGCAAGGAGCTCGCGCTTGTAGCCTTTCCTGCGGTACAACACAAGCTGAAACAGAGTTGTATAGGGTGCCTACATGTCTGTCTGTCTGAGGGTGAAGACATTCATTGTTGCCCTGAATGTGCCAGCGCGTGACGCTCTGGCGCACTCGGTGCGTGACTTGGGCGGTAAAATGGCGTCTATGCATTAGCCAAAGCTACGCGCTCGAGCTGAGTGACATCAAATTGCGCGCGCTTCAAAATGCATAAAAAAAAAAAAACGATTGGGCGGAAAAATGGCTGAGATGTCACCACTCAAGCAAAAGCGCGCGTGTGTATGATGGCACTCCAGTCAATGACTGGAAAGTCGGGGCGGCCACACTGCTCGTATACACCACGTAAAAAGGCAAGCACGAGTCAATATCCCTGGTTCGAATGCCACGTGACACGTTTTCTCTTTGAGCTCGTTGCTATGCGGCATTTAAAGGGGCACTGACACCCCAAAGGTCGTATCTTTTTTTATTGTCTAAAACGACGCAAGTTGTAGTCATAGACACGCAAAAAAAACCGCATCGCGAAAAAAATTTCCCCGCGCGCGCGCGCGCCTTTTTATTTTTGGCGTTTAAATCTCCCGCCGCTACCTCCTCGCTTCTTTTGATCGGTGACGTCAAAAATCAGGAAATTTAGAAGCTTTGTAGGCGACATTTCTATAACATTTAATAACGGCAATCGTAAAACATGTTTTTTTAACGCAATTGCGAACGCACTACGACCCCTCTTTTTGAAATACCAAAAATCAGAGTTCGGTGAGATGTCCCCTCCTAGATTTGTGTCCTCCTTCAGAAAACTTGGCGGCGCTCGAGCAGATCGGCGAGTTGGAGAAGAAACCGGTTTTTTCCCGCGCGCCAGCTCGCCTGCTCCTCGCATCGGGTCAGCGGAGGTCCGAGAGAAAGTCGAGTCGCAGGAGACCGCAAAATTTGACTGACTGCACTGGCGGGGATCGCGCGGGAACTTCAAATTCGGCATTTGGAAATTGTTTTTTTAATTCACATATACTGAATTCCCAAGTTTCGAATTTTGAGGGTAATGTCCCGGCACCGTTTTCAATCGTTTCGGATAATAAAAAAAAATATGATTTTGCCGTGTCAGTGCCCGTTTAAAGGGCAACTCCGGCCAAAACTCAAAATGAAACAAATTACTGGTATCGCTGTAGTGACACAAAATACTACCCCAGCCAAAATATTACGTCCTTGGGACGCCGCGTTCTCAACTAATGCCGATAATAAAAATGCGACCCGCCGCGAGCCGCTGCTCCTTAGCGGGCGGCCAGCGGGTTGCCGATCGCTAAAGCAACATTGGGCCGTGACGTCAGTATCGTTCTCTTTTTTTTTTCCTCCGGTCCGGGCGTTGCGCGGAGTGCGCTTCCTTGAGCCTCTACCACCGCTACTTCGGCTTGTCATTGGCGTGTTTAGCCGTTGCTTTTATCTGTAGCCCGTGTAGCTTCGGTATAGCCTTTTGTTTATTTGCTTGTGAGGACTCCAAGCGGGCTGCTCAAACAACCCGCTGCGCAACCCGGAGGTGCTTTTTCACAAGTTTCCAACTGACCGGAAATTGGAGAAGGTGTGGGTGAACGCTGTTTGACGAGTGGACTTTGGACTTCGGCTTTTACGCACCCGAGAAAAAAAGAACGAAAAAACAGACGTGTACAGCCCAGCACACGTGTGTTCGGGCGCCGCGGCCCACGCCGGAGAGCCTCAAAGCTTCGTGTCTGGGACTGGCCCGCAGCGCGAAAGCAAGAGGGCCCCCAGTACTGTACGTCACTGGCAGCGCGGCGTAGAGCAACGCCGCTCCATCCACGGTGCCCCGATGACAATTTAGGCCTAGCGACGAGTATGGAAGACCGCACGACCAACGACAGCCGCCGAGTACGGCACCGAGCGAGTTCACTCGTCTTCCAGTCGCTAGCTTTTGGGTATATAACCGACGAGTACGGCATAGCGCACGCACGGCGGCGGCCGCCGAGTACGGCACCGAACGAGTTCACGGGTTCTCCAGTCGCTAGCTTTTGGGTATACGCACTAACTCTTGCTAATATGCGGGATAACTACCTCGTTTACAGAATTAAAACAAAATCAGCTTACCTTCTATCTTTAGACGGCTAGCGCAACAGAGGTAGGTGCCGCTTGGCCTGCGTACTCGTTGAACGAGAACGATCCTGACGTCACGTTCACATAGCGGCTGATTTCCAGTGTTGCCGGGGCCTCAGGCGGCTAGTTTCGGTTTTGTTGGCCGCGCCCCAAACAAAACTTCGATCGTCGATATCTTTAAAACTACGCACAATAACGAGAAAAAAATTACACCTTGCAATTCAGGGACGCTAACTGCGCTAAAAACAGTTGCCCTTTAAAGCACGGATCTTGTGCTGACTCACGTTCAAATTTAAATGCACAGTTGTTGTTTTCTTGTGGCGTTTTTTGTTTGTAGATACAGACACCGCACTTTCGGTACAGCAACGGGTAAAAACGCTAACACATGGCTCTCAAACGGACGCGTACTTTACATTTGCGGCGACAGATGGCGCAAGTTAACCTGAGGGCTCCATTGGCGCCACTGCTGCCCCAAGCGCTGGGACTCCAGCAATCGACAGTAAACGCGGGGACGGGAAGGGGGGGGGGGGGGGGGGGGGTATGTATTTTCAATATCACGAAGCCAAGGCTAGAAATTGGGTGGAGAAAAAATGGTTACTGAATACTACAGATTTAAGCAAGACAAAGACTCCAAGCACACTTAGTTTTGCGGGTTCAGTATTTTCCGATTCCCGCAGTGGGTAAATTTCGCAAGCATTTCGTGAGCAAACTTTTTTTTTCTTTCTACTGGGAGTCATATGTTCGGTAATTATGGTGCCCGCAGGAGGGCGTCCCCGACTGCTGTGTTTAGCGTCCTTTTCCGCCCATGCATCGAAAGGGATGACGTCGCAAAAGCCGGAGTTTCACGCTGTCGGATGTCGCGAGCCTGTGTTGAGCGTAACATTTCTGGGAAAAAAAAAGAAAAAAGTACGAGACAAAGCGAGTGTCGCTGTCGTTGCGCCATCCCAACTCCTGACTGCCGAAGCTTCCGTTGACTGTTCAGATAGGGAGGAACCTCCATCTGACCAGGGATTATCTTCATCATTCTTGTCCAGCTCGCTTCCCCTTTTGCATTTAATTGCATTATAAACATAACCTGCAGCAGAACAGGCGTCCGTCACTTTCATCACGGCTACAGTGACACCGCCAGGATTCCGGCCGGCAACAGCGTGGCACTTTGATGACGTCATCGGGAAGAAATTGAGGCTGTGTTCCAAATCTAACCCAAAAGGATCCGAGTTACTCCGGCGGATCGTGTCACGTGACAGCACAGATTGAAAAACGCTGGACGCGGGTAGGTTTTAGAACGATAAGGTACAAAACCTTTACCCTGGAGTAGGATCGAGTAAATTTTGGAACACGGCCTGAGAGACCACTTTTGTGACGTCATCAGGCGGAAACTGAGAGACAACGGAGACCACGGAAATTGAGAAACCACGCAGTTAACACTGAAGTCACAGACGCGCTCTAAGCACCGTGCTATGTATTCATTACCATGGGTTTGTTTGCATAATCCATTTTTCGCAATATTTTCATCTTTTTTTTTTTTTTTTCAAATCACGACATTCGCGAAAATGAGGCCCTCGTGAAAGTAAATTTGTGTATAACACGCGTTATTATCCTCTTCGCTATCATAGTCGTGCCAGGCAGATGCCAAAACCGCAGGGACTAGTTATGCCAATTACCTTTGCCGCACGTTCAACGCTTTCTAAATTCATTCGCGGCAAATCGCAACATATAGTTTGTGAAAGGCATTTAGGTTGTTTAGTATACGTTCTTTCACATTCTTTTTTTTTTTTTTTTTTGCAGCCTTAGTTCTGTTCAAGTCAAACTGGTCTAACGAACGACCCAATTCGAGGCTGCTATTCCTGCACGGTCCGACGCAGCGGGACTCGAGAGGTTTTGAAATTAACATCTTTCCGTCGTGGATGCTCGTCTGCTTCGCGTTCTGCTTCGGGCGTAGACATAAGAACACGATCAACGTACAAAATAATTTTTAAAAAAAGTTAATTCTTTATGCAACCATACGAGCAGCGCGTTACCCTTTCGTACGGATGTAGCTGAAACGTGTCTTCAAAAAAGACAAATCTATGTAAACACAGATAGTATTTCTTATTATAAGCTCAAAAGACAGATTACTACTGGGACCCTGTAAGGCAACGATGTGCAAGCTAGATGAAACTGGGCGAGATTAGTGAAGGCGTCCGATCAGCGACAAACATACGCAGGGTTGTGATTGAATGTCGATCACTTCTGGCGTTGCCCATCAGAGGGTATACTCCAGGCATGCCTATGAACTCAGAAAGAAATGAAAAGGGCGCGTGTGCTTCTCCGTTTTTTATGTCTTATTTTACGGCGTTAACTGCCGACTACAATACAACGCCGCATATCCGTAAGTGTCTTTCTATTTCTACACCCATTACCGCATGACAGACTTTGAAGACCACAGGTCTTCAAGGTGGTCGTATTGCATGACTGGATTGCCTTCCCACGGCGGAAACTCGCGCCATGTTTTAAAAAAACGGCTGTCATCGCAAATCAGATCTAGACATACATATACTTTAGTTTACTACCTTCCAAAAAAGAAGAAAAAAAAAACTAGCCTATGCACTTATTTTGTAATGAATGACATAGAGCCGCTAGAACCTACGCGTAGTATAGTATCGCCATTTGTGATCGTTATAAGATGCTACGTCCTGAGCTCTATCCGGAGGCAAGTTCGTCTGCTACTTTTGCAGGGGTTGCATGACGTCAGAACGCCCAGCTCTGATTAGCTCTGATTGGACGATATTGGGTAGACCTCAAGGCAGCTTGCTTTCAGTTCTATCCCCTATCCTTCAATCAGAGTCAATCAGAGCTCGGCGTCTTTCTGACGTCACCACAACCCCTGCAAAAGAAACAGACGAACTGGCGCTCCGCCTACGTATAGACGGTGTCAGAAAGCTCAGGCGACATCGTTGTTGTTGTTGTTGTTTTGTCGCGGACTGTTCTAATATTTCTGGAGGACGGTAAAAAGTTTCCTGCGATTTCAGACGAATGCTTGAGATAACTGGCAACAATTGATTTTAAGTTCCAAGATGGCGGAAGGGACGTTACTTCGAAGATTAGCTTATATAGTGGATCTAGGATGACCGACTAAGACCCTAAATAAAATTAAAAGGAATAAAAACAGAAAAGAAAAAGCAAACTTTGTGAGCAAGTGGGGCATCTTAGCGTCGTATGTTAGCCCGAGAATAGTAACCATGCGGTTTTACGGAGAGTCACGAAGCAAAATATAAAGCTCGTCATGATTGTCTGTTTGAGCTCGTCTGCCCACTAAGCGGGAAACAATCTTCGGATGGGCTCAGCAGCAAGAAAGAGTGAACGAAAGCAGAGACTGATGGCGGTCTTACGCGTGCGCTTAACATTTTCCCGCCGCGAGCTTCCCCGTGGACGGATTTGGCGATGGCGTACCAATTTTTGTTAACTTTCCGGGATAAGAATGCTCAGACGTAGATGTTTTTAGCCGCGCGCGCCCCGCGCGTTTGGGCTTCCTATAACGATTCGTTTCTTTTTGCAAGCGCTACTTTGTAGGCTCCGTTCAAGGTTCGCTCGCTTCCACGCTGGATGCAACAAATGACTACGAGATGGCTAGAGACATTCCTTCTGTGTTTTTATTCCACTGTAGTCACGGACGGGACGGCAGGAAGGAGTTTCAGTTGTCCAACCTCTACCGCGTGCATCCTTCCATCGATGACGCTTCATCGTCTCGTGTGGCTTGAGCATGCACGCGTAGCCAAAGCACGCTGGAAGGCAACGAGCGCGAGGCCGGACCTTAATGAATCGCTACTGCGTGGTGTACGTTAAAGACCCCAGGTTAGCGGTTCTACTGCACTGGCTAAATTCCTCATCTGCAGCTAAGAGACGAGTCACCCGTTGAGGCGTACTTGTTTCAAGACTCTAAACATACAAGCAACAATTGTTTTTTAAAGTTTGCTCAGTTTGAAGTTTCCGAAGAACATTCGCGTGTGCCGCGCGAATGTTCTTACACGGACGCGCGAATAAAGGCTCGTTCACATACTTGCGATTCCGACCGTGTGCGAGAGTTGCCATGGCAACAGCTGCGCCGTCTCCAACAAAACGGGGTAAAAACCGGTTTTGTTGGAGCAGTTGTTGCCATAGCAACCCTCGCACTCGGTCGAACTCAACGCAACTGTTTGTGAATCGCCCTTCCAGGCTGCATGGTTTACAACGTTGCAACCGTTAAATCTTGGCTCTAGTGAAATACAGTTCTAGGCAGGGTGCTCGGAGGGCGCGACGTATCATTGCCTTGTCTCGTCTTAAGATATATCAGGAGGTTTAAAACAGACTTGTGCCTACTTCAAATATTCTACTCAAGATACTGTATTTCAAATACTTTTTGAAGTATCTTGGTATCTTGCAAATACTTTTGATCGAGAGTATTTGATACTCTATCTTAATTACATTTCTGAGTATCTTGTACTCATTATTTGAAATACATTTTTGACATTCCGCCATTTTTCGACTTTTTCAGTATGAAGTGGCGTGGGCGTGGCACGAGCAAACGTGAACATTCTTTCGAGCAACCAAATTCTGTAGCTAGCTCCGATTAGCTATGGTGACTTTGATTGAGCTCGCGAAAAAATCGCTTTTGTGCCGATTGTTACTCATATTTCAGCCCAAAGTTCGTACAATGAAGGTGTTCCCCTCGCCTTCCCAAAGACTCCTTTTGTTTCCTAGAGTTTCCCCAAAAAATCTTCACACAAAAGGGGTGGTTTTACGGAAGTAAAGATTGCCACACTGAGGCGCGATGCAAACCGGGAAACGACCTACGACAACAATGAAGACTTGAGTGTCTAGAAATTAATAAATAAAAAAAAATGAAAAGTGGACAAAAAAAAATGTTTTGCTTTTTGTATATTTGACCCTGCTACGGCAAAACGTCACGGCTTTCTGTTGTTTATTTTCTTTTTGTGGTCAGTCCGTCACTTATTGCTGTCGCGAACACTGTCTGTAAGCGAACATTGATAGGCAGAGAACAGGACAGGAAACGGACAACGAGCAGGATGACCTCTCAAAATGCCAACAAAGCGTCCCCAAACGTTGGGTGCCTTTCTGAACAACACCTACTTGAAGAAGGTGCGACCACTGCCGTCGCTAATATGTGGGTTCTCTTTGTTATCTATTCACTAATTTCCGTATCCCAAGTTCGCTTATGATTGTAGTTAAACGATCCGTCTAAGGTGCGCCGCTGGATGTGATATTCAGTGATGTCACTATTGGCGAGGAGCTCTGACCTGTTTATTGCCCCTAAACCTCGGTGTATACTTAACAATAGGCCTTTGAACATGCCCTCAAGACTTGTGGGCATGTTCATGTCATCTTCTTTAATAGAACGCGGGGCACAGTGTAATGTAAAAATGCTAACAAAAAACGAAGTGACGTTAAGTGCCGGATCTCTCCCGAGAGCAGTCGTCAAAGCATGCGAGCTTGAACCACTTGGGCTTTTGTGCTGAGCTGGGCACCTTGCATGCTGCATTGTTCATGCAGGCCGGAGTGGTAACAAAAAAGACCCTCCTCCCACTCAACAGAGAACACTAACTCCGAGTCCAGCCGAACGCTGACGTTGGATTATGTCAGCCGAGCGCTGAGTCATTGTATTCGTGGTCCCCATCCGTGTTGTTCTAAAGTTAACCACTTGGGGCGCCACGGTCTATACTTCGTTTCACCTTATGTGCGAGCAAAGGCAAAACTGGAAGCGCGAGCACGAAAGCTCCGTGCGTTCAGGGTTTGCTCGAGCGCGCGAGCTGGGGAGAAATGCAAAAAGCGCTGGTCTCGCGCTTCTAGCTTTGGCTTCGCTCGCAGATAAAGTGAAACGAAGTATAATCTCCTCCCCTTCTTGTTGTCCCAGAAATCTTTTGTAACATGTATCAGTGACATTGTCACGCGCGTTGCCGAATGGTTACCGCACTTGGCTCTCGCGCGGAGGCTCCGGGTTCGATTCCAGGGAGTGGACTCCTCTTTTATTTATTCTTTCAACTTGACATTCTCGTTACTTCGAAAACCTTGTCGTCTGATCGAGTTACGAATGTTCTACGCGCCGAACATTCTAAGCCGAATGTTCCAGAAACGCACGCGGGTAAAAAACGTGCTCCGAGTGGCGGTCCGGAGTCACTATCGCCCCAGCGCTCGATCCTGCTGTTTCGCCAACATCGACGCCTGCGACGCTAGCCTTTCTATACTTTGTTTGGGTACAAGTTTGCCCCATTAAACGTTGAGTTTTTTCAGTTATTCGCCGCCTCATTATTTGTCATTCGTGACAGTATCCTGCTTCTTATAGTTTGACTGCATAAAATAGCCCTACGATACTCTTTTCCCCCCGCTCTGTTATGTTGCGTGTTAATAAACCATTCGGATAAACCTGGTTTGCGCAACCGTATAAATGTCGTTGTGTCTGACGTCGATAAAAATTACGCAATGCGGAAGTATCTTCAAAAGTAATCGAAATACATTTCTAAGTATTTGTACTCTACTCAAGATACTTTACAGTGAAAGTAACTTGAGTAGTATTTTAAATACTTTATGGAGCAGGTATTTAGGAACTCAACTTAAACACTTTTATCGAGTATTTTGTCCAACACTGGTTTAAAGATACTCGGTCTTAAGAAGTCGTAAGGGTAGTGGGTAGGGGAGTGGCAACGGTAAGGGTAGGGGAGTGGCACTGACACCCCAAAGTCATACTTTTGTTTTGTCTGAAACGATGCAAATGGTAGTCAAAGACGCGCAAAAAATACCACAACGCAAAAAAGAAAAAAAAAATCATCCCACGCATGCGCGCGTTTTTTTTTTTTGTTTTTTTTTTTCCCTCTACTCACCTCTTCCCTCCTTTTATTTGTGACGTAATCGATTATGAAATTTATAAGCGGTGGGTCGGGAAATCGGACGAGGTTCTTTTTTACTAGGTGCCCCACGGCCTCTCAGATTTCAAAAAGGAAATCGTCAAACGGTCAAAAGAACTGCGTTTGGTGTCTGTGTACCGTAGTTTCGGTTGTGACTACGTCTGGGCAGTCTTTCACGCAGAACCGGCGTGACGTGGTTCCTGATGCTCGCTTAAGAAAGTCCACTGCGCGTTCTCTTCGACCTCACACCATTTCAAAGGATTGCAGATCGCTGAAATGGCCATAAAAGAACTTCAAACTCGAAAGTGAAGCGTCGTCTGCTCACAGCCATAGGCGGCACGCACGGAAAAGAGCGGTCGATCGCGGGACGCGAGCGAACACGACACTTCTGATCAGGACGGTTCGGAGGCGTGAGAGGAACTCGAGTTGTAGGACGACTGAATCTTTGACGTCACTGCACTGGCGCGGATCGCGCGAGAACTTCAAATTCGGCTGTGTGAAATTGTTCTTTCACTAATACTGTTTTTTTTTTTACTTCACAAATATTGAGTTCCCCACTTTCGAATTTTAAGGTTATACTGCACAGGCATCGTTTTCAGTTGTTTCGGATAAGCAAAAGAAATATGATCTTGGCCTATCAGTGCTCCTTTAAGAATGGTTCCTCAAGTGGCTCTCATCGGCCTACGGCTACCCGATGCCTGGTGCGCCATCTTACGGCATTTTCCAAAAAGGCGAGCGGACCTTCGGCATACCTGTTCAATGGCAAGGCGGCGCCCTTCAGACACCGCTTTTCTTTCATAGTGCTTCTGGCTGAACATCAATGAAAACCCCCAAAGCTACTCAGGGACATCTTTTACGGAAGTGTATATTTCTTTCATGGTAGATTTCTTAAAGAGGTTATTTTGCTTCATTTGTTTCCTTTGTGTTTTGATACGTTGACAATGAACCGCTCGTCATTTATTCTTAGGCACTCGAGTAATCTTAAGCTGTCAATCCCAAACATTCTTAGAACATCTCATGGCGCGTTTTGAGGAAAACAAACTCCCGTTGTTTTGCCAGGTATGAATTCAACGGAGTGTTGTAAAGTTATCACGACTCACGAGTGCTGCACAAGGAACGCGCTTTGTATACCATGCACAATTGTCGCCGCCTGTGAGAATAATATTAGGTTCCTTGAAAATGAGCTGCATGCAGAGACTGCCAAGTCTCTGCACACTTGGCTGCATACACACACTACACGTAATCACACTGCACACTGGCCAGAACGTCATGTGACGTTACGGTTTCCCGTGACGTCATGACGCCACGTCACGTCACAGTGTGAAGTTTAGCAAAGAAGCTTTCCTGCTAAATTTAGCGATGAAATTTCTCAGCCCTGACCTACACAAAACACGCCCGATATTCGCTGCAAAAAAGAAAGAGAAAAAAAAAACGCATCCAGTATTTTTAGAGAGAAGCGCCATGTGTGTCAAGTTGAGCTATACACGAACTCGACTCTCCTACGTCACGTCGCGGTGGTGGCTCGTCGGTCGCACTTCCGGTCTTGGGCGGTAGGCAGAAGTCGCCATGCGAGACAAGCATTCCTGTGTTTTCTCGGAAGAAACCAGACAAAACACCTGCCTTCTCGTCAAAATGCTGCGATGGGGGCTGTATCAAGAGAGCCTGGAAATGTTTGAGGATCAGTTTTCACGTGTTTCTGCCCCCTCCGTTCGTCCGAGAACGCGGATAGTAGCCGTGAAAAGGGCAAACCAGACGCTGTTGAACTACGATTGCTTGTGCGGGCAACACTTCGTGGTCGCCAGATGTATTTGTTTTGTTCCAACATGAACGAGAAAAAACCGCCAAGTTGTCCGGACCACCCGCGGGTTCAGTGCGTCTTCAAATTCACACGGCCGCCTGATCGTTCGAACTTTCGTCTGCTCTTTCATACTTGTCTGCTTTTTGTCGTCTGCTCGTTCAAACAAAAACGGCCCGTAGACCAAACTTTGACCCGGTGATTGCAATAAGAAGTAATTGCAGGGCTCAAAAGACTTAAGTAGGCTCGGTGTAAACAGTAGATACAAGATGTTGATCATTGGTACCAGTGGCCATCACCGGCTTGTAACGATTGGTCTGTTCCCGCTTCCGATTTTCAGTATCGACGTCGATTATCGCCGCTACCTTCTACACTTTTGCAGCACGAGCGACGTCGCGACCGAAAATAGCTAGAAGAATATCATCATGGTTTTGGCGTCCATTCTGCTGCGTTCATGCGAATGAATCGCCGCATGTCAAATTATTTACGCAAAGTTCAGCGGCGTAACGAGCCTTGATAATTTCGCACAGGCGATTAAAGTGGTAAGACATTGCTATGAGGACGTAGAATCGACAGTTTCAACGCGAAAAAGAGTATGCAGACTCACACAGACGCCGACAAAGTGACATTCCAATGGTTTGTTGACGCGGGACGCGGTGCTTCTTGCCCACACTCCCTTGCGCATGCATTCGAGCTGTCGTCTGCTCTTTCAAACTTGACTGCTTTTTGTAGTCAGCTCGTTCAAACGACAGCGGCCCGTAAACCAGACGTTGACCCGGTAATTGCTACAAAAACTAAGTGCAGGCATCATACCACTTTTGAAGGTTGGTTGTGGTAAGTATAGGCTGAGTGTAAACAGTAGATACAAGAAGATGTTGATCATTGTTACCAGTGGCCATCACCGACTTGTAATGCCCGGTTATACTTGCGGTTTTTAGTATCGACGTCCAGCATCTAAGCTACGGTCCAAGCTTTTGCAGCCCGAGCGACGCCGCGACTGAGAATAGCGAGCAGAATCTCATCGTGGGAGTCAGGCTTTAGCGCCCATTCTGCGGCGTCCACGGGAAATGAATCGCCGCACGTCACATTATTCACGCAAAGTTTTGCCTCGTTAATTTTGCTGAAGCCACTCAAGTAGTCAGACATTGTTAGGAGGACGTAGAATCAACAATTTCAACGCGAAAAAGAGCACGGGGACTCCCACCGACGCCGACAACAACGCAATTCAATGGTTTTTTTTATGGGCGACGGCGGGCTTCTTGCCCACCGTCCACCGCGCATGCGCGGCGCCGGTGGCGTCCGCTAGGGGCGCTCCGGTTTGTTTGTAAACATGAGTTGGTGTATACCCTGTGGTTGGGCGCATCATCTTCGTGCCCTCTCGTATTCGTGGTTTAGCCCACACTGCATACAGACGTGTATCCTGCTTATTGTAGGCCGCCTCGGTAGCTCCGAGGCATAGCTCTACCGAACAGATCACCAGTTGGTTGTTGCGAAGTACGGCCGAGGTGCCCGCAAACTGACAGAGGTTTAGTGATGCGGAAAAAGCGCCCTAAAACAGAGATTTTGTTTGCACGTCAACAGGTCCCAAGGTGGTTGAAATTATTCCTTTGTCTATCGCTGGGGTTTGCCAAATCTCCGTATTTAATTAAAATTTCACACGTAAAAACCACCTTCTATTTTTTTTTTTTTTCTAGCGATAGGTGGTACAGGTGCTATCACTGCGGTGTTGTGCGATCAAGAGAACACCTCGATAGCATCAAATCCACATTCAGTTAGAGTAGTTCACACTTTGGCCAAGAGATGGCGGGAGCGCCCGCGCGCTTCGCGGTGCCACCGGACCAGTGCTTGCTTCGGGCTGGAGCAAAACGACGCGCTAGTACAGCGGTAGTTGCAGCGATAGCTGAATGGAACTTGTCTCGATTTAACCTCACTGCTCATACATCATAGAAACGACAGTCTGCAAACACGATTTACCGCAATATCCCTGGCTCGAATGCCGCGTGCCATTTCTCCTTGAACTCATTGACATGCGGCATTCGAAGCAGGGATATCGCGGTGACTCGCGCTCAAATCTGTGTGCAGACTGTCTCTTGTATGAACATGTATAAGCAGTATGACCCCGGCTTAATAGGCACGGACGTTGACTCGTGTGTGCAGCGTGTCCCTTCTACATTCTAGAGTGACCAGAAGGCTGTAGCGTGTGATCGAGTAAATAACGAAAGGATATGCATCAAAGTGTGTGTTACTACTACGGCTAATCAGAGCTATCCTTGTCCCTTCTTCACGCACTGTGGCGAAAAGCTGGGGATATTTTACACGTTGTTTCTTTTTATCATAATCCGGGTGTTTGCAGGCCGTTCGGCACACATCTTCGGTCTATCGGCTATACCCCAAACTTCCCCTAGCAAAAAAAAAAAAAAAAATAAATTATTATATGCAGAAGGAACAAGAAATAACAAACTACTTACTTATTTTTATAAATAAATATATATATATATATATATATATATATATATATATATATTGCATATCATATTAGAA
Organism: Ixodes persulcatus; assembly: GCA_013358835.2. Taxonomy (NCBI): domain Eukaryota; kingdom Metazoa; phylum Arthropoda; class Arachnida; order Ixodida; family Ixodidae; genus Ixodes; species Ixodes persulcatus. The sequence goes on along the minus strand of JABSTQ010009789.1, from coordinate 484,056 downwards.
GCGACGCCAAAAGAATGAAGACGCCTTGACCAGCACGGAGAAGCAGAGAGAGAGAGAGAGAGAGAGTGGAAGAGAGAAAGAGAGAGGCCAGATTCGTCGGAGAAAACGCAATGACGGAAAACAACAGAAAAAGAAAGTCAATCCGAGACGTTTGAGGAAAATGACAAGCTCGAGGAACAGGAAGCGCGCCTCCCCCCGATATATATTATGCCGGAGATACCACGGCGTCCAAAGCGAGCGAACGGTTTGAAGGACGGGCTCGGCAAAGGCTTGTTCCGAGCGCCAGAGACGGGATCGGAGATCAGTCATTGTAATTAACCTCGTTCACCATCTTGTCATCTCTTCTCGTCACAGTGCCTGAAGAGCCCCGCCGGTCTTGTCTGTTACCAACTGTCTAAACTGTCTTCGGCCCTTTTTTTTTTCGATATCTCTCTTTGGCTAGCTGTAATATGACGGCGTGCGCGAACTACAGGGGGCACTTCTCTAATTATCATCATCATCGTTTGCGACGTAGTCGGTAGGAGAGAGATCAGACGGGGCAGCAGATTCCACAACTCGTCAGCTCGCTTCATGGGTTGGTGCGGTAACGCGGCGAAACTAGGCGAAACTCTAGGCGAAACATGTTTCACGCTTTTTCTTTTTTTTTGCGCGTGATATTAGTGGCACGACGCATTATCATAACTTGAAGACGTGGTACGCGTTGTTGTTCTAAGCAAAGCACTTTTGGTGCTGAAGTCTCGAAGCTCCGGGATGGTGATGTGCTGTTCACCACACCAGTACTAAAGCGCTGAACAACAAAGGTAGAATATCTAGTGCTTTAAGTATGTAAAATACCAACCAAACAGGTGTACATGGTGCTTTTTTCTTTTTTTTTTAAGAGAGGAAATTGATGAAAGAATAGCTCATCGAGTTGTAAATGGGCAAGCCAAACTGGAAAACTTATCCGTGTGCTATGTAGTAAATACTTCAGTGAAAGCGACCTCGCGCACCGTGTTGGTTCCACAGTGTTCTGCGAGTGCGGTTCCCTTAGGCCGGAGTCACACCGCCTATACATCATACAAAAGACGGTCTGCACACAGATTCGAACCCAAGTCCCCGCGAGATCCGTGCTTCGAATGGAGCATGGCAATGAGTTCGGGGACAAAACTTGGCACGCGGCATTCAAACCACGGATATTACGGTGACTCGTGATCGCAGACTGTCTTTTGTATAACGGTATGAGCAGTGTGACCCTGGCTTTACTAGTTCCAAGTTTATTTCTTTTTGCATTGTGCAGACTGGTAAACAGGTTTTCTCGAAGCAACTGGCTGAAAGAGGCGGTGACTCTTGAGCCAGTTGCCATGACCGAGCCGTTCGAAGAGGGGCTGGCGTGCTCATCGCAATAAATATAAGCATTGAATTTACTGAAGTATGTGTTTGCACACCATCCAATAAAATTATTAGGGTCACGTGTTACAGACCACCTGACTGCGATTAATCGTGCACTATCACTCTTCCCTCCGTAGTAGTTGACATTAAAAACCAATCACCAACAGCTCACTTGTTGCATTCTGGTGATATTAATTTTCTACTCATAGATTTGGTCAATGTATCATCTGATGCATCATGCACATCGACAGAAGTTCTTGACATGTGTCAAACGTTCATCTTGTCGCAGGTGGTTAACAAGCCTAGACGCTCTGCTAACGTTCTCGGTCCAGACATAACTACGTACATCGCCGGACTTTGTAAAAATGATTCAGCATTGCAACGGTTTCAGCGACCATATCATATTTCACGTCGACCTATCATTCCTGGTATTTGTAAAAAAAAAAAAAAAGAAATATCTAAAATTGTTCACGATTATAATATAGCCATTGCAAAGTCATAAATAATGATTTATCAGACTTTTATCGCCCGTATACATAACCGAATTCTCGGTAAGATCAGTTGAGGAAAACGGGCCGCTTTATAAGAATAAAATAAATTGTCTAGTTAAGTCATACGTCCCTACTTTACGTGTCAGGACTGACGCATCGAGTCCATGGTATAATAAAACACTCCGGTCATTACGCAATAAGAAAAAACGACTGTTTGCAAAGGCTAAACGACCTAACTTAATTATCTAATCTTGGAATTCTTACTATACTGCGCTCAAGAACCCCACCAAAAACATAAAACTATCTAAAATAAAATTTGTTTCCCAGGACTTGCCCGCAATCCTACGAAATAGGCCCCCCAATAAATGGTGGAAACTTACGTCACCTAAAAGGTGTCGCGCAAATATCAACCTGAATGATATAACCGGTGAGCCTGTACCGAAGTACGAGTGTTCCATAGTGCTCAATGGATAATTTTCGTCCATATTTACGAATGAATCCTCACAAAGTATTCCTACCGTCCCCCAAGAGTGGTATGACCCCATGTCGTTCATTACTGTTAGCTCATCCGGTATCATTAAGCAAATTGAAAAACTCCCCTTGTACATATCAGCTCATAATCACCTTCACCAGACGTAACACCGCGGGCCTCCACATGGTACGGGCTGTCGCGTTTCCGCGCTGCCTCGGCTGTCCTGAGCCAATAAAGATTATTATTATTATTATTATTATTATTATTATTATTATTATTATTATTATTATTACCGCCCACTTCCTCAGCTGGACCAGACAATATCAATGCAAAGTTCTTAAAAAACAGCTAACATTTCCAGTGGAATTCTCAGTCTTATCTTTAACCGATCTCTTTCTGAAAGTTGTATACCCCTCGACTGAAAAATCAGAAGGATCGCCCCGATCCACAAACAGGGAGCTCGGTCTTCCGCCTCTAACTATCGCCCCATATCTCCAACCTGCATTGCGTCTCAGCTTCTTGAGCACATCTTATATTCTAACATCATGACTCACCGATCCTCAGATAATTTTTTCTTCGAGCACCAGCACGGTTTTCGTAGGGGTTCTCTTGCAAGACCCAATAGTGTGAATTTGTTCATGAACTACAGATTAAACTAGGACACCATGTGCAAGCTGACGCCATATTCCTTGACTTCTCGAAAGCATTGGACCGAGTTCCCGATAAATACCTACTTTCTAAACTGTCATCTTTGCATTTAGATCCCCTCGTATATTCATGGGAGTTTTCTCGCGTCTCGCGTGCAATACACGGTCGCTAACGGTCATGAATCTAACTTGGCAAACGTCACTTCTCGAGTACCAGAAAATTCCGTCCTTGGACCCCTGCTTTTTCTTATCTTCATAAACTATAGCTTATTTTGCAGGAGATGTGTTACTGAGGGTATACCTTCCGTACAACATCTCCTGCAAAATATGACTTTTCGCTGATGACTGCTTTATTTATAACATCATCACATCAGACACTGATAATCTAGCTTTTTCTTCCAAGTGATCTCAGAAAAATTAACGACTGCTGCGGAAAATGGCTGATGTCAATTAACAAATCTAAGTGTAAACTAACTAATTTCACCCGTAAAATGTCTCCCTTACCTTCCAATATAGTTCTGACAAGGACGTGATCGAATCCGTATCAATCTATAAATATATTGGCCTTAGACTAACACTTACCCTCTCGTGGAAACGTCACATCGAAGCCATTTCTGCAGAGGCTTCCCAGACACTCGGATTCATCAGACGTAATTCATCAGTCAACTTGGACTTACACCCTTACTCACCCGAACGAAACTCTCTCGTCCTTTCCTTCTCCATAAAATGTATTACCATTGTCCAGAACTAAAAACGCTTTGCTCTCACCCCTCCCCCCCCCCCCCCCATACAATATCATCCCGCCTGAATAACTATTTTCCAATTAAACAAATTTCCGGCAAAACTAACGCGTTAACAAATCATTCCTCTCATATGCCATCACAGAATGGAACCAGTTGTCGTCCTCCATCGTTAGCACCACTGATGCAACAGTGTTGTACGATCTCTTACAAGCCCATTATGCATAATTTCTCCTCTTATTTTTCGTGCGTTCTATTATTGTTTTATTATTGCGTCTGCTATTTTATTCATCGTTATATTCCCCCTCCCTTTATGTAATGCCCTAACTGGGCCTTTTAGGTGGAAATGAATGAATGAATGAATGAATGAATGAATGAATGAATGATTAAATGAATGAATGAATGAAGGATTGACCCTCATGTCCGCAGCCAACACGTTTGTATCGTGCACACACGAACGGTGTGACTTCAGGAGGGGCAGGGCGTGGCGAGCATTCTATTATCGCTCCGCAGTCAACGAGATTGAGCGGTATTAGAAAAACACAGAAAGACAAAGAAGGAAGCCTGAACATCATGAACCACGCGTTTCCGTTTCTTGCGATGTCAGTGAGTATGGTCGGTGACAGGTTCAGAACCGGGTAGATGCTCCGCCTTCAGAACGAGCTTTGCGTTTTTGAGACCACTATAGGGTCGCACGCGCATTCAAGGGCCAGCAGGAGGCAAAGAGCACGCGCTTGAGGCGGAGCTTCTACCAATACGTACTCTTCCGTATGGTGATTTTATTAGCGCGGTTCTGCCTATTCTTTTCAGTAACGCATGACGTCATCATATTCATTTCTCTTATGTTGAAGGGCATGTTGTATTGTTTGAATGTTGATTTGTTTCTGTATTTTCCACTCCTGCAATGACCTCACAGAGGTCGCAGTATGTGTAAATAATAAATAAATAAAAAAAATGGAGCGGGCCACAAAACATTCCCGCATTCGAAACCTTCCATCCCTGTACGCGCTGGTTCTACACTCAGTTCACCCTTACGCTGACACTGCAGCCACAGATACAAGCGCGAGGTTGCCCGTGTTCCTGGCTTTGAGACGAGCATTTCTTGCCCGAGCACTCGTACTGCGGAAGAAAGCTTCAAAGCAGCCACTTCGGGCTCTCGTGCTTGTGCCATTGGCTGCAGTCTTGACTAATCCAGACCACACAAAAAAAAAAAGGATTGTCGCAATCTGAACGCGTGACAGAAAAGCGACAAAATGCCGACCTCGCTCCGTTGTCTGGGGAAGGAATTCGTGAGCTAGCTTGACTTTTTCGTCAAGGGCAGCCAGAGGGGTAGCCCGCGCCTCGCAGTAATGACGCTCGAGTTTGAGAACGCAGTTTGGGTATTTCTGTTGGTTTACAGTAAGCGATCGTTGTCTCGATCTCGAGAGCTGTGGATAGCAAGGAGTAGAATCTTGTAATCTGAGCTATGCCAGTGGCACGGTCAGTGAGCAATCATTCCGAGCCTCGCCTGCATTCCACTGGCCTAGATCCTTTGCTGGGTTCGAGGTCTCCGGCGACTTGAAAGCTATCGGGTGATGGAATCTAGTAACCACGCAGAGAAGACACCGAAGACATGTAGCAGGCCCCATTGTACTCGTATACGAGCATGCTGGTAAAATTTTGATTTTAAACGAAAAGAACAAATAATAAGGGTATAATACAGAGACGTGATTCGCGCTTTTGTCTCTGCTATATTCTTTAGTTGCTTATCTTTCTGTTCTTAAATAACTTCACACACAGCGAAAAACCGTGAGGGAGTTTGAAATATGCTAACATTTGTGTTTTGTACATTTCCTCTGCTGACTCTGAAGTTTTCCAATGTCAAAGCGCCCTGTAAAATAACTTTGTGGAACTTTTTACTGGAATATTAACAAGCGGGATAAAAACTGGAATAAAACACTAAACAGACGCAAAGACTTCAAATATGTCCAGACAAACTAATGCCTTATTTATTTACATTTCTTCTTCTTCCCTTTCTTTTTTCTTTCTAAGAGCAGTTTTTATCTGTGGTTTTTATGACGCTAAGACACAACATAAAGTGTGCCTCAATTAAATTCACGATTCGATTCGAGGACCAGGTTACACGGGACAATAATGACATCTTTAACCAAAAAAGTTTCGGCTGCAAGCAAAACTTAGTGTCATGGTTCCGATGAGAAAAGAATGTATGCGTCAAACTCTTCTATCTCGGTTTTCCATTCCCTCGGTGCCACCCCCTCAGCCACCCTGCTTCCCTCTCCACGCCTCGCCACATTTCTCGAAACAAGACAAGTCGGTCAACCTTGACGGAGAGCAAACACGCGAAAATCGCGACGTGCGAGAGCAAACAATTCACTCAATCCTGGACTACCAAACAAACTTCCAAAAATAATTCATCTCTTCTTGTTCCCGGTGCGGACAAGAGCTGTCAGGATGGCTCCAACCCAGGGACATAATGACTTTCGCAAACATGGGACCACACCTCGCTACTCGAATTCCTTCATCGAAGGAGCATCTGCGCTTCCCTATTTCATGCTTTTTTTCTTCTTTCCTTCGCTCGCACACGTTGTTTCCCGCAAGATTGCGCAAGTAGATCTCCCAACCTTGGAATAGACATAAACGACGAACTGAAAAACGACGCGAGGATCCAGAGATGGTTGCGAGCAAAACCAATACCACCTTAAATACAAGGCCTGCCCCCCCTCCCCCCTTTTCCTCTCAAACGTCATCATAAGTGGACCCACGCAGCGGCACCTACCCTGCGTCAGCATCGACTTGGCGTTCTTCAACGTGTTTGCCGCTTAGTGCGGAATGGGGTCCACTAACAGTGACGTCATGGCCAGGCCGTGTCTTCTAGGTGGTATCGGCTATAAACGCGCTGAAGCTTAGATCAGGAGAAAGTTGAGGTCTTTGGAGGACAAGACACGAAGTAGGGTGTGGAGTGCTGCCGGGGTGAGTGGACGTGCATACAGCTGAGCGAAGAAGGTCGCTGTGCAAGGACATCTTGAAGACAAGAAACGCAGAAGGGCATACGGGGCAAAGTACGAGTGAGAAGTGATGGCAATGCCACGAGGGCTGTCAGAAGCCCACTCAGAGGCTTTTGGGGGTGGCCCCCGGGGAGTTTAGTTTCTCGGGTTTTAGGAAGAGCGAAAGTCAAGGACACGGCGGGTGGATCATCGCTTTCTTGTCGCTGCTTGCTTCGCAAAGAAAATATGAAGAGCAAACAGACGTAACATTTTTTTAGCGAATTTGTAGTTGTTTTAGTCCGTGTGCGAATTATACCGAAAAACATGTTAATGAGTCTGGGCGACTATATGTCTTGGTAGCGTATAATGCGAACATGGATAGGGCAAAAAGAATGGTAAAATGCCGAAACAAATAAGACTTTTAAGGCCGGTTCTCACATGGAGCGAAGCGCTGATGTAGCGCTCCTCACGTGCCGTCAGCTACTTATCGCCTGCCACGAGCAACAGTTTTGGCGGTGCGATTCAAAGCTGGTGAACGCTCCGGTCAGCACGCGCTTAGCGCGAGGTTAGCGCTATGCTTGTAGCGCTCCGCTGCATGTGTGAACAGGCCCTTAGAGTTAAAGGAGCTGTGCAACGATATTCAATTGGAATGTTTTTCACTTTACACGAGCTTACTGGCACTAGTGGGACTCAAGGATACTCGTATGCAATGCCACTGGCCAAGAAACTCCTTTGTTGCGGTGTAATTTCAAGGACAAAAGCGATCATTTTCATTCAATCTCTCCCTTGCAAAATCCGATGACGTAACGCGGGGATCGCAGTACACCCGTATGACGATATTTGAATGCGGTTCATAGATTGGACCCGAGCATTGCGTGGGCACTCGATTTAGGCTCGTGATAATTGATAGCTCGAGCAGCATTCGAGTAGTGGCCCGTGTCCAATCGCTGCAACGACGACAATAGCCGAGCCATAACAATGTCTGGAACTCAGCGCGTGTCCTGTGCTTTGCCAACCCCAGCGCGTGGCTATGATCAACATTGGCGGCATATAATCGGCTCCAGATCACGTGGCCGCTTGTTCTGGCTGCGAGTTGAGGGGGTGAACGCTGTTCGTTTTCCTCTAATTTTTTACTGGGACTTTTATTGCGTGGGGTGAAAAACGAACGCGTGTTTCATAGGTCATTAACGTCAGGGATCCGTTCTAAGCGGTATTTGCGCAAAGTAAAAAAATTGTTGCATAGCCCCTTTAAGGCCGGTTCACACATACAGCGGAGCGCTAAGTTAGCGCTACGTGAGCGCTCCAAGGAGCGCTCATGTGGCGCTTCCTAGCGCGTGATGTAGCGCTCGGTTAGCGCTTCAGCAGCGCTCTGTTAGCGCTACAGAAGCGCTCTGTTAGCGCTACAGAAGCGCTTTGTTAGCGCTCTCACGCTCCTTGTGCCGTGCTTGCTGCTGCGGAACAGCGCGTGCACGGCGATTCCGTTGTTGTTTTTCATGTGGTGCTGAAAGAAGAGGAAGTAAAAGAGCCGCTCTCCAAGCAAAGGGTCGGGCAGATGATCCAGAGTCATGGGCTCTGAGCGACTAATTGATTGGGTACGACCTCATCGCTTTCTATTTGATATGCGTGACCCTGTTTTCAAAGACACGCAGTTAAAAAAATGGTCACCCTCGAAAGAGCTGTGTCTCGGACCCTCAGCCTGGGAACAAGGTTTGCCGGATACCCGTCGGCATTTCGGTGGCGAAAGATTTCCCGCACCCAGAAGGCTACTCTGGGCGTTAAGTCGTCCACACACATATACACTAATTGCCTATGGAAGAGAATTTGTCGCGTTTATATTTCAGCGTCCCACATGTCCGCCACGGTACTGATGATGCACACCCAACCACAGGAACCGGAACCGCAGTGCACGCGCTAATTCGCAGCACCGCGGTACAAGGAGCGCTAACAAGGTGCTACTGGAGCGCTAACAAGGCGCTACTGAAGCGCTAACAGAGCGCTACTGAAGCGCTAACAAAGCGCTACAAAAGCGCTAATCACGCGCTATATTAGAACTAAGTCACGCGCCTGAAGCGCCACATGAGCGCTCCTTGGAGCGCTCACGTAGCGCTAAGGTAGCGCTTCGCTGTATGTGTGAACAGGCCATTAAGGTCTGTTCACACATGCAGCGGAGCGCTACGAGCATAGCGCTGACCTCGCGCTAAGCGCGTGCTGACGGGAGCGTTCACCAGCATTGTATCGCACCGTCAAAACTGTTACTCATGGCAGACGATAAGTAGCTGACGGCACGTGAGAAGCGCTACATTAGGGCTTCGCTGCATGTGGGAACTGGCCTTTATGCCCTCGTGAACATTTGGAGGCCGAGAGATAAGACTCCAATTACCACGGACTTGACAACTACGCACCCCGCAACAAACTACCTCGCTTGAATAAAAAAAAAAAATACTATAATGACACCAACAGAAGCTGAATTCCGTAAACTTCTCTGTGCTGGCTCGTGTTTTATTATTATTTTTTTTTTTTGCAACAAATGTCTTTTTCTTTAAGCTGAATTAGTTAAAATGCAAATTTGTTGTAATGGCTTGTTGCTCTTTATGTTAAAGTTTTGTTTTCGTTTGACAAAATTCGCTGACGCATCCTTTTGGTTCCTTATCTGCGTCAAATATAGTTCCGACAGTAATAATTCTTTTCTTTTCTCGATTCTGTATTAATTTTTGCGGGGTTTTTATTTATTTTGTCTGCCACCACATTGTGACATATTGTTATCCTGGAACAAATAAGAATATACATCTTATCCTACGAAGAAATTCAAAGAGGCACAAAAGGTACAGCGTATATATATATATATATATATATATATATATATATATATATATATATATATATATATATATATATATATATATTTCTTTTTTATTAGGCCTTTCTTTTTTGAGTCCAATAAACTCGACGGGTGCTGCCTCGCCCGCCAAATTTACCTGCCGTACGACGGTTTTCATGACGCTTCTTTGTGAAGTTAAGCTCACCTCTATGAAACCGGCCCCATAACATGGTATCATTTAAGATTATTATTATTATTATTATTATATAACTAATATTATTATTATTATTATTATTATTATTATTATTATTTATTCGCATTGTTGATTAATAATAATGATTAATAATATATTATTTTTACTATATTTATTATTATTTCTTCTTCTATTATTATTATCCTTATTATTATTATCATAAAATGGGATAGCATTTCCAAGGCCAATAAATGGTGAAATCGAGTACGTCCATCCCTCGCTGCTCAGATATATTTAGCGAAATAAATCTGAAATGTTGTAACATTATACAGCAATATCGGGGCCGCGCTGAGGTACACCGAGGGTGCCAAGCTCGACGGCCATCTGAAGAGGTCTCAAATGGCATCACATTACATCTTCTTTGACAACAAGCAAAGACAATTTTTAGAGCGCAGCTCTTAGGCGCCCGTTTCCGGCTTGAGCGGCGTCGCCGTCACCGTCGGCGTAACCGCGCGGTGCATTATGGGACATTTCCCATGATGCAACGCTCGGGGAGGAGGAGGAGGGAGGATGAGGGGAGGAGCAGGAGGAGGGAGAAGGGAGGAGGAGGGGGGAGCGGAGAAGGGAAGAGGGGAGGAGGAGGGGGAAGAGGAGGAAGGAAGGGAGGAGGAGTAGAAGGGAAGAGGAGGAGGTGAGGAGGAGGGACGAGGGGCATACCCTTCCCTCAGTACCCTTCCCTCCTCCTCCTCAAGAGCTGCATTCTAATTCGGCGTTACAGGGTGTTGTAAACGTCTGTCATTTTTTTTTTATTATTATTAATAAGGCACCACTGAACGCGTCTGCTTCACAAGTTCCACATCAAAGGACACGCCGATTCCATCCGTCTCATTAACAAACAACTTTAATATGGCGGAGAAGCGGTGAGAATCAACGTTACTGAATCAAAGTCAGTTGGTAAACTTCCAACAACGCCTTGCGTCTTTTCGTGGTGCGTCCGCTCGGTGGCGCTCGCTACGCCGATGGAGCGCTGGATGCACATTGCCTGCGGTGGGAAGTCACTCTGGTGGTCTCTACGGCAAACATAAAGTTTCCGCAAAAGTCTGCGGAAAAAGGGCGTCATTTGAAAGCGGTCCTTCTCCATTGCCCACGGAGGCGCTCCCGCTGGTAGCCCTCTCTATGCACCGTGAAAGGAGACGCCAGTGCGCAGGGACGTTTTAGAACGCCGAGCGTTTATTTGAATGGTTAGTGGGCGGACCCAAAGCTAGCAGCTTTTCTCTCCACCACGGATCTCTATTGTAGTACTCTGGACCGCGGACCGAGGCTTACCTTGCTGGGGTCGAGCGGCACCACCTGCAGCCATTGCTAGACACCATGCTAATACATGGGGCAGAATGGGAGAGGCAGGAAAAACTGCAATTTCTTACCTTAGTAAGTTTGTTCCCGACGATGAAACGCTTATTGTGTTTTCCGGTAATGACAGGTAATATTCCGGGCCCAAAAATAAAAACAAAATGTTAGAATACCACTTTTTAGGGTCCCACTAGTGCGACAAACAGAAACAAACGACAGCGACAAGCCTCAAACCAGTCTTCCGTGATTTTACAGGCTTTGTAGGATAAAGAAGGTTATGCTCAAACACTTGCACCATGCACGCGAGGGTATCTTTGGAAGGCTCGAAATCACTCGTGCTATTAGCCCCGTGCGCGACCAAAAGCGTCGCTGTGGTCGGCCTTCCACGATTGGCCGAACGCTGACTATGACGTCGGAAAGGGGATTTATCATCGACGGAAATAGGAGGAATGAAAGAACTTTAATTTTGACGGTGTTGGCAGTGTTCCTTTGAGGGCGCAATGATTTCAAGCTTCCACCATGCTAATAACAAACGCCATCGAACTTGTTGTTTGCAAGGTAATGACGTCACAAGGGGGAACCACAGGAGGGCGCCACCAAAACATCTCGCCGCTAATACTTCACGAGCGTCGAACCACTAAACGCCTGCCAAAGGTACCATCGCGAGCATGCTACATGGGTTGGAGGCTTGTTGCTGTCATTTGTTTGTGTTTGTCGCTGTAGTGGGACTGGGGCATTAGGGGCTAGCCATGTCCGTATGTCCGTCCGCCGTCCGGCGTCGGGTGCTCGTGCTCCTGCTCGTGAGCTCACGTGCCCACGTGCTCGTGTAGGGCAAAAACAAAAATTGAAAAAGATATGAAAAAAAAAATTATGAAAAAAGAAAAAGAAGAAAACAAGAGTAGGGGGTTCTGAGATGCTATCCCATCTGTCTTCTTAAAAAAAGAAAAAGAAGAAAACCACACATTCTCCAACTAACACGAATGAAAACGACCGAAAAGCTCGGCATGCAGCGCCTCAGCGTCTACGCAGACAGCAAGCTGCTCCGGAGACCAGGGTGCGAGAAGCTGCTGCACAGCGTAAAAAAAAAAAAAAAAAAAAAAAAAAAAATTAGCACCATCAGCACTACCTATGACCAAAATCAGTATCATCAGCACCACCCGAGCTTCGCCCCAATCAACATCATTCACCACGTGGAGACGCGGTAATTTTTACTTTATCTGCGAGCGAAGCCAAAGCTAGAAGCGCGAGACCAGCGCTTTTTGCGTTTCTCCCCAGCTCGCGCCCTCGAGCAAAGCCTTAACGCTCGGAGCTTTCGTGCTCGCGCTTCCAGCTTTGCCTTCGCTCGCACATAAGGTGAAACGAAGTATAGGCGACCTTTTCCGGCTTGAGCGGCGTCGGCGTCGCCGTCGACGTCGGCGTAAGCACGCTGTGTGTTATGGGTAAATTTCCCCGCTAAATTTAGCGGGAAATTTTCTCCGCTAAATTTAGCGAAAAATTTTCCCCTCTAAATTTCCCCTAAATGGGAGGCGAGCGTGAGAGGAGGAAGGGCATAGCCTCCTCTCCGTACCTTCCCCTCCTCCTAATCAAGAGCTGCGCTCTAATTCGGCGTTACAGTGGATCGTAAACGTCGTTCATTTTTTTCTGTAATAAGTGTGTTGTGGGGAGGGTCGAGGTTAATTGCGACTTTGTTGGGCGTAAACTGTGATGCGGTTCAATGAGACAAGGGTTGCCGAGTGTCAATGTGGAGTCGTTCGTTTTCTTGGAAGTCATCAGAGCTTAGCAGACGAAACGTTAGAAGGCACAGTAATAGTGCCTTCCAGCTTTACTGGGGGCATTCGCATTGTTTCGAGCGCTTGTGCAGAGCACCACGCCTGTAAGCTTTTGCTTTGAACTGCATTGAGGGCTTCTGTGACTCGGAGCGTGTCGTTCATTGGTTGAACGTGTCATTTACTTGGCGACTGAAGGAAGCGTCGCCGGGACAGTTGGTGGTGCTCCGGCACATTTGATTTCTTTAATGGAGTCGTTCGTGGTCTTGGAAGTCATCAGAGCTTAGCAGACGAAACGTTAGAAGGCACAGTAATAGTGCCTTCCAGCTTTACTGGGGGCATTCGCATTGTTTCGAGCGCTTGTGCAGAGCACCACGCCTGTAAGCTTTTGCTTTGAACTGCATTGAGGGCTTCTGTGACTCGGAGCGTGTCGTTCATTGGTTGAACGTGTCATTTACTTGGCGACTGAAGGAAGCGTCGCCGGGACAGTTGGTGGTGCTCCGGCACATTTGATTTCTTTAATGGAGTCGTTCGTGGTCTTGGAAGTCATCAGAGCTTAGCAGACGAAACGTTAGAAGGCACAGTAATAGTGCCTTCCAGCTTTACTGGGGGCATTCGCATTGTTTCGAGCGCTTGTGCAGAGCACCACGCCTGTAAGCTTTTGCTTTGAACTGCATTGAGGGCTTCTGTGACTCGGAGCGTGTCGTTCATTGGTTGAACGTGTCATTTACTTGGCGACTGAAGGAAGCGTCGCCGGGACAGTTGGTGGTGCTCCGGCACATTTGATTTCTTTAATGGAGTCGTTCGTGGTCTTGGAAGTCATCAGAGCTTAGCAGACGAAACGTTAGAAGGCACAGTAATAGTGCCTTCCAGCTTTACTGGGGGCATTCGCATTGTTTCGAGCGCTTGTGCAGAGCACCACGCCTGTAAGCTTTTGCTTTGAACTGCATTGAGGGCTTCTGTGACTCGGAGCGTGTCGTTCATTGGTTGAACGTGTCATTTACTTGGCGACTGAAGGAAGCGTCGCCGGGACAGTTGGTGGTGCTCCGGCACATTTGATTTCTTTAATGGAGTCGTTCGTGGTCTTGGAAGTCATCAGAGCTTAGCAGACGAAACGTTAGAAGGCACAGTAATAGTGCCTTCCAGCTTTACTGGGGGCATTCGCATTGTTTCGAGCGCTTGTGCAGAGCACCACGCCTGTAAGCTTTTGCTTTGAACTGCATTGAGGGCTTCTGTGACTCGGAGCGTGTCGTTCATTGGTTGAACGTGTCATTTACTTGGCGACTGAAGGAAGCGTCGCCGGGACAGTTGGTGGTGCTCCGGCACATTTGATTTCTTTAATGGAGTCGTTCGTGGTCTTGGAAGTCATCAGAGCTTAGCAGACGAAACGTTAGAAGGCACAGTAATAGTGCCTTCCAGCTTTACTGGGGGCATTCGCATTGTTTCGAGCGCTTGTGCAGAGCACCACGCCTGTAAGCTTTTGCTTTGAACTGCATTGAGGGCTTCTGTGACTCGGAGCGTGTCGTTCATTGGTTGAACGTGTCATTTACTTGGCGACTGAAGGAAGCGTCGCCGGGACAGTTGGTGGTGCTCCGGCACATTTGATTTCTTTAATGGAGTCGTTCGTGGTCTTGGAAGTCATCAGAGCTTAGCAGACGAAACGTTAGAAGGCACAGTAATAGTGCCTTCCAGCTTTACTGGGGGCATTCGCATTGTTTCGAGCGCTTGTGCAGAGCACCACGCCTGTAAGCTTTTGCTTTGAACTGCATTGAGGGCTTCTGTGACTCGGAGCGTGTCGTTCATTGGTTGAACGTGTCATTTACTTGGCGACTGAAGGAAGCGTCGCCGGGACAGTTGGTGGTGCTCCGGCACATTTGATTTCTTTAATGGAGTCGTTCGTGGTCTTGGAAGTCATCAGAGCTTAGCAGACGAAACGTTAGAAGGCACAGTAATAGTGCCTTCCAGCTTTACTGGGGGCATTCGCATTGTTTCGAGCGCTTGTGCAGAGCACCACGCCTGTAAGCTTTTGCTTTGAACTGCATTGAGGGCTTCTGTGACTCGGAGCGTGTCGTTCATTGGTTGAACGTGTCATTTACTTGGCGACTGAAGGAAGCGTCGCCGGGACAGTTGGTGGTGCTCCGGCACATTTGATTTCTTTAATGGAGTCGTTCGTGGTCTTGGAAGTCATCAGAGCTTAGCAGACGAAACGTTAGAAGGCACAGTAATAGTGCCTTCCAGCTTTACTGGGGGCATTCGCATTGTTTCGAGCGCTTGTGCAGAGCACCACGCCTGTAAGCTTTTGCTTTGAACTGCATTGAGGGCTTCTGTGACTCGGAGCGTGTCGTTCATTGGTTGAACGTGTCATTTACTTGGCGACTGAAGGAAGCGTCGCCGGGACAGTTGGTGGTGCTCCGGCACATTTGATTTCTTTAATGGAGTCGTTCGTGGTCTTGGAAGTCATCAGAGCTTAGCAGACGAAACGTTAGAAGGCACAGTAATAGTGCCTTCCAGCTTTACTGGGGGCATTCGCATTGTTTCGAGCGCTTGTGCAGAGCACCACGCCTGTAAGCTTTTGCTTTGAACTGCATTGAGGGCTTCTGTGACTCGGAGCGTGTCGTTCATTGGTTCAACATGTCATTTACTTAGCGACTGAAGGAAGCGTCGCCGGGACAGTTGGTGGTGCTCCGGCACAATTGATTTCTTTAATCGACATTTGAACGATTGACAAGTACCGATTGGAACTCCAAACACCCGATATGATGATCGCAGCAGCGTAAAATACTCGTCTTCGAGCCCCGCGTACAAGCTTCAATATTCCTACTTTTCCGTGTTCCTTCCATAGATTTGCGTGTATTGCCTCGTGTCAAGCAATGCGGAGGGCAAGTTCGTCTGCTTCTCGCGCAGGGGGTACCGGTGACGTCAGAACGCCGTGCCCTGATTGGCTGATCACGGCCCCCCTATCTGAGCGTCGTCTGCTCCTTTGCAACGTCGTCTGCGTCTGTCTTACCTTTCCTGCGACTTTCGGAAGTGCAGAGGCCAGATTCACAAAACCATGTTACGCCGAAAGAGTGCGTAAGACAAAACGTGAGAACAAATTCGTATTCACGAAACGAAATTATCGTAAGTTTTGCTCAGGTTATGACGGAATCCTACGACGATCAACTCAGCATGGCCGACAGCGTCGCTCAGTTACTTGGTCGCGACGACCAACGGACGTTTATTTTGTACTTGCTCTTCTCACGCGTCACGACTACAAGCAGCAAGAAAAAAAGTAAAAAGCACTTTGAAATAAACCACGACGAACAAGAACGCTGGATCCACAAACACCCGGCAAATGCTCCAACGGCCACGATTCCACTGACCCCGTCCAAGCGAGCTCGACAGATAGGCCTAGCAGCGGCGCAGCGGTGCTCCGACGGTCCTTGGCCAAGACCGTCTGCCCACGACCGGCTGGCGTGCTGAATGGAATATGCCCGCGCGACCCTTGTGAACCCTTCAATCTCTTCCTCTTGTCATCGCCTCGTTTTCCGAGGCAGCGGCGACTCTCGATGGTGAAAAAGCGGTGAATTTCCGACAGACGCAGGAAAGGTAAAGCAGCCATCGCTTTGACTAGCAGACGTAAAGCAGACGACGTTAACTGCACCAACCCGCCGACGCCGTTTAAGAGTGAGGAGTCTCGCCGCACACGCAAGGAGGGAAAAAAGTATTTCGGAGGGAACTTGCGGACACTCTCGCTTCTTAGCAGACAACCTCGGCGCCTCGGGACACCTCGCCAGCGAGTCCCTTGACTTCCCCCCTTGTCCTTGATGCACGTCTGCTAGTTGTTAGACAAAAACAACGTACCGCTCGAGTTATTTCGTCTCCCCTCTCTGAAAGGCGAAGTCGAGCTCGCTCGTAAAGACCTGCACTTCCGAAAGTCGCAGGAAAGGTAAGACAGACGCAGACGACGTTGCGAGCAGACGACGTTGCAAAGGAGCAGACGACGCTCAGATAGGGGGTCGCGATCAGCCAATCAGGGCTCGGCGTTCTGACGTCTCCGCTACCTCCTTTCTCATGCGCAGAAGACGAAAATGAGCCCACTTGCGAGGCGTATAGCTCCCGGCGCTGCCACCGATGGGCTCCTGATCCGCGATCCAGCCTACTACAACAATAGAAATCATTGGTCTCCACTGCAGTCGTGGAACGAATTCGAATACGAAAGCAAAACGTCGGACGCCGGCGTTCCGCATCCAGAGGTCGGCGTTCTGATGCCCCACTCACGTCTCCTCCTCTCTCTCAGTCTCTCAGCGCATAGGAAAGCTATCGTTCTGTACCTGCTCGCATGCGGGCAGCAAAGACGAATCGTTTTCGAACGCCGCTCTTTCGTGGAGCTTGTCAACCGATAGATCCAAAAACGTTCATAGGAACGTCCGGGCGTCTCTTTAAATACCACCTAGAAGACAAGGCCTGCTCTTTTCCACCCGAAACGTCATTATAGGTGGATCCGCGCTGACGGCACGTGAGGAGCGTACTCAGCGCTTCGCTCCATGTGAGAACCGGCCTTAATAGTGCCTTCCAGCTTTACTGGGGGCATTCGCATTGTTCGAGCGCTGTGCAGGAGCACCAGCCTGTAAGCTTTTGCTTTGAACTGCATTGAGGGCTTCTGTGACTCGGAGCGTGTCGTTCATTGGTTGAACGTGACATTTACTTGGCGACTGAAGGAAGCGTCGCCGGGACAGTTGGTGGTGCTCCGGCACATTTGATTTCTTTAATGGAGTCGTTCGTGGTCTTGGAAGTCATCAGAGCTTAGCAGACGAAACGTTAGAAGGCACAGTAATAGTGCCTTCCAGCTTTACTGGGGGCATTCGCATTGTTTCGAGCGCTTGTGCAGAGCACCACGCCTGTAAGCTTTTGCTTTGAACTGCATTGAGGGCTTCTGTGACTCGGAGCGTGTCGTTCATTGGTTGAACGTGTCATTTACTTGGCGACTGAAGGAAGCGTCGCCGGGACAGTTGGTGGTGCTCCGGCACATTTGATTTCTTTAATCGACATTTGAACGTTTGACAAGTACCGATTGGAACTCCAAACACCCGATATGATGATCGCAGCAGCGTAAAATACTCGTCTTCGAGCCCCGCGTACAAACTTCAATATTCCTACTTTTCCGTGTTCCTTCCATAGATTTGCGTGTATTGCCTCGTGTCAAGCAATGCGGAGGGCAAGTTCGTCTGCTTCTCGCGCAGGGGGTACCGGTGACGTCAGAACGCCGTGCCCTGATTGGCTGATCACGGCCCCCCTATCTGAGCGTCGTCTGCTCCTTTGCAACGTCGTCTGCGTCTGTCTTACCTTTCCTGCGACTTTCGGAAGTGCAGAGGCCAGATTCACAAAACCATGTTACGCCGAAAGAGTGCGTAAGACAAAACGTGAGAACAAATTCGTATTCACGAAACGAAATTATCGTAAGTTTTGCTCAGGTTATGACGGAATCCTACGACGATCAACTCAGCATGGCCGACAGCGTCGCTCAGTTACTTGGTCGCGACGACCAACGGACGTTTATTTTTGTACTTGCTCTTCTCACGCGTCACGACTACAAGCAGCAAGAAAAAAAGTAAAAAGCACTTGAAATAAACCACGACGAACAAGAACGCTGGATCCACAAACACCCGGGAAATGCTCCAACGGCCACGATTCCACTGACCCCGTCCAAGCGAGCTCGGCAGATAGGCCTAGCAGCGGCGCAGCGGTGCTCCGACGGTCCTTGGCCAAGACCGTCTGCCCACGACCGGCTGGCGTGCTGAATGGAATATGCCCGCGCGACCCTTGTGAACCCTTCAATCTCTTCCTCTTGTCATCGCCTCGTTTTCCGAGGCAGCGGCGACTCTCGATGGTGAAAAAGCGGTGAATTTCCGACAGACGCAGGAAAGGTAAAGCAGCCATCGCTTTGACTAGCAGACGTAAAGCAGACGACGTTAACTGCACCAACCCGCCGACGCCGTTTAAGAGTGAGGAGTCTCGCCGCACACGCAAGGTGGGAAAAAGTATTTCGGAGGGAACTTGCGGACACTCTCGCTTCTTAGCAGACAAACCTCGGCGCCTCGGGACACCTCGCCAGCGAGTCCCTTGACTTCCCCCCTTGTCCTTGATGCACGTCTGCTAGTTGTTCGACAAAAACAACGTACCGCTCGAGTTATTTCGTCTCCCCTCTCTGAAAGGCGAAGTCGAGCTCGCTCGTAAAGACCTGCACTTCCGAAAGTCGCAGGAAAGGTAAGACAGACGCAGACGACGTTGCGAGCAGACGACGTTGCAAAGGAGCAGACGACGCTCAGATAAGGGGGTCGCGATCAGCCAATCAGGGCTCGGCGTTCTGACGTCCCCGCTACCTCCTTTCTCATGCGCAGAAGACGAAAATGAGCCCACTTGCGAGGCGTATAGCTCCCGGCGCTGCCACCGATGGGCTCCTGATCCGCGATCCAGCCTACTACAACAATAGAAATCATTGGTCTCCACTGCAGTCGTGGAACGAATTCGAATACGAAAGCAAAACGTCGGACGCCGGCGTTCCGCATCCAGAGGTCGGCGTTCTGATGCCCCACTCACGTCTCCTCCTCTCTCTCAGTCTCTCAGCGCATAGGAAAGCTATCGTTCTGTACCTGCTCGCATGCGGGCAGCAAAGACGAATCGTTTTCGAACGCCGCTCTTTCGTGGAGCTTGTCAACCGATAGATCCAAAAACGTTCATAGGAACGTCCGGGCGTCTCTTTAAATACCACCTAGAAGACAAGGCCTGCTCTTTTCCACCCGAAACGTCATTATAGGTGGATCCGCGCTGCGCCACCTGCGTCAGCGTCGCTTCCAGAGCACCAGCGCGTCTCGCAGCGTCCCGCAAGCGCGACGCTATGCACACGGCGTCGCCAAGCCGGACGCGTCTGCCGCTTTGCGGCGACTCTCGTTGGGCTTCAGCGTCGCTTCTGACGAATCGGGGACCTACGGACAATGACGTCATGCGCAGGCCTTGCCTTCCAGGTGGTACTGGTCTCTTTCGAACGCCCGGCCTCTGCAGCACATGCTCGTTGCCGTTCGACGTGCTTTGCCATAGCCTCCTTCTATATACTGACAAAGCCTGGCAGATCGCCACGAGAAGCGACCACCGAATTGAAAAAGGTGGAGTGGGAGACAACGGATGAGAGGAGAGCCACGTGACTGGCGCCCCACTGCGGCGAGACGCCGAAACACACTTCTCCCGAGCGAACGAGTGTGTTTCGGGTCCTCGCCACTGCAAAAGCTGAGCGCTGACGTCCAGGTTCCTTGCGAAATGGCTCTTTGGTGCTTTGTGCTACCAGATCCTCGCGCTCCAAATCTGCGACCGGTCACTCTATGGCTCCGTCGTCGAACTGCCAGGTTTTGTGACTGTAGAAGAGGCTATGGCTTTCCCTGCGCGTACATGCTCGAGGCTTACGAGACACCGAAGTGTTATCGAACGTGAAAGCTTGAGCTGGGCGCGGGACGGAAACTCCCCTCCGCCATTGTCACTGTCAGGGGCTATACACCTTTTCTACGTGGGCGCCGCCATCTTCAATTCTGGCACTTCCGGTATGCGTCAAAACTTCGCTTTCTTCTCCCCTCGACAGTAGAATGTGTTAACATTTTAATTGCAACCGTCAGTCGTTCTTGTTATGACCCTTCTATACTTTCTTACTTGTTCAGGGTTGTAATCTCTTGCTTTTTTTTCGGAACGCATACCGGATATGGGGACGACGTGGCTGGGTGCGAGGCTAAACGAAAAAGGTGTATACATGGCTTGCACTGACGTCATATCGCATACTTTTGACCACCATGTAAGAGGAGGAGAGGGAAGCTCACTTTGTAAGAATTTTGAGCGACGAGTTAATCTTCTATAATCTTCTGGGAGGAGAATAGCAACGTCTGTGCAAATCCGGGAGGAGCAAACGAGGATCCTGATAACAGGGGAGCTCCTTCTTCCCCTCTTCTCTGGTGGTCATCGGAGCGCTCTTTGAATGACGTCACGTGCAAGCCATGTACAGGTACCCTATACACAAGCGCTCTAAATTAAACGCAGATCGTTCTGCCCTTTCCCGTAGATGTTTCAGCACCGCTTCAAGAGCGACAGGGGGCTCCACCGGCACAATCTAATTGAGCCCGCTAAGCCAAGCGTAACCAACTTAATTCCTGGGATACCCGCACCAGCGGGTGGGGAGAGCCCAGGGGGCATGCTGCAGCCTTCGCCCCGGCAAAGAGGAGACAAACCCGTTGTAGATTAACGACGACGGCTCCAAGACAGAAGACGCCGTCTTCGCGGCACGTCCCAAGGGGCGGGGATTAGTGCAGAATCCACTTCAACGCTGCCGCCTCCGTCGCCACCAGGTCCGGAGGAACGTCAAGGTCGTAGGTGATGGGATGCTGCGACCGAGGACAACGCACTGGTGCTCAACGCAAGAAACCTCCGTCCGGGGGAAAGCGTCGTAAAGTGGACTATCATGCGAAAGGGAGGTCGGCTGGGTTGCTGAGAAGAGGATAACCAGGAGCATAATAAACTACTCTAGTGAAATTAGGAAAATGTATCGACTTTTTTTGTGGTAATGAATTATGTCGTTCATTACTTCGTGGATTGATTGAAGAGACGTTTAATTCCACCTCTGACGCACTTGTGGTGCTACTGGGTAAATGGCAATGCTTTAGTGTGCGCTGGAATGGGAGTATTCTGGCGACGTTAAGTTACGGCTTGCCGTGGGTGCGTTTTTGGCGCAATTTAAGATTATCGAAATACTGTTCGTGGGGCGATGAATCCGTTAAAATATCTGTCCTATCTATTTCTGCGAGGTTGATGTGATTACTCCGCGGTGGAATTGTATTGCGCGGTTCATAGGGGAAGCGCTATGTCGGACGTTCAGGTGAAGCTCAGCTAATGCTGCTGAAGAGAAGGTGCCGCGGTCACGCTTAAGGCTGTTTCTGGCGGTCTGATTATTCGAGTATTTGAAGAACAATCATCTGAATTGCCTTCCATGCTCTGTAGGTACTCGAGGCCCGAGAGTACTGCAAAACGGTTGGTATGTGGCTCCTCGATAGGGTTAGCAGACCTAACGTGCCTAGACAGGGGTTGCTGGAGGCATGCACGTCCATGTCCTCTGACACGGAAACGTCTGACGGTACCTTGAGAGGATCTGGGGAGGCCTGGCGTTGGTCGACACCGGCGATACGGGGGCCCAGGGCCCGAAGCCAAAAGGCTGAGAAGCGAGAAGCCGAAAAAGTGAGAAGTGAACTTCATGGAGAATGTAGGAAGCTTTAGCCACACTCCATACATCTTACAAGAGACACAGTGGTCGCTGCAAACATGTGTGACGGAATTATTTGCGGCGCATGTTCCAAGCATGTTTGCTTCCCACATGTTTCTAACATGTCTGCAGACGGTTTTTGTACGGCCATTGTGACCTGAGACTGTGTGCACGGACTGTCTTTTGTACGATGTATTAGTAGTGTGACCGCGGCTTTACTTCGTCGTTTCTATACCTAAAATGGCGATGCCCGACACATTGCCGGCGCCTTTGCGCATGCGTCCTACAGTTATTGGGTATTGATATCGTGGTTATTGGAGTGACCTACTAAATTTACCTTGTGTAGTTACGTTTTTCTTTGTGGAAAAAAATGTCAATTTATTTATTTGATTACTTTATTGATATTGGTGGTTTGGGGAGATCGCGTGGACAGTAACTATACAAGAACTGAATCTTTTGAGGGAACGGGCAGAAGAAGGGTACATATCAAAGCGAGACCGCCGAAAGCACAAAACAAAAATTAAAGCCGTTTACAACTTCCTGTAACTCCGAATTAAAGCGCAGCTCTTGAGGAGGAGGAGGAGGAGGAGGAGGGGGGGTACTCGGGGAGGGTACGCCCCTCCTCCTTATCCGTACTCTCTCCTCCTCCTTCCCCTCTTTCCATCCTCCTCCTCCCTCCCCTCCTCCCATCCTCCTTCTCTCTCCTTTTCCTCCATCCTCCTTCCTCCCCTCCTCTTCCCTCTCCTCCTCGCCGCTTGTTCCATTATGGGACATTTCCCATAATGCACCGCGCGGTTACGCCGACGGCGACGGCGACGCCGCTCTAGCCGGAAACGGGCGCCTAAGAGCTACGCTCTAAAATCAATAGAGTGAGAGGACAACGGGACGTTTCGTAGGTCGTACGTTGCGGACTGCGGGCCCTCTAGACGCGTGCTGAATCCGAGCACAAAGTGATGGCACGTGCAGTTGCTAGCAACGCAGTGCTCTCGCGAAAATGGCACCCGCATGCCTCCGCAAGAGGCGGAGCAGGTAGAATGTCCACGACGTCAACGTACGAGCATCGCTGAATTAAGAGCAATTTTACGCAATGTACAGTGGCCCCATTTTTAATAATACCAAGCGAGCGTCGACCGCCGGGACGGCCAGCGCTGTGCCGCGGAAAAATGCGGCGTCACGGGAGAGATTAAGCGCGTGCGCACAAAGTCCTTTCTGGTGGGAGCGTCGTCTGCTAGGCTATTCCGTTGAACGCACACAGCCCCTGCTCCGTAGCAAAGGAGGGCAAGGCACTTGCAATGTCGAAGTGCATCGCCGATACGGCCCTCCTCTTGAGATGCGTTCAAACTCCTATTGACGTTAGCCGGTGTAACCCCGACGGTAGTTCTATAGACCCCTTTCAAAAATCACGTGCCGATTATTAGAGGGTCGGGACCACTTCACAATGGCGGAGCGACTGCATCGAGGAACGTGCAAGTCATTCCATAAGATAGCGAACGTCGGGGCGCGGTTAACACTACGAGTCGACCATCCAATCAAACAGCGTCGAAAGTGCAACGTCACTGCGATCATCACCTTTTTTAATGGGTGTTTATGTTTAGTGTGCCGTGACGTTGAGGTTTTAGTCCGCCATTGTACAGGGATTTCACAGCTGCGAGCAGAGTACCGTATTTTGAAAGGGGTCTATATCCCTTTGCGTCATGCCGCCCGTCGACATTCTCACAACACGTTCCTGTGTTTTTATAAGCTCTCGAGGAGGCATAAAAATGTGTGCGCGCCCACTGGTTCAAGAAAACTGTGACTACCCGGCTACATAGGCTAGCTGACGACAGCAACAACGCAGTTGATAATACAAAACACCAAGCCCAAGCGGAAACCCTGTCTATACTCCGTTTCACTTTGTGTTGTAGCGCAGCCGACGCTACGAGTTATATTGGCCAGTCCGTCGCTAAAAGTGTGTCACGTGGCCTTCCCGTTGGGTACAACTGCACGGGGAAGCACGATGTCACGTGGCAGGGTGAAAGCGCTGGATTGGTTTTGATGCCTCGTAGCATTGTCTGCGGTATATAGTTTAATGCATCGCTGCATTCAGTCTGTCGCGTCACCGTATTTTTCATTTTTGTTGGTGTTCACAAAAGTAAACGCAAACATGAAATGAACAAAAACAGTAAATTAAACTCGAGATGACACGCGGTTTATGCCACGCCTGAGCAGTATCACGCAAGCAAGCGCAAGCGCTGTTCAGATCTTTGCTTAAAGGCGGTTAGCTATGCCAGCAGATAATGAACAGGGGCCGTGTGCGGTCAAGGAATAGCCTAGCAGACGACGCTCGCAACAGAAAGGACTTTGTGCGCACGCGCTTAATCTCTCCCGTGACGCCGCATTTTTCCGCGGCACAGCGCTGGCCGTCCCGGCGGTCGACGCTCGCTCGATATTATTAAAAAATTGGGCGACTGTACATTGTCGTGGCGGAAGAAAATTTCCGCTGTGTTACTGCGTGTAGAAACGACACGGTATTTCGGAGTAATGTCATTGCTTGTTCATTATTTGTTACAAGTATAGTGTAATCGCAATTCCACATGCTTTGACAATTGTTTTACTAGAATTAATTGAACAATTTGCTTTAGGCAGGCTGTCGCCTTCTGAAGCCTTTCATATTCATACTGCGTTTTTTCTTTTAATTGTTCATGTACTGTGCATCTTGCAGGTTATACTTTCATGATAATCCCATAACGTTGCTATCGCCGTGTAATATTCTTCGTATTTGTTTGAGTCATTAGAGTAGAAGGCCGTGGGAGGTATCCCATTTGAACGTGAGCGATAAATACGAAAGTTGAAATTATAATTCGTTATCGCGATTCAGCTTCTTTTTTTTTCTATCACCGGACAGAAAAAAAAGTGAAAGCCGTTTACAACTCCCTGTAACGCCGAATTGGAGCGCAGCTCTTGAGAAGGAGGAAGGAAGGGTAATCAGGGGAGGGTATACCCCTCCTCCTCCTCCCCCGAGGATCACGTGACCTGGGGGGAGGAAGGGGAGGGGGGTCACGTGATCTGGGGGCCACGTGACCCCCCCTCCCCCTCCTCCCCCAGGTGACGTGACCCCCCCTCCCCCTCCTCCCCCGAGGTCGCGTGACCCGGGGGGGTCACGTGACCCGAGGGGTCACGTGTCCCCCCAGTCACGTGGGGGTCACCTTGGGGGTCACGCGACCTTGAGGTGACCTTGGGAGGGGTCACGTGACCTCGGGGGTCACATGACCTTGGGGGGTCACGTGACCTTGGGATGACCTTGGGGGTCACGTGACCTTGGGATGACCTTGGTTACGCCGACGGCGACGCCGACGCCGCTCAAGCCGGAAACGGGCGCCTAAGAGCTGCGCTCTAAAAGAGCTACAGCTATAGCACTGCACGGGCCGGAATTTCTAGGCCCGGCCCGACCCGGCCCGGTAGAGACACGGCCCGGGCCCGGCCGGAGCCCAACAGAATTTTTAATTTCTACGCCCGGCCCGACCCGGCCCGGTGGATACACGGCCCGGGCCCGGCACGGGCCCGATAAAATTATATCGGGCACGGACGTCCATTTTTGATTGGACGGTTGGTAACACGGCAGGACATAGGTCGATTCTATTGGTCATTTCGAACCCGGAAAGATTCTAGAAGAAAAGAAGAGAATCGCCATCTCGCTAATGCATCTTCAAAAGGCGGCATGAACAAAAAATTTATCTAGGGTGCGCAAGCTTATCCTTGGTGGCATAGTAAGGCCCCCACAGAAAGTAAAACGTCGAGGTCACGTTTCAGAGCGCAGCTCTTAGGCGCCCGTTCCCGGCTTGAGCGGCATCGGCGCCGCCGTCAACGTCGGCGTAACCGCGCGGTGCATTATGGGAAATGTCCCATAATGCACCGCGCGAGCGGGGTCACGTGACCTCGGGGGGAGGGGGTCACGTGACCTCCACCCCCGAGGTCACGTGACCCCCCTCCCCCCCGAGGTGCATTATGGGAAATGTCCCATAATGCAGCGCGCGAGCCCCCCCCCCCCCCTCGGGTCACGTGACCCCCCCCCCCCCAAGGTCACGTGACCCCCCCCCGGAGGAGATTGAAGAATGAGGGGAGGAGGAGGAGGAGGGGTATACCCTCCCCTGAGTACCCTTCCCCCCTCCTCCTCAAGAGCTGCGCTCCAATTCGGCGTTACGGGTACTTGTAAACGGCTTTCACTTTTTTGAAGAACATTTGTATTTGTTGAGCATTTGGCGATATTTACGACATTTCTTTTTTCTTCTTTTTTTAGTTTGAAAAGCAAAGAAAAGCGACAATCATTTCGTGCCCTCCGACCGGAGTGCCCTCGTTTTCTTGCGCGCTCTATCCTACACTGCTGGTGGAGGCCATATGTTTTCTTTTATCCGCTTGGAGGCTTTCTAACTGCAAGACTCCTTTTTGTTATTAGAGAGTTTTAGCAGATCGTTTTTTCGCCCCGATAACGACGCCCGATAACGGTACGATGCATGCCCAAGGCAGCCGGAGGGGAGAGGAGGTATCGTTATTGGGGCGAAAAAAACGATCTGCTAAAACTCTCTAGTATTTCTAGCGACACTGTAGTGACTTTTCACTTCGCTTTTCTTGTTTTCAATGAACCTAAATGACTAATGAGCAAACTTTTTGCTATCAACAATTTAGAACTTACGACAAAAGACTGACAGCCGAGGCACGGCCCGGGCCGGCCCGGGCCGGCGCGGGCCGGCGCGGGCCGAAAACATTTTTGTTCAAGCCCGAGCCCGGCCCGGGCCCGAGAAAATACGTGCAATCCGGCCCGAGCCCGGCACGAGGGCCGAGCTCGGGCTTTCGGGCTGGCCCGGGCCCATGTAAACAGCAACATCATAAAAAAAAGAAGACAAATCCAGTTAAGGGGAAGAGACCATAAACAACCTTTGGCACTTCATATTTCATCATTATTATTTTTTTAGAAGTATTCTGACTTTAGTTGCATCAAAAGTGTACCGACCGCTTAATAGATGGCGCCGCAGTATAACCGCCAACACGGCAGCACCAACGAACAAAAACAACCTCCGGCGACTGTTTTTTTTTCTTTTTTTTTTTTATAGTTTCTCAGGCATGCTCTTGTGGTCTGTGGCAGTCTAGCCCACTTCCTCCGAGACTAAAAGCCTAATTTCTCCACTTCCTGCTGCTCGTTTAGACGGTGTCTAACAGTAACCGGGAAATCCTCGTTGTCGACCCAACTTCCAAGAAAAGCCTCGCTGTCAAACTCGAGCGACATCACGCATCATGGGGCTCTCGTAGGCATTAGCATTCGTAATTTTCAAGTTACAGGGATGTTATTCCTCCCGTCGAAGCAAACAGATGACGGCAAGACCCGTACCCTCCCTCAAACACATACATACACAAACAAAAACACAAACAGAAACAGACACACACACACACACACACACGTAGACACGCACACGTATACACATACGCAAACACGGATGCACGCAACCGCGCACACACACGCGCACATACACTCATAAACACACGCATACGCGCAGGCAATCACACACACACACACACATACACGCGCGCACATACACGCACTCGGATACACGCACACATGCGCACATACACACGGGCACACGCACGCACGCTCGCACACACGCACACACAAAGTATCCCGCTTTCTTTACGAAGGATGGCGACCGGCGTGTAGAATAGACGATTTCTGCGATAGCACCTTGATATACAGTCGGCGACCTGCCGATGCTACGATACGGAAGCAGTAATGCAGAGCGTGAAGCAACCGGCTCCGTCGCCATAGGCATCCAACGCACAACACAACGCAGAAAGGACCTGCGGAGCGAGCGAGGTATAGCGGCGCTCGAAGTTAACGCGGCAGTAATGCGTGTCGAATGACTCATCAATATTCAACCCGGAAGCAGTTCTTGGGCAGAAAGCTTGATAGTACCGCTGCGATACGCGCTCGCGTATGATACTAATTTGACTACATCATTAAAGTAAATAATAATAAGCGAGCAATGGGGAGTTTAATTGGGACCATGTTTATCGAACCGGTAGGAAGCCACGCCGGATTATGAAATCAAAGAATATGCAGGTGGTTTAGTTTTCATTCGTATATATTTCTAAATACGCGTTAACTTCGAATAAGCCACAGAAAATAAATGCGGGTGCTACTAGCCAAGAAACTCGGGACAGTAATTGGGTTATTCTCCCGAAGATTAAACATTTAGGTTCATGAAAAATTAACTTTGCGACATTGACTTCAGTTTATTATTTACTTGTGAGCAATGGGTTAATAATTTGTTATTTTCATAGAAAACACAGCTGAGCTCCCAGATATTTATTTATACCGTTAACGACAAATACTGTAGAACGTACACAAGATAAAATGAGCGACAGGTATTTTACGGCTTTATATGTTTTTTTGCTGATCAGAATATATTGTATGTTTATTTTGCAATAGTATTATTTGTAATGAAATACTTCGAAGGTATAGACTCATATTGTGTGTTTAGATTAGGAAATATTCTTGCGAGGGCTGCTTGTTTCGCAAAAGCTGCTTGAAATGTGCCACCGTGGTCGGTTCAAAAATAATTAAATTGATTTTAAAGAACACTATTATATGTTTGGGGGCATGCCCAATTTTTCGCGAACAGTGCAGTACCTTCACACAAACCGAAAAATAATTTTATCCCGCAAAAAGTATACAGTAACAATATTTTCCGAATACCGAAGCTTTTTTTTTTTTTTTTTCGGGAAGGATGCTTGCGGTTTGGTGTGTATTGGTCTTGTATTTCGTGATGTCATTAAAAAATATAATTGGCTATGAATGAAGCAGCATCGCTAATAAAAACAAAAACGAAATAACAATAAAAGTTTTTTTTTTTTTTAGTTTCTGCGATTGACGCGTTTTGCTATTTACTCGCGACACAACTGACCGTTACACAACTGACAATTCAGGCAAAGTTATTTTTTTATAAAAACGAAAACTCACAGTTTGCATTTAATATATTTAACACCACAAAAACGCATGTCTGTTTTGTCACTGCAAGTTATTTATCGTCGAAATGTTATAAAAATAGCGCATAAAATATATGTTACACCACTAACAAATCAAAAAGGACCGCATCTATGTTTATTTATTCCTAAGCTTATAAAAACTGAGGTTTTAGCCCAGCGTGAATGTCGCTTGTCGTAAGACTTTCCTAGAACGTGTTAAACACTGGGCACACATAAAAATTAAATATGGTTGGCAGAAGTTTTTAAATAAATGTGTATATCCAGGTCGGTCACACTTGTTTCTTTTTAAAATTCGCAAAAAGTATAAATACTTTAGCAACACTGGACACTGAGATCATTTCATAAATTGGAGCTGACGTGAGTGTATGATTTTTCAATCAAAAGTATAAACGTTTACTTTGCTAAAACAAAAGTTTACGCCTCTGAAATGTGTAAGCTAGTTAGCAGATACAAAACAAATGCTAAATTACACGTAGGGCGCAATCTAAACTCAGTTTGTTTTAAAATTGTTTGAATAATGAGAACTTGCAAATAATTGTTATTAGGACGCCCTGATGCTATGCTATACTTTTAGGAATGATGGGAGGAAGGCGTTTGAAGGTTGCTTGACAGTCACATTAATGTTTAATTTTCGGCAGAATGGCCCAATTATTTCTAGTGGCTATGCAGTCAAAGAAATGGGCGCATGGGCGCTCGAGCGTCTTGAACGCCGATTGAAACTGAGCACGAGAACTCTTAATTCACTCCTTCTAAAATGCCAAAGAAATGCGGAGCTATGCGGAGAGGCGGAAACATGCGCTACAAAGAGCAGAGTAGCGGGTAGTTATATCGATTGTTGTAAATAATTACAGCCTGAATGGTTTCTTTTTACTACGAGATTCGTCCATTCGACCATTAAAATTCGATTTTGAGGAATGACATCAGTGAAAAAGTAACAATATTGTAAAACAAAATTTATCGCTGAGGTGATCATTGCGGAAACGTGTGCTTTCAAAAAAGTGGATATAAAAGGCGGAAAAGCAATGGACAGAGCGAGTGATTGGTAAGCGCGCGCTCATGTTTGTCTTTTCGTGCGCTCCGTTTGTCTGTGTGATCTCTGTATATAATGCGTTCAGCCGATTGACGACATGTGTAATGGGTGTGTAATATGAAGTGTAGGAGATGCAATGCTAGGCGTGCGAGCAATGCAATGCAAGTATTTTTGTATCTTTTGAATTGGGCAATAGTTAGCGCCTATTCGCTTCTTGATCCAAGTGGCAACTAGATTTTTCGCGACAGTTAGTATTCGTTTCTAAATCAATGTAGTAGTTTCTTCTAGTTCTTGTGGATGAGGCTAGTTCCCGTTAATAACTTCCTCGGTTAATAACTGTTACGAATGCGCACGTCACTAAATACGGTTAATGAGAGGTTAGTAACATATTTGACAAACAGTTACTGACCTATAGACCGACACGCGGAGCAGCTCTGTTTACCAACACGGTCGGAAGGCCGCGCATGCGCGGTAGCTGTGTGGGCAAAAGCGGCGCGGCTCTCCGTGTTTTGGCCATTGCTTTGTGTGGCATGCTCTCGTTGTTGACGTTGTAGGGACGCTTCTAACTTTATTTGTGCGTCGTATTTCCTGGCAACGTATGTCGTATGCTATGCCCGACTATTTGAGCTCGCTACCCGAGCCTGAACGGCCGCGGTACCGAACCAAACTGTGCGTGGACGGCGTTGCCTACGAGGATCCGTACGCCGTAAACAAGGCCTGCTGGACTTCCGACGTGAAGTTGCTGCCACCGAAGTCGACGGCTCACGTCGTCGTTTATTTAGTTTTTTTCGCCAAGCCAGTTCACGGCCGGCACGGTGCAGGCGTACAAGTCTCTCGAGGCCTACGATTTCTTAGAGTCGGTTTCCGCACTGCCGGCGGGATCAGCAGACTGTGGGTTAACGGAAGTGTATTTAATAATTGATTAAATACACACAGCGTCTTGAAGTCAAGGTATGATATTTTTCCTACCCTCAGGACCACAAGGCATGAAAAGCGGTAACGCTTTGTCCGTTCTGCAGTCTTGGCGGTAACACCTTACAAGTAACGGCGTTACCAGGAACGCGTTACTTTTTTCATTAACGTAGTAACCTACTCGTTACTTTTCGAAACAGTAACGGGTAACATACTTACGTTACTCGTTACTACTTCCTAAGTCTTAAAAAAATTGCACTTCAATTATTTCCGTGTTTTTAGGCGCCAAGCCATGTTTTTCTTTGCGTTTTTTCTCGTGAGTATTTAGGTGAAACCGTAAAAAGAGATAAAGTAATTATGTTCAGTTTCTGCATGAACATGATGTTTCTTGATACATGTGCTTATGCATACCTGTATCGTCAAAAGTAAAACGTATTAAATCATAATTTAAAAAGTAACGCAGAAGTAACGTGCGTTACTTTTTATCGGTAGCGGTAACGCGTTAATTTTATTTTGAAGTAACGTAGGATGGTTATGCGTTCCTTTTATTTGCAAGTAACGAGTAACGTATCTCGTTACTTTTTTTTTGGTAACGCCTACAACACTCCCGTTCTGTCGCCGATTCCCTTCTGCCAATACCACCTAGAACACAAAGCCTGCGCGTTTCCTCCTCTAAACGTCATCACTAGTAGATCCCCTCAGCGCCCCCTAGGTAGCCCGGATGAGCACCGTCGTCTGCTACATCATCTGCGACATCGTCTGCTCCATCGCCTGCTTCAGTGGTTTGTGTACAGATAATGAAACAGATGCTCACGCCGAGTGTCTGTTGCTATAGCATACGATGAAGTTAGACGTTCACGTGGAGCGTCAAATGCATGAGTGAAAATGCCTTACTGCTGTGCGAAGGGCTGCAAAGCTCTTCGCTGGACGCTGGCACTGGACGCCATTTTCGAGGGCGCTGTTCATACTCCGGGTCGCTGCTTTGAAGCGTTCTTCCGCAGAACGAGCGAGCGCGCTAGAAATGCTCGTCTCAAAGCAAGGAGCGCGTGCTTGCTCGCGCTTGTGGCCGAGGGAGTGTTCGCGTGCGCGTTGCAAATGAACTGGAAGCTCGCAATCAGCTCGCGCTCAGCAGTCACGCACACAGCTGTGGCCGCAGGCAACGTTGGCCGCAGGTGAATGCAACGTAGTTGCGACGCGGCCCATACCCTCGTCAAGCTTCAGCCTGTTTGCCGCTTGGGGCGTGTCGGGGATCTACTAACGAAACGTCATGCGCAGGCCTTGTATTCTAGGTGGTATTGCTTCTGCTGGGTAGCACGGGTGTAGCGAGCCTCCGACGAGCGCTTGGCCGGTGCTTGTGCACGAACACCGTGGGAACAAAATCCGGGTGGTCTTGATCAGACGACGGTTTCCCTGCACATAAGCAAGCCTCGGGACGGAGATTGAAATGGGAGCCGCACTTGCCTTCAAGAAAGTGCTTGCTGCACAAACGGTCGTTCGCGCGAGGCGACCATTATTTTCGACCCACGGATATCATCCACCTTCTATATATGCTTTTCAGAGCGTGCCGGCAACTTGTGGAAACTCACTCCGCTACTTTTCTTGTACATTTCGGTGCAATTAACGGCAAAACAGCTTCGCGGCATGCTGAAATGCTCTGACGCCCACGCGAAACGTGCGCCCTTTTGCCCACACCAGCCGGCTCCGGCGCGATCGCAGCGCCGCCGCAGCTCCGTGACGTCAAGCCCGCGTGGTCGGTCTATACTTAGTAAGTACTATACGTCCTTTTTTCTTAGAGTGGTGAGTGCAGCAATTTAGTCCTAACCCACTCGATGGCCGAGTGGGTTAGCGCAATTTAGACCTCAGCTCGAAGCACGTGAAATTAAAACTCGTGCAGCAGAACCAATCTTCAACCCTGCCCTTTTCGAACTGGACGAGCATCGAACCGGCGTGCGGTCGTGTGTTACTACCGCGTGCTGCACGTTAAAGACCGCAGGCTAGCAGTAGTGCACTGGCTAAATCTCTCATCTAGAGCTGGACACCGAACACCCATTAAGGCTGACTATACTTCCGCCTGTATAAACATACATACACCACAATCAATATTATTTTTTTTCGCGTGCTTTGTGGAAAAGTAGCCGCTCCAGTCTCTTTAGAGTGCACTCTACTAGGTATCGTTCAGGGCAGGGTTTGCAGCGTCCCACCCAGTATAAAAACCAGGAGAGAAGAAGAAACAAAAAACTTGAGGAATCATTGACCAATATCTCACAGCCTTTTTCGCGAATTCAAAAAATTTATTAGGTTTCTAATATTGACATTACCTACAAACAGTTCAATAAAAAGGTAATAATCATATATTAGTTAATTGGTTGAATTAGCGTGACGGTTATCCCGCTATTTTTGTGTTCACCGAGGCCGATAACACAAACAGTGCAGTCGTTATCCACACAAAGGTCACGCCTTAAAAAAAAGTTTGAATTAAAAAGAGACATGAATAAATTCTTCGAAGAAAAAAATCACCAGATATTCAAAATGACCAAACTTAAATCCCCCCCCCCCCCCCCTTGTCCTGGCAACAACCGAGGAGTGAGGAACACAGGCGATATTGACGACAAGAAAGTTTACTATACACTCACTTCAATTATTGTGTTCGCATCGCCGCGGGCCGCACGTCGAGCGGCGAACAAATAAAAGCAACAGGCCTAAAACTCTCAAGCTTGTTCGAAATTGTATCGAGAACTCGAACGATTCGAAGCGAGCATGATTCTCCTTTTCTCCTCCGGTCCTCCCCACCGTGAGGTCGTCTCCGCAGTGGAGCAGCGAAGCGTGTTGCCAGAATGTTGGTCAGAACCGAGTTGTGTTTCAGGCTGTTCCCGATGAATCAATCGGAACGGACAATTACTTAGGGGAGCGGCGGCCATTACCTCCTTTCGCGTCGTTTCCTATCGTCGCCAAGACGGGTTGCCCTCCCTGCCCAGGCGCCGGAGAAGAGAGGTTGTGCAAGGGGAAGACCTAGTTTGCGAGCACACCGGCGAAACGGAATTATTTGCACGAAAAAGAGGCCCCAATACATTTGGCGCACTCTGCCAATTCTCATGAGAAGACTGAACACGTTGTGGGACATCTGCCACGCAGAATATCTCTCGTTACGGTCTGTAGAGTAGCGACAACAGCGCTGGCCGCCAACACGAACCCAGTGTAAATTGTGTTGTGCGTATGTGTGGGAAGTTAGCCAGCCCTACTGCGGGTGTAGTGTCTTCACTGTAGCCTACAGGCGATTGCAACCGTTGATTGCAACCAAGGCCCCTGGCCGCCGCCATGTCTCTGCAAGTGCGGACAAGCCCACGCAATTTCAAGCTCGTCAAAGTTATGTTCACGCGTAAGCTTCCCGTGCTTGCACTCATGGGGCACCAGTCGGGGCTCTATAGATGAGAAATCTAGCCAATATAAATATCACTGCTATGCCCATGGACAACTTGCTGTGACTGAAAAGTCAAAGATTACGAGAGCATGTACTTGAGCGCCAGTTAAAGCTCCACACGCGCAGTCCTCTCGTCGGAAATTCCAAAGAAAGTTGTCCACAAGTATCGACATTTCCAAAAAAGGGTTCCGGGTCGGTTCCATTTTCAGTCCTCGTGCGTATGGCGCGTAATTTGCTCGCTTTCCGAAGCGACCAACATGCTCGTGCTGGGCTTAGGAAATCGCACGCTGGGCTGTGTGCGCGACTGCTGAGCGCATGCTGACGCCGAGCTTCCGCAGCTCTTCTCCAACGTGCATTCCGCACCATC
Source organism: Ixodes persulcatus (assembly GCA_013358835.2). Taxonomy (NCBI): domain Eukaryota; kingdom Metazoa; phylum Arthropoda; class Arachnida; order Ixodida; family Ixodidae; genus Ixodes; species Ixodes persulcatus. Next base: position 449,215 of record JABSTQ010009789.1, on the reverse strand, counting down.
AAGATTGCTGGTCTCAGCAGCCTATTAATGTGAGCTCATTCTGAGCATGCACACTAAAGAGCACCCGCAAATATGGCGTCCAAGGAAGTATTCACTGGCGGCCATAGCTGTGTGCGCGACTGCTGAGCGCGTGCTGATGGCTAGCTTCCAGGGTTCTTTTGCAATGTGCATTCCACACCGTCAAAATGGCCAGTCTTAGCAGCCTATTAATGGGGGCTCGTTCTGAGCATGCGCTCTAGAGAGCACCCACAAATATGGCGCCCAGTGAATACTCCTTATAGGAAGTATTCACTGGCGGCCATAGCTGTGTGCACGACTGCTGAGCACGTGCGTGCTGATGCCGAGCTTCCGCAGTTCTTTTGTAACGTGCATTTCGCACCCTCAAGATTGCCGGTCTTAGCAGCCTATTAATGTGGGCTCGTTCAGAGCATGCGCTCTAGACATCACCCACAAATATGGCGCCCAGTGAATACTCCTTATAGTATGGTGAATTTAACGTGCGTCACGCAGTAGTGATACGCGACTGCGTGGAGGTACGACGCTCATCCACATCGAAACGGGCAGGAGTGAGGATTGACGCCAGAACCCCTGGATTCTGCAGCCCGAGCTTTCGCTTGTGACGCGCTCCGAGCTGTGGTGCATTGGCACATTCGCCACCCATACTCGCCAAACTCGGTGCCCTCGAACACTAGAACTTTAATAAACAGAATACTTTCCCATCATCTAGGAGCAAATCCCGCCTAGGGCGCCTCAACACCCCTTTTGTTTGAGGTGATATCATTCTTTGTAGTACCAATGCCGACGGAACGCACGCACGGGGAAAAATAGAAATAAATATCAGTAAACGAAATGCCGCCGTAACACAGTTTTGATAAGAGATCGTGCATAAAGACACTCTTTCACCTGCTCGTAAAAAAAGAGTAAAAAATTTCGCTACGAAGATGGTTTGATATTACCACCCTAAGCATGTAAGCACCCTAGTCCAGCCATCTTGTCTTATCTCCGACATCGAACGCAATCCTTATGGCGTGTTCGCACTTGCGGATTCGCGGGCGGATCCGCGCGGGCGGAAAGTGAATTTTGGAGCCTGGCGGCGAAATAGGATCGTCGCTGGCGGATAATCTGGTCAGTTCGAGATCCATATCCAGATTTTCTGCCAGCGACAAGTCGATTTCGCCACCCGGCTCTACAATCCATTTTCCGCCTGCGCGGATCTGCCTGTGAATCCGAAAGTGTGAACACGCCATTAGTACACGCGTGCAGCGTGAGAGTTCGAGTTGGCGAGAACAAACAAGACTCGAAAATGACGGGCCGAGAAAGTCTCTTTCGAATGCCTGACGTCGAAGCACGCGCTCCTTGGCTTCCGTCATGCATTGACTACGCGTGCAGCTCGAAGCCCACGAGACGTGTTGCCGAAGGTGGAAAGCTCGTGCTGAAGGCGGCACAACTGTCAGACCTCCCTGCCGTTCTTATACTCTCAGTCGTTATATTAAGAAAAGTACGTTTCCGAAGCCCGGCATTCCTCACTAAAAGATAGAGATAGAGAGTATACGTTATATTGAATCCCCAAGTCTGGTGCCCGTGGTCTTCGCATAGCACGTGTGCGTATCTGTGTGGGGTGCGCCGCTAATATACACCAACTTATGTTTACAAACAAACCGGAGCGCTCCTAGCGGACGCCACCGGCGCCGCGCATGCGCGATGGGGTGTGGGCAAGAAGCTCGCCGTCGCCCATAAACAAACCATTGAAATGCGAAGTTATCGGTGTCGGTGTGAGTCCCCCTGCCCTTTTTTTTCCGTTCGAATTGTTGATTCTACGTCTTCCCGGCGATGTCTGACTACTTGAGCGGCGTCAGCGAAATTACCGAGGCTCGTTACACCGCGAAACTTCGCGTGAATAATGTGACATGTGGCGATTCATTCCGCGTGGACGCCGCAGTAAATACGCTAAAGCTTGATTCGCATGATGAGATTTCGCTCGCGATTTTCAGTCGCGACGGCCGCTCGGGCAGCAAAAGCGTGAACCGTAGCTGAGATGATCGACGTCGATACTGAAAATCGCAAGCAGAATGGGACCAAGTGAATTAGGCATAACAAGTCGGTGACGGTCACTGGTAACAATGATCAACATCTCCTTGTATCCACTGTTTACATCGAGCCTCCTTACCAACCTTCAAACTTAGTCTATTGAGGCCTGCACTTACTTCTTATCGCAAGGACCGGGCCAACATGTGTTCTACGGGCCGGCATCGTCTAAGAGAGCAGACGACAAGCAGTAACGTTTGAAAGAGCAGACGACAGTTCGAACGATCAGGTGGCCGTTTGAACTTGAAGACGCACTGAACGGAGTCCGCAGGTGGTCCGCACAACCTGACGGTTTTCTGACGTTCATGTCGGAACAAAACAAATAAATATGATGACCACAAGTATCCGTGAATTCAACCCAAAGTGCTTCCCGCCCAAGCAATCGTTGTCCGACGGCGTCTGCTTTTCCCTTTTCACGGCACACATCCAGATTCTCGGACGACCCGAGCACGTGAAAACGGACCTTCAAACCTTTCTAGACTCTTTTGGTACGGCCCCAGTCGCGGCGTTTTGACGAGAAGGCAGTCTTTTGTCTGGTTCCTTTCAAAACAACGCGGGAATACACGTCTGGCAATGGGGACTTCAGCCCACTATAGCCAAGTCTAGCCAAGTTCCCCCCATACCCACACCGTTGCCTACCCAGATAGCTGTGCTGCCAGAACTAGCCGGTATTTCCTTTCTAAGCCGCTAGACGGTGTCGTCGGCGCCGCAATTCTCAAGATGGCGGCGCCGTTAAAGAAAAGGGGCGCGACTGCTGAGCGCGTGCTGACGCCGAGCTTCCGCAGCTCTTCTCCAACGTGCATTCCGCACCATCAAGATTGCTGGTCTTAGCAGCCTATTAATGTGAGCTCATTCTGAGCATGCGTACTAAAGAGCACCCACAAATATGGCGTCCTGTGAATACTCCCTATTGGGGAGGAGATCGAACAGTCACGCCTCTAGCGGTGCGCTTCAGCTGTGGGGACAACAAACCATATTTTCTTGTTTGTTTTTGATCCGAGAGATCGAAGATGACGATTCGAAGGCCACTCCTCGTGCGACCAAAGCACTGGTCAGAGCGAAGCGCTCGTGCCCAGACCGTGCTCGGCCAGGTTCAATTTCTTTGTTATGCTGTGTTGGTAAACACCGGGCTGTGGGGACAACAAGCTCGATAAAGCGCCCCCTATAGTTCGATCTCCTGCCCAATAGTGTGGTGAGTTTAACGTGCGTCACGCAGTAGTGATACGCGACTGCGTGGCGGTACGACGCTCATTCAGATCGAAACGGGCAGGAGTGAGGATTGACGCCAGAACCCCTGGATTCTGCAGCCCGAGCTTTCGCTCGTGACGCGCTCCGAGCTGTGGTGCATTGGCACATTCGCCACCCATCCTCGCCAACTCGGTGCCCTCGAGCCCTAGAACTTTAATAAACAGAATACTTTCCCATCATCTAGGAGCAAGTCCCGCCTAGGGCGCCTCAACACCCCTTTTGTTTGAGGTGATATCATTTTTTGTAGTACCGATGCCGACGGAACGCACGCACGGGGAGAAATACAAATAAATATCCGTAAACAAAATGCCGCCGTAACACAGTTTTTGATAAGAGATCGTGCATAAAGACACTATTTCACCTGCTCGTAAAAAAGAGTAAAAAATGTCGCTACGAAGATGGTTTGATATTACCACCCTAAGCATGTAAGCACCCTAGTCCCGCCATCTTGTCTTATCTCCGACATCAAACGCAATACACTATCCTTATGGCGTGTTCGCAATTACGGATTCGCGGGCGGATCCGCGCGGGCGGAAAGTTAATTTCGGACCCTGGCGGCGAAATAGGATCGTCGCTGGCGGATAATCTGGTCAGTTCGAGTTACCCATTATGGTGACTTTTGGATAAAAGCGTCCTCTCGTGTTTTTTTTTTTTTTTTTAATAATCCGGTTTTGATGGGCGGGGGTGGAGTGTTGTTTCTGAAGTCTCTGATGGCTCCTTGGCTATCCGTTCGGATGGTGATGGGATCTTTCCCGACGTGTGAGATAATAGATTCGGCTATAGGTTGGATTTCCAGTGCGGTTGGGGAAGAGGGTTGGTGTGGCTGTGGTTGTTTTCGGTTCGGGAGCCTACTACCGCTGTGTTGCCGCTCTTTGTGTCGCAGTAGCTTGCATCCGTGTAATAATCTGTGATGGCGATGTCTGTTGAATCACTGTTCCGCTCAATGCGTTTCTTGTGTTGGTCTCTTCGGCCTTGGTTGGCTTCTGGGTTCTTCGGAATGGGTTTAATTTCAATTCTGCAAATCCGGTCCCACGGGGGTGGTTGTTCTGAGATTGAAGGTAGTGTGGAGTTGTCGTATCCCGTGCTCAAGAGCGAGGCTCTGCCTTGTTGAGATGTTTGAAGTCGTTGCTGCTGGGCTGCTCTGTGCAGAGTTATTCTTTCTTCGAGAGTGTTGAAAAGTCCAGCGTCTTGAAGTTTTTTTAGGGGTGTGTATCGGGGAATTCCTAGCGCGAGTCGGGTCACCATTCGTAGTTGTGTTTCTAGTTTTTTAGTCTGTGTTTTGGTTAGGCTCAAGTATAGTGCGGCGTACATGACTCTAGATGCGATCGGGACTTCTATGGTCTTACAGTAGTTCATGTTCTTTGAGTCCGTGCTTCTTTCCGGTTATTCTTCCCACCATGCGTGTGATTTAGTTGATTTGGTTGGTAATTATCTTGGTTCATGTGTCGAATTTTCCATTCTGTTTGAGGTAAAAACCGAGTATCTTGATGCACTTTTCTCCTGGGATGTTGTTCCCAACTAGCATGAGCCGTATGGACTCCCGTGTTTTTTCTGCGTCTTTGGTGTTGCTGTTGATAACTACTATGAACTTCGATTTTTCAGGGGAGCACTTGAGTACAAGGGTGCGAGTGTAGTCTTGGATGCTGTCCAGTCCTCTTTGAATAATGTCCTCCTGGTGGGCTCGGGATCCTCAGTTGCTCCACAGGGTAATATCGTCTGCGTACAGGCCAAAGTGGAGGTCGGGTATGGTTTGGAGGAGGATTGGTACGTCCTTTGGAGCGAAGTTCAAAAGTGCAAGAGAAAGGATTGCTCAATATGGTACCCATGTATGGAGGGGAAATTTGGGGCTAGTGTAGTCTCCTATCGTTATCTCAATGGATCTGCCTGTGAGGAAGTCTCGGATGTAATTGTAGAGTTTATTACCCGGCCTTGTCTGTCCTAATTTATCTCAAATTTCATGATGTGACACATTATCGAAACTTTTCTGTATGTCGACTCCAGCTATGACGCGGGTCTGTGCTGTGCTGCCGCGGTCGTACACGTTGTGGTGAAGGCGTATCATGGTGTCTTAGTAGATACGTGACGGCGAAATCCGGTCATGGCGTGGTGTAGAGTGCCTAAGTTTTCTAGATGCTATTCAAGGCGTTGTAAAACCATGCGTTCTGCAAGTTTTACTATGCATGAAGCGCGTGAGATTGGTCTTAGGTTTTGTTTTTATCTGATCCGGTGGTTTGTTGGGCTTAGGGATCGGGATGATCACTGCTTCTTTCCATTTCTGTGTGTTTCCCAAGCTTCGTTGATTTGTTTAAAGGGCCCATGAAACGAATTTTGGACTGCAATTAATCAATTTATATTGGTATTTTACTAATAGCACATCGTTCAGTGGGCCAAAAGAAAAAAGGTAGAAAGTCAAAAGCCTGACTTTCGGTACGAAAATTGGAAAACCACAGCGGACTATTTCGTACCTCCTTCCCTTCGTAAACTCGCTGCCATTTCTCTGTGATACATCCGCGGACCCCGCAGCGCGTCATCGGGACCCCGCAGCGCGTCACCGGGCCCAAACGAACGTCACACGACACCGGAACTTACTTAATCCGTTCACCCCTAAGCTGACATTGTGATGGAAGCTACACGCTTGCCGGACAAATCAGCCGCTCCCCTTTCATCACCTCACCTCATTCTCTGCGCGTGGGTATGCGCGAGAGGGCGTGATCACGTGGCAAAAGTGTGGCTGACCCAAGGAGCACGTAGCTTCCACAGCACTGTCAGCTTCGGGGTGAACGGGGTGGGGAAAGCAACTTTTGTCTGAATTTTGAGCGACGGGCTAATCTTCTAGGGGGAGAATAGATGTGTCCGGATTAGAGAAACGAGAGTCCGAGCAAGAGGTGACTCCCCCTTTTCGTCTTCTTGAACTGTTTGGTAGAATGCGAGATTTGTGAGTTGAGGAGGAAAGCTAAACAGGAAAAAGTTGGAAAAGCGTTTCATGACTCCTTTAAAGGGATGCTGAACCGATATCTGAAGTTTCCGAAATAAGCCCCGGACAAGCTTCCCGGGACCGCACTATACCTAAAAATGCTATTCATGTAAAGGGATGGAGATCGGATTATTATATTTCTTGGAATGACGACCGCTGATTGAGCCAGAAGCGCCAGAAGCCTCCGATGCGCGCGAGGCCCTGCAACGGAACTGACGTGAACAAGTCGAGCTGCCGACGCGCCACAGCGTGGAAGAAAGTTGCGCTTTGAATAATAGTAGACGGATGCCCGTCGCGTTGGAAGTTTGCCAACTAATCCAGCCAAGTTAGCTGCGCACTACCTGCCAGCCACCCTGCACCCTGCCACCCCCAGTCCACTTCTGCACCTGCGTCGTAGCGACGGCGGCGACTTTGGTCTGTGGGTTTCTCGGAGTTCGGCGATTTCTTTCCCGTCCTGATAATTTGGCCATGACGACGGCGACCACGGAGACTTCGACAGCGCTGATGTTTGATGCCGCCAAGATGCCGCTTGCTCGCGACGCTCGCTAGGCCGTTCGGCGCCGCATAGGTGTCGTGTCAAAAACGACATGATGAACACTGTTCGACAAATTTATCAGATAAAATTGCATTTCTTTTAAAAATATATCTCATCGTTTCGGGACGGGGTTCGCACGTCGCATTTCCGTTTCGTCGCGCCACCACGCGGCGTGAGCGCACGCCGGAGCCAACGAGGTAGGTTGGAGCCAACCGAGCCAACTTTGATGGCTCACCATAGCCGCGTTCTGCGTACTACAAGTTTGTTGTCGTCACGAAACGAGCTTTAAAAAAACTCACCAGGTGCACCTTAGAATATTTATTTACATAAATCATATAATTCAGACTACTTTATTGTTTCAAGTACCGTCATTTAAGAGCCATTTGTGTGCTGTAAATATCAAAACGACAAAGAATTTTGATTCTGTTTTTCAGTTCAGCATCCCTTTAAGGGGGGAGTCCAAGTAGTTTTCCGGTAGGTTCTTGATCATGGGCTACGTTATGCAATCTTTCCCAGGTGTCGTATTTCTTGTGATGCCATACTAAGCCGCGAGCTTTTCTTTGCTGAAAGAATAATTTATACCAGAATTCTCGTCATCGGAGTCCTCCCCGGGGTATTCCGGTGGAGGAGAGCGGTTCGGATTCGTTGGGTAGAGGCCTCCCCTTTAATTCTCGGGCTATATACTCTGGTGGCTTGTTTTTTACAGCGGAGCTGTTAAGGGCTAGGTTCCCCAGGATCGTGTCCGTGTATGTCGACACAAACCTATCTCGACAGCTACCGCCATCTATAAGCGACGGCGCAAGCACACAACTAGTAGGGTTTCCGCAGTCACTCGTAGATGGCTCAACCTTTCCAGCTATAATAGAAGAATGGATAGTTGGGCGCGTTGGTGGAAATTCATCGTAGGAAACAGCGCGAAAAACAGACGACGACGAAGACGAAGCACACAGTGTATCGAGTACAGCTCCGCTGGTCTTCCTTCTTCACGAGAGTGGAAAGGCTGAACTTTTTTTTTTTTTTTCGTTTCATTTGGAGCCGTTTTAAGCTCTGTCGGGGTTTGCCATGTCCGAGGAGTGTTCGCAGTATTTGTGATACTTGAGGTGTGGGTAACTGGTCATTTAAGCCATCGCACACTTGCAGCCAGTTTTTGGGAACTAATTCGTGTGCGTAATCTTGAGCTTCTTCTGTGGTGAGCTGGGTGACTTTCTTTAGGCGTTTGTTGGTCTTTTTTTTTTTTCCAGCATTTGACCAATTTTTGTCTCCTGTCCCATAGCTCAAGTAGGTGTCTGCCTTCCGTCGTGGCAACGTTCTTTGTGAAATTTTTATGTGCTTGCTTGACTGATTCAGCCCATTCTGATGTTGTTTTTCTTTTGGGGAACTCTCCGTTTACCAGCAGTTCTCTCATTTTCTTCCATTTGGTAGTGTGTGCGGTCCGTCCTTTTGAATTCTTTTGTGATCCCTGTTCATGCTCCAGAGTGATGATGATGCTGTGGTGATCGCTGCCTAAATCTTCTATGGAGCTCTTCCATTCGGGTTTGTTAGGGCCTGTGTGCCTTGTCAGATCTGGGTTGGTGCATTTTTCGACACTGCTGCCTGTACGGGAGGGCAAAGTTGTGTCGCTCAGAAGTTTGAGTAGGCTTCGGGTAGTTTCGTTTTCTAGTTTTCGCCCGTTCGATGTTCTGTGCACCATAGCCCCATGCGACGTTGTGGCTATTGAAGCCGCCTGCAATGACTATATATTTTCCTTTGTGTTTCTTTCTGACTTCTTTGATCTATTCTGTGAGGGATGTCTGGTGGTCCAGAAGGTGTTAATGATTACTGTCCTGGATTTGCCCTTTTGCAGTTGGCATTCTACTGCTAGCTGTCCTCGTATGTTCATGTTGTAATGGTGCGATTCTAATTATATATCGTGAATGTAATTAACCACGTATGTGGTAACCATAGTGGCTGTTTGTTTTGTTTGAGTAAGGGGGCAGACAGGAGTAGGTCGGCGTTTCCGTGTGATGCTAGGTTGTTTGAATTTATGGTTTCCTGGTAGTGTGAAGTCGCCGATTGTTACCTGGAGAAGTATGATGTCAGGTTTTGTAGTTGCTTGTTCGATCTGTGGGATGAGATGGCTCTTTTTCCGCCGGAAGCCTTGGCAGTTGCATTGCCGTATCGTGGACTTATGTATGTTAGGTTTGTCTCGCATTTGTATGATATCGTTAGTCATCGTTGACCATGAGGCTCTGTTTTTGCTGTTCTTGGACGATATTTTGCTTGGTGCGTCCAGGTTATCGTTTGTTTTCTGTATTCTCCTCTTCCTGTTGGTTAGCATTTCGATTTGTGTGTGAATTTGTTCTATCATGAGCAATTGTTCTTGAAAGTGTTTGGAAAGTGAAACGTGTTTTGAGACAGTCACATACCTGGGAATGCACGCCCGGTATTTCTATTGCGGTTGCTACCTGCTCCATTTGTTCTGTGTGGTGCAGTTGGGTGTTATTATTGCCTTTGCTTCTTAATCCTAGCTACATCGCTAGTGTTCGGTCATTCGTGGTGGGGGATTCTTTTGCCCTTTCTAGTGCTTGTTTGTATGTTTAGGATATTGTGGCTGCTTTCCGTTGTGCAGTCTGCGCGTGAGATGGGGAGGGGTGTGGGTCACTCACCCTTCGGTTTCTCGTTAGAGCGCTGTGGCTCCGAGCACCGGCCCGGAATGTGCAAGGCTGTTGGGTTGATGCTTTTGTTATCCAGGTGGTTTGGTTCGTCTCGACCCCACTTTCTATGTTGCGGGGTATCGGTTTTCTTGGTCTGACAGAAAGTTGCTCCCTGGTTTTGGGTCCAGGGCTTGAACTCTCTCGGCGTAGTTTCTGAAATCTGTTGTTGATTGGAGTAATATTTTGAAGCGGAGGCCATTTTTGCTGGTCCCGAGTGTTTGTGAGGCGGAATTTGCGCTCTTTGTTTCTTTTGTAGTCTTGCCGGTGTGCTGGGCAATTGGGGTCTTTTGGAGAGTGTTCCCCTTTGCAGTTTTTGCAGTGGGATTCACATTGATGTGGTGCTTCCACTCCTGTCTCCAGTGGAAACTCCATGCTGCAGGTAAGTACATGTCACACTGATGTTGGTTTTTGGACATACTTCCGCCTAGTGGCCTATAGAGAGGCAGAGGTAGCATGAGGTGCTTTGTGGCTGATGTGGGTGTACGCGCATAACGACGTGGTCGTAGAAGACGCATCTGGGCAGACGTGTTCCTTCGAAGGAAAAAAAGCGCTGTGTATGTGCTTCCGTGGTGATATATGCTGATGATTCTTGGTCTGTCGGTTTCGAGTTTGCGTAGTAGTTCCTCCTCTGGGATGTTGGGGGCTATGCCATGGATTACGTCTCTGCTGTCCGCGTTCCCGGTTGCTAACTAGGTTCGCCCTGAGCAAGCGGTTCTGCCCAGTCGAATGATGTCGATCTTCTGTAATTTGACTTGTGCCGTGCCACGGTAGGTGTCTACTGCGATCAAGTTCTGGGCGACGCGAATTTTGACGTTTGTATCGCCTCTTTCAGCTGTGCTGAGACCAGGCACGTAGCTATGATTTTGTTTCGGGGGGGGGGGGGGGGGCGCCCATGACAAAATACTGTATGAGGGGGGGGGGGAGAGGAGATCCCAGCAAAATGGAAGATTTCAGGGGGGGGGGGAGAAGAACCGGGCCCCATAGGAACCCCCCCCAGGCTACGTGCTTGGCTGAGACCCTCTGCTTCTATGATCGCCGCCCCGGTCTCGGCTGGCCGGGGAGATGTGGCTAGGGTTCGTTGCTCCGAGAAACTTGATAATGGTGGTACTATCATTGTTTGTGCGGTTTTTCTGGTAGGAAATTTGAATCCAAGATTGAGGCATATTTGCTGCTGATTTTTGAGTCCTCAGGGAATGATTCATGTCTTCTTAGCGCCTGGGTGTCAGCGGTGGAGTGGCGGAAAAATCCTCTTCTGGGTCGAGCTTTCAAGGTATTCTCCAAGGAAATGCGGAAGTTACTACGTTTTGGCGCTAGTCGCGTATATTAGTCTGAAATATAGTCAGACTGTGATATTTATCCTATTTAAAGGTGCGTCAATATTTGTTAAATCAATTATGAACATCAATACGCAGCTGCACGCCAAATTTAGCAAATATGTATGGCTGAACATGTCGTGACGTCAAAAGCATGGTGACATCAGAGTCGCGGGCGTTGACTTATTCCCGGCTTTGATCAGCATGGTTGATGGTGCGTGCAAAGATCACCGTCGAGAAACTCAGCTTCCCTCGATACGTAAATCTTGTCATTCTTAGAACGAAGTTATTTTACTGAGACAGCAGTCAAAAGCTGAGGTGGCTCTCTTTGCCTAACGCTACGTCAGAGCTTCTGCTATTGCCAACGAAAACGCCGTGTTGTTTTTTGCTGGTGCAATCTGAGCAGTTGGGCTCTGCTTAAGATTGAATTACTTGTGTGTCAAAGGATTCAAAATTCGCATATAGTGCGGAAGATACTCCAAAAAGCATGATTAATACAATCTACTTGTTTTCTGAAACATGACATTTTACCCGACAATCCTTTTAAACCTTTCCAAACACTTATATACCATTCTTGTATATGTGTATTACAAATTTTGCTAAAAGGACGGTGCCATTTTTTATTGTATTTATTTCTTTTTGCCTGCTGACTACTGTTGGAGTTACCGTGCAAACTTGGACGTAGTTCAACTACTCTACTCAAACTACTGTAGTTTAACTACTTTTCCAAGTAACTTGGTAACTTGCAATTACAACTTTATTTGGGTAATTAGTAGTTTAATTTAACTACGTTTTTTAGGTAACTTCTACTCAAATTACTAACTAATTTCAAAAGCTAGTGCTAATTTTGCTCATCACGAAAGTCTGAGCGCAGAAATAAATAAGACGCCGGCAGATGAAGTGGCATTCCCGAACAAGGGACCCCCTCACATTCCGTTCCCACGCACTTATACTCGGCAGCCGTAGAAACTGCATCACAGGCGTCCTTGGGCCAAGGTGGCGACGAGCAGCCAAAACATAACACCGGCGCGCACGAACGCAGGAAGAGATTCTTAACAAGCCTTGGTCGGATATTGTCCTAATCCGGTAATGCACGAAGGTGCCGCGCCTCCAGCTGCAACCGTGAGACGGGGACACTCCAGGGGTTGTTGTTTTCATGTTGTCTGTCTTTAGTGAGTTCTGCCTCAAGCGATCTGGGGGTTCCAACTTCCACGGGAAGCTCTACTGGAATGACCTCGCAGCTGGGCGCCTGTTCCCATGGTCGCCTTGTCGTCAGCGCATACGCCTTTGCAAAGCCGGACTCCCCCGCGCACAAACGCAGACACGGATAATCCGTTCATGGGAGCAGCTTCCCGCTTCCAGCTGCAACTGTACGAGCAACGATGCTTGTTCACGTAATCTGTCGCGTCCTCCCGACTTTCCACGCCACGGAGACCTCCTGTTTGTTGAAAACGATTTACTTGTCAGGCGTGTCAGGCGCCGGCGAGGATTGCGATCACCCTGAGAGATCCTTTTGTTGGACCAGGCGTCAGCGGCGAATTATACTTCGTTTCATCTTGCGTTAAACCGAAAACAATTTTGTTCTTTTCAGTAGCGTAGCACTGGCACTACAACGTGACGCGCAGTCGGCCGGATGATTTCATCGGACGATTGAATTACGATTGCGATTGTACCCCGGACTAGCCTTACGGCTATGGGTCAAAAAAAAAAAGAAAAAAAGAAAAAGGAAGAGAGTTTGTTATAAAAGACCCTCTAGCCGAGGCAAACCTCACATGTTTACTCGCTTACCCGACCCTGCACAGCCTGTTTCTGAAATTTAACGCTGCTGTTCCATCCAGCGCGTCGATGGAACGTCCTTTTAGCTTGGCTTGGGACGTCTTTAGGAGGAAAAGGGGAAAACTCTCCTATCAGGAACTTTGAAAGACAATTGCTTCTGCGAGCGAATAAACTATTTTGGTGAAAACGCAAGCCATAAGATGACTGCATTTATTTTATGCTCACAGGGTTTTTCGCGGATCAAAACTGCTGTTCATTTTGCTACCACACAAATATAAAAAAGTAACTTCGAAAGTAACTTCAAAGTAACTCGGTATTTTTTTACAGTAGTTAGTAGTTTACTCAATTACTATTATAAATGCGTAATTTCTACTCTACTCCAATTACTTTTGGCGTCGATACTCAGTAACTTAACTTAACTACCTTTTTTGAGTAATTTGTACATGTCTAGAGTTACGTCAAAAGACACACTAGTGAGTTTTAGCATTGTGTGTACGAGCAAACGCAAGCACTCTGAGCTTGCGTTGGCGTTGCTTATTCCCCACTGCGCGTGCGCGGAGCCAAACCTGCGGTCTTAGGTTGGCGCATGGCGATAACACGCATGCGCAGCGTGAAGCACGCAACGCGTACGCAAACGCACAGCGCTTTCGTTTGCTCTTACACGAATGTTAAAGCTCTTCGGTGTCTATTTTTTCGTGTCTCTAAAACCGGGGTCGCAGTGCTCACATCATACAAAAGACAGTCTGCAAATACGAGTCACCGCAATACCCCTGGTTTGAACGCCGCGTGCCACGTTTTCCCCTTGAACTCATTGCCATGCGGCATTCGAAGCCCGGATCTCGTGGTGACTCGCGTTCGAATCTGTATGCAGACTGTCTTTTTTGTATGATGTATAAGCAGCGTGACCCCGACTCTACAGTGACCCGAAAGAAGACTACATGTCTTACATTAGAACTTCCAAGACACATGCATGTCTGAAGTAAAATTATAATTGTTATTGCTGTACTGCAGTTTCCGCAGCCCTGCCCGGAAGTTTCCACTAAGACTCGCCCATTGTCGCCAAAGGTCGCCTCTGGACCGGTCTTCCGAGAAAGTGTCCCATGCGTTATGGGCCGTCCCCGTTCTTCAGAGTTACCTAGCTTCGCTACTGTGTACGAAAGAGCGGCGACAGCGCAGAAAGTAGTCCAGATTTTTTAATAGCGCGCATGCCCCGCTGAGAGGCCTCGCACAACTTATCTGCGCGGCATCACGACACTGAGAAACCAGAAGAGCTGCAGCGGGAGCTCTCCCTTCATCCGTAAACGCGTAAGCTGACAGTGCGATGGGAGCTACACGCTCGCCCGACCAATCAACCGCCTCTCTTACATCACCTGACCCAGCTCTCCGCACGTGCGTATGGGTGTGATCACGTGGCGAGAAATATACGTTCTACTGGTCCAACGATCCCGCAGCCACTACCGCGCTGTCCGTTTTGGAATGAACGAAGCATACATGGAAGCAACGGCGCGACAATGAGGAGGAAGTCAAAAATAGACAACAAAAATAAAAGCGACATTAGTCGTCGCCCCCCCCCCCCCTTTTTTTCCCCGTAAAAGAAAATAAAAAGAATAAATGAGCACACATTGGTGCTTACACAACGTGTGCAGGAGAGACGCGGGATACAAGACAGTTTCCGTTTTCAAACTTCCTGCATGCTGATCTTCCTTCCGAGGAGTCCTTCCTGGCCGGACGCTCGCGTCTGCGGGGACTGAGAAAGGCGGCTGGTCATGTGTGCGTCAACACCGCTGCCCAACGCTACGCTTAACCTACATTGGCCGTAATTACGATCACGTTGAAAGGGCAGCCGTTCGCGAGAGAAAACCTTCCGAACCATTGTCCGAATTTCGTGTCTGTCTCTGTGTCGTCGTCTTCCTGCGTTGCGTCGTCCTGCGTGCAGAGGGCGCAACGAGCTTTAAAAACGTGTTTAAAGTCCTCACTGACTGATTTTGATGACGTTTCGTCAATGTAGCGGCGCATGAATATTGAGCAGCTCAATCACAGATGTTTAGCGTTTCGGAAACAGGTTGTTACATTAGTCGTGGCACGCAAACCCAGTTTTCGAGCTCCTCTTTTTGCTTCAACATGACGCGGGACTTCACCAATACCAATATTTCGTAGGAAAACGCGATAAAACATATTTTAAACTGAAATGAAGGATAACCAAATACCACCTCGTGGATGTCTGTGAAGCTTCGATGGAATGTCGTGATGACATCATGTCAGTAAGAGCAGCGTCACAACTCGAAGTACGCTCACTCATAGAGATTACACATGACTGAACGTAGTTCCGAGAAGCTTTGGTGAAGAAAGTCGCAGCAAAGTTGGTTACGGTTGGTTTCAGTTTCTTGTGGTCTTTTCGGTAACGCTTGTTGGGACTGGTTTGGGGATTGTCTGCATGCGATTTAATGTCAAATCTACAAAATGTCGATATAAAAGTGCTCGAACTCCGAATATGCCGATGACGGGATAGCCACCTTGGTCGACTGCTACGACCTCGATTGCTACGAAGTCAACACAACTCCATAGTTGCTAAAAGAAGACAGCCCGCAAGGCTCTGCAAAGCGGCGCACGTGTGAACAAACCGCTGCAGAGTTTTGCGTTGCTTCGGGGTGTGCGGGAGAGAGCCGACGTCCATGAAGATATATGTTTGAAGTAAAAGAGTGAGCAAGAGACGCAAATACCTGTTCACACTGGGAGCGGAACTGCAGTGGGACCGCGCTCTTGGTAACCGCTTCGGGAAAGATCTTTTAGAGCCGGGTTTATGAACCGCTGGGCCTCTAGAAAATCGCAACGCGATGCTGACGTGACGCTCGGCAGAGAAAAAACTGAACCGGCATTGAGTAGCAACCCAAACCTGCTCTAACTCGACATGTGTTGGCGGACAGTCATGTCGGAATAAAAGGGACATACAAAAATATTTTTTTTCTTACCCTTGTTTTGAAGGCAATCCACACGGTGATAATTTGGGCTCTATAAAACTATAACATAAAAAGATGAGTGCTCTTTTCGACAAGAGCGTTCGCCACCTCTGCATCCGAGAACAAGCTAGGGACGACGAGGGGAAAGACTGACCTTCTCACCCCAAAATAGAGGTCAGGGTTTAAACTATTCATACGGGAAGGGTCCACAAAGGTCACGTGAGCATATACCATTGAGCAAGCCAGCCGGACGTGCGCAGATGGTCTTGGCCAGGGTCGTCGGAGCAACATTGCGTCGGAGTGCCTTGCTAGGCCTAAGGTTCCTAGCTAGTAATTGGCGGTCGCTTGTTCGGTGGGACCGTTGTAGCTGTAACTTTTTCGGTTATCCGTTGTTCAGGCGTTTTTCTCCGCGACGTTCAGTTTGAAGTACTTTTTCGCTGCTTGAAGTAGTGACCCGCGCGGAAAGCACGGAGAAATGCCCGTTGGTCGTCGCGACGACCCAAGCGAGTGACGTTACCGACTTTGTACTTAGGTATTGTCGCATGCCGCTTTTTTTTTGTCGTAAGATTGTTACGGTTAATGTAGACTGTAGGTTCAATCAAGTTGCACGGAACGGAACCGAACTATTGAAATCGGAGCACCGCGCCGTAGCTAAGCCACCCCAAAACAGAAGCTTAGAGTGGTCGGTATAGTTAATTTGCATATTGCGTGGAGACCTTTGGGGATTCAGATATCACAGCAGGAATTGCCAGTTCAAAACAATCGCCACATCCCCAGCGCTAGCGCTTACAGCATATAAATCCCTATATGTGTCGCCACACAGGTCGAATACGCTTTCTAGGCACCTTTGTCTCTTCGTTGCTGTCTGGTCCGAGATGACTCGCAAGGATGGCTAGGCATTGTGGAGTACCTGCCACCTCGAAGCGCGCGGCTTATGTTCGGGCCGACGAGGTGAGATAACTATAGGAAGCCGGAGCCCAGCGCGCCAAGCAAGTTCGTCCGTTTTTTTTTTTTTTTTTTTTTTTTTTTACAGGAGTTGCGGTGACGTCAGAAAGACACCGAGCTCTGATTGGTTCTGATTGAAGGATAGTGGGTAGACCTCAAAGCAGCTTGCCTTGAGGTCTACCCACTATTCTTCAATCAGAGCCAATCAGAGCTCGGTGTCTCTCTGACGTCACCGCAACTCCTGCGAAAGAAGCAGATGACTTGCTCTCCGCATAGCTCCGCGTCCAAGCCCGTGCAGACGGCAAGCGTTCCTGGGAGACTGTGCACGCGGACGCCATTTGAGGAAGCGCGTCTTCACGCAGCATCCACGGTCCAGAGAGCGGCCGAGAGTCTCTGGCGGGAGACATCCTCGTGAGCGTAAGAGCCCGACGGGGTTACGAGATAAGGCCACGCGTCGTCTTCCCGTCCTCCGCCGCCGCCGCCGCCTTGATCTGGTGGCCAACGCGGAACGATGGCCTATTTTCTGGCGCTCGTAAGCCGCTTCCTCGCCGCTCCCCACCTTGCCTTGACGTGACGGTCAGCGCACAGGCCTGGAGGTGCGTGCAAACGACATGGTGACTCATGTTGGGACCGCACTGGGCCGTCCGTTGGTGCTGTGCTGGTCCAAAGACCAGCGTTCGTCTCAACTTGCGACGGTTGTGGGCTATACTCGGAATCAACTACTTTTCTGCTAGGTTGTCAAGGTTAGAGTCTAACTGAAATTTGTGTCGGCTCGGGTTCACGGCTTTCGGTTCAGTTCCGGTTCAGCTCCAGGAAGCAACGGTTCAAACCGGTTCGAACTACAAGTTTGAATATATTATCAGCGTTGCTTTGGCAATAAGCGGTACTTCCACCGTGAAACGAGTAGCTATGAATTATTCATCGTTTGTACAATCCTTTTTCTCTTAGGCAACGAACAACACTTCACTTAAATGTAACACTCTAAAAAAGAAAAAAAAACTAGGATAATATTTAAAAACTTTTTTTATATTACTAAAGTTTCATTTCTTTACCTCAGTCAACTATTTTATCTGAATTGAAAAGGCTCTGACAGCGAGGTGAGTTTCCTAAAACACCGACAATGGATACAACTAGCGACAAAGTCTTAAACAGTATAATAACAGTTGCACTATTGACGCAAAGTATTTAACATGGTGAATAGAATAATGCAATGCCACTTCGTATACAAGGTGCTTGATTTTAACTCGAACATATTTTTTTAAGGGACTAGAATGCCGCCTTTACAATGTTTTTATCAGGCTCGGCGCAAATAAGAAAGTGACCAGATTTGACTGATTAAATATGATCTGTTAATTATATTTTTAATTCTTGGTTTTGTGGGTAACTTTACAGTTAGAGTATTGGTGGCTGGTAGCATTACAGGCTACACAAATTAAAAAAGAACTTGCGGAAACAATGATTTTTTAGATATTCGTCGATCCGTTTTTGTGTGCTTTTTTTGCCCTATTACAAAACCGCGCGGGAAAAAAAAAAAACGTCACGCGTTTTGGCCAAAATGACGCTTAGAAGAGTGACGCTGACGTTTCAATCACGTTGTCATTATCGCGGCAGAGCGTCCTTGATGGATGCACCCACAACATACTGCCGAAATAGTGACCCTGTGACTGAACCGCCTGAGTCAATCTTCTAAGCTTAATGGTAAGGAGAGCTTGCTGCGTTCTTCTTGGCGCAATTTGGAAGTTGGGCGAAGAAACGCGAAAACTAATTGATGAATTAAAAAAAAACGTTGCCTGTTTGCGATTTTTTTTAGATTGGTGTAGGCTTTATTAGTGATTGCCGTTAATACTGAAATTGCAATGTGAACGATGCGACCAATAACTAAAAAGTAAATTATCAAATTTTAGTTCGTTAAACATCTTACCATGACAATTATTCCCTCATATAATGTCAGCCGAGCCTGATAAGTACATTATAAAGACGGCATTCGTGTAACTCCCACAACTTTTTCGTAAATCTGTTCAAATTAAAATGTAAACATATTCGATAAATTAGTGTTGCAAACACCGCATAAAAAAAAAAAAAGAAAAAAACTGAACAGGTTATTTTTGAGAGAAACAAAATATTCTGGCTTGATGCAGCGTCTTCAAAAACGGGGCACCACAGAAACGCGCTTTCCATGGCACGGGTGTTAATTAAAACGAAGTAGTTTCCTGGTCCACGATCTCTGGTCTGTGCTGCGGGTACGGGGCCGAGAAACTTTCACAACATGGTACGTTTTAAAACTTTGTTGAGTCACTAATTGTGAGCAATCTTCCCCTGCTCTCATTTTGCACCCGATAGAGAAGATCAACGTATTTCCCAGCGACTCTTGACCCTGCTCCATTTTTGGGTGTCAATTGGAGAATCATATTTACGACACTCGTTGAGAGCGATCTTTCACTGCTTTCATTCTGTACCCAAAAGCCGCGAAGCTTAAGCAAAATGCAGATATGGCCGAGGCTAGTTGAAAGAACTTGAGAACGGACCTCATGTAGGACTCAGAGCTGCTGCCGTTGTCTCGCTAATGCTCTCTAAAAAAAGCCCGTGCGTCTTCTTTCCCGCACAACACTCGGATAGCTAATCACCGCAACTTACGGAGGCAGCTCAGCGAATGACGATGCCGAAACATACTTTAGACCAAAAAAACGCAGTCTGAGTTGTGACATTAAGCAATGCAAGCGTGACGTTTTGCATTGCTTAATGTCACAACTCAGACTGCGTTTTTTTGTTCTAAACATATGTTTCGGCATCGACATTCGCTGAGTTACCTCCGTAAGTTGTTGCCATTGGTTCTACGAGTGTTGTGCGGGAAAGTAGACGCACGGCATTTTTTTTTAGAGTTTGGGCTTAGCTTGTCCAACCCTGTAGAGTAGCGAAACGTCGGTTTTCCCTCTGAGCTGAAGCCACAAGGACCTTTTTTCTTTTTTTTTTTTCATGTACGTGACGTCACATCAGGCCTGGCACCCTGACGTCGCATGACGTCAGTTACGTCACATGACACTGTGACACGTGGCGTAACGTCATCTGATCATGTCGCGTGACGCCATGTAACTAGTGACGTCATTTGATTAAGCAGAGTGTGCCAATACACCATTCCAATATTTTCAAGTCCTCAGCCCAGCGTGCGATCTCCTCAGCACAGTACGCTCATGTTTGTCGTTCTGAAAAGCGAGAAAATCACTCGCGCCATACGCGCGAACACTGAAAACGGAACCGGCCAGGAGCCCTTTTTTGGAAAAGTCTATACAACACCGTGAAAACTCATACTTTTCCTCATACACAAATCTGTGCCTGACGTTTTGGACGATATATCAAAATACAGCTGCCAATTTTTTAGAGCGCAGCTCTTAAGGCTGAACTCCATGGAACGAATTATGTGACGAATAACTGGCGAACGCCGCCCGACGGCACGCTCGTTTTGCTCGCGACGTAGCAGCCACTGTGTTGATTCCACGCGCAGAGGAAAAGCCGCCGGCCAAAATTCGTCGGTTATTCGCAGCATATTCGTCCCATGGAGTTCAGCCTTTAGACGCCCGTTTCCGGCTTGAGCGGCGTCGCCTTCGCCGTCGGCGTAACCGTAAGGTCACGTGACCCCCCCCCCCCCCGCGAGGTCACGTGATCCCCGTGACGTCACGGTAGTCACGCGCCCTCACGGGGGCAACGTGACCTCAGGGGGGTCACGTGACCTCACAGGGGTCACGGGGGTGAAGGAGGAGTAGCAGCCACGATGACGAGGTGAGGAGGAGGGGTATACCCTCCCCTCCTCCTCCTCAGGAGCTGCGCTCTAATTCGGCGTTACTGGGAGTTGTTTTTTTTTTTTTTTAACTTTAATTTTTTAATTTTTTAAATTAAATTTTTAATTTTAATTTTTTTACTCGTTTTTAATTTGCACCGAACTTGAGCGCACTGAACGTAGTAACTTAATAAACCTTTTCTTTTGTCGAATTTCGCTTTATTTTAAAAGTTATAGGCAAATTAAAATTACGAAAACAAGCAAAAAATAACCTCCTTCATGACGTCCTTGGTCGCTTTAGTGGCCGGGAATTACAGGAGGATTAGTGAGCTGAACGAGCGCTCACGGCTGTCGCACTCCGTGTCGACGGCTCGAGAGGGCGCCATCCAAACATGTTCTGGATAGGCTGTATGAAGCGGGCAGCCAGGGCGGCTCGCATTGCATTTGCTGCGCGATTAAACACTAATTCGGCATGACAGCTCATTAGGCACAAACAACAGCAAACACGTGGTAAGGATCAGTTCAGAACGGGAGTCACTTCGCGCTGGCATACCACTAAATTTCCAAACCACAAGGCAAAGCTGCTCGCCGAAGGCCTTCGGAACGCTCGGAACCAAACGGATCCTCCAGCTCATACGACCGCAGCGCCGCCGCGTACATCCGGGACCTTTCTACGCTTGCCGCTCGCCGGTGTCTGATCTCACTACACCTTTATAGTATGCGCCGCCTTTTCCACCGCTTGGTAGCGGGTATGTCGATAGGTCATTTCTTGTTTCCATACTTTCTAAACTGCATTTGTTTCTTTTCTGATCTAAAATACTGAACAAAAACTACTTTTATAAATAATTGAAACGGTTCGCGCCACTTATACTTTGTATTTCGACTAAAAAGAAGCTTTTAGTGGCTCTGACCAGTAGTAAGCCCAGGACCAAAGACGTCACATATCGCGCGCTTTCGGCACCGCGGGTCGCCCTCGTAGGTGGAGGAGGTTTCGGCGGCTTCCGGTTAAAATATGACACACTGATATTTAGTTACTCTCTCCGCGCCCGCTGGCTTGCCCGAACCCCAAGAGACGTGGAAACCGCAAAAAAAGGTAGACACTTAAACATGATTGCAGGGCCCCTTTAACCACCACAAGGGGCTGCAGATCGTCAAATATATCGTTTTCTTTGCGATTACGCCTTGGATTATCAGTTTTCGGGGCAAAGTGACGGGTTTTTGGTCACTTGCGCTTTATGGCATAACAAGATGTCTTGAAGGTATGTCATGTGTGAATCCGTGGAGGTCCGGACGCGCAAAGCTATTTTGCGTTTTGCCGATAACAATTGTGGCCTGTGGGGTCGCCGAAGAGGTGGCGTGGTTGGTCTTTGCACATGTCCCACGATGTGATCGTTTCTTTATGGGTCGAAAACCAGGCCTGTGCTGTATTTTAAGGTTAAGATATTATGTTGCCGAGCGTGATCGTGGGGTGCCATTTGTTGTGGATGCTGTTGAGCTCGTACAAGAGTATCCATTCATCTACGTACTGATCCCCTGTACCAGTGAAATTACCAGGGTCTCGCAGGTGGGAGATGATCAGTGGCGGTGGGATTTGCGGTAGCGCGTCTTCTTTAGGCATTTCGAGTGGTGGATGAAGGCGGCGGTTTCGAAGTTCCAGGTTTTGTTGTGTAGAGGCACAAGAGAAGTACCCCGCAGCTTCATCGAATGATACGGGGATTATGAAGTGATTTAATTACACTAAAAAAAGAGGGATTGAAAGCGACGGTTTTATACGAAGTTCACCGAAAGCTCTCTGCTTCTTTTTCTTCGCCTTGATCCAGTCGTGCTTCTTTTGTATCAATATGTATACATTATAACAGCGGCTTTTAAAGCAACCATTTGCATCGTGTCTTTTCGCGTGTAGTTACACCTTCTGGGGAAACGAAAGCGCTATTCAGATTCACAGGATAAAAATACTCTAGAATTCACCTCTACCTCGTTTTTGTTCAAGAACCTCCTCAGTATCCCTTTAAAGGGATACTGAACCAAACAGTTTAGTGTCCATAATAAGTGGCGCACGTTCTGTCCACGAGCCAGCAGCCACCGGTGTGCGCGAGCACACGCAACGACATTGACGTCATAATCCCCTATTCGTGTTTAAAGGGATACTGAACCAAAGAATTTAGTGTCCATAATAAGTGGCGCACGTTCTTTCCACGAGCCAGCAGCCGCCGGTGTGCGCGAGCACACGCAACGAAAATGACGTCAAAGACCTCCATTCGCGCATAAGAGGACAGTGAGATGCACGGGCTTCGGGCCAAAGGAGAATACATACAGGCTTTTCATCTCTGCAAGTGAAAGCTACGTGCTTGTTAGACCAATTAATCGCTTACCTTTTACACTAGACACCACTGTGTAAATGAAAAACTTGTCTTTATTCTCCCTTGGCCCGAAGCCCATACATTTCACTGTCATATTAACCGCGAATGGAGGTCTTTGACGTCATTTTTGTCGCGTGTGCTCGCGCAGACCGGCGGCTGCTGGTTCGTGGAAAGAACGTGCGCCACTTATTATGGACACTAAATTCCTTGGTTCAGTATCCCTTTAAGAGGACAGTGAAATGTATGTGCTCCAGGAAAAAGGAGAATAAAGACAAGCTTTTCATCTCCACAGTGGAGTCTGGTGTAAAAGGTAAGCGATCGATTGGTCTAACAATCACGTAGCTTTTACTTAGTTGTGGAGATGAAAAGCCTGTCTTTGTTCTCCTTTGGCTCTAAGCGCATACATTTCACTGTCATCTTAAGAGCGAATAAGGGATTATGACGTCAATTTCGTTGCGTGTGCTCGCGCACACCGGTGGCTGCTAGCTCGTGGAAAGACCGTGCGCCACTTACTATAGACACTGAAATGCTTGATTCAGCATCCCTTGTGAGGAAAGGATTACGTACCTTTACATCCGGGGTCCGGTCCTCAAAGGGAAACCGATGTCCGTCCCACCGCGTGGCCGACGGTTACCAGCGAGTGCGGTCCCAGCGGCGGGTTCGCTATCGCCATGCCAACATCGATGATCCCACACTCTCAACAAAAGGGTAGTCGTAGGGTACTACATTTGGGGGAGTCAGAAGCCGTCACAGATATCGCTACCCCCCTTAGTTATACTAGCGACCCCATGGTCGTTAGTATAACTAAGGGGGTAGCGATATCTGTGAAGGGTAGTCAACAGGTAGTCACAGTGAGCACCCCCAAAAGCAACATGGCGGCTGGCAAGCGACAGTGGAGCAATACGAGTAAGGCCTAGTGAGCTGGACTGCTTTTTGCTCAAATACGATTCTCAAGTGCGTACGCCCGTTCGCTGCCTTCCGTGCGCACTAAAGCACTCCAAAACCAGCCTCAAAGCACCGGCACCGCACCTATTACGAGTAGGGGCGACGATGTGAGGGGGGGCATTCGAGGGGGTTTGTCCGCGACTGCTTTCGCGCGGCCGGCTGCATTTACTTCGCGGCCAGAAAACCTTCAAAGAAGGAATCGTATAGCGACACATGGAATGATGTCTTTATTGAACAGAGCATCTGATTGCTGTGCTTGCCGCAAGTGATCCGGCGTTTTCGGTTGACAGCGGCGAGGCGAAGCATCACCGATTCAAGCGGCGTCGGGTCCCTGGTAATCCTCCGCGTCTGTGCACGCACTTGGCGCTATTCACCGCACGGGACGCCCATTCAACTGGCTATGGGACTGATCCCACTGGGACGAGAGGCCGAGAACCGAACCCTCCGTAGGCTGCTCCTAGAGTTCCTGTATAGGCTCCCTACGGGAGCCAGAGTTGCGCGTTTGATTCCACATGCCGCGTGCCGCCCTCGCCGCTATTCGCCGAGATCCGATCACGTGAGGAGCCGTATCAAGTGTCGTGCAGCAAAGTAGACGTTGCACGCGCCCCGGCGTACGTTCTCAGGCTTTTGAGCCCGCCGCGCGCCTCGAACGCGCGGCGCTGCTATTCGCCGAATTCAGTCACGTGAGGAGCTGGATCCACATGCCGTGCGTGAACGCGCAACTCTGGCTCCCGTAGGGAGCCTATACACGTTTGCAAGAAAGGCTCCTGTGCGCTGTCATTTTGAGCGATGCTGGCGCCGCCTAACGTTTCCGCCATGCTGGGGTGCGCCAAGGGCACCTCAATGGGGTGCGCGATGACAAGATGGCGCCGTCGTGTATCGCCGAAGGCCAGCGTTAGCGACACACTTACTGTTTCGGAACGCACGAGGAGGTAATCCACACAGAATCGTAGCATCAAATATTGTAGGACGGGGTATGTTCAAGGGTTGGAGCTGACTTTATAAAGGGCCGCCCACACTAGCGAGGAAACGCGAAAACGACTGCGAGAAACCGGCACATCTGTGCTTCGTTTGAAGCATGGAATCCAATTCAAGGAATCATCTTGGCACGCGATATAAGCAGCACAGATGTCCTGGTTTCTCGCAGTCGTTTTCGCGTTTTCTCGCAAGTGTGGGCGGCCCTTTACGATCTCAGCCTCTGTTTCAGCCATAGAGATCATATACTAACTCTAGAGGAAAAGGTCCGCCATTTTCCCATGCATTCTGGGTGTCGCAAGCGGCGGAGCATGCAGGCAGACCCTCGGGGTCCCAAACATGGTTACCATGGCAACCGAAGCCTCGCTATCCCCGATCGCACCTTCGGAAAGGGAGTCTCATACCATTTATTCTGCGAAGTTTCGTCGACAGCATTCGATTTCACGAACTTCAACAATCCACGAACTTACCGGTGGAAAGGTATTCACGTTCCTTTCGAAGCTTTCTTTTTGCATAGCGCGCAGATGTACGGCCTCGCGTCAACGCTAAACTAAACCAGATAACCGACTTCGCGGGTGGGGCGCGAGAGGGCGCGGCCGAGGAATACGAAACCGCGCAAGCACCAGATTTCCGAGATTTCGACAGAAGGGAAGTTAATGCAACGTAATGAGTATATTGGTTTTTATAAGCATTAGAATAGCTCAGAATTTAGTTTACAACGTTAAATTATCACTGTTTATATTGCTGAGAGTTTTCAGTCTTCGCGATTACCATTGCGACTGTCGTCCTTCAGCTGGCAACATTGCTTTCTTTTTCTCGTGTTCTGTCGCTCTCTTTCGCGATCTTTCACTCGGGACCCCGGGTGTCGGCGCACGGGATTTGCCACTCCTCCTCACCCACCTTTACCCCCCTGGTTTCAGCACGTCGTGGAACGCAGAACTGCCGCGAGCGCAGCCATCGTGGATGCGATGGCCATGCGGCTTCTGGCGCATTCTGATGAACGCTTCGACGCTCTAGATATTTTTCTAAATTTTCAATTTGTTACTGGTTCAGGTATTTTATTTAACTGTTTGCGCTCTTTCGCGGTCGAAGAAAACACCCGTACGTTTTATAATTATTTTCTTTTTCTATTTGCGCTCAGTGATGGAGGCTTCAGCAAGAGGCGCTTGGCAACACTGTACGAAAAGCAGCGAACGTCCTGGCTGGAGAGTATGTCCGCCTCACCTTGGCGCGCGGTTCGAGGTTAAGGCGGTCTCCACTTGCAAAGGTGTATACAGGAACTCTAGCTGCTCCGTGGAGCCAACGCCTCCTGGTGGAGCCATGGAACGCCTCCATGTTTTTCACTCAAATAAGTTGACACATAAAGGCGCGACTCCTTGAATTGCGCGGCGACACGCGCCACCTAACGGACAGCGCTCAAACTAACAAAAAGAAATTAGCAGTTTTTGCTTTTAGCGCCTCGCCAAACATGTACGTATGTACATTTTCCACACCACACTTTACAAATACGCGACATACAGACACCATAGGATTTTATACATGAACGCGTTCACGAACAGCACAAGGTACAACATCAGATATTGACACTCTACATTCCTACACACACGACTGGTCGACACCACCAGCTTATATACTGCTGTATTTTCTGTGAACCGATTAAGATGGTGACCACTGTCATATTTTGCATAAACACGAAAAGACTGTGCAAGATTGACCCGTATATAATATTTTCCTCTACTGCCCTCAGGAAAGCACTCGTATCTCTAATGTAATCTATTGCAAAAGTGAACTGCAGGTTATAAATAAATTTGAATAGTCGCTACACGTCACGTTTTGATCGGTTTCGTTTTCTCGCTAGCCTAAACTTCAAGTATACGAAGCCTGTTTAATTAATTGTATTAATTATCAAAACCAATTTCTGCAATCACAACTTTCTGAACACGCTGATGCATTTTCTTTTCTCTTTTTACATATCTGAATGACTTCAGCGGCGGTTGAGTACAGGTTGAGTACACTGAGCACGCGCAGGTGATTCTAGCGAAGCCCTTCCGCCGGTCCTCCCCGAAGCGTTGTTTCAGTTTTCTTCTTTTCGCTACAATTGTTTCTGCTCAAGCGCGTGTCTTTCAAATATGCGTTCTATGCACTCGCGCTCGCGCCAAGAGGACAGTGCAGAATTGCCGCTTTCGGGCCCGTGCCTTCACCTGCAATGAACGCGAAAGACGTATGCTAAATTATCTAAGCGAAACTATCCAAAACAAATAGCACTTGTATGTTTGCCAACGCCTTATTTTTGGAAATTTACTTGGAATCTTTTATATGGGTAAGAGGAACACGTGCCGGAAGGCCTGAAATCCTAGTCCCCTTCAAAGTACTCCACCTGGGATGACACACACTTGTTTGAAGCATTTTTTATCGAGTATGCTCAATGAAATGTGCCAAATGAGCCAGTGAAGGCGAATCATATAACCCGAGACAGAAAAATACTGAAATACACGGACATGATCCCAGATATTTGCGTACGTTCGTCCTGTCCGGCCTCAGTCGTGGTGTTCAATGCTTCATATTTCACTGCACTTTAAAGCAAAAACTTGGGTATGGCAGGCGTGCAAGTTCGGCGGAACCAAGGAGGCCATTTGCAACTGATCTGCACACAGAACTGACCGATCACACCTTTAATGAGAGCACGCTCTTTACTGAACCGCACAATAAAAGACGACAAGAGTATCTCGTCCGGCGAACATTCACGTCAACTCACGCCCGTGCGTAGCTTCCTGTGCCTTTCTAGAGATTTGGTTAAATTCCTCGAGCACGACGCCAGCTGCCAGCTGTTTACTGCTGTACATGGTAAAACCCGCGACGGAACCAAAAAGGACAACCGCGATACTTTTTATCTGCCTCGGGTTTTAGTAAGTGCCCACCAAGGTTGCCTGTACTCTTTGGCAATGTTTGTTTTCTACCAGTTTAGGCTACTGAGCCAGATGCCTGTTTCGACTGGTTCAAGTTTGAATAAATGGTAACCAACGCACAAAGAAAACAAGTTTCAAGTACTTTTTGAGATTTTTGAAGTGACTTTTACTATTGAACGACTGCATGCACTTGAATGTTCAATTGAAGAGTTTATAAAATGTGACTACCCCATGCTTGTCACCTGCCAGCAGGGTGGTAACGCTCAATGGCTCGAGCCAAGTGGGTAGTTAAGTAAGCCTGTGGGGTATTTACAGCCGTCAAAACGCATGATGACTAGGGGGGGTGCTCACTTTTCCTTAGAGTGCAGTTGAGCATCGTACCGGCGTGCGGTCGTGTATCACTACTGCGTGATGCACGTTAAAGACCCCAGGCTAGCGGTTGTACTGCACTGGCTAAATTGCTCATCTACAGCTGGGAGACTCGTCGCCCTTGGAGGCAGACCAAGTTCGAGGCTGTATAAACATACACACAACCCAATTTTTTTTTTTTTTTTTTGATTTCAGTATCCAGCAGCGTTGATTGGGAAACAAGGGTTCCCAACAAGACACTGCGGTCAAGCGAACCGTGGACACAAGAGTGCCCGCAGCGGCCGCCTACCTACGAGCCAAAAGGGGTATTGCGAGCGGAGTCATCGCCGGTGGGCTGACTTCACGCCGCTACCCATCGTCGCAGGAGTTCGGGCCAGGGCTCTCGGCAGACGGACATCCACTAGGAGGAGCGAACGCCAACTGTCAGAGCCAGGGAAAACGCTAGCGTTGAGTCATCGCCGGTCGGACGAGCTTCTAATCGCGAGTTGAGGAGGTTACTCGGTTTTTGTCATGGTTTCCGTAACATTTTGCAAGTAAAGCTAAAGACAAACAAACGTTGCTGTTTTATATATATATATATATATATATATAAATAACAGTACTCAATAACGTCTAGCCATCGTTTTGCGAAAAAAAAAATCATGGTTCAACCTCTTTGTTGCGGTGTAATTTCAAGGAGAAAGCGAGCGTTTTCTTTCAATCTCTCCTTCGCAAATTTTGATGACGTACCCAGGTGGTAGCAGCATCCTCCAGGGACGATATTTGAATGCGGCTCATAGATTGGACCCGAGCATTGCGTGAGCACTCGATTTGGGCTCGTGATAATTGATAGCTCGAGAAGCATTCGGGTAGTGGCCCGTGTCCAATCGCTGCAACGACGACAATAGCCGAGCCATAACAATATCTGGAACTCAGCGCGTGTCCTGTGCTTTGCCAACCCCAGCGCGTGGCTATGATCAACATTGGAGGCATATAATCGGCTCCAGATCACGTGGCCGCTTGTTCTGGCTGCGAGTTGAGGGGGTGAACGCTGCTCGTTTTTCTTTAATTTTTTTCGGAGACTTCTATTGCGTGGGGTGAAAAACGAACGCGTGTTTCATAGGTCATTAACGTCAGGGATCCGTTCTAAGCGGTATTTGCGCAAAGTACAAAAATTGTTGCATCGCCCCTTTAAGCTTTTCTTATACATTACATCGGTCCACATGAAGTCGCGTGTAGCACAGAAAAAGAACACACGGAGGAAAGTGTAGCCTAGATAGACAAAACTACCATTCTGACAATGTAAGGATGACAACGGACCAACAGACAGCCATTGCACCAACAACGACATAAAAAAAAAAGAGCGCGGATTTTGTGGCTTGGAGGAACATCAGCTCCGCTACCGTGGCCGATACGCGAAATCGATTCGGCGTTCGTTCACCACCTTCCCTGCGTGACTAAACAAGGTGAACCGATGTTGCCAATGCGGACGCTTCTTCTCGGTTCGGACACGACAACGTCCCCACACAACCGCGTGCCTTCCAACAGAACCAATATGAAATAAAAATAATATTAAAGAAAAAAAAAACGAAAGCAAGAAATAACAGCAGCGCGGAATGCTACAGCAATCAGGAAGCAAAAAAGGTGCGCAGTAGGAATAATAATAACAGCAACAACAATGGCCCGTCTCAATGAAAAGGCATTCGTCTGGCTCTGTCGCAAGTCCTCCCCGGGGCAATGTACCGGGCGGGCGGCACGCAGCCCTGTCCATTGTCCACCCAAGGGCCCTGCAGGACAGTGGTGATGGCGTCCGCCCTGGCCTCTACGCGGCGGCTCTTTTCCTGCTCGGACGAGAGGAAGCCAGCGAGAGGCCCAGTGAGAGAAGCCACCAAGTTCGCTCCCGAAGCCAATGACATTCGACCGTTGCGAAAGGGGCATCTTATCGACACTCTGCATCTGGCGCGACCCGTCAGCTGCGAGAACGCGCAACGTGAACGGACTCGCCGTCGTCGGCGGCTTCGGCGCGCCGCGCGGCACCGCGGAACAATCAAAACAACGGCACTCACGTTCCGAGGTGGCTTCGCACGGAGAAAGTTTGTGCCGGCCTCCTCCGCGTTCCTGGTATTATCTGCTCGCGGACTAAACGAAAGCATACAGGGTCACCAGACGGTCGTCGGGGTTACGATGGTGTCTGCTGTGGATGCGGGCGATTTGGAGCGTCCTACAAGTCTGACACACAGACCTGAGAGACTTATTCAACAAGTGAGGCTGTCGCATTTAACTTTGATTACATCTGCGCACACTTTCGCCTCGACCTGTTCAATGCGCCGAGAAACTGACGGAGAGGAGGAGACTAGAGCGCGGGGGGGGGGGGGGGGGGGGGGGGGGGGACACCAGAACGCCGAGCTCTGTTGGACCGATTAGTTCGTAGACCTAAAGCTAGCTGCCTATAGGGAGTATTCACTAGCGACCATAGCTGTGTGCGCGACTGCCGAGCGCGTGCGGACGGCGAGCTTCCGCAGTCGACCTCAGCCGACGCTGAGATCACATAGAACCAATCGAACTACGCCAAAAGTGCCTCGTCACGGCACTCGGTGCCTTTGTGCCTTTGTATATCAACGATTTAACCAATCACGCACAGTAAATGCTTTGCAATCCTGCGTTCTTTTTTTTTTTATGTACGTGATCGTAATTGATTTAGCAAGAGAAAGCAAATTCACAAAGACGACGAGTGGCGTGACGATGCACTTTTGGTGGTGCTCGATTGACTACATCGGATCTAGCGTCGGCTGTGTGCGAACTTTACGTGAAACGGAGTAGAGCAGCTGCTCCGCCAATCACCCGAGTCTGTTATTGTTCGGGTCAGCGGTCGATGACGACTCGGAACCAATCACACGTTTCATGCCCGAGAAACGCCAAACGCCACTGTTGCTTAATGGGGTTTCGGGAAAAAAAAAAAAAAGAAGTTTACTTATAGTTGTTGTTACACCGGTACCAGAGCAGCCCCTTTGTGCGAAGTAGCAACAACCCGAGGTCTACGAACCTCCTTCTGGGAGACGGCGCGTCGAAAGGGAGGCAAATAAAAAGCGAGAAGCGGTAGTTGTCGCAACATTTTAGCGACGACGCTTCCTCCCCTAGCTTTTTCTTTTTTTCTCTCTCTCTCCTTTCTTCTCTCCCTTTGACGCGGTTGCCGCCTAAAAGGATCCTGCCAGGCGGCGGCAAGATCAAGGCTTGTCTCGGCGTTTCCGCATAGGGGGTCTTTAACCGGTAGCACCTCCGTGCGACCGCGAAGCGGGGGCGTATATTTCGCTTTAAAGGGACCATGAAATTACCTTTTTACTTTTGCCAGATAACTTTTACATTAAACCTTCAATGTTCACTGAATGCCGAAAAGGCATCCGTTTTCGTCTAGGTTTATTAACTTCTACACAAAAAATGAATGGAATATCGACTTTTTCTTTCTCTCCAACTGATCGCAAAACAAGTTGCGGCGTAATTTTGACGGTCGTGACGTCTGGCACAGGAACCAGAAGTTCTCTCGGCAGTAGGGGAATGGGAGCGTTAGCGGCGGCGAGTTGGGGGTGCGCCGGTAGGTTTTACTGCGCTGGTGGCGCTGATGTCACCGACGTATTTTCTGAATCGGCGCCTCTCATCGCCGTGATAGCCATGGACACATCGCAGCTGAGCAAAATTCAATGAGATATGTTGCGCTACAGCGACAGCATGGGACTAGTCCCATACGCCGGTATGCCTGTTGGGAAGTGCGGCGAGTCTTCCGGTGGAGACTCCAGAAGTCAACCCAACTGTTATTGTTGGTAAAAGGTGGCCCGTGTCAGTCGTTTGCAAAGCGACGTAGATGGAAACAAATTGCCTCGGCGTTTTTCGCGGCCTCGGAGATGCAGGAGCGAGCAGACGTTAAAAAAGATACGTTTGAACTACGACAGTGTCAGCAAGAGCCACGTAAATACCTGTTCACACTCGGAGCGGACGCGCGCGTTTGATAGAAGTGCTGTATTCGCGCTGTTGGTAAGCGCTTTGGGAGCGATCTTGCAACTCGATACTGACGTGACACTCGGAAAAGGAAGGTTGAACCGGCATTGCACGTAGCTCACACGAACTGTTATAGCTCGGCAGTGACGTGCAGTCATGTCAGAATAAAAATGGCATACTAAAAACAAAGTGTACATACCGTGTTACGAAGGTAATCCATACGGCGTTTATTTGAGCTCTATATCACACAAAACAAGAAGATAGAATCGACGAGAGTCCCTTTTCGACGACAGTGTACGTCACCACAGCCTCGGAAAACAAGGAGATGACAAGGGGAAGAGATTGACCTCACCTGTTAATCTAAAATTGAGGTCAGCGATCAAACTATAATACGGGATGGGTCCACAAGGGTCGCGCGGGCCTATTCCATTCAGCACGCCAGCCGGTCGTGGGCAGACGGTCTTGGCCAAGTACCGTTGAAGCAACGCTGCGCCGAGTCGGAGTGCCTCCTAGGCCTATATTCTGCCGAGCTCGCTTGGTCGGGGTCGGTGGATTCGTGGCCGCTGTAGCTTTCCTCGGGTGTTTGTGGATCCAGTGTTCTTGTTAGTCGTGGTCTGTTTCAAGTACTTTTTACTTTTTTCTTGCTGCTTGAAGTCGGGACGCGCGACGTTCGTTGGTCGTCACGACCAAGTAAGTAACTGAGCGACGCTGTCGGCCCTACTGCGCAAGTGCAGTAGGGTCGTTTTCTTGCTTCGTTTACCACACGATAGATGGCGCTTGGCTCTTAGCATGATCAAATTTGGCAATTTTCGTCACGTCTCTAATTATGCTACAAAATGTGGATTTGAATATTATTTAACAAAACGTCTAGGAAACATTCGCCGGTTATTTATTGTTTATGATCGCGGTGCTGGTTAGGTAGGCTCTTACCCAATAGGCGACGTGGATTCGGCTGACGTGCTGCGGTTCCGCGGATGCATCGCAGTGAAAAGGCAGAGAGCTTTCGAAGGAAAGAAAGCGCAAAGGAGTCCAGTTTTCTTTTAAAAGTTCTATAGCGAAGAATTTTTTTTGGCCCCTATTTTTGTGTTTTTGTGTTTCTTTTCACACCTTTTACGACGATCGGTGGATGAAATTTGATTCCAGAATCGTTTCATGGTCCCTTTAACGCTAATTTGGGTGAGCATTTTTATCACTCGTGTACATAACCACAACGAGAGAAACACGCAAAGACATCTGACTCTGAAAAACGGTCCCTTAATTATGCCACACTCGGGCTTCCAGGAAATTCGATCTTTTTCAGATTCTTGCTGTCAGCCTCCACCAACCTAGCTTCGTGGTTTCGCGATCGCAGACCACGGTCTGGCAATGTTGAGCAATGAATACGTTCTCAGTGTACTTTGTTGTGTGTCTTTATTCGTCCTGGTTTGTGCTAGTGCTTTCTGGGAGGCCATTGTGTTTCTTCGGTACTAAAACGCTGATTACTTCACGGCTATAATTTATTCACAGATTCACGACCCTTCGACATATCCTTAAAAACACTATTTTCTCTTCCGAACATTTATCTAATCAGATTCGAACTTCACATTTGCGGGTCCTTTTTTTGTAATCCTGGTTACTTTCTATGAAATGTTCGCAATATTTTATGGCATATGTGCCTTCGCTTTACGCCTCTTCCATATTTAAGCAATCTATTTTCTTTGTGTTTAGTGCTTGTTGAGCATGTGCGAGTTATCGGGCGTGCAACGAGCGCCTCCTCGATTATATCACCGAACGCACGCCAGCATTGCCACAGGTGGCGCTAAGCATCGTTGGCGATGACAGAAAATTACCGAGACATACTTTCTGTCGAAGGAGAATAACACGTTCCTGGGTCTTCAGTCGTGCACTCCAATGTCGTTGCGAGTCAAAGCATTCCCGAAGCTGGCGCTGTATTCGACTGCCCGCAAATTGAACAGTGTGCGCGCTTTTGTTTTCTTTTTTCGTTTTATAAACCCCCTTACATTCATCATTCTTATTTGAATAAAAGTTACGAAGAAAAAAAAGGGACGGAAGTGGCACCAAGAAAAACCGGAAAGGTTCCTGTGGATGTGTTGGACTGGTTTCACACGAAATTAGGAATAAAGCACTTGAAGATATACGACAGTAAATAAAAAGGGGCTGCTATATATATATATATATATATATATATATATATATATATATTAGACTAAAGCACGACCTCGCAAAAACAGGCAGGCCTCACTCCCAGAATATCGTCGAGAGCGAAAGCTCAAAGAGAGTGACCTCCACGATATGCGACACTATATGCTATCTCGGTGATACAAAACCTCTGACGAAAGCAGCGAGCATGTTGTAGTAATTTGTGTACCAAGGAATCGCAACACAAAAAAGCCCATATCCTGCGAACAGTACAAAATCATTCCCGATTAAAAAGGACGCTCGCCGCACCGTCCATATATCCCTTTCCATTAGCTAACAAGAAGGGCTCAACGACCTACAGTTGTTGAACTGGTGCACTTCCTTTGGGACGCTGACCACGGAGAACCGTCAAGCCGGCTCAACACAACAGCACACGATGCAATCGCCGCACGAATAGGTCCCAGTCGCTATCGTGTCATCACACAGCAGATCACGCGGCATCATGGCAATGATACTGATATATCATCTTCTTTTATCGGGAGTGGAAGGCATTGAAACCAGATTCGGTGACGTCACTCTTTCAAGTTTCCTACGTTACTTACGCATGGCTATATGTGGATTTCCTCGAAGCGTTGACGAATAGGCTAGTGGGTAGTTCATTTCGACGGGTACCAAACAGCGTAGGGACACAAACAGAGTAGAAGACGGAAGACAAACACGGAGCTGACTTGCAACTGAGCTTTAATGGATCTGACAATGAGTTTAAACACAGAATTTGCCCGAACCAAAAGCCAAGAAAGGAAATGGCACTTAAGAAGGACGACAGGTCTTCCGATAATCATCTGCGAGCACTGTTGTTCTCCGATCTACATAGAAACATGGATTCCTTTTCCGACAAGGCAAGTGACGGGGCACTCTAAAGGCTCTGTTATACTCCGACGTCGAGCGTGGCAGACGCGGCGTAGCGCAGCGCACACAGATGCTGATTGGTCGCAGATATCGAGTTTCTACTCGCCGGCCAATGAAAGGCGCGCGTTCTGCGCCACGCTGCGTTCGCTGCGCTCAGCGTCGGAGCATATAACAGAGCCGTTACACACACTGATCCCTTTTGTTTGAATGCGCGCGCTTCTACGCTCTAAAAAAAAGTCTGTTTGTCTACTTTCACGCACAACACTCGGAAAGCCAATCACTGCAATTTATGGAGGCAGCTCAGCGAATGACGATGCCGAAGCATATTTTTAGACTAAAAAACGCAGTCTGAGTTGTGACATTAATCAATGCAAGCGTGACGTTTTGCACTGCTTAATGTCACAACTCAGACTGCGTTTTTTGGTTTAAACATATGTTTCGGCAGCGTCATTCGCTGAGCTGCCTCCGTAAGTTGCGGTGATTGGCTCTCCGAGTGTTGTGCGGGAAAGTAGACGCACAAACTTTTTTTGGAGTATATAATCTCACGATTGAGCTTATCCTTTTGTTTACCGATGACCGTGCATCTGTCAAAGGTTGGAGTGTGTCCGATGTCTAGGCAGTGCACACCAAGATGTCCTGACACAACCTGTGACAGATTATTGGCGACGGGAGCGATCGAAAGCGTCGCTGAGGTCGCCCCACAGCAATTGGCTGAATGCTGACTATGACGTCAGCAAAGGATGTCTCAACGACGGAAATAAGAGGAATGTAAGAACTTCAATTTCGACGGTGTTGGCAGTGTTGCTTTGAGAGCGCTATGATTTCAGGCCTCCACCATGCCCATTACAAACACCATCGAACTTGTTGCTCACAAGTTAATGACGTCACGAAAGGTAACCGAACGAGGGCGCCACCGAAACATCTCGCCGCTAATACCGGTGTTCTCTTAACAGCTCATTAAGACAGCGTCCTGTCTTCCCTCTGTATCTGCGGCCGCAAGACAGGCCATAGAATACACAACATCCACAGCGCATGTCGCAAACTGGTTTTGGTGTTTCTTAGTGCACACTCGTTTTGTCTTTTATAACACAATTCATTTTTTGCACATCCTAGATAGTTCGTCCGAAGCCGGCCCCACTACCTATCTAATTCAAACGTTAAAACACCGTTTCCTGTCTTACTTAACAACTTCATACGAGATCATATCCATATAAAACATCTGGATATCTCCCAGATCAATAAAAGTATTGTTCAGAACATTGCAATAATAACTACAAAGTATTAACGAACGAAAAGTTAGAGCGCAAACAAGCTGGTGAAGGTTTAACATTTTAGACGAAAACCCCGAGACTGGGGGGAAGGAAAGACAACTCAACACAAAGTCTCAATGCACTTTGTGTTGTGTTGTCCTTCCTTCCCCCCCCCCCCCCCCCCCCTCTTCCCAGTCTCAGGGGTTTGTCTAAAATGCAAAGTGTGTTGTGTTATTCTTAGTGTGTTTGCGACATATATTGTTTTTTTGTTTTTTTTCGTTTTTGTTGCTTCGTTGTTATAACTAGTTCTGTCAAGAAAACGGGAGACCAGACCTTACCAAACCGAAATCGGTTGTTTTTTGGTATATAGGTTTCTGTGTGAATGCCAATAAAAATATTGATTATGATTACGATTGGAAGCTAGATAACTCTGATACCAGAATAACGTCCGCGATCAATTGAATGGCGATGATGCCTTTTTTCTTATTTTTTGGGGGGGAGAAATGTTTGTTTGTTTAGACAAGAAAGGGAGAAGAAAAGCAAGGTTACAGACGAAAAGGTTTCGCCTAAAACGGTTGAGCACAAACCGGTTTGGAACATAAAAATGCTGACCGGTTAGAATAGTGCAGAAACAAAACAAGAGAGGAAAGGATACGGCGAAGACCGATTACGAATGAAGTGACAAAATGGATGACGAGCTTCAAGAAGAATACTTAAAATATGCGTCAATACTCACCCGGCCTTATAGACGCTTTACAGCAGCTGTGCATGGGCGACGCCATAACTGACCTTCAGTTTTTGTTTCCTCTTATTCCATTTTCTTCAATTCGTCATTACCGTAGCAAGCCATATTATTGCCATCTTAAATTTTATTGTGTCCTTCTTCCCAGCATTGGCCTTTCTGAAGGCTCGTCAATACCCGTCTCAGTGGCTGGGTATCTCCGTAAGACAAGAGAAGGTCAGCAATGGCGGCTGTAATCTGGTGCGTGTGTAAAGCGTCTATATACGAGTACATGTTGCCAACGCGTATAGCTCAGG
Source organism: Ixodes persulcatus (assembly GCA_013358835.2). Lineage (NCBI taxonomy): Eukaryota > Metazoa > Arthropoda > Arachnida > Ixodida > Ixodidae > Ixodes > Ixodes persulcatus. Next base: position 412,057 of record JABSTQ010009789.1, on the reverse strand, counting down.
CGAAGGTCTGCCCACTCGATGACAACTGTTTACCAACGCGGAGCACGCGATATCTCGCAGAAAAAAAGCCATTTGCCATGCGCGAAACGGGATGCGTAGCGCAGGGGACAAAGTTGACAGCACAAAGAATAGAATTACTGGAACTGTCTATTGTGCCCACAGAGATCTTTCATATCGTTAGCCCTTAACCAGGCTATTAACTTTCTGGTTTTAACCGAAATACGCCGGTGTATAAAAATAAACATAAACAGCAAAAAACATGCTCTGAGTTTTAAGAAACACCGGAAACACACCCTAAAGATAACCTACATGAGCAAATTAAGTGAAGCTGGCCAGATGTGTGGAGGCCCCCTTCCCAGCGAGTCGGAGAAAGGTATTCTGAACCGAAAAGTCGCCCGCCTACATTCCTTCTGCAGAGAAAGTGGGAGCGGACACGGGGAGAAAATTTGACTTTACATAGGTGGATGTAAACGTACACACATGTGTGCTTATGCGTCCATATAAAACTGTCATTTTTCTCTCTTATTTTCTTTTACAGATTTTGATATTTGCGACATGTCAGTGTAATTTCTGAACATTCGCGAACTGTTGCTTTCCTTACCATCCTCCCTTTCTCCTTTCCTACCACATCACGTATGATGTAAACAATTGAAGCCACTGTAACGAGAGAGAGTGGACAACCCGATTTACTCGAAGGGTGTATGGTGTCACTCTCTCGTGCCATGTCGGAATCATTTTCGCATAGAACGCCCTCGAGATGAGTGACCACATCTAAACCAACTCTCAATATCACGTGACAAAGGACATTTGAATCTGTGGATGTTCGCAAGGACTTCACTGATGGTGCCGTAAATCGCAACTCATAACGCACGCCGTACCGGGACTTCTACGCAACCCACTGCAGCATAATGAAATCGTTAATATAATCGCTTAAAATAAGCAATCAGTTCCGCGAAAAGAACAAACAAAAAAGCGACAGTAAAAACAAATGGAAAACACCCTAGAATTATTATTCTTCTCGCTTCGTTCATTAAGCCTCTATGATTGTGTGTATTCAGAAAAGCAGTCTCATGACGCTTCGTTGCACTCACATGTCTAACTGTATAAGATTCCAGGCTAATGGAGTTTTTTTTAATGAATTTTTTTGTGCAAGTTAATTCGTGTTTTCCTGATTTTGTTTTTTTTTTATTTGAAAATTTGTCATTTACCGGAGTTTACGTCTGTTAACCTGCAAGTTTGTATAAGTTCGGCGTTTATCGAGTTTATTTCGTTCTATTCCTAATATGCCGTGATGACAAATACAAAAAGCAATGAGACCCACTGTCGCGTCTAGGACCGAAGACTTACACCCACAGAGAAATGCATAAGAATGGCCGGAAGCCGTTTTAAATGTGAGCCATGTATACCACAACATCTGGGCGATTGCGGACCCCACTGATATAAAAACCTTGCATCCTCCTTCTTCTCGAATGAATCCCAAATGGCGTAGTCTAAACCAGAAAGTGGAGAAATGGCTAGCATTATTGCAAACGTAAATCGGTTTCATTCGCGACCCATAAATTCAAACACTTTGGCCAGTTGTCATGAACGGATGTTGGGAATAATGAATCCTCCGACGTGCTCTACTTAACCTTCACTGACGTAAAACGTCCTGGAATTATTTTTTTCCACTGCGATGTCAATTATTGGTTGGAATAAATCCAAAATTACGCCGATTTCCCCAAAAATTGTTTATAGGTTTGATTGTTCTTTGTTTTTTGTTGTTTTACCTAAAAACACAAAATCCTACAAATAAAAACACACACAAAAAAAATCATTTTTACGGTTGGATCTTACAAGAGATAAAGGATAAAGGAAAAATGGCCCCGGACTAAAAGGTATTGGTGAAAACCTGTACAAAATATCCCAAGTACGTGAATTGTTAAAACATTTGGACGTGCAAATTGTTTCGGAGAATTGCTACACCGGAGTTTACATTCAACACACTTTTAGTGTACTTTTAATCTGTGCAAGTATTTCGTGATGTACTTTTAGGATACGACCAGCGCAGAGCCCTTTTGCCCAAGACAACGTTAAATCTCCACTATTATGGTCTTCAAGTGGCATCACATTTGATGCTGTGATAATCACAGTCCAAAACCACCAGAAAACCCGAAGTTCAGTAAAGTTGTTTTGGATAAATTATTCAAGGTCGAGGTTTTATCTTCTCTACGGTATGCTCAGATGCCGACTTTCGACAGCACGAAGTTTACAAGCGCTTGAAAAATTCAGACGGGAAGCTCACAACCGAAACAACAAAATATTTATTATACGTCACAACATGAGCCCAGATCCACTGAATTCCCTCACAAGTCGCATTCGTACAAAGCAACACAAGCGGTTCCATTGTCGTGCTTTTTATAGTTACCGCATTTCAGCTATGAATTCTCGTTTATATTTGTACAGTCGCGATCACGCCTAATAGAGCAGGATATCGGTGGTTTCTTTTTTTTCTTCCGTTGGGCGTTAGACTCGTGGCCAGCCGGTGGAACTATATTACGTCAAGTTTATTTAGAAACGCCAAGGGAGAGTATATATATGATAGTCGGTCGGGCGTGCGCTGAACGTCCTTTTCAGATGTCAAAGCCATCTAACAGTAATAAAAAAAACATTTTTGCAATGATGGTGGTGACAGGAGAACAAAAAATCTGAATCACATAACCTCAACTCTATGAATAAAAGACAAGGTAGTGAATATATGCTCTCGAAACTACACATTCTCTTTATCTGGTGAAGCAGTGTGATGCCGCCATTAGAACCGCAGGTTCGGCTCTAGACAAGGTAACTAAAGGGACTTATGGAAGGGGGCCTAATCCCGTAAAGCATATTGTTAAAACATTAAACCTGAAGCAAAAAAAAAAACTTTGCTTTTGTAGTTTTGGAAGAAACTTTCTAATCTATCAACTTCCCTTCCAATTTGACGGCTTCACAAAATGGGACGCCGTAAAATAACCGGTTGCTTGGAAAGTAACATTGAATATTCTCTGGAATTGACAGACTCAGTGGCGTCACAAGGGGGGGTGCGGGGGGGGGGGGGGGGGCGGACCGCCCCGGGTGCTGCGCTCAGGGGGGTGTCGCGGCGAAAGCGGGGAGGGGGGGGGAGGGGGGGGATCGCGGCTGGGCTACCGTTCCGGGTGCCGCTGACCCTCGTGACGCCACTGGACAGACTGATGATGTTTAGCACCTGCCACAGAGTGGGCAGGTAACCAAAAGAGGGCCACTGGCACACCTTGTCTCTTTTGTATGGGCATGGTTTGTTTTGTTTTCTACGCACAGTGGGGCGCGGGTGTCTTGTCCGTGTTTATTACAGAAGGAGATAAACAGGATGGAATGCTGACATACAGGCCGGTTCTCACATGCAGCGAAGCGCTGATTTAGCCCTACTCAGGTGTCGTCAGCTACTTAGCGTCTACAACGAGCAACGGTTTTGACGGAGCGATACAAAGCTGGTGAACGCTCCCGTCAGCGCGCGCTTAGCTCGAGGTAAGCGCTATGCTTGTAGCCCTCTGCTGCATGTGTGAACAGGCTTTCATAGCCATGGGCGAGGATTGTTGAGAGGGCGTCCTCGAGCTTGGAGGGCTTCAATCAGCTTGGCTAGGTTCGGTGAACACTCATTGCACAAGCGTGTTTCCCTTACATGTCTGAACGTGTACGAATTGCCATTCACTAGTAAATAAACCCAGCTCCGACTGCAACCTGCCTCTTTCTGTGGTCACCTTTCTTCGTCGTCGATTTCATTTCGTGTCACCTCTCTTTTGTCACGAACCGTTCCGCATTCTTTTTCTGACCCAATCACTCCCTCTGTCCCTTCTTGCCGGCCCCTTCACTACTCTCCCCTTCTGCTGGTATTAAAACACGGTCCCCTCTAAATCGACGCCATGTTGAGTAACTTGAGCTACTTTGTCTTCCACAATAAAAATTTTTGAGCATCCCAGTTTTGCGGTACTGGCATATAAATATAATAGTAATGGCAAGAGACGTCAGTGCATGACTGCGTGCACGTACGCCTGAAACTTGATAACGATTACAAGCAAAAAAAAAAAAATAACAAAAAGCATGCAATATGTTTAAAGAAACTTTCTACGAAATTATAAAACAGAATTTAAGCTGTTCTAGTTCCAGAATCGGTAGTTTTATCGTACCAAATAAATACGAGAACTCCGACTCGCTCGCCTATGTGAACAACAAAACGGCACAAAGATCGAGAAATGCAGTGAGTTATTTTTAATCCCATAATGCAACATCATGGTAACTATGATGGATCATATACCGCGACACCAGCCTAGTATTACAGCAAAACAAGCACGACGAATGAGATTTTCGAAACCGCAGTGGGACGAATGGATGTGAGGGGGGCCACCAGCCCCTCCGTATCATCAACACGGTGTCAATCCACCATATCACCAAAGCTGCCAACTTAAACTAGACGCCACGATCACGCGAGGCAGTTCCTCTGGACCACAAGACACGAACCACATACACACAAAAAAGGGAAAGTGTCCCGTGAAAAGCGTACGCGGAGAAAGGAATCCACCGACGGAAGAGTAAAAAAAAAGAAGAAAAGCCGGGATTTCGGGGGGGGGGGGCATCTTCCGCCCACCTGGACAACTTTCACTTCGCCAGCGCCCTCCAAAAAAGTAAAAAAGCATCACCACGCGAGGCAAGCACTTTTACTTTCACGAAGTGGGCGAGGAGGGGTAGGGGTCCCACTGTTGGCGGCAGCAGCCTTGGAAAACAAAGAAAGGAAAGCGTCGAAAGCGAGAGCCCGCTGGTGCGCTGGCCCGTGGGTCCCCAAAGCAGCGAAAGGGAAGAGTCCCCGCTTGCACGGTCCGGCGGAGGAGGTACCGGCGGGAGAGGAGGCCTCCCCTGGCTTGCCCTAGTTTGCACAAGTCCTCTCCGCTCGCCAAATGGGTCAAGCGACGCCATTGGCGGACAGTATAAATAAAGCGAGACTGCCAGCCATCCACCGTAGCAGCGAACCGATCCTTTCCCCCCTGTCCGCTCGCGTCGTGGCGCTGCGTGTGTGCGTGTGTTCGGGTCCGCCTACCCCCTCGCTTGCTGGTCAGCCTCTATAAAAGATAGAGTTCAATTCACAGCGGTCGTCACTGGTCCTTGGGATATCCGAGAACATCGCGAGGTGAGTGCGCGGCGCGCGCCGGCCGCGAGCCTCCTTCGACGGGTGGGAGTCGTGAGCCCTTCCAGGGCCGGGGGCTTGCCTTCGACACCGGGTGTGGGAGGTGGGGAATCGGGTGCCCCTTCCGCCCGGGGCTCGCGGTTATAATCGCGAACACGATAGCTAGGGTCTGCCTTCCCGGAAGTACGTCTGCAGGGGTAGGCTTGAATGGGTGCCTCTAGATTCCGCGTTCCCCCGTTCGACACTGCAATCAGCAGTGATTCATTAGTCTAGTAGTCCGTCAGTGGGCCTTGATAGCATAACCTCGTCTCAGGCGTCGCACTGTCAGTACGTTCCCTAAGCCTTTAGCTTCCGCCAGAGCGTTAAACCCCAGCTTCTTCCGGGATGCACAGCTTCTTCGCCCTCTAACCCGAACCGATTATTGAAGTGCGCGGTGTACTGTCCTTGTGTCGGAGATTCAGGCTGCTCGACGGACGCAGGTGCCAGAATGAAAGCGTACCTCTGCGTGGCTGCCCTACTGCTGGGCAGCGCCCTGGCTGAGCCAGGTCACTTCGGCGGCGGAGGTTTCGGCGGCGGAGGCTTCGGAGGCGGCGGTTACGGCGGTGGCGGTGGCTACGGCGGAGGCGGCGGCGGCGGTGGCTACGGAGGTGGCGGCGGACACGGCCACGGCTGGTACGAGCCGCACCTCACCCTGGTGGTGAAGAAGGTGCACAAGCCCGTGCCGGTGCCCCACCACGTGCCCGTGCCCGTCCCCTACCCCGTGCACAAGTCCGTGCCCGTGTACAAGCAAGTGCCCGTGCCGAAGCCGGTGCCCGTGCCTTACATCGTACACCAGTACTACCCGGTGCCCAAAGTGATTCACGTCCCCAAGCCCGTTCCCGTGCCCCACAAGGTCACCATCCACAAGCCGTACCCTGTCCCGTACCCAGTCAAGGTGCCCAAGCCGTACGTGGTGCACGTGCCCAAGCCCTACATCGTGCACAAGCCCTTCCCGGTCCCGGTGACGGTACACATCCCCAAGCCGTACCCTGTCCACATCCACAAGCACGTGCCGGTGCCCTTCACCAAGCACATCCCCGTAGAGGTGCCCGTCGTCAAGGAACACCCGGTGATCATCAAGAAGCCCGTCCCCGTCGTGTAAGCCCCGTTTCTATCGCTCCCGCCTTTCTTTCTCGGACGACCCAGCGGCGGCCAACTTTCCCGCTCGGAGGAGAGGGCGGCGGACGTCGTCCCACAGACAAAGCCGTTCGTTCCAGTCAGCCGTTTTCAGAGTCAGTGTCGAGGAGAACCGGTACTTTCGGTCCACTTCTGTCCGCTGTCAAGAGCGCGTTTCGAGGGGTGAAGACGCCTCTCGGAGGGGGTCCTATACCTCGGAACGACCTTCCCACGGGCGGAGTGCCGCGCCCTCAGCAAACGCGATGACTGCGCGCTTCTCGTGTAGCCGGCGTTGTTTCCTCACCGCCGGAGAACAAACGTTCATCTCCAACTTTGTCAAGCGTGCCTGCGTCAATAGTAATGTGTGTTTTCTTTCTTCTCGTCTTTCGCAGCCTCGAGTCCAAGGGATGGCACTAAGTCTAACGCAGCGGAGGTCTCCAGTCGGCCACCTAAGACAACGAGCACGGCCTGGCACGTCCAATGGGAGGATCAGCCCGGGCATCGGCCGCTCTGCAGCACTCCACGAGCCACGGAAGCTGCATCTCTGCAGCTAGCTACACTCTGTAGCCATCTGTGGAGCGCTCTAGAAGGGCCGTAAGCCCAAACCGCTGCGGGGGCAATCCTTTCAAAACTGTCCAACTCTTGGATGCCGTGTTACGAAAGACCACAGTCAGCAAGCTCGGATTTCTTCGTTTCTCTTTTTTTTTTATCGCCACCGTAACCAACTGTTAAAAACCTTTCTGTATTTTTTTACGTTTGTACATAAGGCGTATTCCTTGTACAGGCGATCTTATACCTCTCATGCCACGGGTGGATGATCAGAGGACGTATCGAGGACGATATTTTTTTTTTATCTCCTCGTGTTTAGCTGTTTCCTTTTTTTTATTTAGTAGAATTTGGATTGCCCGCAAGTTATGTTAAACTGTGTTTATCGATTGTTGTTTTCACCGTTTCGTTTTTCGTTTTTTTTTCGTGTTCGAAGAAAAACACGGTGTTTACGTTAGACGTTTTTCTTGCCATACTGTGCATACTCTTGTATATAGCAGAATGGAATGTCCGGGAAGTGACAGACAGCGAGTGGGAACGCTAGGGGGGGAGGGGCAACCCACACCAAGACATACGACGACGACAACAAAAGGCCTTTCGAACTGCGTACTGTAATTATGTTGTATAATAAATACTGTCGATTTTTACTTCCTTATTCTTGGTATCCTGCCTTCTATTCAGTGTCAAGGCGAGCCCTTGGCGGGTCAGACATCCGCGGCGGCTCTAGTCGCTGGAGATGACTTTGCTAAACCGCGACCAGTCCGGCGGCTTGCATAAGCGAGGTTGGTTGCGTGTTTGGGATGGTAGTGCGGGAACTGTAAAAGCCGAATGCTGGACGTTTCTGTCGTCACAAGGACTCCCCCAAAAAACGCAGCAGTTGAGCATCTAGAACCACTAAACCTTGCCTTCATTAGAGGGAAAATACAATCGTGCAAATGAAAACTTTTTTAGGCATGGTGATTCCCGTAAAACTTGAAACATATGAGGAAGGACTAGGGCCGAAAATTGCCGCCACTGCGCAGTCGAACGTGGAATTCCATCGCACAGAAAGTTCCCGATACGCACTGCCGACCGGCCGCTTTCGCGCGCCCGAGAAAGCGAAGAGCGGCAGGAGAAGAAATAAAAAAAAAAAGGCAAGAAACTAAACGCTCATTCTAGCGAAAGCAGGACTCGAGGATATAACGAGGAGTAAAGAAACAAAAAACACGCAGAGCATCGAAGAGAAACGTCCCGCAGTGAAGTTTTTCGGGCACGGCGGCACGTTTTCTCTCGAGCAACGAACGCACTTGCTTCGCGTATATTCAACGAGTCGTTTCTTCTTTTTTTTTTTCCCCCTTTCGTCCGCCCTTTAATGCCCCCTTCTTCCCCGCTTCGAGCAGGTTCGGCGGCGCGAAAGACTATACTTGCCAGCACGGCTGGCGAAATCCGCCATGTAGGCCACTTGCGACGGCATGCATCTCGCCGAGCAAGGCACACGGCCAGGGCACGAATAAAGAACGCGAGTTATCGTCAGACGCACGAGTGGGAGCCCCCGGCAGAAGAAAAGAAACAAACAAACAAATATCTCCTAACAAATAGAAGTCGGTGGATTCAGGGAGGGGGGGAAGACCACTTCGTTACGTATTCATTTTTGCGGAGCGAGGTGCGCGTTTGCCATCACGAAGAAGTGGCTAGTTTGCTGCCTGCCCTCTGCCCTCAAAATAGCCGTACAAAAAAAAAGTATTTGAAGTAAGATAGGAGACCGACTGGTTGAGAAGGTTAGGAGACAAGGGCGGAGAAAGGTCAGGAGGTGCGCCGGGACGAGCAGAAGGCATTCCGCAACGTGGAACATTGCGAATCTCTTAGTTTTTTTGCTCTTTTTTTCTACTTTCTCGGGCTCTGCCGGTGCGCCGAGCTCTTCCCTATAGCGCCTCTCTGGACGCAAAAATAGCTCGGGACCGTGATAGGATGCTATTATATAAAATGGCTCAATTTTGTTTTTAAACGCGTCCTGGTTACTTGTCCCACAAGTTGTGCGCAAATGCTATCACACTCACTATAGCAAGCGCGAGCGTAGCCGTAAGAAAATGCTCTGTTTATACACGAAATATTGCTCGAGGAAATCGTAACTTTTTACAGCACTCTTGAGCTAGAGCAGACCTTCTGAAGCGTTCCGTCTCTTAACCTCTTCTTCGTGAGGTGCCTGAATGTGCATCCGACAGTCTTATCATGGCGACACCTGGAGCAAGAACGTACAGGCACAGTAGAGTTCTTCTCATATTATTATAGCGGCGGGGATAGCATTATACACCGCTGTAATCAGTCTTTTCCCAGTCGACGAAACCCGACGATTCGCAATCGGGCCGGTGACACGCCAGCCAAACGGTCCCGTATTTTGGCAGCGATCGACCCCAAAATCAGTCGTCGATCGATGACAAACGATAAATAATCAAGACCGGCTGCTGCCCACTGTCGCAACACGAGGAAACCGAACGCGTTCCAAACTTCGTACATCCCTAAGGTGATAGTGCGAGGGAAGCTAAGCACTCACTGGACCATTCAGCGTCCTCCCTTTCATCATCACCCCACCCCACTGCCTGCTCGAGCAAGCGAAATCTCGCCTCTCCCCTCATCCCACCCGTTTCAATCTGGATGAGCATATTGTAAGGGGGGGGGGGGGGGGGGGGGGGGGGGGGGCGTACGATCGTGTATCACGACTGTACGCTGCATCGGGATAGGAGTCGTACTGCACTGGCTAGAATTGCAAGGAGCGAGAGTATAGGCAGGCGAGCCGGCTAGAAAACATCCCGATCTAAACCCTGAGACAGGAAGAAATAAAATAACGCGCAAGAGGACACAAAATTAGATTGTGCGCCATTTTGTTCGTTATTTTCCTTCTTTGTGTCTCGTGGGTTTTAATTACGATGCACAGGCTAAATTTCTCATCTACAGCGGAGACGCCGGCCGGCCGCTGGGACTGACCAACTTCCCGTCGTCTAAACGAACGCACAACGCACTTATTCGTGGGAACGGGCGGCAACCTATAGTTTCCAGCGCACTGTCACCAGCTTCGAGGTGAACGGATGTGTGGTGGCTCGAGAAACACCCAAGGCTGGACATGCTGCCCGTGTGCCTCTGCGTGCCGGGCGTCCGTCGACGCCTTCAGCCCCAGGCTCAACGCGAGGGTTAACGAGTCCCCTTCGTGTTTAGTCGACCGGTCCTACGGCTTCCGGGTTCCGCGAGAAAGTTTCAAATAAAGAGACAAAAAAGAAAAAGGAAATACGCGCACATCACTTCATGCTTCATGGACGATGAAGCTCAAGCCCCGACTGCATTTCGAAAGACGCATTTCACTCGCCAACTAAAATATATACATGTGTGTGTGTGTACGTGTGTGTGTGTATGTGTACGTTTGTGTGTGTGTGTGTGTACGTGTGTGTGTGTGTGTGTGTGTTTTCGGTTTGTTGGAGGGTTTTCGATTCAGCGCAATCGGGTCTCGATGATGGACGAGTTAAAAGAAAACGTGATTTTACCTCGTAATCCCTTCAATGACTTCTGGAAATCAGACGGGCTGCGCTCGAACGAATGGGAAAAGCGTGCGCAGTAAAACTTGACACGACGCAGTAATGGACTTTTAACGACGACCCCTAATACGAGGTGTTTCATTGTATTAACGTCCCACGTCATTTTACTTTCTTAATTGTTTATTTGATACCGACATCGCCCTTTATGGGGGGGGGGGGGGGGGGAGGTTTGCAAGAAATAACGTATCAACGGATCGAAACAAAAGAAATAGCTACCGCAGTAGAAATAAGAACAACAAGAAAAAAAAACTGGTTTATGTCTAAGACAGGAACTAAAGTTCGTTCATTTCTAAGACTGGGCACTTAATTGATCAACCTACCGATTAATCGAATAATTCTCTAAACGCGAATGATTTTTTAACCAATTAATCGTGTAAATTTTGACCAAAAAGAAAAAAATAAATATTCAACGCTTTCACCGCGCCGACGGGGGGGTACAGCTGTATGAAGGTAAACTTTACCTAAATTTTCGACCTCAAGTTAACTGTAGGGGCGAGATTCGTTATTCCAAAGAAGTTGAGAAGCTTATGCGCATCCCAGTCACTTCAACGCCGTGCGAGTGCCCGTTTAGCGCAGCAGTACGATCAAGGGAGTTTGCTATTGCCGGATATTCTCAACGAACCTTTTAAGTTCTGCGGCTGAAATAATAATTTGGTAAGTGAGGGTGTCTTTTGACTGTTTGTTCTCAAGTAAAGCTCAAGGTTGATTTGAAATCCAAAATTTCATATTGCGCCGTTTTTCACATATTCAGCAAAAGCAAAAAAAAGAAAAAAATAATAATTTTTATTTTTTATTATGTTATGCATGGGAATAAATGAAGCCCGATTATTCGATTATTTCATCGATTAACGTGTGGCGATTGATCGGTTTAAAATTTTTAATCGGCGTACAGCCCTATAATTCTCGATCAAGTCAGTTTGTTTAAAGAAAACGTTACTTCGAAGACATTTGTTTGAGGCTGCGTTTACTGTCTTAGGATACGAAATATAAATATCGAAAACCGCGTTATGACTAGAAGGACGCTTGCGATTCCAGAGAAGCCCCCCAAATATCACGAAACAGTGTGACCATCGATAAGAGAAACAAAACAACTGATTCACATTACGCAGCTCGGAGAACAAAAACGAGCATCGTCACAAAGGAAATTCATAAGAGAGCTACTACGTTCCCAAAATGATAAGGCGTCGGCCCTTTTCACTTCAAAACAAAGATCGTTCTACGACGGGACGCACAAAGAGCAGAATAGTTCTTGTGTTTGCTGAAAACATCATCAAATGTTTTGTCTTCACACTAAGCTCGGCACTTCAGTGATTTCGAGCCGAACTTTCTTTCCGAGACGGAAACCTTCCCAACAGTTCCGCCGCCATTATATTAGCCACTCGCTGAACCCAGCGGAGGTGCACTTGTTCCGGTGGAGACCGAATTGAACCTAATCATTTTCGAGCGACGATGACAATCCCCAAACCAACGCGCCGTGCATAGTTCCAACGCCGAAAAGCACATAGGCTCGGCTTCCCCCATGCTTCTGCGTGAGTTGAACCGAAGCAAAGGTTACCAGCCAGCTTGCCCAATGACGTGTCGGGACTCCGCCACGTCACGGAGCTCTCCAACCAATCGACAAAATTGAATAAGGTACGTCATAAGATGTCCGACCAATCAAGTGATAGGAGAGAGGGGGGGAGCGGGTCATGCTTTTGTTGGATTGGCTGGAATGGCTCGTAGCGTCTGCTACGGTCCATCGTAAGTGGAAAAACGACGACGGCTACCCGTAGCCTGCAGACTCCGCGTGCGTGAACGCATATCGCCGTGGCCACTGTGCACGCGCGCGCGCGCGTGCGCGCTTCGAAGCGCGCTCCGTTTGTTCCGTGGCTCGAGAAAATAAACGAGGCCGATGGCAGAGACGGATTCTTCCGGGTTCTTGGCGCGATCGGCGGCCGCCGCCGCGTTGGCTCGGCATCGCCGTCTGCGTCGAGCGTATATTGCGGCTTTGGGAAACCACATTTCTCGCTGATCGGTGTGCGATAGAGCCACTACACAACGTGTACGCTTAATCCGCGGTCACACTGCCACGGCATAGTACAAAAAAAAAGAAAAAAAAAGTATGCACACGCTTTCTACCGACTCCATGTTTGGGGGTCACATTGATCATACAAAACACTGTCCGAAGCGTACGTATGTACAAAACGAACACGCTTCGAGTATGCTTGAAGCGGTACTTCTGACATTAAGTGTGCAGCAAAGACCGTGTAATTGTGTCGTGTGTATGTTCATGCTTTCGAAACTTAGTCGCCCCCAATGGGGGCGACTGGTGTCTTATACCCCTGTCAGACGGGAAAGTAAATGTCATTTTGATCGAATGTCATTCACCGCTCGGCGAATCAGCTCGTGATCCTGGTTCTTCACGTGATCCTGGTTCTTTATCGCTCACGCTCATTGGCCGAGCTGTAATGTCATTTTGCTTAAATGTCATTTAACGTGCCCGTCTGACAGGGGTATTAGTTGTATAGAGGAGCAATTTAGCCAATGCGGTACAACCGCCGGGGTCTTCAACGTGCACCACGAAGTAGTGATACACGAGCGCACGCCGCGGTATATGATACACATCCAGTTCGAAAGGGGCGGGGGCGGGGATTGAACCCAGGATCCTAAGAGAACATCGTGTCTTTTGAATGATATCCGGCAAGCTAGGACGATATATCGTTTCGCCATGTCGCGGACCGCTTCGGCACTTTTGGGGCACGGCCCGTTTCATGCGTGTTCGGATAAAGCTTCAGACAACGGGCAAAAATGATTTTAAACGCCACGATGGTTGGAGTGTCGTTACTTTGAACCAAACTTGTACGTAACGCGTTACAAGTAATGGATTACTTGTAATCGATTACATTTTACTGTATTTTGTAACGCTTAAATTACTTCCTTTCAGGAGTAACGATTCTTGTAATTGAATTACTGTTTTGCTGTAATCGATTACAAAATTACCCATTAAAAATTTTCTCACTTTTTTTTCTTTTTTTTTTTTTTTGCGAGAGGGGCTAGATGTGCTGGAGTCACTCAGCTCAAGGCAAAAACGGTCAATGTTTTTTTTTTTTTTTTCCTTTTTGAATTTACTAAGCACGGCAACTCGAGGATTAGTCAGCAACTTCACTATGCTTCGTTTCCCGGGTAATTTTTTTTTTTTTTTTGGTACGCCGAAGACTACGTTTGGGTAAAAAAAAAGACCTTATCCAGCCTCTTGTGAGTAATGTAAATAAACAGCGTTTTTTTTTTTTTTCATTTATTTTTCGCGAGAGGGATTGGTTGTGTTGGCGTCACCCACTCAGCTCTGGGCAAAAACGGTCAAGACTTTTCTTTTTCGGAACCACTGAGCATAAATGCGGAACACCTATGTAAAATATGTGTGTATGTGCTACCGCGATAAAAAAAAAAAGTTGAATGAAAAGTAAGGTGGGAAGTAATCGATTATACTTTAGAGTAATTTTTCTATTACTTTTTTGAGGTTGTAATTGTAATGTAATCGGTTACTTTTTACATTGAAGTAATTGTAATTGGGATCGGTTACTTTTTACATTGAAGTAATTGTAATTGGGATCGGTTACTTTTTTCAGTAACGTGTACAAGTCTGCTTTGAACCGTATGGCTCATTTACTATAGCTCTCGTATGCGCCATCGTCTCAGTATCTCGTCGCCAATCCGCGTGCATGAGGTGAACGCTATCTCGAATGCAGGAGAGGTACATGCAACGTAGTGTTAGCGGAGTGCAAGTTCGTCTGCTTCTTTTGCGGGGGTCGTGCTGACGTCTGAACGCCGAGCTCTGATTGGCTCCGATTGAAGGATAGTGGATGGTCTTCAGGGCAGCCTGCTTCGAGGTCTACCGACTATCCTTCTTTCAGAGCCAATCAGAGCTCGGTGCTCTGACGTCATCACAACCCACTGCAAAAGAAGCAGACGAACTTCCGCTCCGTTTGAGGAGAGCATCTTTGTACGTGTTCGTATGACGCATAGGCACTTGCTGCGAGCGACACGAATGATTGGCTTATGGGAAGTCGGAGGAGTGAATGATGCCATGTGCACACTCTAAAAAATGCCTGCGCGTCCACTTACCCGCAAAACACTCAAAGAGCCAATCTCTGCGATGTATGAAATCAGCTCAGCGAATGCGGAGGCGGAACATCTTTTTAGACCTCAAAATTAAGTCTGCGCTGTGGCATTACGCAATGCAAGCATGACGTTTCGCATTGCGTAATGCTACAGCGCAGACTTCATTTTTAGGTCTAAACGGATGTTCCGACTCATCATTCGCTGAGCTGATTTCGTAGATCGCATAGATTAGCTCTTTGAGTGTTTTGCGGGTAAGTGGATGCGCGGGCATTTTTTAGAGTGCACTCGCATTCATGGTACGCTGATTTTGACAGTTTCAAATCCTATCTGTCCGAGTGTTTCTAGGAAAAATTCAGGGTTGTGTGCGTAAATAAGGTTATTACTATATTATTTATGTATTATAATTTTATAAAATTTAACGAAACGAAGGTGCACAAAACGTGGCTTAGTTTTTAGCAAGATTAAATATTTGACAGTCCCATCTTAACTTGATAAATTTTAAGGGCTAGCCAATTAGATGAATGTCGTGAATCTAGCTGACCGCCCTGTAGTTCGTAGTCCATCTGATAAACAGATCTGCAGCGCTGACAAAGGTACGGGCTAGAGTGCCTCAATGTCCTTCTGTTTAGGGTGATGCCATCGTTTGTAGTACCCGATGCCGACAGCACGCGCTCACAGGGAAAATACAAAGAAATCGCGGGAAACAAAATGTCGCCGTAGCACAGGCAGCGCCACGAGCGTGTGCAGGGACACGCTCTTTCACGCGCTTCAGAACAAAAAAAATAAAAATAAGCGTTCGAAACAAAATGGCTAGATGTCATCACCCCAAGCAAAGCGCACATGAAGGCACCCTAGTAAGGGCAAGAGAGCGTGGCTTTGGAAAGTGCCTCTTACGCACGAGTTCTCGTTACAAACAAAGGCAATTGGCAGAGCTTGGCTCACGTGTACGTTCCACTGTCTGCACTGTAGGCATTTGACAGATGAAGTATATAGTGCCAGTTACGTTTCGTTGGCTTTGGAACGTTGACCTCCCAAACTTGGCTTCTACGACCCACACTCCCTTTTCACGCACGAACAGACGGGCTCGAAGACGACTGACAAACATTGAGGTCTGGCCAACCTCGCCGTTCAGCGGCGTCCATCTTCGCTCGGAGGGTTTTGAAGTGCGCACGTGAGTCGGCTGCTCACCGCTGCCCAGTTGCGAGCGAAGCGAGACACGCACGTGCGCGCGTACCTCACGCGCAACAAGAAACATGACTGGCGTTCTTCGGAGCGGGACAACACTCCGCAGCTGAATTATAAGCATACCAGCTCACAATCTTTGTGGCTATGCGGGCAAAGGCGCGTGCCTGAGCAAAGGTTAAGGCTGTGCACGCGCACTACTCATGTCGTCGGAAGTGCCACATAAAGTTTTCCAAAACAGCTTTTGACCGGTTCCATTTTCAGCGTTCGTGCGCACGGTTCAGTGCTTTGCTCGCTTTCAGCGAAGAGACAAACGTGCGCGTTCTGGACCGTGGAGACCGCACACTGGGCTGTAGATTTGTAAACCTTGTAGCGCTGTATAGTTGCGTCATGTCGCGAGCCATTTATTGGCAAATTGTGATGTTAATCCTTTCCGCTTTCTTGAAAATGTATTATTACCGTTTAGAGGTAAGAGCCATCTGGTGGTAGTTTCAAAAGCTCCATTATTTCCGCACCCATTACGGTGATATGTGGACAAGGTCACCTAAATCAAACATGTCCGACTTCGTGAACCGAAGGCAACTTAAAAGAGCCCGCTTGTTAGAATCACTTCACTGCTTTCTGCTCTATGCTTTCGAAGGTGTTAGCATCTCTTGTTGTGGACAATTAAGCTGTGTCGGGTTTCTCTCCGCACAGGGTGGGTAGACTAACTTTCAAAAAGGGTCTATCGAGCCATTCAAAGTCGTAGACATACAAGAATTAAAAGTCTCTTTAATGTGTGGCCCACCACTGGAACACTGCAGCTGTCCGGGCTCTGTCACTGACATATGTTGAAGTGTCACGCGTCGAGCTCGCGGCGAAACGAGACCCATGCGAGAGATTCTTCGGATACGGCTGCTTTGTATTCGCCCCATTAAAGGCGAGTTAAAAACTCATTTCAGCGTCCATTAAAGCCGAAAGCACGGCACGCGCCGCTCGAGGCAGCCTGTTACGGGGACGCCCAAGGGTGCCAGCTAGGCCGGCTCCGTAAAAAAATAAAAAAATAAAAAAAACACGAAAGCATTCCTCGGAATTTCCAGCGCAGAAAGCAAAAGGGCATGCGGCGCGCTTCGCTGCCCATCATCTGCTTTCGGGGCGCGCGTGTATTAAATGTGTACTGCTCAACGTTCCACCAACATAAAAGAAAAAGATATAGTAATAATAAAAAGAAAAATCTAGATGCCATATTTTGCCTTTTATTTTTCTTCTTATTTGTCTGCCAGAAACCGGCAGTCAAGTAAATTGCTTCGAGGAAGGCAAAGGTAAAATAAAGGGAAGAAGAAAAACACAATCAAGAAAAGAAAAAGAAAAGGGAGAAACGTGGTTGGAATGCGAGAAATGGAAAGTGAGAAATGAGAGCCTCTTCGCTTTCGCTCGTTTTCAGCTGCAGGAGGCCCGCCGCGCTCTGTTTCCCCCAAGTACCCTCCCTCCTTTCAACATCCGAACGAATGGGCTTAAAAGGCGATGGCCCTCCATAAAGTCTAGGCAAGGCCGTTGACACTTTGACGGGGCCACTTTCAGCTTCTCCAGCGTGTCTAAAGAAGAAAAAGCTTAGGCTTAATTACCACAATCAGGCGCCAAACAAGGGCGACCCCACGAAATACTATAAGTAGAAGAGGTTTCGAAATACGCCGTCCAGCGCACGCTTAATCTCTCCGAGAAAGCTACAGGAGAAAGTGCGTCCTTTTTCCTCTTCCAGAACCTAATCCTAAATCCTCTGTTCCCAACGTGGCTCAGCGTATTTTTGTCGTCGAACAGCTCATCCCCCCCCCCCCCCCCCGGCGAGGTACTTTTCTTTTGTATATTTTCACTTTCTTCAGCTTTCCTCACCCGCGTATGGAACGCAGCCAGCCTTGACCTTTGTCGAGGATAAACCGGTGCCAGAAAGTGGGCTTCTGATAAACGTAGCTCCGAAATCGCTTCTCCGAAAAGCTGCTTTCAAACACGTCCACACCGTCGTAGCCCCCCCCCCCCCCCCTTTCTTTTCAACTCCAACAACAAAGTCTCACTCGAACAATAACCTAATGTGGCAGCTGCGTACAAAGGACCACGAGCGCGGGTTTTTCAAGAGTTATTTGACGTCGCCCAAACACGTCTCCCATTGACCGATAAGTCCTTGCAACGTGTTACGTTGTTTTCGTCAGGCGCTTACTTTGGCTGCCAAGGAAAAAAAAAAAAGAAAGAAGTTTGAGTCGTGTCGACTCCACAAAGCGATTGTTCACTGGAGCGCAATGGCGAGCGAACGAGGTAACGTGTATTACACGAACTAGAACCCGAAATATCAAATTCCATTTTTTTGCTCGTTTTATTTCGTGTAATTTTGGGCGGACTCGCTCGGGTGGACGTTATAATGTCGGGGCTTTTATAATGTGCCCAGTGTTGCAATCAGACCGGCGCGGTTCATTTCGCTCTAGATAATGTAGTACCGACACTTCCGGTGTTCGATTAAAACCCGAAAGTCGTAGTGTCGACTTGACTCAACATGGTCGACATTTGAGGGTGTGCTGTTTTTTATTTTCATTTTTTTATTTGGTTGCAGGACGGCCTGATGCGCTCTGAAGTCAGGCGACGAAATCCGAATCATTAAGCTGTGGAGGCACGCGTGGTGTCTCATGTACTGACACAAGAGAGCTACTATGGCAGCGCGCAGAAGTCGATTATTAGAATGGTCTATAGGGGCTACAAGGAGGCTATAATTCATTAAGCAGCGCGGAGCATATGGCACGTCCTGGGCGTCTTATCATCGCTCCGCAGCGAATGACATCGCGGCATTGGCCAATTAAAATGGTAAATAAGCGTTAACGTAATAGGCCATGCCGTATGTTTCTTAAATTGTCAGTGACGGTAGACAGGAAGCGAAAGGAAAGGCGCGCCTTTTTGATTGGGAGGCGGTTACATCAGCCCTCGGGCGATATCGCCCAAAACATAAATGCCAGCCACCCCCGAGGACAAATATTAGTCTGACTCGATGCTTTAAGTAGCTTTTCTGTTCGTACTTCCGCAACGTGTGGTGTCTATTGTTTGGTGGACCGAGGGACGAAAATTGTCCGTATCGCAGCATCAATAGAACAAACTCCATAAGCGTTCGGTACATGCCTGACGCCGCCATACTAGTCATAAACACGCTACCAGTAAAAAGTAACAGTGTTACAGTTACAGTTACCTAAAGGAAAACTTAACTCTGTTACAGTTACAGTTACCGGTTTCAAGAAGTAACGCGTTACAGTCAGTAAAAACAGTAACGCCGTTACTTTCTCGTTACAGTACAAATATTGGACACAAGGAATCACAAACCAAAAACAATATATTATTTTATTTGCTGCACTATATTGAGAAGAAAGGTAAATTGAGAAATTATACAAATTTAAACCCGAAGGATGCCTCTTTTTTGCGTCATTCGCCGTTTTAGCATTTTGATGCGCATAATTTATTTGCAATAATTGTTATAACTTAGGATCAACCGTTTTTCAAAATTGCCATCGGCCCGCGTCAGTGAACGTTTTGATTTATTTCTCACTTGGAAACGAATGAGGACAGAGATGGTCTCATGAATACCTTATGGCCTGACATACTCGGAAGCATGCCTAGACATAGCAGGTCAAACAGCTTCCAAAGATAAAAGGGGGAAAGGAGACAATTAGCTTCTGGTGCTTTGTACGACGACCACCGCGGCGTCTATGTCCGAAACGCCAACTGTGGAAGCCGTATTCACTCGAGCGGCTCCGTAGCCGCTCGAGTGAGCACGGCATACTGCACAATCTGAGGACGGCTTCCTTGAAAACTAATAGGGATGAGGAAACGGCGAACGGCTGGGTGTAAAAACGACATGCTTGGACATATCCCAGACATCGCACGACCACCGACACCCGCAGATGGTCCCCACGAGAGAAGAGTGAGCCAAAGTCGGTGAAACAGACATTGCTTGTCGCCCCACCGTGGGCGCCTCTTCCTTTATCTCCCTGTTTTGTGCTGACTCGTCCGTCGTCCATGGTTGGTCGTGGTCTAAGCCAGTCAATTTTTTTGTTTATTTAATGCGTGACCAAGCTTCTTCTTCTTCTTATATTTTTTTTTTTTGTCAGCGAGGAGTTTGGAGAAAAGTACTTCAAGATGGCAATTTCTCCATGTCCGTGGCAGTGAGTTCTAATTTATATAGTAAAAAAAAGTAACTGTAACGGCGTAAACAGTTACAGTTACCCAATAAAAAAGTAACAGTGCTACAGTTACAAGTTACCTGTATTAAAGAGCACAACACGTTACAGGTAAAAGTTACTGGAACCTATACAGGAACTCCAGTGTGCGCTACACCACTCGGCCACCGATCCCCCGTCACTCAAACGCTCTCAAACGCAACTGTGCACAGAGGCCTTTAGTTAACAGGAGACAGACAGGTGCACGAATGGGATCGTGCCGTCTCGTGCTCTTCACGCGCTAGGCACCAGTAAGGTTGTCGCACGCGCGAAAAGCCTGAAGTTCCCTCGATGCATTGTGGCAGCGATGGTGTGGTCAAACTGGCTGGTGAGATTGGTCTATACTTCGTTTCACCTTATGTGCGAGCGAAGGCAAAGCTGGAAGCGCGAGCACGAAAGCTCCGTGCCTTAAGGCTTTGCCCGAGCGCGCGAGCTGGGCAGAAACGCAAAAAGCGCTGGTCTCGCGCTTCTAGCTTTGGCTTCGCTCGCAGATAACGTGAAACGAAGTATAGTAACTACCTATGAAAAGCTGATCTGAACGCGGACCTCTGGCGAGTGACGCTATTTACTTGTTTCTTTTTAGTAACGTGTACGTGTCCGCTCCTATGTGACGTGCTGCTTCGGCTCAAATTGGAGACGGCTCAGACGGGAGATCTTTTATCGACACTCGCCGATTGCTGGAATCGCTGAACGAATCTATATCAATCAGAAAACCTAGATCAATATACCACGCACCAATGTACGATGTCTACAATATTGAAGAAGGATACACGTCAATTTCACACCCTGCCGCGTACGCTAGTGTGCCATACCGCGCATAGTGTTTTTTTTTTTTTGTTCTTTTTATGCACAGTCTTGTAATTGTTTTTTGCTTCATCTAAAATTAGGTATTGTGTAATCAAACATTTATTGGAACCTCAACGTTAAAACAGTTCCCCATGCTCTTCTGCGCTGTTCAGTTTTAGGACTTCCGGTTACAGAAGGTTACTACCAGTTACCACTATGTAGCACGAACACATTTCAACAATCGTTCATTCCCAAAACTTCTTTGGATTGGAACCGCCTTCCCACCTCCATCGCCATAATCCAGGCGTATGATTTGTTTAAAATTTTTCTTTTTTTTAAATTCTAATTTCTATTGTTCACAACTAATATGTGCTTTGCCTCTAATACCCAAACCACACGGCAGCGTAAAGGTACCTTTAGCCCCGGTACCTGTCATAAAGGGAGCTGGAGATCGTGATCACACAGCGCATAAAGGTCCCTTTCGCTAAGGGAGGTCCTGTGTTAAACGGAGCTCGCCGAGCCTCGGACCCACGAACTCAAAATAATATCACAGCTACATAAATATATCTTGTTTAATGCATTATAACAAATTGAATATATATAAGTATCAAATTATAAAATGATTGTGAACACAAATGTGATGGAATAATACAATAATGATGAACGCACACTCTAGCTAGCAGGTAGCAGCGGCGGCACGTGGAAAACAATGTCTGCTATACGAACCCGAACGCGAGGGACCACTGCGAGTTCTTTTTCAAGGTTGTAGACGAGTCGTCCGACTTAGAGCCACTGAATGAGCTGCGCTTAGAGTATCGTCACTCCGTTCCCCGGCATTGTTGTGGACGCCGCCATTTTAGCTCGTATGCAGAGCAGACCCAACTGCCGATCGTCATGATTCAAAAGTGCGACTTCTTCAGCATTAGATTCTGTGTTAGGAAGCTCATGTAATGTTGTTTGATCTGTCACGAACTGTTTAAACATTTGTGGAGGGCGGAAAAGCGTTTCCGGGGATTTCAGATAAAACTTCAGATAACTGGCAACCATGATTTTAAGCCACAATATGGCCAAGTGTCGTTACTCTGAAGCGTAGCTTATTTAGTGGCACTAGTCCGACTCTCCCGCCCAGGACCCTTTATCTTCGTCGTCGTCCATCCCTTTCGATCGCGTGACTGGCATAACCGTGAGACTCCGTCGTGGTAATGGAGCTGCTAAACATAAAAAGGTCGCCCACCTCGCAATGCAAACTCATAAACGGAGATGATTTAGGGCCAGTGTGGTCAGACGGGTCGGACGTTTTAAAGCGAGACTCATTTAGGTGCGCCCTTAGACTTAGAGAAAAAATAAAATAAAGGGCCGCAAAAGCAAACACAAATAATAGTTAGGTTTTAAATGTGATATATCACATTTAATAATCAAAAACTGCGCGTCAAACCGATTTCGAGGAATAATTGTTTATCACGTGCTCCTCTCACGGTTTAGCAAAAAATGCAATCGACATCAACTTAAAGTACTCAGTTTATTTATCGTGTGATCAGGAACGCCGTTTACTACAGGTACCTTCAGCTAAGGGACCTAAGCTAAAGGTACCTTTACGCTGCCGTGTGAATGGGGTATAAGTTATTCATTGTAAATTTTTTCTTGTTGAATACTACCCACTCACATGTGATGCCGTTGGCCTTGAGGGTATTGAAATAAATAAATAAATAAATAAATAAATAACTAAAAGTGTCCATCCCGTGGAATATGCTATACCCGTAGTCGTGATCCCCTTTCCAAGTTCACGCGATGTCAGAGTTAAAATAGAACTCACATCACCGGCAGCGTCCTTGTAGAGAAGAAAAGATGTCTCCATGGATGTGTCCGAACGGCAGAAATGTCGAAGTGGTGCTTCACCCTACTTTAAATTCTCGCCGTGATGTCACCTGCGGTGATCAAGACACTGTGCGAGCTATGAATACGTCTCGTCTAATCCGTTTTTTTTTTTTTTTTCAAATATTGACACCGTATTGTGTTCAAATGGTTCCCTCTCTGTTGAGCGAAGAGGTGTACACAATGCACCACGCAAGGCACCGCGTGTTTCGAAACTTCAAATATAGCGCCCGAAAACGCGGCGCTGATCGTGCGTGCGCACCTTTACATTATTAGTAAGGACTTCGTTGTCCATGAGACGCTTTTGAAGAAGAGTAAGTTTTAATTCGTCTCATTGTTGGTGGAACCAAAATGGACGTGACATGCCTTATTTATGAATGGGCCTAATGCTTCTAGCTGCAGCTGTGATGGCTTTGATGCCGAGCGCGTGCCTCCTGCAGGATTCATTTTATATCATCAAATTTGTTTTGTTTTTTTTCGGCAAGAGCAAGTCTCCTTTTCGTTTCCATCTGGATGAGCATCGTTTCGACGTGCGGTCATGTATCCCTACTGCGTGACGCACATTAAAGACCTCAGGCTAGCAGTGGTACTTCGCCACAGCTAAATTTCTCATCAACAGAGGAGAGATCAGGCGCACATCGGGTCGAACGTGTACCTTCCCGCTGTCGAAGTATCCACGCAAACAATTACTTCAAGCGCTGAGGACTGACGTCACCCGGATGAACTTTCTCAGACGCTGATTCAGCATCATCGTGTACACGCAGCGTATCCGCGTGTGTGTGTGTGTGTCAAACCAATACCCCCTAGAAGACGAGGCCTGATCATGACGTCATTGCTAGTAGATCCCCGACCCGCCCCATACGACAAACGCGTCGAAGCTCGAAGAGAGAGACACCGCAAACTCGGGCTTAGGCCTTGTCTTCTCTAGATAGTATTTGTCAAACACTCCGTTTCGCGACCCGGGACGGCTTCGAAAGGACGAGACGGAGCACGCAAAGACGCCCCGGTACGATCAGCGACGCGGTGCCGCGTACGCGCATCCTTTCGGCGTCGGCGGCGGCCTGGAGGAAGCCCAGTCGGCGTCATTGTGCTCGTAGCGGGGCGCGCGCGGGGCCGGTTCGCCCACCGGGCGATTCAAGGTGGCGCCGAGGACATTGACCTGGAAGGGCCCGCCGCAGGAGCCCTCGGCTTCGTCGTCTGCGGCGGAGGATCGACGGTCCGCTTCCGCGGTCAGGAGGGGGGCACGGGGGGTCTCGCCCGTCCCGGACCCTGATTGGTCGGTCGCGTTGGTCGTTCGACTCCACCACGTTTCGGGAAAGTTATCTTATTGCTATTACTATTCCTTGTACTTGAAAGCCGCGGTCAGAATGCTCATATATCACACAAAAGACTGTTGCAGTGCAGACATGTTGGAAGCGTACAGATGTATGAGCACGCTTTGAAGACGCTTCAGGCGTGTCCGCCGATAACTTTCTCATCATGTCCGTGTCTTCTGAGTGACTGCTGCTAACCTGAAAACGTACATTCCGGCCAATAACGTAACTAGGATTTCTTTTTTTTTCTTTTTTTTTGAGGGGGGGGGGGGGAATCGAGTATTTAAGTGAAAGGGGGGAGGACGTGGGGGAGGGGGGGGGGGGGGGTGAGGTTGGTTTTGAGAGATTCCTTCTGCCTAGGCTGCTGCTCCCGGCATCCTGATACAAACCACTGTTTCACGGGGAATTAAAAAAAAAAAAAAAATTCAAGGGCCTTTAGAACGAATTGTTTTGCGAACCAGAGCACTCCGCAGGTCACGCACGAAATCAAAATCGAAAGCCGATTGGGCAGTTTTTTTTTTTTTTTTACATACTTATTTTGAAGGCTTTTGAATTTCGCTTGAAACGGGACTCGTTCCCAACTTTTCCAGCCTATAGGGGGTGCGCTAGTTTCTATGAAATGGCTGTCATCTGGACGATCGCCGCAGAACAGCGGGTCGAGGTTGAATCTACAACGCGTAGGTAATTCTAGTTTTTCGAAATACGTACGATATAGAAAGAATAAACATAGGAACGGACAGAACAGCACTTTTTTTCGGTGCTGTTCTGTCCGTTCCTATCTTTATTATTTCTGTTTCATTTAACTTCCCCAACGCGCTCAAGTAGAACTAGGTACGTACGATATAAGAGCTGTAATTAACACTTCAACGTCAGGAAAGGGTAAACAAGCAGCTTTGTTCGGAACCCGAGCATACAGGAGCAAGAGAGCGCGATTCTCACACCGAGGTATCACCATATCGCTGATATTGGCGAATGAGTTTAAATACCTTCAGCAGACCGAAGACCTTTTAGAATTGGTGACACACCCATTTGCCTACCCGTGGGCGGCACCTGAAGTGACGCCATTTTTTGGCAAAGTACCACACCCCCCCTCTTCCCTTCCTATTCACACACGCACAAAAAATGCTCGTATATGTATTTTTTTTTTTCAAGCTAAAACTTGGCACACGCGAACATAAACTCTAGAGAGCGCGCACTTCGCAAAAACGTCGAAAACAATAAGTCAGTAAAGGCGAGTGTTAATAAAGTCATCCCAGCGGAGGGCACCGAGTCACTTCGAGATCGCAAGATTCATAGCGACAAAAAATGAAGCACAACAAAAAATGTTAAAAAGCGAGTCAAAGTCACAATAGTCAAACGACAATCCCTCCCCCCCCCCCCCCCCCCCCCAAACGTACACGCGCAGGCACTGTTCAACCTGCCCCGGTTTGTACTCGCAGAAAAGCGAAGGGGATTAGAAAGGAAAGTCTACTAGCACAAATTAATACCGGTAACAAAAAAAAAAAAAAAAAAGACGAGCACAAAAACAATTAACACGAAGGGACAAAAGAGCCGGGGTCACACTGCTTATCCATCATACAAAAGGCAGTCTGCATACAGATTCGAACGGGAGTCACCGCGAGATCCCTGCTTCGAATGCCGCAGGGCAATGAGTTCAAGGAGAATGCTTGGCACGCGACATTTTAACCACGGATATTGCGGTGACTCGTGTTATCAGACTGCCGTTTGTATGATGTATGAGCAGTGTGACTCCGGATTAGCGCAGCAACATCAACATTCTTGCCCGCCATTCGTTCTCTGTCGCCGAAATGGACTGTTATTCTAAAATGGTAAGCAAGCAAGTCGGCAATCCACAAATGACTTATATGCGCGCATATCGTCACCTCCTCCTAAATAGCTACTTTTTGTTTAAGGAGTTAAAGCAGACGAACTCGCAATGAGCCGTTGGGCAAACTGCACAAATAAAAGTTGCAGCTACAACCCAGTACAAGGAGAACGAAACAGGCCCTTATATGCACTCGCAAACAGAATAAATCCTCACGCCAACAGCTTTCAAACGTCACTTGGCAATGTATTTCCTCCGTACAAATGATTTGTTCAATGCGGGTCACACAGCTCACTTAGTCCTTGTTGATTTACACCTCATCTCAATTCAAAGGTGAAGCCCACCTCTGTCAACGCCAGCCTCCATGCCCCGCGCGCATTGTGCCAATATTATAGTAAAATAAATCTGCTTCTTCGACCGTGTCGGCTCGTTTAGCTATCACTATGTGCCCACCGAAGCGGAAGTTCCAAAGCAGGCGGCATAACCGGGATCCTTTGTCGCACCACAAGACTCCAACAAGGAGTGACATGCAGTGGATGCGTGCGCAGTCTCAGAACTCTAGTTCCTCCTGCAAGTAAAATTGGAGTCCGAATCACGCCAAGCGTGCCAATTCGTGCAGCGACCAGAGGAAACTGTAATGTGGAGTCTAAAACGCGATCATCGAGCACACGGGTGTACAGACACGCAGAAAGAAGGAATACAGAGAGAGAGGTGGCGATGGAGGCTACGGAATCAAACACCGGGAAACGCCTCGAGAGAAATCTCAAGCACGCGTGCCATCCTCCGCAGGTTGCGGATCTTCCTGGTGTGAGCCGGATTAGGCAAAAGATGAGACTCCAATTAACTAGAGCGCGCACGCACGAACGCTAGATGCACACGCACGAGTCGCTGCCAAAGCGCAGGCGGGAAGCTGTATACCAGCAGACGGCGATAAAATAGCCCGGCGCGTAAAACTAAAACACGAAAAGACAAAAAAAAACAAAAAAAACAAAAAAAAAACAGATATCAAGAAAGCACGCGGGCCGCAAGTCGAGCGGCACGAAATATGCGATCACGATCCAGAAACCGCTACAAGGACCAAACCAAACCAGAAACGAAAGTAAGCTACAAAACAAACTAATAAAAGAAAAAAAAGAAGCAATCGAACGAGAGGAACGTCCGTAGAAGAACGACAACAAGAACTGCAATATAGGTTCTGGACAAATATTAAAAAAAAAAAAATGATAGGAAATGAGACGTACGGGGAAGCGTCTGGCAGCTGACCGAAGCAGTATCGCAGCGCACCAGAAATATCTCGCTGCGCAAATTATAACGCCCAGCGAAAGACGGAACGGACAAAGAACAAATATATACAGAAGGGAGCGATAAAGACAAGAACCAACGAAGCAAAAAAAGGAAACGAAAAGTAATATCAGCAGACGCCTACGGCTTGGCGTTTGCTTCCGTCCTTTAACGCTCCAGATGTTACGATACCCTTAGATGAAAGGGACCGGTAAAGTAAAGAGTTGAAGGGGGAAAAAACCGAGAAAAAATGCGTACTGGGAAGGCAAAATAATACGGCGGTCGGTAAGCAGCACGATGACCAAATGCAGATATGATCAGTGCATTCCCGGGATATGTGCATGGGTGTTAGACTGGTGGCAGCTGATAAAACCCGTTTGCTCTACTGACGTCTAACCCCTGGTTAGCTCAGTTGGTAGAGCGCTCCACCTGTAATGGAGAGGTCCCGGGTTCGAGACCCGGACCACGCGGATTTTTTCGGTCGCTCACCAGTCACCTAGCTGTGTTTGGAGATTTGTGTTTGTCCTTTGTCCTTCTTGTTCCCCTTCTCCATGGATTATTTTCATCATTCTTGTCCAGCTCGCTTGCACCTTTGCATTTAATAGCATTATTATTATAACCTTAAATTGCAAGCTTCACCCTCGTTGGTGTTAGACTGGTGGCAGCTGATAAAACCCGGTTGCTCTACTGACGTCTAACCCCGGTTAGCTCAGTTGGTAGAGCGCTCCACCTGTAATGGAGAGGTCCCGGGTTCGAGACTCGGACCAGGCGGATTTTTTCGGTCGCTCACCAGTTTGGAGATATGTGTTTGTCCTTTGTCCCTCTTGTTCCCCTTCTCCAGGGATTATTTTCGTCATTCTTGTCCAGCTCGCTTGCACCGTTGCATTTAATTGCATTATAATTACATTCAATTCCTTTCTCTCATCGGGAGGGGGGGCTGCCTTAAGTGCGCTCTCGCTTTTCTTGCGATAAACCGCGCACAATATATAGGCCAACTCGTGTTTGGATCAGACTTGGACGTAGTTTAACTACTCTACTCAAACTACTGTAGTTTAACTACTTTTCCGAGTAACTTGGTAACTTTCAATTACAACTTTATTTGGGTAATTAGTAGTTTACTTTAACTACATTTTTCAGGTAACTTCTACTCAAATTACTAACTACTTTCGAAATCGCCGGCAGATGAAGGGGCCTTCCCGAACAAGGGGCCCCCTCGCAGCCGTAGAAAATGCATCACAGGCGTCCTTGGGCCAAGGCGGCGATGAGCAGCCAAAGCATAACACCTACGCGCACGAACGCAGGAAGAGATGCTTAACAAGCCTTGGTCGGGTATTGACCTAATCCGGTAATGCACGCAGGCGCCGCGCCTTCAGCTGCAACCGTGCAAGCAAAGACGGGGGCACTCCGAAGGTGGTTGTTTTCATGCTGCCTGCCCTTTGTGAGTTCTGACTCAGGCGGTTTGGGGGTTCTACAGGAGGCGCCACTGGCATGACCTCGCAGCTGGGCGCCTGTTCCCATCGTCGCCTCGTCGTCAGCGAATACTCGCTTGCACAGCCGGACTGCACCGCACAGAAACGCAGACACGGATAATCCGTTCATGGGAGCACATTCCCGTTTCCAGCTGCAACTGTACGAGCGTCAATGCTTGTTCACGTAATCCTTCAAGCCCTTCCGACCTTCCATGACATGGAGACCTCCTCTTTGTTGAAAACGATCTACTTGTCAGGCGTGTCCGGCGCGTCAGGATACCGTAGTCGCCGGCGAGGGTTGCGAGTCACCTTTGGGAGTTCCTTTTATCGGACCCGGCGTCAGCGGCGAAGTATACTTCGTTTTATCTTCTGTTAAATAAAAAAAAAAACCTTTTTTTTTTTCGGTAGCGTAGCACTAGCACTGCAACAATACGTGCAGTCGTCCGGATGATCTCATCGTCGTGGCGTGAGACTTGAAACCTTGACGGTCAGGTGCACTCGCTCAGCGTACTCTCCGAACGTCGTGGGAATGAAGAGGGGCCAGCCATAACAATCTCAACTTGCCGAAGAAAAAAGACAAAAGGAGGAGAGTTTGTTATACAACCCCCCAAACGAGGCAAACCTCACATGTTTCGTCATGGACACCTAAGATGCCAACACTCGCTTACCCGACCGAGCACAGCCTGTTTCTCAAACTCAACGCTGCCGTTCCATCCAGCGCGTCGGTGGAACGTCTTTTTAGCTGAGCTGGGGACGTCGTTAGGAGGAAAAGGCGAAAACTCTCCTATCAATACCTTTGAAAGTAAATTGCTTCTGCGAGCAAATAAACTATTTTGGTGAAAACGCAAGTCATAAAATGACTGCATTTATTTCAGGCTCACAGGGTTTTTCACGAATCAAAACTGCTGTTCATTTTGCTACCACAAAAAAATATAAAAAAGTAACTTCGAAAGTAACTTCAAAGTAACTCGCTACTTTTTTACAGTAGTTAGTAGTTTACTCAATTACTATTACAAATGTGTAATTTCTACTCTACTTTAATTACTTTTGGCGTCGATACTCAGTAACTTAACTTAACTACCATTTTTGAGTAATTTGTACATGTCTGGTTTGGATGGATGGATGAATACGGCTGAGCCCCTTGGATCGGGCGGTAGCTTACGCCGCCTAGCCATTTTGTCTTACCCTTTAAGCTTAGAATATTTAAATGTGAAAACTATATTCACTCCGTACTGAACAAACAAACCGGAGCGCCCCTTGCGGACGCATCAGGCGCCGCGCAAACGGGATGGAGTGTGGGCAAGACGCTCGCCGTCACCCATATTGGAGTACGATGTTGTCGGCGTCGGTGTGAGTGTCCGTGCACTTTTCCGCGTTGGAATTGTTGATTCTGCGTCTTCCTGGCAATGTTTGACTACTTTGTGGCCTCAGCGAAATTAACGAGGCTCGCTACACCGAACAACTTCGCGTGAATAATGTGGCATTCCTCGATTAAGTCCGCGTGGACGCAGCAGAATGGTCGCTAAAGCCCGATTCTCATGATTAGCTTCTGCTCGCTATTTTCAGTCATGACGTCGCTCGGGCTGCAAAAGCGTCAACCGTAGCCGAGATTTTCGACGTCGATACAGAAAATCGTATTTAGAATAAAACTAAAGGAATCAGAAATAATAAGTCGGTGATGGACACCGGTAACATTTATCAACATCTCCTTGTATCTACTGTTTACACCGAGCCTACTTACCCCAACCAACCTTCAAACTTAGAAGTATTTGAAGGCCTGCACATCTTATCGCAATTACCGGGTCAAAGTTTGGTCTACGGGCCGCTGTCGTTTGAACGAGTATACGACAACAAGCAAAACGTTTGAAAAAGCAGACGACAGTTCGAACGATCAGGCGGCCGTTTGAACTTGAAGACGCACTGAACCTAGTCCGCAGGTTGTTCGTACGACTTAGAGGTTTTCCCACGTTCGTGTGGGAACGAAGCAAATAAATCTGATGCCCACAAGTATCCGTGAATTCAATCCAAAGTCCTTCCCGCAAAAGCAGTCGTGGTCCGACGGCATCTGGTTTTCCTTTTTAAGGCCCTTATCCACGTTCTTGGACGTACCCAGCAGGCAGAAAACACGTGAAACTGACCTTCAAACCATTCTCGGCTCTTTTGAATCAGCCCCAGTCGCGGCGTTTTGACGAGGAGGCAGGTTTTTGTCTAGTTTCTTCTAAAACAACGCAGGAATGCACGTCCCGCATGGTGACTTCCGCCGACAGCCCAGACCAGAAGTGCGCCCGACGCGCCACCACCGTGCCGTGGCGTAACAGAGCTGAGTTCCTGTATAAATCCTCAATTGATCATTTTAGGAAACTCCATCAAGAAACAGGCGGGTAGTCGCCATTATCTGGGCATTGCTTGCTGCGGGAAGCATGTGACTGAACCCGAGTCAACGCTGAACGCCCACCATGCACTCGTGACCAATGAACACTCGGAGAGCGTGTCCGAAATATGGCGGCCTCGGATAATTGGCGCAGCAGCTATTATAGATGGCGCACACTGGCTAGGTGGCGCAAGCCGCCACCCAATTCAAAGGGTTCAGCCTCATTCAGTCATTCACCCATCCATCCATTCAACAAACAGGAACCGATAACCATGGGCCCTTAAGATAATTTCCAAGTCCGATTGAAAAGTATTTAGCGAAAATATTTCATTTTATTATAGTTATGTGCGGCGCTCACAGGCAGAGCTGTATACGTAGAGAGTTTGGCCATTCGTTGGGAAGTATAGGAGACAAATGAGGAGGCGCCATTGGCCGAAAGTGGGCTGGGCGTGTTTCAGGGCGTCTTCAGAAATTTGAATGTGGCCAACCAGAAGCCGGAAATAATAGCCTGGCGGCGTTCGCGAGAAAAAAAACTTGATAAGTGCACCGGAGTAACTCTCGGTGACTGAAAATATGGTGCACGTGATGTTTCAATCACGGTCATCCAAAATCATGTTGGAAGAGTGCGACTATAGCGGAACGATCGACATAATCCGTACGCCAAGCGCCGAGGGCCGGGAATCTGCCGTCCGAGCGGTCACACTCTGTCCGGGCAAAACAAAGTTGAGCGGCGCATTCGTTTCTTTCATCTTTCTGCGTGATCATGGTCGCAACATTACGTGCACCCTATTTTCAACCATAAAGGGTTACTACACTTCACTCTTACGCGCTTATTAGAACCATATACCAATATACACCATTGACCAAAGCAGTTTTTCGCTACCACCGCTAGGGGATTCTTTTAGGCTTCTGGTTGGCCAAGGGAGCATGTCAAGCCCACTTTCTGCGTCTGGTGCACGCCCTGGCTCTGCCCGCGCCTCCCATTGCCCAAACTCTCTGTATACACGGCTCTGCTCACAGGGCGCACCATGCGAATTCCATGTACACCAGTGAGAAAATTGAAATTATAGCTCAGTTTATGTGCCTAGCTACTTCGAGTGCTGCGGAGACAGGCATGCAGTAAGAACGCAACATCGGGGATCCATTAAAACGTTTCAACTAAATAGACGGGTGAGTTGTACCTACTATTTTACGCTTTACGCAAGACCGATAAGGGAACCGCGGAAGGGGTATTCAAATTTGAGATTATCTAGCAATGTAGCACAGCTAGTGTAGTTTAAGTAACAACATATGGAGTCCAAGAATACTTCCAATTATGCAATATGCTGCAGTTATTTTTGGAGCGCAGCTCTTAGGCGCCCCTTTCCGGCTTGAGCGGCGTCGCTGTCGCCGTCGCCGTAACCGCGCGGTGCATTATGGGACGTTTCTCATGATGGCGTCACACGTGACGTCACTCGTGACGTCACGAGGATCACCAGTGACATCATCATGACGTCACGAGTGACATCATTTTTCCGCTAAATTTAGCGGGAAAAATTTTCTCGATAAATTTAGCGGGGAAACTTTTCCCCACTGAATTTAGCGGAAAAACTTCCCCGCTAAACTGAGTGGAAAAATTTCCCCGCTAAACGGAGCGGAAAAATTTCCTCGCTAAATTTAGCGGAAAACATTCCCCGATAAATTTCGAGGAAAAAATTCCCCGTTAAATTTAGCGGGAAATATTCCTCTAAATGGGAGGCGGGCAGGAGAGGAGGAGGGGAGGGTACGGATGAGGAGGAGGGGCATACCCTCCTCTACGTACCTTCCCGTCCTCCTCCTCAAGAGCTGCGCTCTAATTCGGCGTTACAGGGGATTGTAAACGCCTTTCATTTTTTTTTTCAATAACTTAGGTTTTTTTTTTCTTTGTATCCTAGCCGTATTAATTATGACATTTGAACCCTGAAAAGTTTTGACAATGGACAACACAAATCGTGTCTTGGTGATCTTTCCAACAGACACCAGCCGCAGTATTCGAGAAAGCGCGCGTCTGCTAACTTTTTACCAACTCTGCCATCTTTCTTTTTTTTTTTTCAAAACACTTGTCAAGTTTTGAGTTTTGCCATACTGAGACATTCGTCGGTTCGACCCGTAAAAACTAACGTAGAAATTTCGAAGCGCTGCCATAACGTACTACATTAGCAACGTCCTCACATCGGCAACGCCCAGTGACATGCATCTATACCTGCTGTTGGCAACCCGCGAGTCAGCTTCATGCGACCCCCTTCTCGACACCAGAGGAGCATCCCCGCTCCCCTTTCCTTGCCGCTTCCTCACAGACTCAAAGTACATACGGCAGTTTTGACTTCCGATGGGGTTGGACAAGAACAAAGGGGGCTTCCAATTGGCAGTTTCCGCAATCACCATACTTGGGCAGAGAAGGTCTTCACTTCCTTTTTGCCTTTTATTCGCCTGCCCCCCCCCCCCCCCCGCCCCCCAGCCTCCCTAAATTCCCCTCCCTTTTTCGACAGCCCGTCCGGGCCCGGCCCCATCCATGTCGGTTTCGTGACGAATCGGCCCGCCGCTGCAAAAGGTTTCCGACCCCTGCTTATACGAACCCAGGATATCGGAAGATCAGTAAAACAAGTGACAGTTTTTTGTACTTTGAGCGCCACAGTCCTATTGCCCACACACTATACAGAAGACGCGGTGTACATATGATAATAGTACATATACTCTATGCTTCGAGCATGTCTGCAGACAGTGCTTGCATGACAAATGTGACTGGATCATCGTGCAAGGACCAGACAGTCTCTGCATATTGTTTTTTGTAAGGTATTAGCGGGGTGAGCGCGGCTTTAAAGGTGCACTGACACCTCAAAGGTCGTATTTTTGTTGTCTAAAACGATGCAAGTTGTAGTCATAGACGCACACAAAAAATAGCACATTGCAAAAAAAGACTCCTCGCTTCTTTTTATGTGTGACGTCATAAATTATGAAATTTAGAAGCTTTGTAAGCGACATTTTTATAATATTTAATAACGGCATTCGTAAAACATGTTTTTTAACGAAATTGCGAACGCAACTCAGCCCTTCTTTTTGAAATACCGAAAATCGGAGTCAGAAGCGATGATACTAATGCGATTCATCCGGTGTGATGTCGCCTCCTGGTTTTTTATCCTCCCTCGGAAAACATGGCGGCGCTGGCGGCGCTCGGCATATGGAGTACTGAGGATGATCGGTGAGTCGGGGAAATGGACGAAGTTCTCTTTTTTAGGTGACCGAAGACCTCTCAGACTTCAAAAAGGAAAGCGTCAGACGCTCAAAAGTAGTGGGTTTGGTGTCTGAATGTGTACCGTAGGTTCGGTTGTGACTCCGCCGGGGCAGCCTTTCACGCAGACCCAGCGCGACGTGGTCCCTCACATTGGTCAGAAAAGTCCACTGCCCGTCCTCTTCGACCTCACACCGTTTGAAAGAATTTCAGATCGCTGAAAGGGCCCGAAAAGAATTGCAAACTCGAAAGTGAAGCGTCGTCTGCGGACAGCAATAGGCGGCACACACGGAAGAGAGCGGTTGATCGCGGGAAGCGAACGACCACAACACTTCGGGTCGGGTAGGTTCGAAGGCGTGAGAGAAACTTGAGTTGCAGGACGACACAATCTTTGACGTCGCTGCACTGGCGCAGATCGCGCGGGACCTTCAAATTCGGCTTAGGGAAATTGATATTTTACTTCACAAATACTCAGTTCCTAAGTTTCGAATCTTGAGGGTTATGTTCAGGCATCGTTTTCAATCGTTTCGGATAAGAAAAAATGATTTTGACCCCTCAGTGCCCCTATAAAGGGATGCTGAACCGAAATTGGGAGCTCAGAAAACAAGGCTGGAGCGATAAGCGGGACGCTGCAGAACCCCAAACATCACTCATACAGAAAAGGACAAGACGACGTCATTGAGACGTCGTCCAGTCCTTTTCTGTACCTTCGGCTTATGTGTTCATTTCTGCCCTAGTCTCAGGTTTATTCAACAAGGTTAACATTCACGAGCTCGCCTGCACCCTTACTATATTATCTCTAACGGTTGGCCGTATTTTTGGAAAACAAGTGCGCGACTAAACACGACCGACGAGGCCGTCGGGGACATTTCACGTCACGATTCTCATTCCCTCTCCCTCGCTTCGTCTCCTCGAGCAGGTGAACCGAAGCGAGGAGGAGATGAAGAATCGAGGCCGCTTACCCTCGTTCTCAACTGTTCGAAAAGAATCGTGACGTCACAATCTCGCTTGATTGCGCTCTTTTCCAAAGATACGGCCATCCGTTTAAGATATCGAAGTCTGAGTGATGTTATGGAGTTTGTAGCGTCCCATTCAACGCTTCTGCGGTCTTATTTTGTGAAATTCCAAATTTCGGTTCAGTATCCCTTTAAAGGGGGACCAGCAAAAATATTCTTCAGCCTGGCGGAAAGTCCTCCTCGCCCTCTTTTTTAGTGGCGAAGCTCCTTAGGGGCCAGCCATATCCGTATAGTCCGTCCGCCGTCGGGTGCTCGTGCTCCTGCTCGTGAGCTCACGAGCAGGAGCTCACGAGCACCCGACGGCGGACGAACATACGGACATGGCTAGCCCCTAAGGAGCTTTGCCCCTAAAAAAGAGGGCGAGGAGGACTTTCCGCCAGGCTGAAGAATATTTCTGCTGGTCCCCCTTTAAGCCGGGGTCGCACAGCTTATCCATCATACAAAAGACAGTCTGGAAACACCAGTCACCGCAATATCCGTGGTTCGAATGCCCCGTGCCAAGTTTTTTCCTAGAACTCATTGCCATACGGCGTACGAAGCAGAAATCTGGAGGCGACTCGCGTTCGAGTAGTAGTAGTAAGTGGTGAGTGTAGCAGAAAGCCAGATGTTGGCCACTCCTTTGATGGGGGCGAGTTAGTTCCGGGGAAAGGAAAGAGATGAAAGGAGAGATCAAAGAAAAGTTAAAAAAGAGGTAAAAAAAGAGAGTGGAAAAATGGGATGAAAAGGGATCGGAAAGGAAAAAGAAGAAAGAACAAAAAGAGAAAAGAAGGAACGATTGCTCAGCAGCTCTTGTGAGTGGATTGTTGATGTGTTGCCATCGCCCAGTGTATGTCAGACGCCGGGGTTAGAGGCGGTCAAATAAACCGGTGTCCTCCAAGAACTTGAGAAGTGCGGCGAATGTTCCCGAGACATCGCGTGCCGAACCTGGGAGAAAGAGAATGACCTGTGTTGTAGCACTTGCTACGCCTGCTTGCCGCAGGCCGTCGAGAAACGATTTTCTTTTGTCCGCTAGAGTAGGGCAGGTCCAGAGGAGATGGTCCTGGTCCTCGAGAACATCACAGGATGGACAGTTTGGGTTTATTGTTTGGTCCATACGGTGAAGGGCTTTTGCAGTGAAGGCCCAACCAGTGCGAAGTCTGTGCAGTAGAGAAGCGGAGGCTCGGGACAGCTTTGGAGGCACGCGTGCGGGTGGCTTCCCGGTAAAGACGCGCGTGTCCGGATGTAGTTTCTCTATTTCTTTGTGAATAAGAAGTCAGGCCTCATACATCTTTGGCATAACGAGTGTTGGTACATTCATGTGGTGAGCTGTGTTAGCGAAACGATGGGTTGTCTCATTGCCCGAGATACCGACGTGTGATGGCAGCCATTGGTATGCTATTTGCCATCCTTTAGACTCGAAGTTTCTTGTCATGTGTCCAATGTATCTGGCATAATGTGGGGCGTCTTCAAGGCTACCGCGAAGTTGTAAACCTATTCTGGAATCTGTGAGGAACACTACCTTTCCTCTGTGAGGGATACTGTCGAGGATGTCAAGGCCTAACCAAAGCGCGGTGAGTTCGGCAGAAGTGTGGAAGCTCAATTTCCTTGATTCTGCCATTTTTAGTTCCGGTATAAAAACTTCTGCAGTGGATGATTTGCGGCTGTGAAGTACCGAGCCTTCGGTATATACACCCATTCATCCTAGAAAATCTACCTTAATTCGGTATTCTGCTAGGGTCCGAGAGACAACTTGGGCTGTGAAGCGTTTGCTTCTGAGTTCCGGAATAGATTCACTGTTGTTCAGCGGTGACGCGTAAGGTGGTGATGCCGAGTAGGTAGTATCTAAGGTGCCCACAATTCCTTCAAAGTCTCTAGCGAGAGATCCAAGGCGAGATCGAGGACAAATTTGAATATGGTTCAAGAGGGGCCCTGTTGACCGGCAGGATGTTTGCCTTGCGATGTGGCGAAGTGTCAGGTCTCTGCCGTGGTTCTCGGCAAGGTTGATCCTCGCTTCACCCAGCGTTGGAATGTTCGGGGAGTATCTGGGTAAACCCAGACAGCTAAGCGAACTGCAATCCTTTGCATTGTCTCAATGGCTGCAGACTGTGCATTGCTGACGTGAATCAGTCAGTGGTTAGGCGTATAATAATCTCGAGAGAATGAGGCCTTTGTATAGCTGTAGCATCATGACCTGAGACGTTCTCCACCGGCTGCCCATGATCATTCGAATGGCGTTGAGATGGCGGCGACATTTGATCAGTGTTGTCTTGACTGCAGGCTTCCAGGAGATGCGGTCATCCAGAAGAAACCCCAGGTAGGAGTACATCCGGACGCGGGCTACGTCTGTTCCGTTAATTGTGTAGATCCCAAATGGGCCTGGTGCGGTGCGTTTCCGAGAAGAACGCTAAAGAGGACGCTGTAGTCACCCAGCGTGAAATCCGAGTTGCTGGCAACCTGCGTTGGTGTGCTGGTAGCAGAAGCTGCGACAAATCCCGGTGGCGGAGCGGGAGCGGGGGTGAATTCATCAGCAAGGAGTTCTGCGGCTTGAGGCAACGTGATGTTCTGCGCGTTAACAAGGCCAAGGACCGGTGAGCGGCGAACAGCATGACCCGCCAGGATGCGGGCCATTCGCCATGCTTGCCTTCCGCCACCGGGAGAGTGAAGGCTCTCACATCGCTGTCGCCATCGTTTCTGTTGTATGCGCTTCGTATGCCTATGAAATGCCGCATCAATCCTTCGATAGCGTTGTATATCCTCTTGTCTTGATGTTTTCAAGGCACGTCATTGTGCTTTGCGGCGAGAGGCACGTAGCTTTAAGTAGTTTAGGTCTGGGTTGGGTCTATATGAAGGAACCGTAACTCTCCGTGTCGCTTTGTAGAGCGCCTAAGAGATGGCGGTCGTGTGATCAGTGGTGCCAGTAGATATTATATCTTCGAAGTACACTCGGAAGGCATCCCAGTTTGTCACAGAGCAAGTCTTGTGGGTGATAGGTCTTTTCTCTGAGGAAGTTATTATACTAGGGAGATGGTCACTGCCCCAGCTGTCGGGTTCGGCGAGCCAGAGCGCAGGTACTGCAGCTTTGGCGAAACTCAAGTCGAGCACACTGTGCTCTACGCCAGGCGTCACAAAGGTCGTAGTGCCGTCATTCGGACACCGGAGGCCAATAGCTGCAGTGATATCTTCTAGAGACCGGCCACGAGTGGACGTTTGCTTGTCCCCCCAGGCCTCGTTGTGGGCATTAAAGTCCCCAAGGATCAGCGTGGCTGGTTTACACCGAGAGAGGATCGTGCGTAAGATGAAAGATTCGAAGGATAACTAGGCCGAATATATACCGATACGATGGTCATGGCGTCCGAGTTGTCATTTTGTATCGTGACAGCCACATATTCTGCGCTTTGGTCGCAGAGATCTGAAAGATCCACTTGTAACTGAGGTAAGTCTCTGTGTATAAATAGAGATGCTTTAAATGCGTCTGTTGTTGTTGATGTTGTTCGGGGAGTACTAGATAACATAGGGAAATAGTCCGATCACTCCTGACTTTAAGTTGGTTTCCTAAAGGGCGAGTACCTCGACTTCGTGTCTCTGTAAATGTTGCCGTAGGTCATTTATCTTGTTTCGAAGCCCGTTGAAATTCCACTGTATTATTGTGGGAAATAAGCTGCTTTTATTGCATCGAGGAAGTTATCCTTTGTATGCTTCGTTTTTCACTTTGCGATGTGTTGTTCCCGATGAAGCAGGCTAGTTGCACCAGGAAGTGGCAGGTGGAACAACAATGTCGATAATTGTGATTATTGCGTGAGCGTTGGGTGACTGAAGAGAAGTGAGGAAGGAGCGCAACAACGTGGCAATTGTGCACAACGCATTACCAAGGCTTTGAGGCTTGGGCGCTGCAACTGATCTTGGCTTCTTTTGAGTTGGGTGTTCTCTTGCCCATTTTCTTTGTACTTCTTGGTTCTTGGAAGTATCTTGGCTCGAAACAGCTCCTGTATTCTTGGGTGAAGACTGACTGCTGTGCAGACGGGAGTGTTGGCTTCGGCACGATTTCTGATGACGGCGTATCCAACGGAGGAAAGTCAGTTTCATTAATCTCTGGGATGATAGTTTTCTTGTCTCCTTTCAAGCTTTGTTTTTGGTTGCGGGGAGTACAGTGCTTTTTCAGTCCTCAAACTTTTTGTTCATTCGTGATGACAGATATGGCAGACGTGTAGTCCACATTGTTCGAGCTTCTGTAGTTAGTTATCTGCTTTACAGCTTTGTAGGCTGGGCAGTTCCGGGACGTGGCATCGTGGCCTCTCTTACAGTTTATGCACCTTGGTTGTTTCGCTTCGCACTCACTGACGACATGATCACCGCCACATCGGCTGCAGTGTTGCGTTTTGGAGCATGTGCTCGCCAGATGTCCGAAGCGGTTACACTTAGGACACTGCCGCGGTTTTTCAAGGTAGAAAGGACACCGTACCTTGTGTGCCCCACAAAGACGTATTCTGGTGAGGTTCTAGTGGAGAAGACAAGCTTTACCGCCTCCGTCTTGCCGAGTCTCCTCACTTGAACGACTGGTGCTTTTTCCCTTATTGATGCCCAGAGGTCCGCGTCTGCGATTTCTGTTGATACGCCGCGAATAACGCCAACATTGGAAGATGGGGGTGCTGGCTCATACGTCCGAACTTGGATTGTGCCGAGCTTCTTCAGTTGAAGAAGGGACTTCGTTGATTCTATATTTTTTGCATCTATGGCCAGGAGGTTAAGGAGATACTTTGGTCGAATTTGGATTACTCCGTCTGGTGCCAGGTTTTCCAGCATTTGTTTCAGAGCCGGAGGATTCATGTTAGTGATGATCGTGGTCGGAGCAGTAGGTTTGGCAATGACCACAAGGTTGTGAGTCGGCTGAGTGATGATCGTCGCCTCACTCGAATTGGATCTGTGGCGTTGTTTCTTTGCTACTTTGGTGGTCCATCTACCTTCGTCATCAGACTCCTTCATGACGCTATCAGGGGAGCACTCAGAGATGTAGGATGATTCGGCTGATTGGTGCGCTGCCTGCTGGTTGTGGTGCGTTTAGATGGCTCATTTTCCTTAGTCTCCGTTGGTCGGAGACGGGTCACTGCTTCAAGTGCCGAGGACAGCTTCCTCTCGCTGAAGAACGAGGGGTTGCGGCCGAATCGGTGGCAGATATATATATATATATATATATATATATATATATATATATATATATATATATATATATATATATATATATATATATATATAAAATTGTTTTTACCTCTAGGGCAATGTAGAGAATGGTCGTCGTTTTTTCACTCGCGTTCGAATGTATATGCAGACTGTCTTTTGTATGATATATAAGCAGTGTGACCCCGGCTTTAGGTTCCAGGCTATTTCTCCAGGTTCGAGGAGAGATCATCGCGGGCTTGAAATAAAAGCCGTAAATCAGCAGAATGTTTTGCACCAAATAAACACCGGAAAATCTTCCCCCTATTGAGAGAGAGAGAGAGACAGAGAGAGAGAGAGAGAGAGAGAGAGATGGCGTTGAAGAAAGGGGAAAACGTTGGTCATTATGCGTCTGTGAGGCATCGTGCAAGCCCATGAACTAAACGCCAGTTGGGGGAGGAGGTAAAAGGGGGGACCGGGGGGCGGGAACCAGCACCTCTTCATCGACTTCCCTCAACCGGTTGCGCTTTTCTTCGTATTAATAACGTCCGCCTAGCGGAGATGGGAAGGGCTGTATCCAGAGGCCAACGGAGAAAACCACGTCCTCAAAGACGCTCGCGTTTGCTTGCAGACCTAATTGCCGCAGCCCCTAGTCACGCCGCAGATTAGATGCCAATCAGTGAGACTTAACTGCCGCCCTCCATAGCCGCGCCGGAGGCTAAGCAGACGTCCCGACCCATTACGCCCGAATCTTGCCGAGAAATGGTCTGAACAAGTCAAATAAATGAATGGAAGTGCTTTTTACGCGACCACCGATGTTGTCGTAAGCCATTTCTAATTGGTCCTCTATACGTAAACTGTTTTGTCTCCCTTTTTATTTTAATTTTTTGTCTCTTTCTCACGATGTTTGCAGATGGGGCAGCCGCACACTGATGACATGGGCGGCTTGTGTTCGTGGAGATTGCCGTTGAAATAAGCGCTCGCGGCTTGTAGCAATACCACCTAGAAGATAAGGCCTGCGCCTTTCCTTCCTGAACGCTAGCACTGGATGGGTGGATGGATGGATGAGGCTGAACGCTGAACCCTTTGAATCGGGCAACACCTTGAGCCATCTAGCCAGCATTTTTTTTTTCGTTTTTTTTTTTCAAACATTTATTTATTAATTAATCTACACAGCCCCGCCTAGCTTGCGACAGCATCGCTGCCAGCGCGTCGTGCAACGTCTCGCATCGAGCACGAGGGTTAAGGCTCTGTTATACTCCGCCGTTCAGCGCAGCGAACCCGGCGTAGCGCAGAACGCGCGCGTTTCATTGGCCGACGAGCAGGAAC
Organism: Ixodes persulcatus; assembly: GCA_013358835.2. NCBI lineage: Eukaryota > Metazoa > Arthropoda > Arachnida > Ixodida > Ixodidae > Ixodes > Ixodes persulcatus. The sequence continues at coordinate 370,475 of JABSTQ010009789.1, read as the reverse complement.
TGGATATCTGAGACCAATCAGTACCTGTGCGCGCTGCGCTGCGCCGCGTTTGCTACGCTCGATGTCCGAGTAGAACGGCGCCTTTAGTGCCCGTGGACAGGGGCTGAGGGACGCTGAGAGACGCTATAGTTCACAACCCGTGGATAATGTATGATGGGAGGCTAAGACGCCGCTTCACGTCAACATTAAATAGTCGCGTCTCTCGGACGCTACTTAGGCACATCTTTTGTGGTCGTATCTCGTGGACGCTATGCTGCGCCCCCTGGCCGAGAGGAACAGGCCTGTGCGGACAGCAGGTCGTCTGCTCCTTGCGCAGGAGCTGCGGTGACGTCAGAACGACGCCGAGCTCTGATTGACTTTGATTCAAAGGATAATGGGTAGACCTCATTGCTAGATGCCTTGAGGTCTACACACTATTATTTTCTTCAATCAGACAATGAGAGCTCGGCGTTCTGACATCATCGCAACCCGTGTGCAAGAAGCAGACGAACCTGCAGTCCGCATAGGCCTGTTTCTCTCAGCCAGGGGGCGTTGTAGCGTCCACTAGACGTGACCACGAAAGAGGCGCCTCCCCTAGCGTTTGCCAGACCCGACCATTTAATACTCAGATGAGACGGCGTCCTAGCGTCTCATCATACACCATCCACGGGGGTAAATTAGCGTCTGTCAGCGTCTCCCAGCGTATGTAAACGGACACTAACAGAAAGTATGAAAGGACGAATCGCAGAGCACAATGAAAACGCGACCTAAGAATATCCGAATTCGCTCGCCAGGGACGCTGATCCAAACTTGAGCTACAGGTCTATGGTGTGGTTCTTCATGCATTCCGATGCGCCAAAGACGCATTTTGGAATACTTTCTCACCGTATAGTTTTGTAGCTTGTGTATTTTTGTCCCTTAGGCTAAACATATATTTGAATAATAATGTTGCATGCTAACAGAAACACAAAATAAAGCCGGTATCGTTTCTTATCTACACGTATTCGACGTAATATCCACGCAGATCGAGTTTCTGTAACGGGGGATAGGGATGCCGATTTTACAACCCTATCTCCATAACACACTTTAGGTAGGAGTGCATAGATTGCAGCTGTAGCTTTGACGTTTGTAGACTCTAGACAGTGCCGAAAACGCCAATACAGTTTGTCAGCAATTTGTGGGCGGGGTTATGGGTAAAAACGAGCACGAGAAGGTTCATTCGAAAATTGCCCTCTTTAAGTAGCGCGAGAGCTCGTGCAAAGAAAGTCTTTCGCGGAGCACGCGCAACTTGTGAGACTGGATCAACAAGGTAGAGGGGCTTGGAACGATAAACCGGGGTTCCGGTCTGCGCACTAAAGGGACCCGCCCCCCGAGCCGCTGCCATTGTATGCAAATGTAACTACTCGTCACGTAACCAAATCAAATACGTGACGTCACAGGAAAGAGGGCAGCACCCAGGCAGTGGCTCTCCCCGCCTGGGCTGGAGCATTGGCTGGACCTTGTCGGATGCGTGTTTCGTCGTCGTTAATCCCAGCGAGTTAGTTTCAGATGCGCGAGCCGTCATATGAAGCCGGTCGAAAGCGACTTCAGAGTTCAGCGTGGTCCCTCGCGTAGGTATAACGTGGAAATATGAAGGAACGGTGCGTACTTTGCTGGCGATCGACGAGGATATTGTCACGAAGGAGATAATCGCCACTGCGTTGCTCGGACCTCGGATTAATTCAGATGTCGCTAGGATAAATTTTGACGCGACGTTTTTGCACTACCGTCGACCATCGGAATCTTTGAGGTTTCCAGTGAAGCTTGTGCAATGTATTTGGATACACAGTTTAGCTACGAAAATGGCGCAAGTCCTGCTTGGCAATGTACAGGCTGACTTTGGTTGTGTGGCGCACCGAAAAGCTGCCTTGAAGCTGGTAGTTCCCGTGCTGTGCTAGATGATGCATTGCTGCTTCCTAAATTGTTCTAGCGTAGACGTGTACTTTCATGGAACGCAGGTGTTGCGGTTGGTATTGAATCCGCTGGTCTGCCGCACGCTTCGTCGACACAAACGTTTCAACACTTGTTACGCGAATTTCTAGCTGTGTGGACATTCCATCGCGCGTGTATCAATGGGGCCCGTTTTATCTACCCGAACCGTTCACGCCGCTTTGCGGCGACGGTCTGCAACAGCTCATTGCCGAAAAAGTAATCTCACATCTATTTTAGTTCTGTTTGTCCACGGCTGTCACAAAGAAAAACACACACACATACACACACTCCGAAGGAGAGGATCTATTTAGACAGAATGCCACTAAAGCAACGCAGGCTGTCTACTGGTCAGGATAAACTTTCCGCTGACAGTTCTATCATATTGTCACGAATGCTTGATGAAGTCCTTTCTTTTACCCATATTTACTATACTGGAAAGTTCCAGGCCATGCTCTGCTGTCATCGTATGTTCTGGTAGAGGTGCTGCGTATTTTACACTTAGCCCTCCACTTTGCGGGCACCCAGGTGGCTCCTTAGCCGAACTGCCCGACAACGGGACACGGACTGTCCCGCGTGGCGGCCAAGTCGAGTCGGCCACGCGCACATTGCGCGCGACGCCTTGATAAGGCTGACAAGAGGCGGCGCGTGGGCAGTCGGTGCCTGGACTCAAGCACCGACGGTGACACGTTCTTTCAATGTTAGTGCTCTTTATCGTCCCGTCCTTGTTCATTTATATGTTGTTGATTGTTGTCGAAACCGTTGGCTCCGTGTTACTCCCCCTGCTCGGGTATGCACCAAGGAAAATCGACCACAATGGCGTCCAAGCGTGGTATATGATACCCACCTGCAGAAATTTCACGGAGCATGTTTTTTTTTTCTTTTTTTCGGTAAGCTTTTTTTTTTTTTCCAGTGTTTCCTATTGTCTTTCGAGTCACGTCCGCATTGGTTGTACCCGAGTTCGTCCGATTGTTTTGTAACCGCAGCAAGAGTTTGCTCGCTCGTTTTGGTTTCTCGGGGGAATTGTATTTTTGTGTTTGTAGCAGTGTCGTAGGCGTTACCGAAAAAAAGTAACGAAATTGGTTACTCGTTACTTGCAAATAAAAAGAACACGTTACCGTCCTTCGTTACTCTAAAATAAAAAGAACGTGATACCGTTATCGATAAAGCGTAACGCAAGTTACGTTGGCGTTTTTTATTTAATTATGAATAACACGTTTTACAGCTTTGACGTTACAGGTACGCTTAAGCGCCATTTTTACAAGACGCATTATGTCCATGTAGGAACTGAACATAAGTACTGTATCTTTTTTGCCGTTTCGCCTAAATACTCACAAAAACAAGACGCAAATCAAAACTAAAAAAAAAAAAAAAACTCAGCAATTTGCATGTCTCAGCACCTAGAAACACACGCACACACACAAAAAAAATTGTGTAACTTTTTTTAAGTCTTGGAAAGAGAAAGTAGCAAGTAACGTAATTTAATGCGAGTGCCAGGTGCTGGTTGGGTCGCAGGCCCCCTCCACCATCCTGCCGGACTTCCAGACAAGGCTACGAAAAAAATTTCCTGCCTGCGGGCTACGAGCCGCAGATTCTCCGAGAGCTCGAGGCAAGGACGCAGCACCCGGAGGAAAGGTCGGGTCCTGTATATACGTTCGAGTCATGCAAGAGCTCCGCCCCTTTGAGACAATTGAAGGGGTAGCCTGGGGCGTTCGCCTATTCGGGAAAGCCAGTCATGCTGAGCGGAATTACATTCCGCCGCCATGGCAAACACGAGGTAACTTCCGGAACGTGACTGTCATCAGCGTCCTGCGAGAAATCTTCGTTTTCAAATTTAAAACGTTGTTTAAGGTCGGAGACATGAACAGGTCTGGTTTCTTCACTAGACTCACTGTGAACTAGTTTAGAAGTGATTGGTGAGCACTTTTCACGAACTCACAACGGACCTTCACACCTGCTTGCGAGGGAGGCTGCAAAGACTCGAGCGGCGTCACTCATGGGGTGAGTACGCCGGAGCACAAAATCTCCCGCCTCAAACTGAAGGTCACGTCGCCCCTAGTAGTACTGTTCCGATGGTTGCACTCGGGTTCCTTCAGATTGAGATTCACCCATCAGGCGTTCAGAAAACGGATTTCATCTGCCACAAAGTGCTGTTTGCGTTCACCCGAATGCCGTTTGGTTTGTCTAACCCGCCAGCAAGTTTTAGCGCTTGATGGGATGCGAAGTACGAATTTGTACTCGGGGATGCGAGTACGAATTTGCCATGGCATATATGGACGACGTGGTTGTTTTCCCGAAAACTATTGAAAAGCATCTCGATCACCTTCGCATTGCATATGATATGAGCGAATCAGTAATGATGACCCCACGATTCACCAGGGAAAAGCTCATCTGGCCGCGGCCAAGATTAACCTTCTTGGTTTCGTTGTGGATAACAGCACGCTCCGCCCCAACGAAGATAAGTTGCGCACGCTAACGGAATGCCCAAGTTCACATGACGAGAGCCAACAAAAATACTTCGCAATGATTGAGTTCTACAGAGGTTTCATTCCACACTGAACATAAATATTACTCTCGTAAGAAATATTTATTGCTGTAACTTGTGAATTACAAAGACAAACACACCTCTGAGTATCTAGTTTAATAGTATGTGTTGATGCATTGTTATATAGAAAAACATTTCATATGCAAATCAGACACCAGAGCCGGCTTGCTAGAAACAGCGTCTCAGCTGAGACTGGGTGAAAGAAAGCACTGCCAAAGCCAGCGCACGAGCTGAGCGGGACTCAAGCTGCGTCTCAAGACGCTCGCGCGCCCCAGCCTTTGCAGTGCTTTCTTTCACCCAGTCTCAGCTGAGACGCTGTTCTAGCAAGCCGGCCCAGAACTCTTTGCAAAACCCCTTCAAGTAAGGGTGACCATCACCATTTCTTTGACGAAAATAATCCCTGGAGAATGGGAGCAAAGAGGACAAAGGACAAACACAAATCTCCACACATAGCTAGGTGACTGGTGCGCGATCGAAAAAATCCGCCTGGTCCGGGTATCGAACCCGGGACCTCTCCCTTTCCAGTGGAGCGCTCTACCAGCTGGGCTAACCAGGGGTTAGACGTCAGTAGAGCAAACAGGTTGTGTAAGCTGCCACCAGTCTAACACCAACAAGGGTGAAAGGCTTGCATTTTAAGGTTATGATTATAATGAAATTAATCGCAAAGGGTGCAAGCAAGCTAGGCAAGAATGACGAAAATAATTCCTGAAGGAGGGGAACAAAAGGGACAAAGGACGAACACAAATCTCCAAACACAGCTAGGTGACTGGTGCCGGACCGAAAAAATCCGCCATCCGGGTATCGAACCCGGGACCTCTCCCCTTCTCCAGGGATTATTTTCGTCATTCTTGTCCAGCTCTCTTGCACATTTGCAATTAATTTTATTATAATCATTTCTTTTTCGGCGTAAAGCACGTGAATGAACCCCAGTCCACGTCGAACGCTAATGGAGCATTCGAGTCAATAGGCGCTCAGCCGAGTTCACAGTGATTGCTGGCATAAAATTCTTGTCGAACAAATGCCCAAAGTATGTAGGCCTTGAGTAATTAGCGCACTACCTACTGTACTTCGTTTGATCAAAATGTGGCAAACGGTGAAGGCTGCAGTCTTAGTGAGCCAATATGCACGTTGGAGAGAGGTACGTGAGAACATATCATCAGAGTGATCTCCTCCTGGAGTGATTTGTCACATAACTTCATTCCGTCTTTCTGATTGGCTCGAGGGGGCTGTGGCGGGTGCCTTTTGCTAGAAAAAAGTCTAGAGACTGAAAGGAATGGTAGTCAGCAGTTCGCAACAAGACTGCTTCATTGGGCAAGGTACGAACACAAATACAAGTTATTTTGTCCAGGTAATTAGAACAAGTAAATAATCCACCAACTGATACAATGCACTCTTGATAAAAAAAGAAAAGTTATGGCTGCAATAAATCCTACGAAAGTAAAAAGAAACGTGCAGTCTTCTATTTCCGAGTTGCGTTACATTTAACAAATTGTTGATATGTGTGGTGCTGGCTCTGGAACTCTAGGAAGTGGAGCTGCATCTTTTTTGAAGATTATAGACGTTAGAATGGTGGATTAGACAACCATCTAAGAGGAGTCTGATGATACACATGGAGGCTACTGTGGACTAAGGATACCGATCGGCAAGGTCCAGAGCCTACTAATGCTAATTGGGACGCTGGATGCAGTAATTTGAACACTGATCAATTGAAACTGTGAAGACTTGCTAATTCTGTTCTGCGTTTCAAGGGGATAAATGAACTGTTTTATTAACGTTAGTAATAAACTTTCTTCCGGGTGATTGGTTTGTTACGTAAGACTTCACGTGCACGTGACTTTAAAAAACGCCACCTTTTCACTTAAAAAAAAAAAAAAAAAGTACTGTGATCGAGATTAAGCTACTGAAATGAAAGCACGTTAGCATATCAAAATCTTGAAAACTGCCAATTTGTCAAGTCGTCCATTAAGTGCAAAAGATTAAAGGTCGTAGGAGCTTCCTTGCTATAAGTTGCTGTGGTTTTTCGGTGACCCAGAGCTAAAACAGCTCCCCCGAGGCCCTACACGCGACGTATACATTTCGCTTAGATTCTCAGACATTCCAACGTTCAAACGACGTTAGAAAAATGCAGAAATTTTGTCCTGAAAGTTATGTCGCAAAATCATTGATTAGTACAAAACGTAAAGATCGCAGGAGCTTCCTCGCTAAAGGTTGCTGCGATTATGCGGTTACCTAGGGCTGAAACAACTTCCCCTAGGCTCTACATGCGACGCATACATTTCGCATCAATTCTCAGACATTCAAACGTTCAAACAAAGCTAGGGGAATACGAAAATTTCATGCTAAAAGCACTGAAAGTTCTATCGATCCTCGAGCACATCCGGGAATCCGAGCACCGCTACAACGATGTGACTGATGCTGTCTAACAGGTGCAAAATCCAGAACGATCTTGCGCAAAAAGAGAATAAAGTCTCATTTCTTGAGACCTTCAAGTTATACCTGCGTCAGAGAGCACGAAGAAGCCCGAAATCGTCGGCAAGCAGCGGCACATCTCGACTACCGCGCACCGAACAAACTCGCATCCACCAGCTCTGGGCGCTGCCATCTTACAGGTGACGTCACGGCTGTTGTGAGGTCACGTGACGAGTAGTCACTTTTGCGTACAACAACCAGGAAGGTTTCACTTTCGAACTTCCGGTTTATCACTCAAAGCCCCTCTACCTAGTTGTACTGGATGCAGCGTATTTTCACTTCCGGTCAAGTCGCTGAAACCAAAATAGGGCGACCGATGATGGAGCGTTCTCGTTGCCATCGCGATTAGCACTCCTGTCGAAGACATCGATACGTGTCTCCGCGTTCTACCCATACCACCTAGAATATAAGGCCTCCGCCTTTCCCTCTTATACGTCATCCCTAGTGGCTCCACGCAGTGCCGCCTATCTAGCGTCATCATGGCCGCCAGCGCGTTGTGCAGCGTCTCACAACGAGCACCTTGCGTGTTTGCCGCTTGGGGGAAAGTCGGGGGTCCACTGGCAATGACGTCATACGTAGGCCTTGTCTCTTAGCTGGCATGTGTTCTACCCGCTTGCTTGGTCACTTTCAACGACGGCGCTATCAGGAAAAGGCGAGTATCCGCACTTGTGTGGGGCGGCGATAACGATAGTTTGAGGTCAGCCTGGTATGCGGCGTACTTCTCACAGTTGACTCGATTTCTCGGAAACGTATACACATTGGCAGGCTTCAAGACAAACAGTCGCGGATAAAACCCGAGCGTAATCAAGATATAAACGGCGGAGGAAAAACATTTTTTTTTTTTTTTTCCGGCGAATGCGAATGCGAGCAAATAAAGCGAGAACTAAACGTTGAAGAGTGTGGCGAATGAAGCTGCCGTGGTTTATGAAGAAAGTAAACAAGAAAGCGTCCCGCACGTTTATTTCTGGCCGAGGAATGGAAAGTACCTCTGTGCAGCGTCCGAAAGAGGATAGAGAGCAACCAACAGTCGTGTCCGAGACGGAAGTTAAATAAAATAAAACGCCCAATAAGAATTTTTTTTTTTAGATTACAAGAAACAAAAGGAAAAAGTTCGTGAAAGAACTGGGGAGAGAAGATTGAATCTCGCTATAAAAGCTCGTTGATCGAGCAGAAGAAAAACAACAACAGATGAAAATTCACAAAAAAGGCTATTAACTCCTTCACGCTGTATTTTTTTTTTTTTTTAGTTCTTCCGCCTTATTTCTTATCGCTGACTGCTATTCGAAAGATAATTAGGTCAAGCCAGTTGCGCAGGGGAAATGAAGAACAAAGACACAAACAATAGCACCAGGAAGTTGGATTTGGGCGCCAAGTTGCCATAGCACGCGAATACGAAGCTTTCTCGGATGCTGGCCGAATTAGCCTGTTGACGAGGCGACGAGACCTATGTGGAGAACAAGTCGTCTGCTTCTTATGTAGGGGTTTCGGTGACGTCACAATGGCGCTGAGCCCCGACTGGCTTTGATTAAAGGCATGTAGACCTCAGACCTATAGATGCCTTGAGGTCTACCCGCTGCTTTTTTCAATCGGCCAATAAGAGCTCCTCTTTTTGATGATCATAGCAACCCTTGTGCAAAAAGTAGACGAACTTCCGCTCAGTATACACTAGGCTCTTGCGTTTTATGAAGGCGGCGCTGCAGTCGCAGGAGCGGGTTCATTAGCAAAAAAAAAAAAAAAAAAAAGCCATACATTTTAAAACCACACAAACCAAGCCTTTTTATGATAGAAAAATATATATTTTGGTATGTGGTTTAGATCCTTTTCTTGCATAGCCTCATACCAGCGCGCAACTGAGTGACTTTTTTTAGATTGCTCACTGAGGGTATGCAACCGCCAAGGGTATGGGTGCAAAGGCTTAGAAACGGACGTCGTGCGTGAGTTAGTTCAGAGTGCTTCTTTTTACCGTGTTACAATTTACCCAAATCTACGGTTGTCTGGCTATCATTTCGTCGTCGTCGTATGCACAAATAATTTTAATAAGCGTAAAAACAATCGCGAAAAATATGCGATAAGCACAAGATGCTGCAGCGCGAGTGTGGCAGCCATGTTATTTAGCTTCCCACGTTCCCCAAGGATCCTTATTTATGAAGTCAGTCGATTGCTAGAGAGAGTCTTGAGGGCTTTGAATCAGACTCATGGTCACGTTTATGTCCACGATTACTTCGTCTACGGAAAGAGGAGCAATTTTAACCCGGTACAGCTAGGTGCTCCGATTAATTGATCACTGCAAGGTAGGCTATTGCTTCATGCCATTACAGGATGTGAAAACGTCTACATGCCACAACTCAAGATGCTTCTATGAAATGCCGAGAGCTTACGTGCATAAACTAAATTAAACTGCTCATATCTACCTTCGTCGAGGAAACTCAATCAAAACATCCCACCGTCGTCGTCCTCGTTCATTCGACCTGTCATTAACCAGCTAGATTCAACCGGTCAAGTTATTGTAGCCCATCCTAGCCAAGTCTAGTCAAGTTCCCTTTATACATACACCGTTGCCTACTGAGATGGTTGAGCTGCCGGAACCAGCCGGTATTTCAAACTTTAAACTGGTAGACGGCGGCGTCGGTGCCGCAATTCTCACTATACCAACGTCATTAAAAAAAACAAAAAAGTTTTTTTGTGAAGTATTTGCGACTTCAGCAAAACGGAGGCACCAAGCGGGAAAACCGGGAACCAGCCGGAACAGGTTGCTTCGCGCCTCTCCGCGTCTCTGGAGGCTTTCGCGGACACGTGTTGTCGGCGCGGTGGCGAACGATGTAATTTGACGAAGGTCCGAATATTTCTGAAATTTTACCGGAATTCTCATTAGTGTGGTGAAGCCTCAGCAGATTGTATCCTTCCATCACGTGTTTGAAAGCCCGTTTACTCCACAACACACGGTCGCGTGCTTTCGATTTCTTGGATGGAGAGGAATCACGGAAAAACGTTTTGATTTCTTGTCTTTCTCGAATCACATTCAAAGTGACGACTACTTGGTAACTGATAAGTGTTTTTTTATAAGGATGTAGAAAAGTGAACTGAGGACGACAAACGAGGTGTTTCACTTGAAGGAACACCAATGTTGCAGTCAAGTGAATGGGAAGATTCGGTAGCAGCTTTTCTTGAGCTTGGCTGTGTTCGGTTAGCTTCAAGATTGAGCCACCCACGCCGGTCGGTGCGTTGTCTATTCATATTGGATCTTTTTCGCCGAAAAAGCCTCTGGACCACACCGAAGAAGTTGGGCTAATTTCGCAATTACTTCATTCCGGAAAACCTGCTTGCTGCACACGATTAATGAGGGAAATTTCCTGCTTTCAAAAGGTGGGGCGACGCGTCTCGCAAAATTAAGCTGTCACGACATTATGATCTATCGTGGCTCCAATATTGATATTATACCCCCGTCGAAGCCAGCAGCAATATAACATTGCTCAGGTTGTCCTGCCACAAAAAAAAAAAAAAAATACTAAATTTAACTGTTCAGGATTTGAAGCAAAGTTCAATGCAGACGGGTTCTGCGTGAATCTCCGATGAAGATTCTCTTCAGTTTTTCCGCATTTGTCTCCTTGCTGCCGGCTAGAACCATTAGGCTGAATTTAAGTAGTATCTCTCTGTCTGTCAAATATACTTTTATTCAGTATAGTTCACCTAATAACCAGTCAACTAAGCTCATATTTCAAGCCAAAGAATATACTACTGTCGCTTTAGTGGACCACAATACGTAACATAATACATTACCCGCATATTCGTCAAAATGACTTCTCGATTGCTACTAAAACCTGAATTGAAATACGAGTATCAGCTGCTTAGTGGGGCGCCAGCGTGTTAACATGCTCCTTGGCTCAAGAAGCGCTTGCTTGATTTTGGTAATTTTCCTTCAGCCTGTGTTGTTGACCGAGCAGACGACTGGAGCTGTTTGTTAAACGCGGATAAACACGAAAACTCAATTTCGAGGAAGGATAAGTCGCAGGGTCGAGGCATGCGAGTTGGCTGGAAATTACTCTCGGTGGAACAATTCTGTAGTCATCGCCACTTTCCTCAGCTGATCAAAACTGATTAGAGTTTATTACCGTCTCTCCAGAGCCCATAGTTTCGGTTGTGAACGAAATCTCCGAAACAAAACTTTGACATCAAAAGAACACAAAGCACCGGGAAAACAAAACTATGCTCTGCAAGTTTATGTGCACCGGCTACACCTAGCCGTCGCAGTTCAAATACCTATCAAATAGGACATTAAACAAAAGACAATCTGTTAAATTGAATGCGCCACCCGTTCAGGCGGCCCGGCCGAGCCGACGCGACCTGTTCCCAGCCTCCATGTTTGTTTGGTAGTGGCGCCCCCTATAGGTCACTGGAGTCGCGAATAGTTTGCGCTTAACATTTTTCGAGGAGTGTGAAGGAAAGTAATTAGTCGTTAGTTGTTTATACAGCGGGAGGCTAGTCCGCCCGAACATGGCGACATTGTTAAACGAAGAGGCATCCCGAGAATAAATATCGAAGTTGCCCACAACTGAATTTTTTCTGAAGATTCAAAACGAAATCAAGCATCGAGGCCCTCCTGAAAAAACATATCAAGGACAGCTGACGTCACCTTGTAACTTAGGTAATTTGATCAAAGTATATTTTGTTTTAAGCGAGAACCAATTTTTGGAAGTTGTGCATTAGCGTAATTGGTTTTCGTGGTACCGTACTGTGCCTTCACTGCACAACACGAACTCACCGATGGGAAATTAGAGACATGACGCATACATACCTTAGGGCCTTAAGAGCATCGAGTTTTGGTCATGTTCCGCATGTGCCTCGAACTGCGCTGTTGTGAGGTGAGTAGCAGGAAAACGACGCACGTGGCTTGTCTCAAATTACGAACGACCTGTGCGTGTAGTGCGGTGGAGGCGAAGTACGGTATTACAAATCCCTCCACCAATGCTAAACTAAAATATATATATATATATATATATATTATATATATATATATATATATATATATATATATATATATATATATATATATATATATATATATATATATATATATATATATATATATATATATATATCTCGCTGAAATTGAAATTTATTGGGACAAAATATGCTTGGCTGCAAGGTAACGAGCTGATGGATCTAATGAACCATTCCGAATATTTTTATCAGGAAGGCCTTGCTGTTCAATCTGGGTCTGAAGGTTTGACAAAAGTCAGTTTTAAGCAACTTTAATATATATATATATATATTTTTGTGGGGGGGGGGGGGGGAGAGGGGGGGACTTGCTTGCTTTAACGTTATCAAATAATTTTACGCGTAAGCTATAGCAAAGTCTAGACCAGAAAAGTTTTAACAATATTTTTAACGAAAACAGTGCTTTCTGTTTTAAATGCTCAACATGTCTCGCTTTGTGTTTGTTGCCATCAGCAAACCCAACAACAAAAGAAAAACTGTTATATAATATGCAATCCGGCATCAAACAGAACAACAATCTCAGCAGGATATTTTGACATAATTGAGCTATCCCATTTTAATTACTTAGATTTTTCAGACACGTCCCCAATATATATTGCAGAACAAAATCTTCGGAAGTCATACTATGCGGCCAAACTTCACTGAGATCAGCCAAGAAACCTCTATGAATTGGAACCAAGGCACAAGGACGCGGCAACCACTTCGGTACGTTTCCCAAATGGGCAAACGCCCACGATGTCGACATCGGTTTAGTGTTTCGTCGTGGCATTATGGCAAAACCGAAAGATAACATCCACGTATCGGTTTTCTGATTCCCCCCCCCCACACACACACACGCACGCACACACGCACGCACGCACGCATGCACGCACGCACGCACGCGCACACAGACGCACGCACGCGCACACACACACACACACACACACACACACACACACACGCACACACCCTGTTGTCGTAGCAAATCTAAGGGGGTTTAGTCGGAGGGCCATAGACGCCAATAGAGCTGTCTAATAAATAGAGAATGCCGACGAGTCCGCACGCAGGGCTAAAGAGCGGGGCCAACAGTGCCGCCGTTTGTTCAATTGACGACGTGCGCAACCCAAAGCGTCGCCGTGGTAGGCCTTTCACGACGGGCCACGCGCATTGTGAAAGGCCGTTGTCGGCCTTTCACAACGGTGCGACGAGGTGCCGGGGGGGGAGGGATGTCCGCGTCTGCCCTTCCAGTTTAGCGGTTTCCACTATCATAGCCTCCTATATACTGACAAAGCCTGGCAGATCGCCACGAGACGCGGCCGGCGAAAGTGAAAAGGTAGTGCGGCAGACAACGAATGAGAGGAGAAGCATGTAACGGACCCCCCGCTGCGGCAAGACGCCGAAACACACTTGTCCTGAGCGACGGAATGTCCGCTCCTCCTTGCGTCCTGCGCGCCATGTTTCGGGTCCTCGCCGCTGCAGAAGCTGTGCGCTGAATACCAGAAATGCTCTCGGCTACCAGACCCTCGAGCTCCAAATCTGCGACCGGGCACTCTATGGCAGACATGTACAAATTACTCAAAAAAGGTAGTTAAGATAAGTTACTGAGTATCGACGCCAAAAGTAATTGGAGTAGAGTAGAAATTACACATTTTTAATAGTAATTGAGTAAACTACTAACTACTGTAAAAAAGTAGCGAGTTACTTTGAAGTTACTTTCGAAGTTACTTTTTTATATTTTTGTGGTAGAAAAATGAACAGCAGTTTTGATTCGTGAAAAACCCTGTGAGCCTGAAATAAATGCAGTAATTTTATGACTTGCGTTTTCATCAAAATAGTTTATTCACTCGCAGAAGCAATTTACTTTCAAAGTTATTGATAGGAGAGTTTTCGCCTTTTCCTCCTAACGACGTCCCCAGCTCAGCTAAAAAGACGTTCCACCGACGCGCTGGATGGAACGGCAGCGTTGAGTTTGAGAAACAGGCTGTGCGCGGTCCGGTAAGCGAGTGTTGGCATCTTAGGTGTCCATGACGAAACATGTGAGGTTTGCCTCGTTTGGGGGGTTGTATAACAAACTCTCCTCCTTTTGTCTTTTTTCTTCGGCAAGTTGAGATTGTTATGACTGGCCCCTCTTTATTCCCACGACGTTCGGAGAGTACGCTGAGCGAGTGCACCTGACCGTCAAGGGTTCAAGTCTCACGCCACGACGATGAGATCATCCGGACGACTGCGCGTATCGTTGCAGTGCTAGTGCTACGCTACCGAAAAAAAAAGTTTTTTTTTTTTATTTAACAGAAGATAAAACGAAGTATACTTCGCCGCTGACGCCGGGTCCAATAAGAGGAACTCCCAAGGGTGACTGGCAACCCTCGCCGGCGACTACGGTATCCTGACGCGCCTGACACACCTGACAAGTAAATCGTTTTCAACAAAGAGGAGGTCTCCCTGTCGTGGAAGGTCGGAAGGGCTCGAAGGATTACGTGAACAAGCATTGACGCTCGTACTGTTGCAGCTGGAAACGGGAATGTGCTCCCATGAGCGGATTATTCGTGTCTGCGTTTCTGTGCGGTGGAGTCCGGCTGTGCAAGCGAGTATTCGCTGACGACGAGGCGACGATGGGAACAGGCGCCCAGCTGCGAGGTCATGCCAGTGGCGCCTCCTGTAGAACCCCCAAACCGCCTGAGTCAGAACTCACAAAGGGCAGGCAACATGAAAACAACAACCTTCGGAGTGCCCCCGTCTTTACTTGCACGGTTGCAGCTGAAGGCGCGGCGCCTGCGTGCATTACCGGATTAGGTCAATACCCGACCAAGGCTTGTTAAGCATCTCTTCCTGCGTTCGTGCGCGTCGGTGTTATGTTTTGGCTGCTCATCGCCGCCTTGGCCCAAGGACGCTTGTGATGCATTTTCTACGGCTGCGAGGGGGCTCCTTGTTCGGGAAGGCCGCTTCATCTGCCGGCGATTTCGAGAGTAGTTAGTAATCTGAGTAGAAGTTACCTGAAAAATGTAGTTAAAGTAAACTACTAATTACCCAAATAAAGTTGTAATTGAAAGTTACCAAGTTACTCGGAAAAGTAGTTAAACTACAGTAGTTTGAGTAGAGAGTAGTTGAACTACGTCCAAGTCTGCTCTATGGCTCCGTCGTCAAAACTGCCCGGCTTTGTGAGTATAGAGGAGGCTAAGGCACTACGGAACAAGGGAGAAACAAAAGCGTTCGAAGCGAAGCAGAAAGGGGCGACTCGTAGATATGTCGTGGCTAATGCCACTAAATAAGCTACGGTTCAGAGTAACGACACTTGACCATATTCTGGTTAAAAATCATGGCTGCCAGTTATCTGAAGCTTTATTTGAAATCCCAGGAAGCGCTTTTCCGTCCTCCACAAATGTTTAAACTGTTCGCGGCAGCGCAAAGCATAGTTATGTGAGCCTCCTAAGTCCTAACACCGTATCTATAAATGCTGAGGAAGTCGCACTTTTGGATCATGACGATCGGCAGTTGCGTCTGCTCTGCATACGAGCCAAAATGGCGGCGCTCACAACACTGTCGGGGAACGGAGTGCCGATACTGTATAAGCACAGCTGATTTAGTGGCTCTAGTCGTGACGTCAATCAGCACGAGCGGAAAGCGAGTGCTATATCACGCCGACCAGCCCGCGCGAAATGGAATACAGAGTTTTAACTTAATCGCCACGTTGAGTGCTTGCGTTTTCTCTGTCGTGCCGCGATCTCTCGTTCGTGCCGCTCTTAGCACGAACAAGCGATCGCGGGGTATATCTATTTTTCTCTCAAAATCGAAAGCCTGTCATTGAAACTATACGTTCATTTAGGTCTCTAATCTAAGCGCTTACATTTAATGCCCTACACCACCCTCGTCCAAGCGACAATGTCGTGTTCCAGCAACCGGTACCGTGCAGTGAACTTTTCTCATCTCCGCAACATCGGGTCGCAATCTCATTTCCAGTCACGTAGTGTTCCGGGAACAAGGTGGCGACAAGCTAGGCTGGGAATGAAGCCGCTGGATCTCGACGCTGATCTCATTTGGAGTCCCATCGCATCTCGGCTAATCGTGTTATCCGCATGAGACCGGGATTCAAATGAGACATTATGCCTTATCCGGCTGATCCCGTGCGATGCCAGCAAGCAAGACCTGCGGTTCTCTGCGAACGCCTGATAAGCGCAAGACCTCCAAATAGTGAGTGTGTCCAGTTCTTTGCGCTACTCCTTTCTAAAAACAAATGCGGAACATTTCCTTTGCAGTATAACTTGTCCGCGTATACGTGACCGAGCCATTACACTGGAAAATTTGCTTTCAACAAAGAAGCACGCGACGCGGGTGCCAGGGGATAGTATCGACAATCGCATATTAGAAGGCAAACTTTGTAGCGATCTACATTTTGTTTCGCGAGTGACTGGGCCTTTCCCGTTTATATTTGGTTCAAGGGTGAAAGAGAACACATGCAGGAACGCGACGAACACCATGATGTCGCGCTTTTGAAGCTGTCTGGTAGGTCCCATCAGCTCGTCCTTGGCTGCGTCTGGACTTAATTTGAAAGGAAGTTCAATGTCGTATTTCGACGTGGTCTGGAGCGAAGTAAAGCGGAAATACAACCCTCTTTTTCTTCTACGGGCATTGTTTTCTCCCAATTTGACAACAACTACTCGTCGGCCCACGAGCAGTATTGTAGGTGTTACCGAAGAACAAGACTAACGCAATGCATTACTCGTTACTTGCAAATAAAAGGAATGGGTTACAGACTACATGAAAATAAAAGAAACGCCTTACTGTTTCCGTTACCTATAAAATTAACGAAAGTTATTTTCGCGTTATTTTTATTTGTGAATTAAAAAATTTTACTGTCTTAATGTTATATGTATATTTCAAAAAACATACGTGCAAAAACCTAACATAATAACCTTATTTTTTTATCGTTTTGATTTTGAAGGTATGTGGGAAGTGTGACGGAATTCAAACGACTTGGCGCCTATGAAAATTAAACGTATTGAAGCCTCATCATGTTTAAGTCTTTTGAAGTACAGTAATGAGTAGCGTAACTACGTTGCCCGTTACCCGAAATAAGTAGGGTTCCGTGTTTTCGGTGCTTATTGTTTTTGTCCAATTTGGGGGTATTTTTTTCTTCTTTTTTTTTTTTTTGGGGGGGGGGGTCTTTTTTCCCATAGATTCAGTGCTTTGTGTGCAAATTTTTAAGTTATACCCAATTCACACAACAAACATGGAACCTACCCCCCCCCCTTTTTTCCCCCCAAAGGAAAAAAAAAAGGAAAAAAAGAAGAAAGCCTTCTAATTCAGTAAAAAATTCAATAAACACCGAAAACACGGAACTTTAGAAATAAGCAAGTTCAGTACGTTATCAGTTCTATTAAAAAAAAAAGTACCGATTAGGTTACTACGTCAAAGAAAAAGTAGTGAGTTTTAGTATTGCGTATACAAGGAAACGCAAGCGGTGTGTGTTTCCTTTAGCGTTGCGTTCTCCACGCTGCGCATGTGCGAAGCAGCCATGCGCCAATCCAAGGCCGCAGTTTGGGCTCCGCGCACGCGCAGTGTGGAACTCGCAACGCTAACGCAAACGCGCAGGGCTTGCGTTCGCTCCGTATACGCAATACTAAAACTCACTAGTAACGCACTACCGGTAGCGCCGTTACGTGTAGCACCGCGTTAGTGCCAACACTGCAGTCCCGAGGTATCGCACCCCACCAGAGAAGGCCGGCCCCCCCCAGGCGCAGTGATACGCCCCGGTTGATGCACTGCGCCTCGGTCTTGATGCGGAGATAAGGAAACTAGTTCGGTAAGCGAGATTACACGGGTCGATCCTGTCGGCTTACATGCGACGCCGCTTAATACGTGTTCCGCGATGCGAACTTCACTGTCGCGGTCACCATATGGTGGTAATCCCCACGCGCCTTTATATACGCGAATTTATCTACCGCGGAACAAGGAGTCCTCCCAGATGAGTGTGTCTGCCTGGAACCACGAGGACGACTTGGCCTGAGATTTTTCTCGGTGTCGACTGGAGAGAAATGTTGTCGCTCTGTTGTTGTCTATGTTATCCGTAAGCGTGATTTTTTTTTTCCTTTTGTATATAGCAGTATCGCGCTGCGCATAACTCGTATTGTATCGAGTAGTATCCAGTTGGCGTTGGCGCGTGGTGAGAGAAAATGAAAGGTAGGAAAAGAAAACAGCTATATAAAGCGCGAAAGAAGGAAAAGGAAAGAAAAAGGCAAGGTGCTTTACGAACGGGAAAGGGAAGGAACAGTAACAGTTGGAGCACTTGTTTGAGACGACAGAGTCACAAAGGCGCGATATATCGAGCCAAATATAATTAGAGGGAGAGCGATTAGTACAAACTGTCTTCTACTAAGATAAAGTCGATCGGGCGGAACGTTGTACTACGTCTCGACCACGGATGAACAGTATTTCAAAAACAAGCATTTGAAATACTTTGTGCATTCTGTATTTCGTGTTTAAAAGGAAACGGATCTGTATTTGAGGGTGGAAAAAAAAAAAAAAACATCACTTAAATCGTCTTTATTTGGCCTCCAGCATTACGAATATCAAAACTATATTTCAGATCGACGCGCCAAGTAGTCATAAAGCGCTTTCAAAATAGCGCTGAATCACCTCCTTCCCTTTGCTTTCGGTGTAAGGAGAAAATCATGACGCATTAGGCAGGGATCTCAATATTTCCGGCGCTTTCCGCAAACGCTGCGAGCGTTCCCTCACAAGCGGCACGCGCAAGGCGTGTCGCTTGTGGCGTCATACCTCCGGGTATAACGTCACACCCAGCGTTTTTCTTTTCTTTTTTTTTTCTCTCGTGTCTATTTATATGTTTAGGTATAATGCTCATGATATTCAAATTCACGGGACACAAATACGCTAAAATTAACCCCTAACTAGATTTTTTTTTTTTTTTTAGGGCGCATTTGTTAAGCGCTTGTTTTCGGGCTGAGCGGCGTCGGCGTCGGCGTAACCGCGCGCGTTTCATTATGGGACGTTTTTCCGCTAAAGTTAACGGGGAAATGTTTCCGCTAAGTTTAGCGGGGTAACTGACGTCACGTGTCCTCAACACCAATTCACCTGCCCCGCTAAATTTAGAGGGGAAAATGACTCCTCCACTTCGTGGCACGTCACCCATGAACGAATTCAGCGGCAGGAGGAGAGGTGGAGGCGGGGGACGAGGAGGAGGAGGAGGAAAGTGTACGGAGATGGAGGAGCGTACGCTACCCCTCCGTACATTCTCCTCCCCCTCCTTCTCAAGAGCTGCGCTCTAGTTTCGCGTTGCATTGATTTGTAAACGTCTTTCATTTTTTAGAACTTGTACAACTTGTATTTTTTTAATCACAAATTGGCTAATGTATTTATTTGTCAATCGTATTTAAATACTGAAAAATTAGTATTTGAAATATTTGTATTCTAAATACTTCCCGAACATAATTTTGGGCACTATGTTCACAATCAAATGCGATATCATGCACTCCTTGCGATGGGAGTCAAAAGCAGTGTCGGAACCTTGCTGCAATTTGCTCGTAAGAAACATGGAAGGAACAAAAACTTGAAAAATGAAGGAATGGGCTGGGTACAATGAATGACTTTTTTGGTTGACTGATTTAAATTTACAAACTTTGTAATGACGACATGTTGTATGAAAAGGCTGGATTGCTTCAACTGAGCGTTTTAAATAAAATTCATACTGAGTACATCGTATTTCCTGACGTTGTACCCGCCTATCTTACGACATACAAATTTCATTTCAGCGATGCAACTTTTCTTTTAAGCGCTCGATTCTTGGTAATATACGTAGTTCACTTCTTGTTCGGGCCCAGTTTTTCTTTTTACCCGGGGTAAAATTTAAGTATAAGATGTCACCCTACGCCATATAGGAACAAAACGTATTTGTAAAAGTATTTGAAAATGACCAAAGAGCTTCGCTACATTTTTTATCTTGAATTTAAATACTTTTCTCAAAAGTGCAAATGAATTCGTAATTCAATACATTTTTGTCGAAGTATTCCGTGTATGTATTTCCATAGATTTTTGCGAATATTTAGCCCGTCCCTGGTCTCGACAATAGCACCTAGAGAGGCCCGCGCCCGACGTCATCGTTGGTGGCTCCCAGACCGGCCCCATACCCGTCAAACACATTGATGCTCCACGAGAGCCACCTCAACGCGGCAAACAAGTTCGTCTTAGTGTCATGTCACGCTAACATCACGCTCGTTACGGGACGCTGAAAGACTTTCTGGCGGCGATGCTGACGCAAGGTAGGCCGCGCTGCCTGTATCCACTGGTGATGACGTCTGGGGTGGAGGGGGGAAGCGCAAGCCTTGAAAGGCCTGGACTCGCGGACGCAGAGGTAAAAGACCCCGACTACTCGACGACAAAATGTAGCGATTAAGCAGACACGAGATGTCTAACAGCGGTCACTGCAGGTTCTACATATGCCAAAACAATATTCAAGAGTCACTGAAGATACACTAAAGTGCTAGTAACCATACTTTTTTTTTACCATTTACTTTTTTTTTATAAAGACGCAAAAAAAATTAGTTGGTAGAGAGGAGGGTTGGGAGGGGAGAGCGGAAGTCTTGTACAATCTGTGCCCCGCGCTGGCCCCCGACAGGTGACGTAGAAAATCGAGCACAACGGCCTTGTATACCTTGGTATTGGCCAATCCACTTTCGGACAGTCCCCTCGAAAGACGATGAATGGTAGAGCGTTCTAGCATAACCTTCTCGAGACAGCCGGAACGGCAAAATACACTGCGTCAAAGCCAAAAAAAAAATAAAAAGATTGTGCATTTTTGAAGGAAATAAAATAACTCGGATTTATTGATTTAAATCATATTAATTTGATTTAAATCACTGCAGGCTAGAAACTAGCGATTCCTTACCTCTAGATGAATTTTTTTAAACATGGTAGATTGGTTGATCAATTCGTCCGTTTCATGCGGAAAGACGAATGCAAAGTACAGCTTAATTAACAACTTTTTTTTATTGATCTAATTCCCGCCATATAAAAACAAAACAGCTTGATTTTTTGTTTTGTTAGTTAAAACGCTTTTGTGCTTTTCATTTCGTGTTCTGACTTCATTGCAATTGACTTGTCCGGTTTTTCTCTCTTTCGTTTGCGTTCTGATTTTGTTTCAATAGGATGTTATGCAACTCGAACGAGACGGAAAGTAGAAATCAAGCCCAGCGCTCCGATCTGCTGAGAAGAGCACTTATCTTTGCTTGTGTTCAGCCTTATATACATCTTTCTGCTTGATGAATATTTTACTTGAATACAAAACAAATAATGCACGCAGAAAGCATCAAATAATAGACAAACTGTAAATAGGAAGAAATATTTTCGAAATTATTTCTGCGGGAAAGCTTTTTCAATCATCAAATATAAAACTGTTCTGATTAAAATCAGGGTTTATAACATCATTTAATTCACGATCTAATCGAATTTTATTACCCACCTGCCCTACATCTTTAAAACTAACGCGATTCACCGTTCAAATTGTTCCTCCTCGCCGGCGCCTTCGCTCAAAAATGGCGTGACGCACCCAGGAAGAGAGAGGCTAGTAAACGGAGAGAGAAACGCCGGCCAATCACAGCGTCACTCGAGCTCACGTGATCTCTTCACTGAACGCGGCATCTTTGCCCAAAAATGGCGTCGTGCATCCGGAAAGACAGAGCCTGAGAGAAGGGAAATGGCGTTACTTTTCTCTTTACGGGGGCGCTCGGGGAGTAACTGGTTGTTACGATTGTTACAAACGGGGTATACGGCTCCATCGCGTTTCAAAAAGTGCGATCACGACACCCTACGCTCGTGCCGAGCCGCCGAAAAGTTTTCCGAGGTCCGCTGAACGGGGAGGGGGACCTTCCGCGCAATGCGCCTCGAATGAAGGCTTCACTGGCGGAGAAACGAAGCGTGAGGGCAGCGGCAACTACCGTCCTTCCACGATTTCACGAAGGCCGTCTTTCGCAAACAAACAAACATAAGAGGCAGAAAGCGCCCAAGCCCGGAACGCCGCCGCAAGTTTCGCGTTGTCACGCCCTAATAACGCCGAAAACCACAGGCGGGTCTCTTAAGTGCGTCCAGCCCATACCCGACACAGGCGCGCGCGCTCCACGCCGCACAAACCGAATGCCACTACTACTACTATACGACCGAATAATACCAGCACCGCGGACGGAAAGCGCTAGTTCCGATGGCGAGCAATAGATGGCTCCACTAGCCGGATGGGTGGAAAGAGAAATATACTATGCGAAAAAAAAAAAGAGAAAAAACGGGAACATGAAATACCCAAGTTAGGCACGAACCAGAAAGCAAAAGTTGGAACGCGGACTGGGTTTCTCTGGCTGGTTTCGTTTCGGAAAGTAAGTCGAATGCCGCCTCCTCTCTCCCGAGGTCTCTTTGATTTTATGTTTGTTTTTGTTTTTTTCGTTTCCTCGCCTTTATCTGGGTTTGTTATTGTACCACGGTCACCGAAAAACCCACTCTCAATTTTTTCTTTAAACTTTTTTTATTATGTTTTTTTTTTGTTTTTTTTCTCGGTACCGGTGTACCTTCGGACAGGGTGTAGAGGAGTGGGCTTTATCGTACCCGTTGGGCAAATCTGATTCTCGATACAACCACGAGAAGATCAGACAGCTCGGCTTTGATTACCATAATAACTAAGCCTGAGGCACGGAAGGAGTTATGCTAATGTTTCACCAGCTCATCTGCGTGGTCGCTCGTCTCTTTGTTATCGCCTTTGATTCAGTCTCGGTGTTCTTCGCGTTGAAGCATGCGAGCCAATGACTTGCCAGAAACATTATGCAGCATAGACAGGAAACTATTTCCGGTAGTGTGATGGACTGAATGAAGCTCTTTGCAAGCTGGAAATTTATTGCGTGTCCTGATATGCGTGTGTTGGTTTTGAGTACTTTAGAGTTTCCATTTACCACACTATGCTGGGTGCCACCGTCAGCATCTGTGTCAGGGTGAAGGCATTCCTCGGGCGTAGATGACACACTCAATGAAACTGTGTGTACACGCTTAAAATGACGCGTTTGTCTTATTTTCTTCGATCTTAAGCTCGTGCAAACTCGATTCGCGAGCTTTCGGTTTCTACCACTAGTGCATTGCCATTTTTTCATACTTTTGTTTTAATCTCTTCTTTGATAACGCGTGTTCGCGTTACCACAGCAATTGTGTCGTGCGTATGTTTAGGGAGAGGAAAGTTAGTGAGTCTGGCGTCTTCGTTACAGATGTGAAATTTAGCCAGGGATGTGCCCCTGTAAGCCTGGGGTCTTTAACGTGCATCACGCAGCAGTGATTACGGGGCCGCAAGGCGGTACGTTGCTCGTCTAGATCAAAACGAGCAGGGCTGGGGATTGAGCCAAGAATCCTTGGGTTCTGCCGCGCGATATTCACCTGCTTTAAGCTACGGTGCCTTAGCACACTCGGGCAGGGATCCTCCCCGTTTATTGATATGTATGCGCATGTCTTGCAGTATGGCGCGGAACCAACCCGGTTTCATTTCGTTTTCTATTGTTTCACTATACCCCATTTTTTTCCTGACACTCGGCAAAACATGTTTGCTATAGTTGATATAGTTGTTATAGCCTACTCCGCATTCATCAACAGCGGATCACGACATAACGAGAGACCGGAAACCTCGGGATAGCGAGTGTAAAAGTAAAAAATAAAAATGTAAATAAAAAACCTCCTGGTAAGGATTAGGCACCATACAATACATGGCTTGCACGTGACGTCATCGCAACGCCGGCTTGCGGTCCTTGCTATTCTTTCTTGCCGAGGAAAAACAGCGGTGCTGCGAAATGTACGCTGCAGAACGTACGCGCGGTCAGCAGCAAGGCCTCAACAATGGCTGCCAATGTTACGTTAGGGCAAGCCCTAGAAGCCCATAGAGACACGGGGACGATCACGTAGCTTCGGAACGTGTCGGGGCGCCTCCGCGAGCACTTTTGTAAGCGGTGCTCGCTCCCCAAAACGAAACTTTGGCGCCTGACCTCCGTCCGCGATTGGTCGCAGTCGTATGCGCAACTTATGAGACGCAAACACATAACCCGCGGGGCAGCAGCAGCGCCGAAACTGCAAGCGCGTGCGCAGGAGGGTACCGTTTCATCTCGGCAAAACCCCCGTGGGCCCAACGACAAAACAAACAACAACAACGAACATCATAAAACACGACAGCAATTCAAAACAACAACAGCTATACGAGACACGATCGAGACACGCGGCTAAAAATAACCGCGGACGGAGAGCGACGCACTGGGAGGCATCGTCATTATTCGCGGTCGATGCGATGCGAAAGTCCGTCCAGGCGGCGCGCTGAAGGCCGATTTGCTCGAAGGCAGAGGCGAGACCGGCCTCACGCCGCTGAACCCTGAGCTGCTCCCGACCACGTCAGGGTCAATGCTGTGCCCCCTCTTGCTCGCATCACTCGAAGCCATCTCGCGTCCACGGCGACCGGGCAGGCTCAGATCGAAATTGCGGAGACACGAGAAGAGAGCCCTCGGAGAACGAGCTTCATGGAAAACCGGAGCATCGCCGCCGCCACCGCAGGCCCTTCAGCGCTGACCGGAGTCCGCCTAGAAGGCCTGCGCTTCCCCCGAACGTCATCACTAGGGGTTCTCGCAGGGCCGCCTAGCTCACGTCAGGGACGCTGCCAGTGGGTCTCGCAGCGTCTAACAAAGAGCGTGACGCTAGCACGGGGCAACGCCAAGACAGACGCGTCATCCGCTCTGCGGCGTCTCTCGTCAACAAGCTTCAGCGTGTTTGGGCGCTTGGGGGCAGGTCGGGGACCCATGAGTGATGACGTCATGCGGAGGCCTTGTCTTATAGGTCGTGTTGCCGGAGCGCGGCACGCGTCTCCGATGGTCTCCCCAGATAGCCTCAACGACGGAAAACGTGGCGGCTTCATTTCTTGACGCGGAGGAGAGAGTCGATGCACGTCGTGGCAGTCCCGTCGCTCCTCCGCTCTCGTAAGTGAGACGCAGACTGGCCATAGACCCACAGTTGCGTAAGAGCCGTCTTTTCCATCGCCTTGTTCGCGCTCTTCTCGTCGTCCTGTTCCTTTTACCCACTTTTTATATTCCGTTCTCGGGAGGGCAGGGTCGAACCCTTCTATAACACTCCGTTTTCGGCTTACGATGGACCGCACCGGACGCTATGAGTTATCCCAGCCAATCTGGAGCTGAGAAATATATCACGTGACTACGCTCCCCGGCTTGTCTCTGCGCCACCTCTCGATGATCACGTGACGCTCACGCCTCATTCGAATGGCTTCGATGACGCGCAGCGTTCTCTGCGGTCCTATATCGCGACTCTGTAAAGCGAAACGAGGTACCACTCCGGCGAAGCTTTGAGAGAGCGTCTTTTCCTTCAGCTCGCGGGCACGTCGGCCTAGATTTTAATGAGTATTTAAGGAACTGGAGTACTTTCTTCCTCCGTCGGCTCGAGACGCGCGAGGGGAAAAAAGCGTACGGAGTTCCTGTCGGGGCTCACGACAACTCGTGTGCGGGACGAGAAGGACGTCTCCAAGATTTCATCCGAGGAACCAGTGACGACATCGCATTTTCCTACCTGTGCGGTAGGAAACCGCGAGAATTTCGTCACTCTTTCCCTCGGACGTCCTTCCGCTGTATTTCCCCCTTCCTTTTGCCCTTTTCTTGCCGCTAAAGTTCTGCCCACGTGATGTCTACCACAGTCCTAGTAAAGTTATCCTTTCATCGCTGTCAAGCTCGTCTGCAACACCAGCATCCTTCTTCGTGCACTGGCCAAAAACCACTTCTACCAAAATCGGGGAAAAAAAACTAACTAAAAAGCGAGAACGAGACAATGACGAAGAAAAAAAGACACACATACGACAGGGACGGGCAGCTGCTTGTTTCTTATTGCGAGCAGCTACAAACAGGCGGGTTTAGTATTATTGTTTCCTAGGATACTATTGATAGGTACCGAACAGTGTCAGTAAGAATTATTTGAAGAAAAAAAGTCGCCTCTTTGCCGTTCTAGCGCTGCAAAGGCAGTGGTAACACAGAATGTTACAGAAACTGTATACACATGTGGAGACCAGATGGCGCAAAGCTGCCCTGCTTACTACATAAAAAACTGGATTGAATCTGCATTACTTTCCTTTGGGGAGCTATTCAACTTCGAGGATATTAATGTGATAGCTTCTTTTCCCGCACTTTTTCCTATTCCTTGTTCGTTGAGGAGCGCCGCGCAAGCTATAGCTCAAGGGCGCTCCGTGGATGTCTTATTTGTGGATGCCATCTTCTGCGGTGGCAGTGTGAATACGACTTTCTCGGGGACTGTTGGAGTGTGAGGCCATAGCTTCCTCTATACTCACAAAGCCTGGCAGTTCTACGACGGAGCCATAAAGTGCCCAGTCGCAGATTCGGAGCGCGAGGATCTGGTAGCACAGAGCATCAAAGATCCATTTCTCGTGGAACCTGGACGTCAGCGCACAGCTTTGGCAGCGGCGAGGACCCGAAACACACTTGTTCGCTCGGGAGAAGTGTGTTTCGGCGTCTCACCGCAGCGGGGCGCCAGTCACGTGGCTTTCCTCTCATCCGTTGTCTGCCGCTCCGCCTTTCCCACTTCGGCGGCCGCTTCTCGTGGCGATCTGCCAGGCTTGGTCAGTAGATAGGAGGCTATGGTGAGGCGCTGCAGACGGAGCATCCGGAAAACAAAACAATGCTCCGAGAAACAGATGTTGAGGAGGAGACGAAATCACGCGGACGCGACAGAACGCGGAGCTCTGGTTGGAATGATTAGTGGGTAGACCATAAAGGTGGGCTGCCTTTGTCTCCACTGCACGCGTCGAACGGTTTCGAATGCGGGAGCCAAACGCCGGGTGCCGGCGTTCCAAGTTCTAACTTGTATTATTTGTTTGTTATATTATTAGTAGCCTATTTGAAATTTTGATTAATTTTGTATAAACAACAAAACTCATTTTATTGCACGTTTTACGTTCTGCATGCGTAATTGAGCGGTTGGTCTAAGCTTGTCATGACATAAGACCATCTTAGGTACATTTTTCATCGTCTCGAAAATAATTTCACGCGTAAATTTGAAATAGCTAGTGATAATGAGGGAGGGAGAGAGAGAAAAAAAAGAAAGGGAAAAGCTACTTATTTGAAAATCAAAAATTTTATTCGCGCAGATTTGTAGGATGGCCGCTGCACATCTCAGATGATAAGAATATAAGGATAAAAAAATATTAATACAAGTGATAAAAAATAGTTTAGGGGGGGGGGGGGGTGGGGGGGGGGAGGTTGCTGCTGCCTGTTGGTTTAGCAGCATGTCCTACAGTAATTTGTTTATTTTTCTTTCTTTTCTATTTTTTTTTTTGAGGAAGTGAATCGATGAGTTTTTCGACTACTTTTTCTGGTCGTGTCATTCAGGACACGGGGATATCAACGAAACTGAGCGTCTCTCGGTTGCGGGGTGCACGCAACGCAAGATTTTCGGTTCCTTACTTTGGCTTGCGTAAAGGGAGCAATGCTAAAAACGCGTCAAGTGCTCCCACTACGTCACAGTTTCCCCAGAGATGAAGCCCAGCTAGCGGGTGAGATTCGGCGGAGAGCAGTGTTTATCCAACCAGGTATTGAACTCGATCTGATGTTATGATAGAGTCAATCCGTCGCGGAAATTATCGAATAAACCAGCGAGAGCTTGTACCTTTTGTAACTTTTTTCTTCTTCTGATTTTGTTTTTGTTGTCGGTGTTTCTCGTTGTTGTTGGTATTGATGTTGTTACTGTTGTTGAATTTATATAATGCTTCTTTCTATTTGCATTTTACTCCTCGCCAGTGCGAGGGCGTGAAAGCGGCATTTGGAAAATTCCGGTGGAAGGCCATTTGGCGTGGCCTCTGAACATTCAAGGGACCACGAAATGATTTTTCAACTTCTTCCTTCTTAGCTTTAATCCTCAACTCAAAATCGAAATGAGAAATCACGTGGTCGTGACGTGCTTGGGCAACGGAAGCGATGACCCCAAGCTTCCACCGTGCTTTTTAAGCACAACATGGAAGTTGTCGTTCTCAAAGGATGATAGGTACCGTCATGGCACTGATTGGCCACGAACGCAAATCCAAATCTTCGGCGACGGATCGATTGTTGACGAGCGCATACGTCCGAGTGACGCCGTGCTCGTTTCCAATGCGTGAGCTGTGGACGGCTGACGTGCTTGGGGTGCCGCGGATGTATCGTAGTGAAAAGGCGGAGAGCTCTCGAGAGAAAACGAGGTACAAAGTAGTCCGCTATATTTTCCAATTTTAGTACAAAAAAAAAAAGGTTTTTAGCTTTCTACCCTAGTGAGCTAGTTTTCTTTTTGGCGCACTAAACGATACCCAATTAGTAAAAATACCAATTTATCCCAGCCCAAAATTAATTTCACGGTCCCTTCGCTCGGAGAGCCTAAAATTAAGAGAGGGAGCAAGTCAAACCACACATAGCGTTTAAACTTTAATAGCGGCTAGCGCAGAATCGTCGCAAGTGCACTTGCGTGGCGTCGTTGCGGGGCGAGGAGGGTAGCGGGCGAAGATGCCGCGAGCAAAAGGCTGGAAACGCTTGTAGACGATCGACGCTTTCGTCTCGTCCTCGCCGGCCGTGCTGCAATTGGCGCTGCCCAGAAACCACGTGACCGCGATTATGCAGTTGAAAAATCACTCTGAAAGCTAAACACACTACCTCCGCCAAGCGGCACGCACGCCACCGTGCGGTTTCGACAGCGTTTACCAGGAACCTTCCGTCGCCGCGCTTACAAAAGGAGGCTGCCCATTCCGTAGTCAGCAGTTCCTCTCGTTCGGTAAAACAAACAGTAAAAAAAAAACAAAAAAACATACACAGACACAAACTAGAAAAAACATATAAAATAAAAAAAAAAACGACAAAAAGCCGTCGAGAGTAACAACGCAAAAAAAAAAAAAAAGGGGCGCTTGGATTGCGAGATAGTCCTCTCCGCGCTCGAGCACGATCCCGGTCGCGGCGACCTGACGACTCCCTCGAGCGAGTGACGGCGGCCTCCGAGAAGCGCTGGAAAGCCAAACTCAAGAGGCCGACTCCAACATGAGAAGGACTGATACGTCAAATCGTCGTCTAAGATACCGCGCGCGAGCGGAACGGATTTTAGAGCCTACTGGGCGGCGACAGATCTGATCTCTCGCCGGTTACGAGCATCTGTGACAGTGTCTCGAGCGCTTCAGGGTTCGAACAAAACCAGAGGAAATCAGCATTTTTTTCCGCCCCGCGGATAATGAGAATAAAGAATTCGAATTTTGTTGTTTCACCCACACGCTGAAATAACAAACTCTAGTTTCTTTTTTTTTTTTTTAAACTCATTCCTGTACCATGTGAGGGAACACTTTGACGTTGCGTGAAGACTAACTTTGTTTTGCTAGTATGTTTTTTTTTTCATTTCTTTATTCACACGTGTTTTTGCTATATATTTTTACGCGCTCGTCCTTCACGTATCTTTTACGTATCTAACGCTCGTCCTTTACGTATCTAATTACAATTTGAATTTTTCGCCATTTTGACTACGTATTTGTTTCTGTACTGTTACCTACAGGGTGTTCAGAATAAAAATTTACAGGGTTTTGTCGCCGCAAAAATAAACTATGCACGGCCGAACGCTCATTCTCCGGCGAAAGGTAGAGCTAGAGGCCCAAACCTGATGCCAAAGTTTCAGCACGAACCGATATTTGATTCAAAAGTTATAAGTGATTTCCTGAAAATTTCAATGGGAGAATGGGTCCCATTTTCGCCCGTTTTCGGTTTCTGGCGCCATTGAGTACCATGTATTCGAGAGCTCCGTCGGCCACCGTTTACCCATTGACATTTTCAAAAAAATCATTTATAACTTTCGAATGAAATATCGCTTCGCGCTGAAACTTTGGAATCTGGTTCCGACCTCGAGCGCTAACCTTCGAGCGGAGAATGAGCGTTCGGCAATGCGTAGTTTATTTTTGCGGTGAATAAAACCCTGTACGTTTATTTTTTCTTTTTTTTTTTTTGGGGGGGGGGGGGGGGACACCCTGTATGTAGCATTATTTCAACGGTCATAAACACAAACCACTCATATTTAATAGATAAACACAAAGAGATAAATACATTTTAAAAATCACTGCGCAATCGAGCTGGCGGAAGTTTCTCAAGATGACCTTGAACCGAGACTGGAGTACATAAAAAAGGAGAACTAAAGTGGTAGAAAAAAGGAGGTCGCCATAAAAACAAAAAGTAGGGATGGTGGCTTGACAGAGAGAGAGAGTACACAAAAATGGAGTGGGGACGTTATGTGTCTCCCTTTGTTGCTTTCTCGGCACTTTATATTATTCTATTGTTTTCTGCCAGTCTCGGTGTGATGCCAACATGGTGATCAAGCTGAGAAGTTGGCTCAAGGCCAGATCTAGCACCCTTGGTGGTAACAAATAATGGCATAAGCACCGTTTGACTCCATGGTTGCCCGACTCTCAACTCGGTGTAGCATGAGTTGCGGCATCTTTAGAAAGATACTAGACGTCCCCCGCCCCAACAAAATAACTTTCTAATTGGGAACTAATCGATTTCATAGAGCACCTCGATCCTCAATGCTACCCTGACGTTTTTGCAACTGGACTTGCTATCTTCGTGCTTTGCGGAAGTACATAAAAACAAATAAGGCCAAAAACTAAAAAATGACCGCATTTCCACGTGGTGAATGATGTTGACTGGGGCGAAGCTCTGGTGGTGCTGATGATACTTATTTTATTCTTCATAGGTAGTGCTGATGGTGCTGATTTGTTTTTATTGCTCATAGGTAGTGCTGAGTTCCGGGTTGCGTTTCGACTTCATTATTACTGCTTTATGGTCGGTTAAATGCAGAAGGATGCATGCAAAGCTTAACGCGATTATATACGCATTTGACCGCAGCGCCCTCTCCTGTATAGACGTTGAGCGGCTACATGCAACGTTTCATCCATGACATCCCCAGCTCTTGAGTTACTACCACATCTCAGAGCCCCCTACTCGTCCCGAAGTCGTGGCCGAGTGGTTAAGGCGATGGACTAGAAATCCATTGAGGTCTCACCGCACAGGTTCGAATCCTGTCGACTGCGAAAACATTTTTTCTTTTTATGTGAGCACGAAAACCGGACGGACGGACGGACAAGGCTAGGCCCTAAGGAACTTCGCCCCTAAAAAAAAGGCTTTTTATGTGGCGTGTATGAGCGAGGTTTCCGCGAAGCCCTCGCTCATTAGTCATGCCCGGCAATAAGAGTTGTCTTTTTTTGAGATAGAGAACAAACGTTCCAATTTTTGGGGGGTGAGTTTTCTCGTGTGTATGTGAAGGAAAGAAGCCTACTTCACACTTGTCCTTAGTTATATTCATTTATAAAATAATTATAATAATTAACATATACCTTTTCTCTCCCCCTCACCACAAATGGGGTCCTCCATCATCCCTGCCGATCCACGGGGGTTCGCGAAACATGAATGGTTGAGAACCACTACCCCAGTAGACAATACCGAGCTCCGACGAGCCTAAAAATACAGGTACCTATGTTTGAATTACATTTCCTTCTCTCGATATAGACGGGTTGATAATCGCTTATTATCCCCTCCCCCCCCCCCCCCCCCCCCCACACACACACACACCTTCTTTTTTTTTTTTTTTTTGTCTCCCGGCACCGTTTTTTAACGTTAAAAATTGCCACTGGTGCAGTCTAACTTTTCTTGCAACGCATGTGTGAAATGCCGGGAAGACATCCGAGGGCGACATTGCCGTTTTTAGACTGGACGGGGGGGGATACAATTTTTTTACTGAGGACATGGATCACGCTGCAGATTTGAGATACATGAAACCGCCACGTTCAGCTGCGGTCACATCGCTAATATGTCATGCAAAAGACAGTCTTGCAGACACCTTCCGAGGAGTGTTTCTTCCTGGTATGATGGTTCTACCACATTGGTCATACAGAAAACTGTCTGCAGATTTCTTCGAAGCTTACGTATGTACGATGCTGCTTCGAACAAGCCCGAGGAGTGTCCGCCCACATTTCTGTCATGCCCGAGTCCCACTATAAGGAGTATTCACTGGGCGCCATATTTGTGGGCGCTGTCTAGAGCGCATGCTCAGAACGAGCCCCCATTAATAGGCTGCTAAGACCGGCAATCTTGAGGGTGCGGAATGCACGTTACAAAAGAACTGTGGAAGCTCGCCATCAGCACGCGCTCAGCAGTCCCGCACACAGCTATGGCCGCCAGTGAATACTTCCTATAGAGCGACAAATAGAAACAAACGACAGCGACAAGCCTCAAACCAGAGTCTTTCGCGATACGACAGGCTTTGTAGAATAAAGGAGGCTAGGCTCAAGCCCGAGAGCATCATGCACGCGAGGGTATCTTTGGCAGGCTCGCAATCACTCGTGCTCACTTCACGAGCACCGAAGGGACTAAATGCCTAACAAAGATACCATCGTGAGCATGGTGCTCGTGTTTGAGGTTTGTCGCTGTTGTTTGTTTCTGTTTGTCGCTCTATACTTCGTCTCACCTTAGTATGGACTATTGTTAGCCGCGCGTGCTAAAAGCGCGAGCTAGTTGCTTTGAATGAAGCCGCGGCGGCTGCACGAGCGCTCGTGCAGCAAGTGCTCTAGTCAAGGCAGTCAAGTCTGGCCGCTCGCGCTAGCACAGCCTTCGCGGTTAGTCCATGCTAGGGTGAGACGAAGTATAGTGGGACTTGGGCATCATCGTATCTGCAACGAACACAGTGTGCGGGCAGCGCGAGACTGCTGCTTTTAGGTCAATGTCACACCGCCCCCACAAGCACCGATAAGGTCGACCTTGACAAATTGAGAATCTTAACTCGCGTTCGGCAAGCTCTCGACCAGCAGCCAAATCGAAGCGTATCGTATCGGAATGGCAATACAACATGCACACTTGAGGGCGTTTCCTGATAAACGCTTAATCATTCGTTCTGCGGACTACTTAGGCTCCATTCCCCAAACAACAAACACGAGCAATTTTGAAGGAAATGATTTTGCTGTACGACTTTGTAGTAGCGTCTGAATTCGTCTCGAGTTGACTTTTTCACAATCTTTGCAAATTCGTCAAAACTTAAACGATTAAAAGAAGAAAACGAGTAGGCGCGTCATCGTCTAATGGATGACTTTCTGACGTTTCCAACCAATTGTTTGGCTAGTGCTGAGGTCATCACTATCATGTGCTTCGTTTTTAAAGCGCGAAGCACATGTACGACGGAACCGTCCTATCCGACGTCCGATCAGGCAATACGACGGTCGGAAACGAGAGTTTTCAACGCTCTCCGGTGCTACGAAAACCCACGCCCCGGAAGGTCATTCCGGCAGTTCGCACGTCGGATCGGACGGTTTCGTGACTTTCGTCGTACATCTGTTTCGCGCTTAAAGATGCTTACGTTCGCGAAGCGTTAAGCACGTTTCTGTTTTTGTTTACAACACAAAACAGAGGTTTTTTGGGGGGTGTTGTAAAGCCTCTCTTTTAATTTTTTTTTTGTTAGGCGATTTAATATGGTGTCAAAAGACTATCCAATCAATATTTTGCTAGAGCGTCACGTATATTTTTTATAAAATCAAAGAACGCAACAGATCGAAACCGAAACCGAAACTGAACTGGGGAAGAAGAAGAAATGTAGGCTGTGTTCCAAAATGTACTTCATCCAACTCCAGAGTAAAGGTTTCGTACTCTGGCGTTTCAAAACTTACTCGCGCTTACTCGATGACGTCAGAACTCGCGTCCCAGAGGCGGATTATTTACTCCGGACTAATTACTCACGCTACCCTCCTCGATCGGTCGGTAACGTGGGATAAAATCCAGTAAATACTTCACGTGATCTATTCCTCGTCCGCTTTCTGCGCCCACAGCCATCGAAGCTCGTCTGCTCCGTTGGCTTTGGTGCAGACGTTCGAAGTGACAGAATGAGTTGCAGCCATTTATGTGTGGTTATTGCGATTTGGTGTTTTGAACGCACGAATAGACCGATCTCACCAGCCAGTTTGACTACGCCACCGCTGCCACAATGCATCGAGGGAACTTTAGTCTTTCTGCATGTGCAATAACCTTGCTGGAGCACCGCGGTTGTGGAGCATGAGACGGCACGAGCCCTCGCATGCGCGGCCGTCTGCCTCCCGTGAACTAAACTTATGGCGGCGTCACGTATGCGCCGAGCGCTTAGTGAGATCCGTCTATTCACTGAGCACCACATCCAGACCAACCACCTTTTGCAGGAGGATATACCCGGTCTTATTTTTAGAGTGCGAGCGTAAACAGCAGCTTCCCCGCATCCTCGTCCTCGGCGGTGGAGCGAACTCCGTTACGTTCAAGGCTGAAAATATTCGACCGTAGTAAAGGATGTGGAAGCATTCCTTTGACACCAGAGTGTGTGAAATTAGAGGATAACGGTGTTAAAGCAGTGAAGGCTTCGAAGATTTTATGTATATGATCATTCAACAACCCCCCCCCCCCTCTCCCTCCCCAAGAAATTGCCTATAGCGCTTTGAAAATTGTCTTTGTGATTTTGTAATCATATTCGCGTCAAATCAAACGTCAGTTACATATCGCTGTTGAGAAAGCCCCCTGCGCTGTACCGCTACACCGTGTGGAATCAACTTCCGCGAAACGTAATCGGTGCAAATTACGACGCGTGGAACGTATGCGTTGAGTGCACCTGGACTAGACTTATAGCCAATCGCGCTGATTAATAAAAACACATTTTTGATGTCCAACTAAAACGAATAATTTTTATGTCAGTATACAACCCAAAAAGAAGGTGAACAAAAGGAATTGGTGGAGTCACTTCGGAAGACACCGCGTCGTCACTGCCAAGGAAAGACTTCGCATCGATAAATATTATTGTCTCTTCGAGTGATTTTTCCACGGATCAAAAGATATCGTCTGCTATTTTCCGCCATCGTTGCTATGTCTTATTTCAGCCGTAGCCCAAGGCGAGGCCAATCGATGTAGTAGTTAGGTGATAATCCCGGCCGTTCCCAAATCTAGTCGCTGATCGTTTACTCGCGATGTCACGTGGTATTACCCGCTGACGTAGGAGACGGTTTACTCGGGTAAGATTTGGAACATAGCCGTAGATGGAGGAGAGGGTTGCCTGACAGTGTTCTTTTTTTCTTTTTTTTGCGAGGCAGACGAAATTGCGCACGTAGAACGTCGCACGTCGCACAGAAAACGAAAAAGTCAAGCAGTTAGTGTTTGACGTTTGCGCGTTTTTCAAGCTCTTACAAATTTGATGTTCATAAGACGAGCGATGTCTTCAGCCAGGAGAAGGGGCCAAGACTCGAGGATGTCTTCGTTTGAATTCGCTTAATGGTCGGTCGTGTCGTACGGGAATAAAATCTAATCATTTTGATCGGTGAACGATTTCTCTTTCGATGCTAGACAGATTCGCCGGAACCGCGAAAAACAGCTCTGAAGTAGAAGTCCCTCGCCCGTCGTCCGCCGTCATCGCTTTGTCTGCTTCGTTCAGCCGTCCAGCCCGCGACTCCCGCGATACGACGCCATGTTGAGAATTACGCAGAGAATGCACAGAATGCTTCCAATTCTCTGTGCAACTTTCATTTTTTTTTTTTCAATTAACGTTTTTTCAGCTTTTTAGAAGCCACAAAAATGGGTATCATGTTTCTGTTTCTATCTTTAATATTGAGTGTGTGATTTAGATGACCCACGACTTTGATTAAATTTGGGTGTTGTGTCGAAACCATAGAGAACGGCACGTGACCACGGAGAAGAGAGTGAGCGCGACTCAAACCGGCCACTTCTCGATCGGCGATTTTCAGGCAGAAAGAAAACGAATTTAGAGCCGCAAATTGTGTTCTGGTTAGTTGGGCTCTCATATGTTACGTGCAAATAAAAACATGGGCAGGCATGGGCAGGCACCTTTAAAGCAGACAGCAACACGGGCAGGCACCTGGGCAGGCACCTTTAAAGCACACAGCAACCAGTCGAAACTTGACTTCTGGTAATGCATTTCTACGGTGAAACACTGGTGCCTTTTTTCCTCGGCGCGTGATTATATAAGCAAATATTACAAATAAATATAACGTAGTAAATAGTTTGAAGCATTTCTCAATCACGTAAATGAAAATAATGGTGAGTTACAGTGTTTTTCTCTCAAAATCGTGTCAAATAAATGCTGCAACAATTTTTGCACTTTGCGCGAATACCGCCTAGAACGAATCTGTGACGTTTATGTCCAGTGAAAGACGCGTTCGTTTTCCTCCCCACGCAATAAACCTCGCAGATAAAAAAACAACAAAAAAAACGAGCATTCAAGTTTGAGATCGGCTCCAATTATTGCGGCCACGGGCCCTCTGGGAGTCGCAAATATTCTCCATGAGATGGCGCCACCTGTTTATTCTCCCCGGCCCTAGGCTAGATGATATTTATCAAGGGGCCTTGACATAACCCTTTCATCAATAAAGAAATGTTTAACCGGCGTGCAGTCGTGTATTACTACTGCGTGGTGCACGTTAAATACCCCAGGCTAGCGGTTGTACTGCACTGGTTAAATTGCTCATCTACAGCTGGGAGACTCGTCGCCCGTCGAGGCAGACCAAGTTCTAGGCTGTATAAACATACACACAACCCAATTTGATTTTTTTTTAAAGAAATGTTTAACCATTACCCTAGTCTATGATACAAATAGAAGAAGAGAAAAAAGTGTGAATATACCAGAGAGTTGTTAGCCAGCGCTGCGTAAGTGCATCCTTCTTTTGGGTGTGTGTTGACTTGAGTGACTGTTTTGCGGGTGCGCTGTTCCCCCTGTACATCATGAGCAACCAACTCGCCCGAACCTCTGTGTTGATCAAGCGTACTTGCTTTGCTCCTCAGCTACATTTTTCCATCGGAAAGAATGTCACGTTCGTTAAACCCGTTGGGAAGCTAAGAAAATACTTCCTTTCCGAAATTAAGATACTCAGGATCGAGGTTCGGCAGCAAGTACAATCCGCTCAAATCGGGCTCGCTGGGAGCGGAACAAAACGCATTACAACTATAAGGCCGTAAAGCTTACATAAATAAAAAAAATGAATAAAAGACATTTTAACGTCTGTATGCACCACAAATATTACCGGGACGTAATAATGACGTAATGACGTAATCTCGGGAAAGAAAGGAGTATTCGGATTTACACCACCGGCTTCCGCCTCTTTCTCTCCCAGCAAGACGTATTGCATTTGCGTTCTTTTTCTTATAGCTATATGCTGCGTGTGACTGTGGGAATTGGGTCTAATGCTTTCTTTTTTTTTTTGCAAACGCCTTACACAGACGAATTCTTCGCATTTCCACCTGAAAGGTTGTCGTAAAACAGTTACGCTCCTGCGGAATGTTACTATTTTCCCCTTTTATGCGGTTAAGACACCTTTATATAAATATTAAAACCGTTATATTTTTAAATAAAAACATGTATATGTTTTAAACACCAAAAACATCTCTTCTTTTTTTTTTATTACCAAAATGTTTAAGAGCTACTTCGCGGAGCGTAAAAATTATAAAAAAAAAACAAAAAACATTGATTTTTTTTTCTTGCGGTGACAAGTACAGTCCCATGACCTACTTTACTTGGCTATTTGCAGAAAATCCAAAACAAGAACATCCCGTTTTGGATATAGTTGGAAGCGTAAAAGTTCTCGGAATTATATTTAATCAATACATGTCATGTGACGAGACAGTACAACAGACACGTTAAAATTATCAAGAGTTGTAGGTATTATGTACAAATATCGCCACATCATCCGAATTTCGGTTATACTTCTTATATATAACTCCCTCTTTTACTCAAAATATAATCATTGCTTCTTGGTATGGGGGAATACGATCGCTACAAACATAAAACTGATACAAACTCTAGAAAAAAGCTGTTCGCATTATATGTAATACTGAGTAGAATAGTCATACAAGTTCATTATTTAGTAAATTGAATATTGTACAGATTCCTAATCAGCATTATTATAATTTTTTTTTCTTGCATTAAAATATCTTTTTGCCAAAAGGAAAATGTTTTCATGTCTATTTCCAACCTTAGGATGAGAGAGCTTGCCTATGAAACTCGGTCTGTAGACACGTGGTTAGTGCAGCACTCCAGAACGAACTACGGTAATCAGACGTTGAAATATGTAGTACTTCATTTTTTTAAATCGCCCGATTGAATTGAATGTAGACGTTTTGAGTGAAACCATTAGAAATGTACGTTCCATGTTTGGGAGAGAGTGCCCCTGGAATTTGTAAACTTGGCTAAATCGATTATCGATACGAAAAACATTATGTATATTCATACATGGTGTCCTCTTTCGCTGCTGCGGGAAGGCACAGGCTCGTCAAGCGACAACTGAGTTGCTTTTTTCTCTGTCTCGCCTTTCCAAACGGAGAGAAATAAAGAGTTTGAGTTCGGTACTTGTATCAGTTACTGCAATACTACGAGTATATTCGAAGGGACCTTGCTGCGAAAGAAAGAGAAGCTTACCCGAAAATTCAGTCTTGCACATTCGTCAGTTAAGGTGTGCTTGCGTATCTGTAAGGGCGAAGCCGACGTTTGAGTTGAGCTGCACGTCATTCAAAACATGTTTTTTTTTTATTTATTTATTTACCGTGACAAGTGTTGTTTGTGAGGTTTGGCGGCGGTTCAGGTGTGTGACCGGTGTGGCTCGCTAAAGTTATTTGAAAACGCTTGCCGCTAAAAATAGCAGTGTCACGTAACATTGATGTCACGCGAAACGTCCCCCCTAGACTTAGAGAAGAAATTTCCCCCTTAAACTTAGCAGAGGGATCCCCCCCCCCCCCCCCCCCCCCACTGTAGCGGAGGAATCTCCCAGCTATATTTAACGGAAAAACTTCCACCAAAGTCAGCGGGGAAATCGTGACGTCAGGTAACAACGTAATCTTTGCCTCCAGACTGCCTGGTGATAGGGGTAGAAAATTGGCTTAGAAGGGCGGAAGGAATCATATGCTCGTCTTTTTTAGACGTAGGCTAGGTTGCGCAAGCTACCGACAGTTATACAAAGGGTACAGCCATGAACATCCATCCATCTATTCATTGCCAAATTTTGAATGGGATGGAGAATGGTCGCGCGCAGTTTGTGCAGAAGGGCTTGATTAAGTCAGCTAACCGGTACTTGCGCAAAAGTCTTCGTTTTGCTTTTCCTTTTGGTTAGAAAATTAGCCTCACATAGTAACGAGACGACTACGTGTATTGTATAAGGCGTGTAAGCTTGCGCTCTCCATTTTGCTTTCGCGTTGTTCCTAGGCGTGCGAGGCGTGCGCATTTCCTACGAAGCGAGGGGCGCAAGAGCGCGAGCGAACCTTCTCGTCTCGTACGCGTCTCGAGAGATATTTGAAGACGCGGAAATGAGCAACTACCGCATTACCCCAGTTGCGGGGAAACAAAGGAAGCTCGAGGAGGAGGTCTTCGCCGCCAGGCGCTCGAGCCATCGTCACCGACGAACTCGTTATGTAAATGACGGCTTTTCCAGGAGGCGACGCGACCCCTCGGCGTCGCCGATGACCTTGAATGACCCCCACGACCCCGTCGAGCGCGTCCTCGTGTCTCCCGCCGGCTTGTAGACTCG
Organism: Ixodes persulcatus; assembly: GCA_013358835.2. NCBI lineage: Eukaryota > Metazoa > Arthropoda > Arachnida > Ixodida > Ixodidae > Ixodes > Ixodes persulcatus. The sequence goes on along the minus strand of JABSTQ010009789.1, from coordinate 330,939 downwards.
GCCAAAGGACGGAAAGTCTGTCAATGAACTGGCGGCGCTCGATCACGCTTTAGCAGAAGACTCGAGTTAGTTCGAGTAGGGGGGGTTAAGAGTTGGTACTGCGCGCCCTCTGGATGGAGAACAATGTGGCTAAAGACATGTCGGTCTTCTTTTCCGCCTTCCTGGGTCGGGATGCCCTCGACGAGATCTCGGCACTTGGGGGATGTTCAGAGACTACTGGTCTGTCTTTCGTGACAGGTAGTGGCGCGCGTGACAGTTGAACTAAGCGCGTAACTGCGGAAAGTGGCACGGCGCTTGCATGCAAACAATTGAGGGTGCTAAAAAGAACATTCACAGAAGAGAGAAAAAAAATAGCAATCTCGTTCTCGTTGTTGCAATTGCCTTATAATACCGCCAAACTATTTGCCTTGCGCTTCTTTTTTTTTTGTTTTTGTTTTTTTAAGGCGGGAGGATCGAGCCGTCATATGAGGTAGAATAGTTATGCATACAAATAAATCTGGAAATCCGGAACATCCGAGAAGCAAGACACCGGTAGCACGACTACCGTCTTCATGTTTCTCCGGACGCTTCTCATTGTCGATATTGTTTACGTGAATACGACTGCTAATACTCCTGTACACCGCTCTCGGCGTTGGCCGAGGACCCATCGCTGCGGCGCCGGAACACAAGCACTAGCGTGATTGCCAAAACCGACTCCCCAAAGCCCAGGGTTGGAGCGTCTTCCGGGGCCCAAACCGCGACGCTTGTCTCGGCCCTCCCCAACGCGTCGCCGCCGGTCGCCAGTCGACGTGCGCGTCGGGGCAGCGACCCCGAACCGAAGACCACTGCCGCCGGAAGCCGCCAGATGGGAACAGATCGTCCACTTTCTCCCGCGGTAGCGGCCGACGGCGAGGCTCCAGCGGGGCCCAGTGGCTCCCTCGGTGGGCGCCGACCAGGACGGCACAAGTGGGTCAGCCCTCTCTCAGCGTCTTCTCCCGGAGCCAACCAGCGCTGCTGGTTGCTACCAGGAATTGGGCCTTTAACCTAGCTAGCGCGCCCGCGCCGCCGCACGTCGCACGGCGGGCCGGCCACTGCCAAAAATATTTTCTCCGGGGGTCCTCTCCCCTCCTCCGGCCGCAGTTTCTCCTCCCGGCCGGACCGGGGTGCGCGGGATTGGCGACCAGAGGACTCCCCTTTCCTGGCTACGGCGCATGCTCCGAGTGAAATGGACATCGCATTCTGCGAGTGAGGGCGAGAGGCCCCCCCTCTCCCCGCCCGGCCGTCCTATCGGGATTAGAGCAGTGATCGCGATGTAGGTCACCCGCGAACGGCCGCGGCGAAGAGAGGGACTACTTAAGGCAGCGGGGGCCTTCCAACGTCGTCACAGCTTGGCTCGCCGGCGGCCGTAGCAAACGCGCAGTGCAGTCGTCCCCTACACAGACGCCCACAAAAATCAGTTTCCCCACCAAAACGGTGAGTGATTCGGAGTGACCGCTTCGTCGGATTCCCCCCGGAGAAAACGCCCAGCGCCTTGGATACCTCCAGCACTGTGATCGGCCAAAGTGAACCGCGCGCTCACGCGCTCGCTGTCGAAGCACCGGGGTCTCGACCGCCTGTGAACCCGCGCTGTGGCTCGCGCGGCACGCCCCGCTCTCTCGGCGCTGTCTTCCGGCCTCTCGGTCCTGTTCCCGGTTGTCTGTCGCATAACGCTATTCCGGACAGCGGAGAGTTCTCACCGCGCGGCTCACTCTCGCGCTGGACTGCGCGCGTTCCCGCGCTCCGTCCACTGCGTCCGGTGGCGAAAGGGGGCGAGCGTTGGCACGGGGCTAGCGCCCCTGGTCCTGACCGTGTGCGGCGCACTTTCTCTTCGCAGGCGAGCACCATGAGAGCGAGCACTCTCACCCTGGCCGTTCTGGCGGGCGTTCTGGGCGCCGCCCTAGCCGGCTACCACCAGCCCTGGAAGCCGGACGAGATCGTCAAGCTAGTCCACAAGGTGGTCCCGTACCCGCACCCGGTGCCCGTGCCCAAGCCCTACCCCGTGCCCAAAATCATTCACGTGCCCCACGTGGTGCACGTGCCGCATCCGGTCCCGGTTCCGGTCAAGGTACCCGTCATCAAAAAGATCCCCAAGCTGGTGCCCGTCTACAAGTCCATCCCGGTGCCCAAGCCGGTGCCGGTGCCCCACTACGTGAGCGTCGGGGTGCCCGTGCCTGTCATCAAACACCAGCCCGTGCCAATCTACAAGCACGTGCCAGTACCCAGGGTGGTACCCGTCCCGGTACCGGTCAAGGTACCAAAGTACGTGCCTGTCCCAGTGCACAAGATCATCCACGTCCCGAGGCCTGTCGCCGTTCCAGTCAAGGTGCCCGTGTTCAAGGAGATCATCGTCAAAAAGCCAGTTGAAGTGCCCGTGCCGTGAGTACCCGTCCTCCACACTTTCGCGGCATGTCTTCCTCGTCCGCACGCCTCAACAACCCAATCATGATCTTTTCTGTCTGTAGCTTCGACAACCAGATCCTCTGGATACACTTATAAAAGACATCGCGGGCGTCGAGTAGCTCGTCTCAGCTCGAAAAGGCGTAGCTCGCGGTACATGCTGTTCACCTCGCTACCGCAAACAGCTGTTAACCTGCCCATACTTCGCAAATCGTTTTCTCGTTTCTGCACTCCTTTTGAGAGCCCTGGATACATTTTAGTGCGCGCTGATTGAGCATGTTACGTCACGGCTTTTGCCTTCGTCATCAGCATAAGTATTGATGACACGCGTCGCCAGTTAAGTAGACTCACTCCCGATGATTGTTAGTACCGTGTTAACACATGCGTAAAGTCATTCTTTAGCTATCCCGAGACGAGGTAGTTTCTTTGGCCGGGTGACAACGGTAGACATCGCCTTAGTTCGAGACGCTATGCCCCCCCCCCCCCCCCCCCCCCCAATCAAAGTTTATATTTCCACTTTGCCAGGACCTTTGCTCACGCACTTGAGTTGCACGTGTTCGATGGATGCAGTTTACAACGATTACAACGTAATGTCTGGAACACTTATAAATGAGATGTCCGATTCCTTCACGAGAGAGAAAGCAGTCCTCTCGAATATCTGCACGATCGAGAAAACGAGGCGGCATTTCCTCGTTGGAGAACCTCCTCTTATATTTCCAGCTGGCCATCGGTGGCTGCGAGCGATGAAAGAAAATAAGCTACAACAATCCCCAGATGCCGGAGAGTGCGCTGAACCAGTTTTCCGACTTTCGCTCCGGCTCTAATCGTCGACCGCACCCCGAAAGCGGGACGACTCTCTCTGCGAGATGCTACCGATCGCTCTCGAAGATTTCGGTCGTTGCGGTGCTCCAACGACAATATTAAGGCCCACCCTGTTCGGATGCAGAACGGCGCGTGTCTGCGAATGCGGGTCCTCCAATGAACGCCGTCACTTGGAATGACACCGGCAAACGAGTGTTTCGGACTGGAGAGAGTACGTCGTGTATAGACGATTGCAAACAGGGCATCTGGCCGCCGCCATGTTCCTGCTCGTGTGAGGAAGCACGTGAAATAAACCTTTTGCTAAATTACCCGAGAATCAAAGAGAATGCTGGGAACGTAGGTACACGCGCTGCACGTGCTCGCCTTCCCCGTGGAACGCGCGTGCGAAGTGTAATTTGTTTTAGATGTTTGCTTTCGAAAACGTACATCTGAAGACGCCAGCACGCGCATTGCGTGTACATACGTTCCCGGCATTCTTTTTGATGCTTGGGTAATTCGGAAAAAGGTATATTGCAAGCCCGCCAAAGCCATCTTCGTGCGCAAGCTGCACGTGCTTGACAGTATGGGCATTAATTGGGACGCCATGCTTGACAACATGGCCAGTCCAGAGCATTCTATGACTGCTCCGCACCCAATAAGATTTGCGCCATCTGTCGACAAGGATTCTGAAGAGCGAAGCAAAAAGCGTGAGCATACTAAGAGACACCGTGAGCTTAGGCTTTCAATGACTGCAGTAGCTTCCTGTCCACCATGGGAAAGTCACTAGCCCTCATACTTCTCTCCCTTCGATTATGAGTTCTGCCGCTACGGATTCCCGCCAATGAGAGACAGCAGTGACTATGCGTTTCTCCGATACTCAAATTCGTGTCGTTACTCTTTAAGGTAACTCCCGGCAAGTTCTTGGTCACTCGGGGCTACCCGCTGGTTCTGTGGCTTAAAGCAGGCGTGGCCAGGCTGACCCGGCCTAAGAGCCGCAAAGAAAATCACGAAACTTCTAAGAGCCGCGGGGGGAAGAGGGGGGGGTCAAACTTTTGTCTAGAGCAATAAACGAAACTCTAACTACTTGCAGTCTATCCGAGTCAAAAGCAGTCCAGCTGTACGTAAGGTAGCCGTAGCACAAGACTACCAAACCGAAACCTATCTTTCGATTTAAAATGCGTTCCTTTTCTCTTTTTGAGGCGCTGCGTCCGTGTTACTTCTTCGTCTGGTCTTCGTCTTTTCGCGCTGTTTTGAATTCCGAAGGAAGTGCTCGTGTGTCCGGGAGGGAGGCGGAAGAAAGCGAGGGGTGGGGGGGGGGGGGGGGGGGAAGCCGCGAGCCGCACTTCAACACGCGAAGTGCCGCATGCGGGTCGCGAGCCGCAGCTTGGCCACCCCTGGCTTAAAGCATCGCGTTATGTATTTCTGACTGTCACTTCGCCTCAACAGCCTGCGCTATCCACAGCTAGTGCCACTGAATTTCACTCCGGCATAGCGTTCCTCTTCCGCGACAAGCTAACTCTGAAGATCGCCGCCTTTATCTCTCTTTCTCGACATATCCATCTACTATGATACATGCATGGCGCAAGCCTAGCATAGCATATACCTCATCTCGGAGTCGTTCTACTACTAGCCAAGCTCAAACGCGTGAATTCTGGAAACTTAATTTTACTGTTAGGCTTGGATCGAACGCGCAGCTTTCCGTTATATTTATAAAATTATTTTTTATTCTTATTTTTTTTTAACGCTACGTGGGTGCAGCGGTTTCGTCGCTCCTATTCACGGGCATCGCATGCAGCACGGTCGATCCCCCGTCGTAAGCGAGACTGTTCCGGCCCCTTCGGCGAGCCGGAACAGCCTTCCTCTACAAAAGGGGGGCGCTTAGGGGAACAGACTGCCGACGAGCAAAGGAGCCAGCGGCCGTTACGCCATCTTGGAGCGTGTCGGTCCGTGTCTCAGCCCAGCAGTGGACCATGCACGCTGGCTGCCGCGGCACAAGACACGAGAGCGGCCGGCCCAGCCCGAAAAACAGACTCGCAGGAGGCTTCTTCTCTGACCTCGTTTTCGGAGAAAAAGGAATCACTGCCAGCTGGTCCCCGTGGCAGCGAACAACGAGGGTCCTCGACAAGCGCCGCTGTCTGTCAGGTCCCCGACGCGATCCGACACAAGCGCTTCGACAAGGGGGTTGTTCAACCGACCTCGACGAGGCCTTGACTCGCTCCGGCCTCGTCGGCTCGCCTTGCCCTTGACGCGGCCGGGAGACACGAAGTCTCCGGCGGCGGAGAGAGCCGCCGCACGACGGTCCTTGGTAGTAGGGGCTGCACACTGTTACGAAGAGGCAAACAAGAACTGACGCGTCGCGCGCGCGAGAGCGCGTGCGGGAAAGAATGACGCTCTTTTCTTGGCCCGCTGACCTCAAAAAAAGGGAACCCTTTGGGACCCCCCGCGCAAATTCTGAAGAGGGGCTCTTTCTCTCCCGCCTCTGTTACTCGTAAAAAGCGCCCTTGGAAAGACGAGTCGTCTTCTTCGCACGATTGGAGATGTCTCCCGTTTTGTTTCTTGGCGGCCGTGACGAAACGCTGGAGTGTTGGGAGCATCTAGGTTGCTCGGGCCACGCGTGGCCTGAGTGCAGTTGAGCTCGACGCCTCTGCCCACGTCTGGCGAACCGAATGAGCTCGAGAGCGTTGAGGTACGACACGAGTCTTCCGCTTCGTGCGTGCGTACTCGTCCGTACGCTACGCTGTGTCAGGCTGTTTGAGCGGAAGCGGCGCCAACCTGTTCAAAATGCGGACCTTCTTGTCGCGCCTCGAAACTTCCGCCTGTTCATTGGTTGGAAATGGCCTCTCCTGAACAAAAGCGAAATAGGCACTCTAATGTGACCACCCACGGATGTCTCCCATTTACAACACGCTCTCAGACAAAGGGGGTGTAGTACTTACACCCCTTGTCCCATATCTAACACTCCCAAACTACATTTCGACGTTCAGTCCACTGACATGAAACTGACAATGCCAACTTTTACGAGCGGCTTGATAGCCGTGCGATATAACTTACTAAATTGCTAATGTACGTAGCGATTACTCAGTAGAACAGAAAACTGGTTTCACAGCAGGGCCAAGAAAACCTTGAGTGTTTTTTTGTAGTCTGTAATGGCGTGCATTATCTGTTTCAATAAGTTGAATCACTCGACTATCAAGCCGCTCATGAAAGTTGATATCTTAGTTTCCATGTCAGTGGGCAACGTCAAATTGTAGTTTTTGGGGTGTTATCTGAAGGGGTGTCCAAACAGGACGCTACAAAACTCACGACTCCGACAAATCGTGAAAATTGAAGCGGACGCCTCACGCTTCAATTTTCACGATTTGTCGGAGTCGTGCGTTTTGTAGTGTCCTGTTTGGACACCCCTTAAGGGACAAGAGGTGTACGTACTACACGTCCCATTTCTGAGAGTGCAGTTATGGTGAGTTTAACGAACGCCCAACGTACCGGGTTTTGGAAAAGGCAAGGAGAGTAATTAAACATGACAAGGACAGCTAACAGATCCCCCTTCGCTTACTGTCGGTTTTATTAGACTGTTCTAGAATCCAAACAGATTGGGTCCCCTAATCTGTTTGGGGGTTCCAACGCGGGGGGGCATGCAACTTCCCATCGTTACCAAGTAGAGCCAACGTATTTAAGATGTAAGCATGCGTGTTCTCACTGTGCCGCCCTGACAAGCAGCCCAGGACTCCCATGGGAGGACATGAGCGCTTTCGCGGCCAAGTGCTGCGACCTGTGGTCGTCAACTGACGGTGTGCTCCTCTTGTCACCTTTGCAGGGTCTACATCAAGAAGACCACGTACCACGGAGGTCACGGCGGCGGCGGCTTCGGCGGTGGTGGTTTTGGCGGCGGTGGCTTCGGCGGTGGGGGCTTCGGGGGCGGCCACGGAGGGGGCTTCGGCGGCGGCGGTTTCGGAGGCGGCTTTGGTGGCGGCCATGGCGGCGGATTCGGCGGCGGCGGCGGTGGCTACGGCGGTGGCGGCTACGGCGGCGGCGGTCACGGCGGCTGGTGAAAACCTCGGGACGATCCTTAAAGTGCCACGACAATCCACTGCGAAGCGCTCGGTAACGTCACTTGCGGAGCAGAGAGAGGAAAAGAGATGCGGACGCGCGGACCAACAACAACCTTGTCACGAGAGGAGTGACGAAATGCTCGCTTGCCTACGGGTCCCCGCGCCGCCCACGTTCCGAGGCAACTTTCGTTGTCTTCCAACGTACGACTGTTCGATTTAGAACCGCTTGTTACCACGAGGACGCGCGAATTTTCAACCGGAAAATCGCTGCCGTTTTACGCTAGGAAGAGATCGAATCAATCCACTAGGCTAATTATATTTACCTCAGTAATTACTAGGTTATGTACACACAAAAAAAAAAAAATCTTGGTATTTAATGATTTGGACTCGGACGAAAACAAAACTGCCGCTGTTGAGGAAGGAATCAACATGCGGTGAATCGGGTTCTTTCAATTTCCTTTAAGGGAGTGAAACTTTGAATGTTGTATACATTTTATGTTCGCTTACCGAGGTTCAGCTATTCTTCCAATCGAAAGGAACAATGGAGGTTATCTCTTTCGTCATCCTCTTTGGTGATTTTTTTTTCTTCCTCGAGTTCTCGGTTTGATCCCATCTTGTTCTTTTTCACGTCGCTCTCATTCTGCTCTGCGGCGGGTGGCTTATCTCTGTTCTATTAATATTTCTGTATAAAGAGTCTTTTTTTGCCGCTCGTTCCTCTCTCTCTCCCATGTTCCCCTCACTCTCTTACCCTATTATTCCCATTGTAAGTATTGTTGTTATTAAGCGACGAGTCTACGCGGGTCACGTTTACTGTGTTCGGGAACCAATTTTTTAAAAGCGACCATTCCAATTCAACGAACGTCGAGCTTACTGTAATATACCGCCCTTGTAAAAGAAAAAAAAAAAAACACAACGGCTTCCTAGAAGAAAAGAAACCAATTTATTATAGAAAAACAAATTGCTGTAAAAGGACCAAGGTGCAGCTTCCATTTTTATAACTCGTGTATATATGTAATTCATTTTGACTGCTGTATTTTTTTTTCCCTTGCAAGGTACGACAAATAAACGAATGTTGTTGTATTTACCACTTGGTGTGGGATCAAGTTTATTTTTTGTTTTTACCTGTTTCCAGCATTTGTGTTACGAAATTCAGCCCGTATCCTCCAAGACTGCCTGTAGAACGTGGAAACGGCTGCTCCACGTTGCGAACGCGGCACGATACGGACGACTATAAGCAGCGGACAGGTTCACAGGTTTCTTGTGAACCGTCTTATAAAGAGGTAAACAAAAATGTACTAATATTTCAAACGCGGGAGTGAGCCTTCCATCTCGACATTTCACAGTGCCTCACCGAAGTCCAAGTTAAAAGCCAGCCCCCTTGCAAAAAAAAAATAATAATAATAAATAAACCAACAACATATATGCACTTACGACGTAAACATATAAACGCCTCCAAATGCATCACCCGATTTTGCGCCATACCAAGGTGTGTGATCGCGCTATGTCTTCGGAACACAAACACTCGCATCCGCATTCAATCTTGTCGCTGCGATCTCTTCACGTGTTTCGAGATGAGTCGCCGTACCCATCCAAACTCCGATTCAACACGGTAGCGTACCGCGAGAAGCTCTGGAGCGCGAATACCTAAACATAGGCCGCCGAAAGATTAAGCGTTACACCTTTCGCGGATGTCATACCTTCGGAACCGTGAACAGATAACGCCGTGGCGAAAATCGAACCGTGAGAATGAAACGCGAGAAGGACCAGCCAGCGTCCTTCCCGGGGCCGCATCGAAAGGCCCGATGCGGGAAGCACGTCGGGCGGACCGGCGAGGCCTCCGACGAAGACGCAGTGTTGCAGCGGCCCACCAAAGGCGCCCACACGGGAAAACAAAACAAAACAAAGCAGCCCTTTGGAGAAGCGAGAGCTGCATTTTGTGATGCTGCTGCTGTTGCTCTTGCTATACCGCCTGTTGTCTTCCCCGCCTCCTTTCCCTTGGCGCGCTGCGAGGAACAGCGCAGCGACGGACTTTTTCCTTGTTCGGCGACGGCAACAAGTGGGTCAGCGCTCGTTGTTTTGGGGGTTCTGGGAAGAGCAACGGTGCGCTCCTCACATTCTCATCTGGTCAGCCGTAACTGCCCCCGCGCGTCAATCCCGCACTGCGCGATGCATTCTCCAAAGAAATCGAGATCCTTGAAGCGGCCAGTGCGCCCGCACGAACAAATGGGATGGATCAATGAGACTGGTAGTACACAATGTGTGGTGTACTTCGCACAAATCTGACTTTAGATTTCTGCCCCATTGTCTAATGGCGTATAGAACCCTGCACTTGGCGAGCTAAACTTTTATCTATCGCTGAAGAACCTAACACGAAGTTATACCGACGCAACTTTTTTCAGAGCTGTCTCACGAAGTTGGATGCATCGACAGATGGATCAAAGCTATAGCCCCTGGAATCGGACGAATGGTTACACCATCGCGATAGTGTTTCTAATCTAAGCCGCTCATGTACATTATTTGTACACTGTACCATTAAAGGACTTATCATTGTTTGTAATCTCATTTGTGTGACGGAAGCGCATTATCACAACCCGCCTTGTTAGGGATCCCCAGGAATAAAATAAGAAAATAATCATCCTTTCCTCGACTTATGCCACCAGTCAGATAACATCGGCTTGTTTATCTCCAGTTCTCAACGCTGGCAGCATTTCATTTATTTATTTATTTATGTAAAAAATACTGTGCACCCTATTGGGAGCATTACAGAAGTGGAACATACAAAATGACATACATAAGACAGATATGCCAGTTTAAAGCACAATCGCACTTTTTCACATCATGCCACTCACGAAATGCGACAATGGTAAGAAATCAGGTACAAGAACACATGTACAAATTAATATAATTCCATTAAACCTTTTTCTAACGATTGTAATGTGTCGCACGTGGTTTTAGAAAACGAGAAGTGTCCACATTTAGTAAGTTTCGTGAGACCATGAAAAGGAACTTTAGTCTGGCAATTTCTCGTCTAATGTACCTAGAAGGGAGTTTGATGTGTTCAAGCATGCAAGTAACCGATCGAGTCGAGGCAACTATACCTAGACAGAATAAAGCAAGCCACTTGCCTTTGAATTTTTTTAATTTTTTTTATTTTGTGTTTTTGGTAATGGTTTTATACGGATCAAGCATATTCCAGAGTCGGGCGTATAAGAGTGTTGCAAGTGGTTAGCTTCAACTCACCCATAACGTTCTTTAGGCTTCGCTTTAAAACACTTTTTTTTCCCCTAAACGTAGTGCACAAATTGTCGGTATGTCGATTGCACGTTAGATCTGCCGATATTTCAACTCGTAAATATTTAAAGTGATCACCTGTCGCTATGGGGTCGTTTTCAACTTTATAGGCCGGTTCACACATACAGCGGAGCGCTAAGTTAGCGCTACGTGAGCGCTCCAAGGAGCGCTCATGTGGCGCTTCCTAGCGCGTGATGTAGCGGTCGGTTAGCGCTTCAGCAGCGCTCTGTTAGCTCTTCAGAAGCGCTCTCTTAGCGCTTCAGAAGCGCTCTGTTAGCGCTCTGTTAGCGCCACAGAAGCGCTTTGTTAGCGCTCTCACGCTCCTTGTGCCGTGCTTGCTGCTGTGGAACAGCGCGTGCACGGCGATTCCTTTGTTCTTGTTTTTCCTTTGACATTGAAAGAAGAGGAAGTAAAAGAGCCGCTCTCCAAGCAAAGGGTCGGGCAGGTGATCCAAAGTCATGGACTCTGAGCGACTATTTGATTGGGTACGACCTCTTCGCTTTCTATTCGATATGCGAGACCCTGGTTTCAAAGACACGCAGTTAAAAATAATCGCCTTCGAAAGAGCTCTGTGTCTCGGTCCCTCAGCCTAGGAACAAGGTTCGCCGGGTACCCGTTGGAATCTCGGTGGCGAAAGATTTCGCGCACCCAGAAGGCTATAGACCTTTTCATCCTCCTCCGCATGGGCGCTGCCATCTTGGAATCACGTGACGCGGCCGCCATTAGGTTGCTTCAACTTGCTGCTCCGCTCCCCCCTCCGCGCCTTGGGTGATGCGTTGTATTCGTGTTTTTCCTCGCGCTTCACATCGCTTTCTTTCCTTACTTCGGAAACGGTCGTTCGATACGTCTACTCGGCGAATAAAACATCGCGAGGATTCAAAGGTCTTTATAACAACTGAGGTTTGTTTACTAGAAGCGCGTATATTTATATCGCGCATTTATCGGAAGGCGTCAAGAATCGTCAGCGCAAGGAGACTCTGTATTTTGTGAAAGTATCGTTCTTTGTCTTCATAATATATCGAAAACAGCTTCTTTTGATCATGTGACGAAACTCGCGGAGGAGATGGAGAACGAACGTTTAACTTGTATTTTATCTGAGGCTAGAAGTACTGGTACGTCAACTTCAAGCGATTTGTTTGTTCATAATATCACACCTATAGATGTGTATGAGGTTCTCAATCTTTTTTTGCGACTTAAACATTCGGTTGGTCGGTTTACTTATGAAGTTTAAGAAATTGTATACCGTGCTCGCTCTCATTTCGACAGTCATTTAAGTGATTTAGTGATCATATTTAGACAACCAGTGTCATCCAATTAATTTATTTTAACACTAAGGTTGAGACTTCCCGTGTAAGAAACTGCCACAGACACTTAATAGCGAGTTTTAGAATAGCGTACACTAAGAAATAAAGTCGTTCCTATTTGCAAATCCAAGCCGCGATTTGGGTTCGGCGCATGCGCAATAATAACGACGTTTTTTTTTTGTTTTTTTTTTTTTTGCTTTTTTTGAGTGCGTTGTTTTAGTTTCTGCCAGTAAAAAACAGTAAAACCAGTTTAGTTTTTGCCAGTAAAAGTACGGAATATATAACGCCGAAAAAAAAAAAGAGCCGTCTGCATAACAAGCACTTGAGCTCAGGATTGTCGATGGCGAATAGAGGTTTACCTTTGGTGGCTGGCGACGCCAAAATTTACAAGGCGAATCTGTTCAAACAAATAAATATTTGTTCACACCGGCCCGTGATGTGGTGCCTAGCGCGCAAAAATTGAGCCAAACTTTCCGATGTATTTCTCCTCCTGCGCCCTTTAATTTTATTTGGTAAATTTTCCTGAAGATAAATGCCAGACTTAATTTGACGGGCCTGCCACTTATATCATATCTTGAGTAAGCAAATGTTGATTTAAAAATAATTTATTTCTTAGGGCCAATATGGCGAAATGCTGCTTATGAGTACTTTAGCAGGGTTGATAATTTAAGTAATTTCCTACTCGGCCTGTCAAAACATGCTTGAGTACTGAATTAAGAAAAAGAGGCCGAGATGATACTACTTGTTTATATCAATAATCGGCGTCATTACGCGATACGTTTTTAGTTTGCGAAGTTCGCTGAAGGTTGGGTGCCCACCAGTGCTTAAAGTCTGGGGGGTCTCAGGGGGTCCGAGACTCCCCTTTTTACCTAAGCTCACTCTGTGTTAGTCCCGTGCTTGGGGAACAGAGATGACAAGTCTTGAATAAATTGAAAGAATACATAGTTGTAGAAAGAAGCTGAAGAAGTGCCGGTTTAATGTTATCGAAGAAGCACAAATAGAGCCCCCCCCCCCCCCCTTCTCCCTGGTGCCCACGAAAACCAAACAGTGAGTAGTAAACTCGAGAGTTCATCTGTTCTGGCCGTTTCAGCAAATTGCTAATCAAGCTGTCGATATGCTTCTTTACATTCAGGTGCTAGTCTCTTCATTAGTTTGCTTTTCTGGACACTTTTGTCATCGGGTATGGCCGTAGACGATGGCAATCTTCCCCGTACATCAGTCGGGCATTTCGCAACCGACCATAATCAGATACATCAAATGAACTGGTAAAAAAATCCTGCTATTTATGCTAAAATGCACATTGTAGTCATCAAAGAGGCCCAATACCACTGTTTCATTGGTTGTGTGCTACAAGAAAAATACTTGTATTACAAAATTAAGCAAAAACAAGGTAAAACGGCAGCATAGCCGCGTTCACGTTGAAACCGAAACCAACCAAATTGAAGCAACTTAATGGCGCCGAGTGCGTCAGCGCCCTCTATCCGCCGGTGAGGCAACTACTAAAATGAAAAGGTCTATAGACCCGTTGCTCTCGGGCAGGGGGCGCAAGCGCGTCCGCAAGACGCGACCATGTTGTGCTGGCAGCACTATCCAGGCGGCGCTGTAACGTTCGATTTTGCACGTGCCACGTTCGAATGCAAGCATCTGTCAGCATCAGTAGACGCGCGATAACAAAACGTCTAAAAGAAAAGAAAAATTAAAATAAAGAAGAATTATGCAGCTCGCGGCCTCAGCGTCCCAATCAGCTTTATTATTTTATTGCGTTCTTTCATAGCTTCCGTGAGTCCATATGTTTCACTTTACATGATAGCGAAGCTGAAGCGACTTGCAAAAACATGTTCCCTTGAACGATGCTCGCACTGCACGAGCGCGCGTGCTTGGAAGGGACACTGCAAGCTCAGAGCTCGCTCTTGTAGCCTCTGCTACGCTGGGATTGGAGTATCGAAAACTGTAGTGGGGAAGCGTGATGACGCACGTTCGAAACACGAGCCAAATATTCTATTTTGCTCGCCTGGAGCGCCGTTCAAAACTTGAGAGCTACGGGCCTATTCTGGGCTTTAAGCCGTCCACACACATATGCACTAATCGCGTATGTAAGAGCATTTGTCGCATTTCTATTTCAGCATCCCACATGTTCGCCATAGGCCCGTAGCTCTCAAGTTTTGAGCAGCGCTCCAGGCGAGCAAAATAGAATATTTGGCTCGCGTTTCGAACATGCGTCAATACGCTTCCACACTACAGTTTTTTCTATACTCCGTTGCATTCTAAGTGCCAGCGTAGCAGAGGCTACAAGAGCGGGCTGCGAGCTTGCAGTGTCCCTGCCAAGCACGCGCGCTCGTGCAGTGCGAGCATCGTTCAGTGGAACATGCTTTAGCAAGTAGCTTCGGCTTCGCTATCAAGTAAAATGAAACATCCGGGCTTACGGAAGCCATGAAAGAAAGCAATAAAAAAATAAAGCTGAAAGGAATGTTTAATGGGACGCTGGAGGCCGCGAGCGGCATAATTGTTTTTGTTTAGTTTCTTTTTTTTTAAACGTTTTGTTATCGCGCGTCTGCAGATGCTGAAAGATGCTTTTATTAGAACGTGGCACGTGCAAAATTGAACGTTACAGCGCCGCCTGAATGGTACTGCCAGCATAACATGGTCGCGTCTTGGGGACGCGCTCGCGCCTCCTGCCCGAGAGCAACGGGTCTCTAGGCCCGTAGCTCTCAAGTTTTGAGCAGCGCTCCAGGCGAGCAAAATAGAATATTTGGCTCGCGTTTCAAACATGCGTTAATACGCTTCCACACTACAGTTTTTTTCTATACTCCGTTGCATTCTAAGTGCCAGCGTAGCAGAGGCTACAAGAGCGAGCTCCGAGCTTGCAGTGTCCCTGCCAAGCACGCGCGCTCGTGCAGTGCGAGCATCGTTCAGTGGAACATGCTTTAGCAAGTAGCTTCGGCTTCGCTATCAAGTAAAATGAAACATCCGGGCTTACGGAAGCCATGAAAGAAAGCAATAAAAAAATAAAGCTGAAAGGAATGTTTAATGGGACGCTGGAGGCCGCGAGCGGCATAATTGTTTTTGTTTAGTTTCTTTTTTTTTAAACGTTTTGTTATCGCGCGTCTGCAGATGCTGAAAGATGCTTTTATTAGAACGTGGCACGTGCAAAATTGAACGTTACAGCGCCGCCTGAACGGTACTGCCAGCATAACATGGTCGCGTCTTGGGGACGCGCTCGCGCCTCCTGCCCGAGAGCAACGGGTCTCTAGGCCCGTAGCTCTCAAGTTTTGAGCAGCGCTCCAGGCGAGCAAAATAGAATATTTGGCTCGCGTTTCAAACATGCGTTAATACGCTTCCACACTACAGTTTTTTTCTATACTCCGTTGCATTCTAAGTGCCAGCGTAGCAGAGGCTACAAGAGCGAGCTCCGAGCTTGCAGTGTCCCTGCCAAGCACGCGCGCTCGTGCAGTGCGAGCATCGTTCAGTGGAACATGCTTTAGCAAGTAGCTTCGGCTTCGCTATCAAGTAAAATGAAACATCCGGGCTTACGGAAGCCATGAAAGAAAGCAATAAAAAAATAAAGCTGAAAGGAATGTTTAATGGGACGCTGGAGGCCGCGAGCGGCATAATTGTTTTTGTTTAGTTTCTTTTTTTTAAACGTTTTGTTATTGCGCGTCTACAGATGCTGAAAGATGCTTTTATTAGAACGTGGCACGTGCAAAATTGAACGTTACAGCGCCGCCTGAATGGTACTGCCAGCATAACATGGTCGCGTCTTGGGAACGCGCTAGCGCATCCTGCCCTTGAGCAACGGGTCTCATCACCACCCAACCACAGGAACCGCAACCGCAGTGCACGCGCTAATCCTCTGCACCGCGGTACAAGAAGCGCTACTGAAGCGCTAACAAGGCGCTACTGGAGCGGTAACACGGCGCTACAGCAGCGCTAATCACGCGCTATATTAGAACGAAGTCACGCGCTAGAAAGCGCCACATGAGCGCTCCTTGGAGCGCTCACGTAGCGCTAACTTAGCGCTCCGCTGTATGTGTGAACAGGCCTTATATGTGAAAGGAATGACTTTTTTTTTTGTTTCTTTGTGTCTTTTACTTGTGATTCTTACGAAAACACTTTTATCACGGTTAATGTTTATTCCCTATCTTTCACACCATCGTTAACTGAATCAACCAGCAAATTTAAGTTTTCCTGGTTTCCCTGGAATTTCACTTTAGTGTATGGTAAGATATCATCCGCAAATATTCCCACAGTAACGTCAAAGCCAACTTCGTCAACAATATCGTTAATGTAACTTAAAAATAAAACTGATCCCTGCGGGACCCGTGACCGTACTCCGCAAGTAGTAGATAATTTCCCGCTGATAGTCACAAATAGTGTCCTGTTAGACAAGTACGCACGGATCCATCCAGCTATGTCCCTATTAACGCCGTATGCAATTAGTTTTTTTTTTTTATAAATTCATTGTGCGATACACGATCAAATTCCTTTGATAAATCTAAACAAGCTGAATCGATTTGGTCTTTTTTATTAGAGGAGCAGGAAAAAGCACCAGACGTTTTTATTAACTGCGTCACTGTTGAAAAACCACGCCTGAAACCGTGCTGATGTCTATGAAAACACTTTGACACTCGGGATGATCATAAAGACTTTTGGAAATTATATGTTCGAAAAGTCTACTGCGCGTGCATCTTAATGAAATATATCGATAATTGGTTACGTCATATTTGTCACCACATTTGGGAACGGGGGTAACTTTGGCACACAGCCAACTACAGGAACACTGTGTTGTTTTAGTGGCGCTTGGAAAATAATAGTTAAATACTTGGCAATCGATTCCGCATGTCACTTGAGAAATTCATTCGAGATGTTATCGGGTCCAATTCACTTCTTTGTGTTAATATTTAACAGAAGTGATAAGACGCCAGTTTAAGAAATGACAAGGTCTGGCATGGCCACCCACATCAACGTCATACATTGTACACGGCTCACTGGACAAGTACTCGAATAAAAAAAAAACTGAACTAAAATATTTATTGAACTTCTCGACCATAGCGATGGGATCCGAGATGGCAACGCTGTTCTCGACAATGTACTCTACTTTATTTGTATATTTGTAGCGGTGCAATGTATCTCCAAAACCTCCGTGGCGCTGTTGTCCTGGGGCCCTAAACTCGTCAAACACAAAGTTGGAGCCGAAAGTTCGCGGAGTGCGCCGATTGGACGCCAGGAAAAAAAGCGCGAAGTCATCGTCGGTATAGTCTAATAGGTGCGCTCCGTGAACTTAGGCCCTAACTTCGTGTTTGACGAGTTTAGAGTCCCTAAACTGCGATAGGGTTCCACCAAAGTATCGTTCTCGGGAATCCTGCATTTTTTTTACATTAATTCATCTCAAAGATGAATTAATGTAAAAAGGAATAGTTTTTGCTTTGCGTCGCCGTTTTATTTTCCGCTTTAGGTGAATACTCTTGCGTGTTATCCAAGGATGTTGTTTATGTATGCGCTTTACTTTTTTTAGGAACATACATTTCCAAACAATGACTGACCATTTTCTTTTTTCTAAAAATGCCCCAGAGAGTTTACATCACCCGCACCATCCAAATCAGATAAAGACAATTCTAAGTGATCCAATATACTGACATCATCACCGTGACAGAAATCATACATGTGTGCGACTAGGCGTATGGTGGCTTACGATGATAAGGCAATATTGAAAGATAAGGAAACAAGATTGTGGTCCGATATACCTTCATGCACAGATACTGTAAAGTCACACAAGTCGTTTCTCACAAAAAAAAACAAGTCCAGCACCGAGCACCCTGCATTTCTTTCCATTGTGTACCCTCTTTCACAACTCGTGTCATGCTCTTACCCTTCATAACAGTCGTGCTGTAGGCGACTGCAGGGTGGAGCCTTTTACAGAATGGAGTATCAAGTTCTCAGCCTTCTCGCCCTCCCCTTCACACGCTCCCCATCTACGTACTTTTTTTTATAGCCTTACATTTGGCAACATTCCCGTCCTGGCCACGAACAGCAACGCGATTCCTTTCAACTATCATAGGCAGATTCTCCAGCAAAGTCCCCGTTAAACGACCTAAATGAGGCAGACCTTCACACCCACTTCCCACATACCCACGCAAGTAATTTAACGCTTACTTAATATTTCCCTATTTATCACCTAATTTTGCCATCAGTTTCGTGAAAAGTCTCCGTGCCCACTATTCCTTTTTTTTCTTTTTTCTCGCAATCCATGGTCACCTTCCACCATACTACTATAGTCAGTGACAGGTTAAGAGTTCAGGGAAAACTCCTCCTACCCCTCCCCACTTTCGCAGAGCGAACGCTAGAGGGGATGTCGCCTGGTCTCCTGCGTTTAGCCTGCTTTCGCTCCGCTTAATGGGAAGGGGTAGGAAACGTTTCCCCCGAACTTTTCAACCTGTCACCGACTATAGATTCCCTACCTTGGAATGATATGTATACCAAGTTGCCCTGGTACATCTTGATGCGTAGACGTGACATACGCTACCAAGGCCAGCCAGCCTCGCTACCCCAAATTGCTCAATTTCGAAGCCTGCTCTGACACTCGGTGCTATGCACAGGACCGTGCTTTGAAAGGTCCAACTACGCACCATGCAAACTAGTACGGTACTCATTTCAAGTAATCGAATTACTCGTAATTAATTATTTTTAAAGTAATTACAACAGTAATTTGAATAAATTTGGAAGTACTAATATTACTTATTACTATTTTTTCCCTCCCGTTTCTAATGCACCCGTTGTTCGCACGAGTTTCCTACTAAGGAATCGTCGAACCAAAAGTCTATGACAGGAGGATGGTTTACCAAAATTGATGAATTAAGAAGATAATTAGTTTATAATTCGGTAGTTCTAATCTAGAAATGGAGTCTGGACGGACAGCGCGAAAGACCCGTTTTCAGACAGGCAAAAAACTCTATCGTATGGAAAATTTATAGAAATCGGAAAAGTAACGTCTCCCTTTTCAAGTAACGGCCAGTTTTTTTTTTTTTTTTTTTTCGTTTCGAGTAATTAAGTTATCTAAATTAATTTTTTTTCTAAGCAAGAATATTTGTAATTTTATTCGATTAATTTTTTTTTTTAGTAACGTGTACAATACTGACATTATGACGTCTTTTAAATCGCTTCTACCGCCATGCTACCTACGGTAGTTCCGTAGTGCCATATTCGGTGCAGTAGCATTCCTGTTGCTATTGCCACTTGTATGCTTCTTGGTTCGACAGGTTCCTTCATCTTGTGTGGAATTCCCGCACCTCTGGAACTAGCAAAGGCCGCCATCGTTGGACCATGCACATCAACACGCCGTTTACAAACAGACCCGCGTTTGCCCGCACCAGGAGTGGTCCCGGCGCGCGTGCGCAGTGCCGACAGCAGCCGCGGCACCGTGGTGCCGTGGCGTCAAAGAGTTAAAATGGCGTACAGGACTCAAACGTCCGAGTGCCTTTGCAAGTGCCTTTGCAAACTGCAACGCAGCCATCATGTGCATTCGTTCGGTGTATAGTGTCACTTAGTGAATAGTGTGTCAGAGAAACGCATTGCCATTTTTTAATGCTTTACCAACAACAGTCTCACTAATTTAAGAGTAAGATTTAAGAGCCGAGTACGTTTTGATTTTCTGCGGCATCATTGATTGGGCAGCATCAGTCACGTGAGACGTGTGCCGTCACCATAATCGTCACTGTTTCGAATCGCCGCCATGGGCCACCATATTGTGGCCGCGGTCAGCTTCTGCTGCAACGCTCCGGGTCGCATCTCAGCCACTTAGCGCCGTGACACACGTAATTTCAGGGGAATCGCATCCTAACGTTCGGTATTTGGCGGCTCCTATAAAAGCCCGCTTGCTGTGCCTTCGGGTGCAGAAGCAGGTCAGAGAACGGCAAAAGTCGCTTCCGCTTCCCGTCAGGCAACAACGCTACACAGCGAAGCGGAGGAGTGCTTGGCTTGCCATTATGAAACAAAAGAATTCCAAGCCCACTGCAGGAAGCGAACTGCCTGATTGAGAAATGTTCCAAGCTACCTAGTACGTACGAATTATTCGCGATATTTGCTCTTATAACCGAGCGCAAGAAAAAACTGCACTCACTTTTTCCCATAAAAATGCATTACCGGAAGTCAGTTTTCGACTGGTTGCTGTCTGCTTCAATTTGCAGCAGCACACTAGCGCCAGTTGAACCTCTAGCGTACATTATTATAACTCTATGGTTCCGAGGGCCTTCGGCGAGCAGTTTTGGCTTGGCGGTTTGGCAGCGTGAACTGGTTCTTCTCGTTTATATCTTTCTCCTGTGTTTTTTGTCGCTTATGTCGAATGAAGTGCAATGAGGAATCGACTACGACGACAACGACAACGACAACGACGACAATAACGCCAGTAGCGCTGCAAATGCTATGCTGCGATACTACAGCCCATTAAAGCCCCTCTATCCTGGGAAAAGTGGCGCCATTCATTGTCGTGGAAATGCTCGAGACACGTGCCGCGCGCCACTTCTGGGAAGAAGATGGCGTCTGAGATCTAGCCAACGTTACTAAACCACTCAGTTGGGAAACTGCCATAGAGACTGCTCTGAAAAGTGTCCCCGATTTGTCCTCGAGCACCGAGCTATTGACGAACACAACGCCACCATTTCCCCCGCAGCGGCCGTTCGAGGAGCCGCACGTTACTTCTATGTTGGCTTTAATTGGCCAATTCGGCGCCGAAACAGATACAGTGAAAGAGGTTACAGGGGCGCCACACCCATCTCCCCGGCGGACGCGCCGCGCATTACTACCGAAGTTAAAATGCACATAGGTCAGGACGCGCTACCTGAAAGCACCGCTGAGGCATGGTTGTATAAAAACAATATTAATTGTGCCGCAAAACCTTGCAAACTAAAGATTTTAAAAACATCACGCGCCCTTCATGTTGTACTAAACTCCAATAAGTTCCATACAAAAAGAGTCTTTTCCGTTTGTTTTTAGGTAAAAACAGGCTTTCTAAAAGCTCAAGGTGACCACAGTACAGACAAATGATAAAGAGTGGCGCTGTTGTCGCATTTAGCTCGGTCTCGGTGGACGCCAGCGGCCCAGGTTTCGACGGCGAGTTTCCCAACTGAGTGTTTTAGTAACGTTGGATCTAGCTCAGTGCTGCGCTGTGCCGCCATTATCTTCCCAAGGGCTGCACGTTGCACGTGCCTCTTGGATTGACGCAACGTGCACTACTTTTACAAGATGAAGGGGCTTTATAGCCCATGCTTTAGCGGCGCCCTCCCGTGCCGTCGACACGATGCATGCGGCAGCCGTGAGCGCGCGCTGAGCTCATTACCCCTCCTCTATTTCACTTCACTACAGTGTTAAATTACCCGGATTAAGTCGTGCAAGCTAGAGCTTGCACGACTAAAGCCCGTCGGCAATAGACGATGTATGTATGTATGCATGTATATTTGCGGCGCAATCTCTTTGTATCGAGAGTCTTGTAAGACACGCCAATAAAAGCAAAAAAGAAAACGAAAGGAAAAAAAGACAACAACGAAAGAGAAATGGTTAGCACGTGTGTCCAAAGTTCGCCAACCGTCACTTTCGCACAGTCAAAGTTAATTATTTCACATGATACAGTCGTTTTAAGTGAGTGTTTGCTCCTCCTGCCAGAAGTAAGGCAGCGGCTATTGGCCATCTTGGTCACGCCCCCGATTTTTCGGTCGAGTCTGCCACCATGCCTCGAGCCTCCGCTTGGAGCATACTACATGGGTGTGTTCTTTGGTGAAACCAAGTGCCTGCTCCAAGCGGGCACCCACGATGGGCGTTGGGTGTAGTGCCCTGCACGCAAGCAGCAAGTGGTCGGTTGTCTCTTCGCCCGCTCCACACGCTCTGCATAGCGTTTCAGTCACGCTGCTATCGTTCTTGCTTCGGTATAGGCGGGTACGTAGGGCACCACCACGGGCCTCAATATGCAGTCGACTGCCCAGAGTCTTCCCGCAGAAAGTCACCGGGGCAATCTCCGTCATCAGAGACGCGTACATGTGCATGGAAGGGTGTTGTAGCATGCCGCACATCCAACCGTCCCTCTCAACCCTCTTCACTTCCTCCCGCACTGTGCTCATCCACTCCTTTTCTGTTTGAGGTTCAGTGGCCAAGCTAAAGATCTTAAACTTTGTCCCAAGACGAGTGACTCGCTTCCTCCACGTCGAGTTGATATGCTTGAGGTGAATGTACATAAAAACTCGCCTAGCCCATCGGTCTCCGTCCTTGTACCGGAGACGTGCGTAGTACTGAAGCTTGCTGTTGGCCTCCCGCGCTTCAATGGAAGACCAGCCGTCGTCGCCTTCTACCAGTTCATTGACTACTTGTCCGTGACACCCTAGTGCCTGTCGCCCGACGTTCCTTTGGCGCCGCTCGAGATATGTGCGTAGCTCACTAGGAACACATATGACTGCATTTCCAAAAGTCAGCCCGGGCACAGCCACAGCCTTCCAAAGTTCTCGGGTGACAATGTACCGGTCACAGCTCCATAGACTCCGCCTTCGCAGTATGTTCCGTTTACTAACTGAGGACTTCCTGAGGCCCTCGTGGTGCTCAAACAAGTAGTCCTCTTTAGCCGACAGTGTTATTCCGAGGTACCTGTACTCGGTGTGAAAAGGTGTGGCTGAGCCTTGCAGGATGAGCAATCCAAGATTGCACTCCTTGCCAGAAAAAAAATGACTGTCGCTGACTTGCCAGCATTAAAGCGTAGTCGGAGGTGTTCCGCTGCAGTTTCACAGGCGACTAGCAACCTCCTCATGTCTTCCACACTGTCGGCCATCAGCACGAAGTCATCAGCATAGGCAAGGCCAGGGAGTCGCCACGCTACAATATCACCATGTTGACGGTGTTCCAGAGTGAAACCAAGGTCAGTGTCTTCAATAGACTTTTCCATGCTAGAGGCATATAACATAAATAGTGCCGGCGACAATGGACAGCCCTGTCGTAAACCTTTTCCAACTGTGACCTCGCCTGATGTCACACCATTGAAGGATGTCGTCACAACATTGCCGTCGTATAACCGACGGATTAACCTCAACCATGTTTGGGGCATATTAAGGTGTCTCAGCATTTCCAGCAGCATTAAGTGAGGGACGCAATCATAAGCTTTAGCAATGTCCAGAAAGCAGCATAACAAAGGTCGCCTTTCCGCTCGCGTTATCTCGATGCATTGGGTCAATGTAAAGAGGTTATCGTCCAACTGCCGGCCAACTCGAAACCCGTTCTGCAGTTCCGTAAACACGCCGGCTCCCTCAGCCCATGCTGTGATCCGCCAGTTGATGATATAGACTCGAATACACTGTATACAACTGCCGTGACGGTGAGCGGTCGGTAGTCATGCAACAGCTGCTTGTTTCCACCTTTTTTTGAGATGAAGGTTACTCGACCGCGCCTCCAGTCAGTGGGGATCGGGTCATCTTCGCAGCATATGCGACTGAACAAGTGGGCTGACTGCTCTTGAGCGTCGGGTCCCAGGCCTTTCAGCTCCTTGGCCGGGATTCCGTCCAGGCCCTGCGCAGTGCCGCCGTTCAATCGCGCAAGAGCGCGTGCGACCTGTACTCTTCCCACGATGGTGGTTTTAATTGTCACTCGTCAAATTAGGTAGCGGTGGATCTTTGATATACGGGCCTCCTGCTGACACGCTCTCAGTATCGTCGAAATCCTGTGTCGTCGCAAAAATATTGTGAAGGTGTTCATCCAAGAGTGCTCTAACGTTGTGCACTACACCTCCTTTTTTCACATTGATGAGTTGGGGAGAATTATCTCTTTCATCCACTGTTTCAATATAGCGCCAGAACTTCTCTCCGGCTATTTTGCCACCCTTCCTCATATCTGCCATCACCTTAATAATGTGGATGCTTAGGCTAGTTGGTAATTCATGCTGTTCTATCCAAGTCATCACCTTGCAATCATGTATCCGTTTTTTCTCTTCGACGATAAATTGTGTTATTGCCTTGAGCTTCTGGTATTCCTCCCAGAGTCACAGAGTCTCCGGTGCTTTTCCAAGCGTCCGCAGCGCCTGGCGATGGTCTCGGTTAGCGTCTTGCCTGCGTTAGATGGATCTCCGGATTTCAGCATCCCACCACGATACAAGCCGTCTTTTTCCGCTTGAGCCTCTCATAATCGACCGTGTGGTGATTGCCTGCCGAAGAGCATTGGCATAGTCATCATAGATGAGGGCATTTATGCGCTCATCTAGTGGGGCGCCGAAGAACATGCTCCGTGTCACCAGTTGGCTTCGGCGCTGACAAAGGCCAGGGCGCGAGATCGTAATTCTGAGAAATCCTCCACTCGCACAAGTATTCGCGCAGAGAAAGAGCTTTCGAAGACCAGGCGCCTGCGCCCGTGCCTTTGCCGGAACTCAAAGCAAAATTTCGAGCTGAAGTGCACGTTCGCCATGTTGGTTACGGCGAGAAACCAGCGACCGGCGGGGTGACGACCACCTACATGTGCAAGGAAGAGCGTGAAACAATACCGACCCTTAGCTCGCAGGGGTAAATGAACATCGATGACGGTGAGCAGTAGGCCTCAAGCGTTACCGACAACGCTACGAAATTGACAAACAGCAGAGGAATCTCGACCCAACAAAGATGGCAGCGCACAGTGTGTTGCCAGACGTCTGAACAATTTAGCATATAGTCTACTGAAGAACACCTACAGGTGTTCTCCAATAGACCATATGCGCCACTGGCTTGTTTACCGCTCGGCTATGCTAGTCGTCATCGAGACTTGGACTGAGAAACAAATACGGTGCCCTAAGCCGGGGTCAAAAAGAGAGTCTGCATACAGATACGAACGCGACGCGAGTCACCGCGAGATCCGCGCTTCGAATGCCACATGGCAATGAGTTCAAGGAAAAAAACTTTGCACGAGGCATTCGAACTTCAAATAATGCGGTGACTCGTGTTTTCAGACTGGCTTTTGCATGATGTATGAGCAAAGTGACTTTAAGCTTTCTACATACCCGCCCACTACGCAACAAACAAAAAACTAATATCTGTCACAATGTGAAAGCGATCGGGAGACAGAAAATTTGAATTATGTATACAACTGAAAAATTGCAATTCAAATTTGTAAATAATTTATTTAAAAAAATGCGATAAGCAAATTTGAGACTTCGTATTATCACTGCCTTTGCTTCCTGCCACTGCGCGCTGTGACCACTGCAGCATGACGCATGGCCGCCATTTTTACTGTAAACGCGTGACGTTGCAACGCTAATAAATCAAGATTCAATTAATGCGGTCCTTAAAACTGGAGGATCATGCCAGTGGCGTCTCTATGTAACCAGTTACGCTAAAAAAATTATCTAAACAAAAAGCAACAATTACGTCACATTTTTCTCGTTTTTTTTTATGCTGTCATGAATATGCCAAAATGAACCTCAGTCGTCTCACTGTTTCGTCATCAAAAAATCGAAAGCACCTGTTTCTTTCATACCAAAATACAAACTTATAATTCGGTGAAATTTTCTTATTGAAAAACTTTTGACGACACGCTCGAGGGTCTGTCGCATCGCTTTCGTTTGTATAAAGATTTCATCTCATGTTTATTTTCACACCAGACCACTGCGGTTTGTATTTTAATTGCAAGACGATCCTACAGGGACTCGGACCGATGCACGTTTTCTCTCTTCTCACCGTATCCCAAAGTTAACAATTCCCAGAACTTACCCAATTGTTTTGGAGCGAAAATTAAAACAAACAGCTCCAATGAACGCTCCGCCACATATTTTGTCCCCGTAATTCCCCAGCCTCCGTTGAAATCATGACTGGGACTGGATTCGTTATTTCATCCTAACCTGTCACGCAAACCATCTCCAATTATCGACAGCACGTCAGAAAAACTCGCTAATAAAATCATCTAAGCATCACTCCACCTTGATGCTTGATCTGTTCAATGTCTGTCGTTTCACTCCCTAGGCAAGTCTACACAAAATATGCCTGGGGTGGGGAGGGAAGTGGGGGGAGAGGGGAATAATTACCTGGAATCGCTATCCTCCTATGAAGGGGCAAGACTAGGATGGGCAAAATAAAAGTGTTGTTTTAAATTTGCTTTTGTGTTTGTTTGTCTGTTTCCGCGGACACGAGGTCTAAATCGAATCCTAGAATACTCGGCACCACGTTCAGTGAAACAAATTCTTACAAAATAATCACGAAGTGTTCGCGCACTTGTGTTGATCAGTAAACGCCGTTGAACAGTGTCGTCGGAAGAGGGGAGGGAGGGGAGATCCCTCCCTTTTCCCTGATATCTAAAATACTTCTTCTGGACAATCCAGGAAAGGGGGAGAGAAATCTCCCGCCCCCCTCCTCAAGTTCCCTAACACGTCCGATACTCCTCGCACCGAAGCAGTTGAACAAAGGTATACCTGTCGGCGCCGGCCGGAGGCACGCAAGTTGTCCACTTTCCCCGCTTCCGCTTTCGAAAAAAAAAAAAGAAAAAAAAAAGAGCCGTTGTGGACACAAAGGGTGACTTTTGGGCGCGCATACTTGTCCAGCCGTGTTGTGAAAAAGACGGCCCGGGCGGCCCCATAACCTGCATTCGCGGCTCGAATCAAGGCCAATGCCTGGAACGCCGGCTCGCTCGAGCGTGGCCGCCGACGGATTCGGCCTCCGACTGCAGTCGCCGCCCGAATCGCGCGCCTCGCAAATGAACGCGCCATCCGCGCAGAACAAACAGCTCTGGGTATGAGAGACAGATGATACGGACGACGACCATGTTCTTCGGAGCGCTCGGCGCGTTCCGCTCGGAGAAGAGGACGCGCGGTTGCCGAGGTAGTTGGGAGTTTTAGTACTGGGAAATAGATGTATCCACAAAATGAAACCCGGTTTTTCTCTCCGCATAAATAAGCTACACATCCCAGGAAGTTGAAACGTAGTGAGAATGTTGCGCTAGTGGTGGTAATAAAATGCTCAAGTCTGAGCACATGACTTTACCTAGATAAAAAACAAAACAAAAACAAAATGTTTATTAGCCGTCGTCCGCCTAAGCCATTTATCAAACCGAAATTTGGGATGGTGGCCACATGTAGAAATGATTTTAGTAAAAGAACTTGTCAGTTCGGAAGGCGATATTGTTTTCTCTCGCTGAGAAGTTTTTTTTTTTTTTTTTTTTTTTTCCTGCTACAGCCGCCCACGATCTAAAATTTCGGTTTGATGAATTTATTATGCTGAGATAGACGTCGGCTCATTCAGAATTTTTGTTACTTCTCTGGTGTCTTTTGATCTAGTTGCTCTTTCATGAGCTCGAACTCTCGCGTTTTGCACCCACCGCTAGTGTCATATTCTCACGGAGTTTCAGCTTCCTGCGATGCGTATAGTTCATGTAGGCTGGACAAAATGCCGGGTTGCATTTTCCCCCAAACACGGTAGATCGTTCCCGTACCTCCGATAATAAGGAGTTTTAGGGACACGATACGATGGACCCTCCGGTATGAACTGCGCATGCGCTACCACAGAAAACTCGCGCATGCGCAGTGCGTACCGGAAGGCCCATCGTACCCTATCGGACGTGAAAGAACGGTTGCCTAAAGCTCTCCAATGATACCCGATAAATAAACGCTGCATGCGCAAAACAACCGGAAGAGTATCGGGCATGCTTATCGGAGTTATCGGGACGATCTACAAAAACGCTCTACTATCGGCCTGTGTGTCTGGTCGTTTGGAAACGGCGAACGCTCTGTGAGCATTCGGATTACTATCGTGTCGTGGAGATGTAAAATGTCGACGACTCAGCTTTGCGCCTTGAATAGAGCTTAAATTATACCTTCTTTTCAAACGTGCCGCTTAATATGTAGGAATCGTATCATAAGACATCCGACTTTTATTTGGTAGTTTAGAGTCTAAACCATGCCAAAGGCCCTTCATAAAAAAAAAAAAAAAAACTATAACAATTAAAAATGTTAGAGAAAATTAATTTTTTTTTATTGTAATCAAAGTTGTTTCTAACTAAGATAACTTTAACTGTCCATAGCGATATTGCACTTGTTGAAAAAATACCATCGGGCTCGAATGAAATGTGAACTGCGATGAAACTTGAAGCCCACTACGGGTGCAGCTCCCAAGCTTGGGTTGTGCTTGGCGAGGTTCTAACACATCGGAGCATAGGACGCACGCAGCGCCCTCCTCCGATGTGCTTGAACCTCGCCAAGCACCACGCAAGCTTGGAAGCAGCGCCGGTGGGCTCGAAGTTCCGCGCTGTTCGCATTTCATTCGAACCCGATGGTACATGTGTAAACTTACATTTGATATACATTCCTGTTTAATTATGACATAACCTTTAACGAAGCAAGAGTTATCATCATTCAAACCAGGTACTTACCATCAGAGGAGTGATGATCTGGATTTTCTACAAAAGTAGTTACAAACAAAAACACACCTGTATGGTCATTCGGTCCCTTTATTGTAGTTTGAAGTCCCATCTACAAAGATTCTTGTTGTTCGAAAGGCATCTGAGTCTGGCGACCCACCCAAATGCGCAACCGGTGACAATCGGCCAAATCTCAAAATTCATCTTCGGTCCTTTCGAAGTCAAAAAATCGAAAACTAAAACATTACCGCAAACGCGGTTTCTAGTTTTCTTCTTGTTGCAATAAGTTAGGCCAGCATATAAAGCTTTTTGAAAGTTTCTCATTCATGACCCCATTTTCTTGCAAGATTTGAAATGGAATCGCCCATATTTAAAAACGATTGTCATTTCGACCACCTCTACAATTTTTCTTCGTTCCCTTTGCTCCAGAAAAGAATGAGAATCACTGACCACACTCCTTAAAATACAATTTCTCTTCGACTTATATTTAATCGATTCTTTGTCGTTTTATTTTTTGGACATTCCAAAAAAAAAAGCTGCACAACCACAAAGAAACGCGTCCACTCGGTTTGCCACGCCGAAAATAAGAGCATTTCCACTCCATTAACGAAAAAGGCCTCCGGTCACCCCCAAGCTCACAGACCGGCGGGAACTATACGCTCTGACCGGACCAATCAGCCGCCTCCATTTGATTACCCGACCC
Organism: Ixodes persulcatus; assembly: GCA_013358835.2. Taxonomy (NCBI): domain Eukaryota; kingdom Metazoa; phylum Arthropoda; class Arachnida; order Ixodida; family Ixodidae; genus Ixodes; species Ixodes persulcatus. The sequence goes on along the minus strand of JABSTQ010009789.1, from coordinate 302,047 downwards.
CGCTCTTTGCACGTGTGTATGGACGAGAGTGGGATCTTGTGGCGACAGAATCGGCGGATGATTGATCCGACGAGCACGTAGCTTCCAGCTCACTGTCAGCTTGGGGTATGAACGGAGATGTAGCTCGGTCAATCACCGCAGGCGCGGCAAACTCCGTATTGCAGCCAAATTAAGCGACCGCTGCTCTGAAATCGAGCAACGAAGGTGCTATTTTTCTACGCAACTCTCCGAAGCCTTTCCAATCTACAGCAGCGGCCATATAGGCCCACTCAGGAAAGCGGCAAATCAAGCCATCGGTCATCCGGGCCACGCGTCCAGCGTGTACGCCTGCGGTCGGCCTACAGATAAATGTCCGCGAAGGGCGACTACCTTGAACGCGGCCTCTTCCTAAATAATTCCTAAACAGGTCTCGGCAGGCGCGTGTACGAGCCGAGGTACACGCGCACCTGTTGTGCGCTCTTTCCTGGGAAAAATAGAAAGCCTACAGCGGTCGTTTCGTGTTGATAGGGCAGTAAGGCGAGAGTGTAAACAGCTCGTGTTTATGACCTCGTCCCGCACTATACTATTCTCGCTGACATAAGCGCTCTGGCGATTCTCCGAAAGAAGCGATTGTCCGTACGCATGTCCTTTTGTCGCCTGAAGGTGACCTTGAAGAATATGTTGATAACAAGACCATTTGGTGCACATCTGCCAGCAGTGATTGGGTGGCTCCTTCTTTGGAAGGCTATGATTAGGAGATGCTATCAGCTAATGGGAGTACGTTCAGCCTATAATAAGGCGGTTCCTGTTATCTTGCTTGAAGAGTTATCCACTTATCAGTGCAACTGTTAAGAACCAACGATACGCATTAAAGGCCACGTCGAACTTGAAACCTTAACCTCAGTCTCGAACTCCTTTTTGTTTTAATAGCACAATAACTTTGTGTCAGTTGTACCACAATAACCGCGTATAACACTTCTACTATATTAATAGCAACAAAGTATTTCACAGATACCGGAAAGGGTAGTGAAAAAACAGGTTTGCTGCTTCAGAATATATTTGCCTGGGTCTGTTATAATCCCTGTGATAGACATGTCCGAACTGAAAAACGGGAAGCAAATCGCTCCAGGGGGTCTACCAAAATGACATTTTGAAATTCTCTGGCGTTTCTAGGTTTTCTCTGATTATTATATTAAACTTTCCTAACTGACACCTAGGGAGGTAGGACATGTCTGAAGTGCTGTTTATATATATATACATCCTAAAATATTAGACTATTTTCGGACAGAGCATTGGCAAAGCATTGAAGTACCTTACTTTTGTCAGTTCATTTCTTTAAGATTGTTTGCTGAATACATTTTCTGTTTCAAATTAACCACCGGCCAAACGTATATATCCTTAAAAGGAGTTAGAATTTATGACAATCTCTTGGCAGCGTGGCGTATTATAAGTGTACTCACAACAAATTCGACTTATACAAAAGTGGAAAATCGACACTCCATCATTTGATAAGTAAAAGAAAAAAAAAAGACGTTTACAAATCTCTGTAACGCGAAATTAGAGTGCAGCTCTTGAGGTATTTTGATTTTGCTATATACTGTGCTAAACAATTTGAGAAAAAAAAGAAAGAAAGAAAGAAACGTTTGGGGGTGACGTGAAAGCCGTTTACAACTCCCTGTAACGCCGAATTGGAGCACAGCTCTTGAGGAGGAGGGGGGAAGGGTACTCAGGGGAGGGTATACCCCTCCTCCTCCTCCTCTTCCTCCCCTCATTCTTCAATCTCCTCCGGGGGGATGGGTCACGTGGCCTCGGGGGGAGGGGGGTCATGTGACCCCGCGGTGCATAATGCACCGCGGTGCGCGGTGCATTATTGGACATTTCCCATAATGCACCGCGCGCGCGACCGCACGCAGTACGATGCTCATCCAGGGGCCCTATAGCCTGGACACATGGCGAAAAGGCCGACGAGAAATCCGGCGGCCGTGACTGGCCGGCGACACACTTGACCTTGGCGACGATTAACCAGAGCGGTCGGATTTCTCGCCGACTTTTCCGCCAAGTGTCCAGATTAGGGCCCCAGATCGAAACGGGCAGGGTTACGTGGAGATTGAACCCTGAATTCCTTGGTTCTACAGCGCGAGTTTCCGCTCCACGTCTCCGAGCTTCGGTGCGACAACACACTCGGCCACCGACTCCCATACAACGTGACTCCGTGCACGCGTTTGTAATCTACCTCAACTATTAAGCACTAAAATATATCCTGTAACCCGGCATGTACGTTTAGAGCGCAGCTTGGCGGCCGTTTCCGGCTTGAGCGGCGTCGGCGTCGGCGTCGGCGTCGGCGTCGGCGTCGGCGTCGGCGTCGGCGTAACTCTCTTGGTGCATTTATTTATTTTCCAATTTCGATTTCCACCTGTCCACGCACCATCTGCAGCATCCTCTCTGTCAAACCAATGTTAGGGACCCTCCAAGCAGATGACACGGCATCATAGACCTCCCCTCCCATTGATTCATCAAAGATGGTTTCTTCAAGTTTTTTAAAAAAACAATTGAAATATAAGTTTTCAGCGATCCATTTAAAGGGCGACTCCGGTTCATTTTTTTCTATTTTAGGGTTACGATCGTTTTTAGTGAAGAAGTGTCCATGAATTACGAGCTGTCACTTTTTTTTTTCTCGATGCCTCGCGTAGTTTTATAGATATCTTATCTCAAAGTTTTGTTTCTGGGGTCTACGGCGAAACCAAAACTACCGGATCGAGCATGAAGGCAACTCTTGTGATCAGTTGCATGGCCAAACTGTGACGCAAAGTTTGATTTCGGTAACGCACAACGCACGATTGGCCTATAGTCGCAAGTGCAGTTTCGATCAGTCATTTGACATGCTACGACTGTTTTACAGCTTTGCTTCGTAATTATAAAAAAAAAAAAAAAACATCTGTAGCAAATTTTAATGTATATTCATCACAATTCCGGCCGAAAACTTCACCATGACGAACGCAGGCTCACAGCAAACACCCTCCCTCACATTTTTTGAGAAAAACTGCAATCTTGGTGGTATGAAATGCATGTTGTAGAAGCGTCGTGGAAGCTAATCGTAAGCTCACGCTGAGCAGGAACGGATTGAACTATGACCGCCTTTGAATGCCACCTTCGGCACTTCAAAGCGCTGAAACGAGCAGGGGGTCAATAGAGAGCTTTAGTAGATCGTACGCTGCGGAAAAAGGTCCCAGCGGGCGCGTGCTCAATCCATGCTTCGAAGTGACGGAACGAGCATCGCTGAGGAGCACTTGCAAAGTATACGGCCGATAAAACATAACATTAACAAGCAGGAATTGTCCGCTTTGACGGCTGAAAACGCAGCAGAAAAGCACGACGGAAGATGTGGCAGAACGAACCAGTAACCTCCTTTGATACGAAGATGACACAGGGGCACAAGGTTGCTTGACAAGCAGCCAACCTGCGAAATGCCCGCTGAGAAGCTGGTGGTAGAATTTTTAATATCGGATTTAGAGTGGATCGCCGCTTCCCATTAATATAATAAGTTGGCAGTGCTCGTATTTAGTCCACCTGAGTCAATTCCAGTAATTTATTTTAGCTCAACCTCTTTTCGGAGTCACCCTTTCAAGACAAAAGAATGACAGGGGGAAGGGGGGAAGAGTTTGCCTGGGAGCGCACGTCTCAAAAGGAAGTGATTTTGGTTGCATCTCTGGGTTTCCCCCAATACTATAGTTTTCGAGCAGATGTGCATTGGCACGCCGGCTGAGTCGCCTGCAACGTGTGTCACACCACACACTCGTAGTCAACTTCCTCTGGCCGTCGTGTGGGGTGGGCGTCCTGGTCCGGATGGTGTCGTCCGAAGATGGTGCTCGCCCGATGACAACAGCCCCCGGGAAGTTGATAAAAAAAAAAACTAAAAGTTGTTCGATCCCGCTAAACACATTGCGACGATGGTTGGCTTTACAGTGACCAGTGTGGCCACGTTTATTATGAAACAAAACAACTCAACAGTCATGAGTTAAAAATTCCAAAATTAAAACACCGTACTTTTGTCCCCAGTCTCCCAAAATCGAATCGAAGCCAATCCCCGAGAATCCTCTCCGCACTCCTTTTGTAGGCTCGTAGGAGCCTCCTTTCCCCTCAGGGACCGACCAATTCCTTCAAATTTCACCACTCCCACGTGGTACACTGTTGCCCAATGGTCGGCGAGCTGTCAACCTGGCGCTCCAACGGCCAAATCCGAATTCCTTTTAGAATCGTTCTCTGCATTTTCCGCAGTCTGGCTGGCGCCAACAGCTAAATTATTACCTCGGGTAAAAGGCGGCAATTTGGTACTAAGCGGCGAAACCCTCTATCTAACAGGAACATTCGGTTAAAAGCCACACGCAGCTCCAAGCGCGGGCTCTCTCCGCACCGAAACCCGAGACGTTTCTTAACGACCGCGGGGGAGGCTCTCCCACCTCGGCCGCGATGACCCCGCGAAAGCTCCCTCCAAAACGCCGAACCCGACATAGAAAGTTAAAAAAACAAAAAAAAAAACAAAAAAAACAACGCCGACGCAGCTCCGGAAAGATAAACTTTTCTAACAAAAATCACCTTAAATAATAAGCAGGATTTCTCCGTACTTAACACTCGTCTTTTGCTGTCATTACGAAAAAGGAAAGCTTAATATTCCTGAACGATGCTCATTTTCGTGGAAATTCCCTGACTTTGCGAAGTGCGCAAAAATCTTGATCTTGAACGGCGGGGTACGGCACACCCCGCCGTTCACTCGCCGAGGGAGAAACCGCTGATGATGATATTCAGTCAAGAACAAAATGAACCTGAATATAGGTTAGTGAAAAAGTAAGGTAACACGAGTTCTCACGGGTGTCATATTCCTCCTCTTGTTCTAGTTTCCCGCCAGGGGCGCAGTCGAAGACCACAGCCTTATCCAACAGCCGTTAGGTGGCGCATATGTTGCGTGCAGACCTTGCCTGTCATACGACAGGCATGGACAAAAGATTAAACACTCATTACGAGGTCTGATGTATTGATGACATAGTGCTAATGGCCGATAGCAACATAGAGCTTCAGTCCTTAATGAATATATAGTGGCGCAGAGGGCTATACAGGTTAGGCTTAGAATTCAGTAGCGACAAATCAGCCGTTATGGTGTTTAATGATGACAAGCCAACATGTGTTGGCTTTTTGCCCATGCCCCTGTTGTCTGTACATATAGACGAAAAATAAACTGATTCTGATTCTGATTCTGAATTGCAAAGCTAAAGATACAAGGATTAGAAATTGAGCGAGTCGATAAATACAAGTATCTAGGAGTATGAATTAACGAGGATATAAAATACCTCAATGAACATGCAAAATGTGTAACTAGTAAGGGCAACAGAAATGCAGCAGTAATAAAAAAAATGAAGCACTGTGGAACTATAAAAGGTATGAGGTGGTGAGGGAGACCTGGAAAAGAGTTATGCTTCCAAGCCAGACTTTTGCAAATGCAGTTTTAAATATGCATAAACCTGGGCGTCCAGACAAGGCTAGAAATAAAGCAACGTGGAGTAGGTAGGTTGACTCTTGGAGCAAATAGTAAAACACCAAACCAGGGTACACAGGGCGATATCGGATGGTCCTCATTCGAGGGCAGGGAAGCTAGCAGTAAGATAGAATGAATTGGAGGATAGGCTGAGAGAAATAGATGCAGAACGATGGGCACGAAAGGTTATTAGCTATTTACACATTATGGAGAAAGCGGAGTAGAAAACTTAGATCTAAGTATGAAGGGTGCTTTATTTATTTTTTTCAAATCTTTACATATTTGTTTTAGAAAAGCCGCGAATAAGCTACACTTTTGCGGTTTGTGAAGGTGAGTCACACGGTCCGGGGGAAATAGTATGGGGCAAATCGTAACGATCAGACGAATATTAAAGTAAAATTTGTTAATTAACTTTTTTCAGTTTGTGAAAATAGACACATGGATCAAATTAGAAACTAGAAAAGCAGATACAACGCTGGGGCTATGATACGAGACGGAAATATCGCGGCGTGGGCGCCTCATCGTACCGCTAGCCTTGCTTTTGCTGCACGAGTGGTAACTTTAGCGCACCGCTTCTCACGCGCTCAAATTCTTTCTGAAAATGACCGATTCAGTGGTTTTTGATGACGCTCAGCAAGTCTCTAAGTGGAATCATATGTATATTTTAAATAATTAAAACGTCAATGAACAAGATTTACTTAATTAGCCCCTTATACTATGTCCCCCTGGCCGCACAGCTCACCTGCACAAACCTCATAAGTGAAGCTTTCACGGCTTTTTTTTTTTTTTAACACATCTGTAAAGCATAAAAAAAAACTCTAAGGGAATTAGCAGGGAGGCGAATGAAAAAAATAAAACGTTAAGGAGATACTGTAAATTACTTCTTTTTTTTTTTTTTTTTTTTTGGCGGGCTCAATATTTCGCGATTTAGGGCTCAATATTTCGAGAGTTAGGTAAAAGCTGAAGTTTTGGAATAATTCGAGGGTCCTAATTTTCGCGACGCTGTGGGATCTCAATATAGATTCCAATCTGTTTTCATTTTACCGGAATTGTTCGCGGGACCTTTTTTTCGCGAATTGTAGGCGATGCGTGAAATTCGCAAAAATCAGGCCCTCGCGAAAATTAAGTCGTTAACAGTAGTTAACGAAACTGAGGCAAATATGGGAAGCAGGCACGCAGACTAAATCGGCCTAAGAAATTTACAGATCGTTTAAGAAGGACGTTACTAAATAACCTATCTTCGACAATTCTGTAGGGGGAGCTCCTTGCAGTGCGAGGTGAGGACGGGGGTGTTGCGGGCTACAGCTAGATATAAGGAGATAGATACGGTGTGTAAAGCTTGTGGGGAGGAGGAGGACACGGCTGAACACTTGATACTTCACTGTAAGGGGCTTCAAGCTGGAGTAGCTGAGGAGGCGACCAATTCAACAAAAGCCGCTCTGGGATGTAGGGAAAGTGAGGGGAAAATAGACACGGGGAAGGTGGAGATAATCGAGAAGAGATTACCTCACTGTTGGCATAGGTCGAGGGAAGGATGAGCATTTCCTTATTCCCTTCCGCGCAACCCGTAGGGCGGAAGGAGTGTGCACCCGGTTGCATAGAGGAGCCTCGGTCGCACGAATGGTACATATCTTTTAGGAATAAAATCTCTAGATATATAACTCTATAATAAATAAATGTTGAAAAAAACAACAGTGGCTAGATGGCGCTAGCCGCCCGATTCAAAGGCTTCAGTCTCATCCATCGATCCATTCACCCAAACCTCGCAATTACAGGTTCAAGATGGCTGCGCTCACGGAAACCCGGTTCAACGTGGCAGTGCGTGCTACGTAGTGTAATCAGGTTTTTGCCTCTAAAGGGCATCTTACTGTAGCCCGTTGCAACTCAAGAAGGTAGGGCGAGGGAAAGGAAGGCCAAGGAGGAGGAAGCAGACGAAGGAGGTTTCCCCCTCTCCTCTCCACCGTTCCGTCTGCTTCCTCCTCCTTGGCCTTTCTTTCCCTCGCCCTACCTTCTTGATTTGCAACGCACTATAGCAGAAATCCATCGTCCACTTGTTCGGGTGTACGGGGCTGCCGACATGTTATGGAAACATAAAGAACATGACGAAAACATTAAACATTAAAAAGAAAAGGACAACGCCCGTATACACTCAGCCAAACAGGGCGCGTGCATTGTTACGGCGCTTCCGGTGGGAGGTGCTGGTGCATCATTCCTACAGCCCCGACCTGGCACCCAGTGATTTCCATCTCTTGAGACCATTGAGGAAGCACCTGGGTGTTAGGCGACTCACGAGCGATCACGGAAGTTCAGCAAGCCGCCATGACATGGCTTCAGAGACTTGACGCTCGTCTATGGCGGCATCGATGCCTTGGTGCTCCGCTGGACCAAATGTTTGGACGAGCGCGGTGTTTGAAAAGTAATGTGCGCCAGTGACATACTACAGTGTATCGGCATATCTGCTTGTGCAATAAAGTTTGTCCATGCAAACTCTCGTTACCTTGCTTCCTTCCTTTTTATTTAACCCTCGGTATGAACGGAATTCGTTGTTCTTATCAACGCAACTGAGCGGTGAGTTGAAAAATGAGGGTAGACGCGTATACAAAGTTCAACTACCCTGAAAATGGCTCTGCCTCTCGCCGCCAGCGGAACCGGACATTTCGTTTTTTTGCCATTTCGTCAAATGCCGATTTTATCGAACGCCGTTTAATCGAAAACCGTTCCGTTCAACGGTGTTTCATCGAACGCCGTCTCATGGAACGCCATTTCATCGAATGACGTTTTATTGGTCGCCGCTTCATTGAAGCTAGTTCATCAAACATAACTCGGTCGAATGCCTTTGAAAGGCCGTTCAAACCGTTCTACAGTCTATTGTAGCATGAGAACTGCAGCCCCCAAACTCCCTAAAACAAGTGCTCCGCTCAATAAAAAAGAAGAAGAAAAAACAACAACACGTGGTTTACTTTGATAAGGACAACAGTGAGCAAAAAAAAAAATTTTGTAGTGCCGTTGCATTCTATGGCTAGCCCAGACGTGCCAAAAAGCAAAGCGCGCGTTATGCTTTCTATACTCTCTGTCTCCGGTGTTAGAACACAAGTTCCTGTACGCGACGAGCGAAAGCAGTGCACTTTCCCGTCGAGCGCGGACTACGGCGGCAGCGACGGCGGTGCGGCGGCGAAAAACGTCGACGCACCTAAATACAAATCCCCGCAGAATCTAGGTCGACGCAAAAGTCGGCTCAGAAAGAAGACGACGCAACAGCCTTGTTTCATATCTTTATTTTCCGTCACCGGCCACCAGCACGGCCCCATGGTAACATGCGCAGCAGCAAGTGATGCAGTACGACGAGCACAACGCGATGCGGTTGTAGTGGACGCTCGTGGGCACTCCACTCCGTTTCACCTATACGTACGGTGGACCGAAGCGGACGCTACGAGACATCTCGGTCAATCAGGCGCCCCGAACGTATCACGTGACTGCACGCCCTGAAGGTGCGCTAGTTGGTGGTTAAAGCCGCGGTGACCCTGCTAATAACAAAAAAAAAAAAAAGCCTGCAGACACCGCCTGAGCTTCTTTGTTGTATGACGGTACTGCCACCACTATAGTTACCATTGCGTGTTATATATATGTAGAATACACTCCCTGAACATCGCTGCGCCCCTCTCGTAGGGTCACGTGACAATTACGGCTCAATGAAATGGCTGGAATGACTCCGTAGCGTCCGGTGCGGATCATCGTCGGGTGAAACGGAGTTACGGAGCCTTGCTGCTCGAGTGTCGCTCGCGTATCCTCGGGAGGAGAAAAAGAACGGTACGGACCTTTAATTGGTTTCGAAGGTGGGTATACGCCAAGCGGTCCGAGAAGAGAAGTCGGGAACGAAGGCCACGAGAAGTTGATTGGAGGGTCACGCCGACTCCCCCTCGCTGGACAACAAGAGCCCGCGCTCTTGCGTTTCTCGCCATCACCGCAGGAGGAGAAAAGAAGTTACGTGGCAACAAAAATTAATCTAGGAATGCTGCGCTCTGGGTTCCCACTGGACGGGCCGTCCCGCTTGCTTCAACTGTAATTTCAGAATGAAGGAAAGAAAAGGAAAAAAAAATGATTGTGTAGAACGCGAGACGACGAAAACGTAGCAAGAGGAGGCACGAATGGGACGAGAGAGCGGTCGGAACGTGAAGACGAAAACCAATTCCACAAGTTCGCGTGCCTCGTCCGTTGGCCGAAATAGTTTTGCCTCGGCAAGCGGTCCCGGCCGGCACGACACGGCCTCCCTGGGTCCGCCGCAGCCTTCTTCAAGGCCGTTTTTGTTCCGAGCACGCGCATACATTCCTGCAGCCCGTGTCACGTCAGCCCGAGGAGTGAAATGACGCGAATGACGTCACTGGGTAAGGGGGGGGGGGGGGGGGGGGGGGGGCTTTGCAAAGAGATTTATCGTCAAGAACAAAATTTAGCGTGACGGACGTGACGTCACAGACGAAGGGAATCACCCTAAAAACCAACTAAAACGCAAGTATGATGAGGCATTTTGTTTCCTCAAAAGATCCAGACACATGCCGTTTTTGCAATAAAAACAAATTCGCTTTTGGGGCTGGTGGTGCGGGGGGGGGGGGGGGGGGGGGGGGGGCCGTCGACTCCCTTTCTCCCTAAAAAAACACGCGTACAGCTGTCGTGGAAGCAGCACCTCAGGTCACGAGAATGCGGAATAGGAATGGAGGGCATTTTGCTTTACGGAAAGCTGAATTATCAAATTCGTTGCTCAATCGCGAAACTGTATTCGAAAGTGGGTGTTTTTGTTTTATAAAAGACAAAGGAACGTCAAGGCAACCGAGGCTTCGCCGTCTCGCGTCCGATAACCGTGCCTAGACGTCCAAGGAACACGCCCAACAATGAAAATGACAGCAAAACCAAAAACATGCAGAGGCATTGTACGCTGCTGGCCCTCGGCTGCCGCCATCACACGCCTTTCTCCTCCAACAATACAACGGCCAACTTTAAAACAATGACGAAGTCTCCGGGCGGACATTGTTCTTTTCCTCTTTTTTCTGCAGTCATTTATTCAGCGTTACTATTTTTTTTTCTTCCGTCTTCGCTCAGCTTTCGCAGTCGATGACAAGGACAAGGAAGCAAGGCGGAGAGGTACCGCGGACCAAGACGAGGTGGCGATCACAATCGATGCCGTATGTCCACCCTCCACGTGCATTGTTCTCTTCCAAAGTTGAAGAAGTGTAACGCCGTTCACTTCTCGATGTCCGTAGCGTTGTTGTTGTTGTTGTTGTTGCCTCCGCGGTGCATGCGAGACAGGCTGTTCCGCAGCGCCAGCGGAGGCCGGTCGGAGGCCGTGAAGAAACGCCATTGTCTCCAGCCGGATCGGCATCTGGTTATAAACGAAAATGACGCACGCTGCCGCTTTCTGAGACGACGCTTCCGTGTACTGCCAGACAAAAAAAAACAACAACAACAAAAGACACATTTGTGCAATGGCAAGCTTAGTAAACGACAAAAGCTACGGCCCGAGTGAGCCAATCAGAGTGTCAGAGCGAGGCACGTGACAACGTAGCGTTGGAGGGCACTTCACCTGCGCAGAGCAGAGGTGCAGCTGGCTTCGCTCCTTTGTAGGCCTTACGACTCGCTCTTTGCCAGGTTATACTGAAACAAAGTATTGGCCACGTGCGCTACCAAAAGCTTTGCTCTTATCGGCCTTCCACGATTGCCTAAACGCTCACTATGATGCCTCTAGTAGGATTAATTTTGCTTTCCTTTTCGACTGAAGCAGGACTAATACCATAACCTGAGACTGTAAACATTAACAAGCCTCCACCGTGGTTTCTACACACACCCTCGAACTTATTGGTCACCGCTGGTAAACCTGGTCCTGAAGGACGCTGTGTGAGGTAGGGTCAGGACCAGTGTTGTAAGCGTTACCGAAAAAAAAAGTAACGAAACACGTTACTCGTTACTTGAAAAGTAAAGGAACGCGTTACCGACCGATGTTACATCAAAATAAAAGGAACCCCTTACCGTCACCCTTACCGATAAAAACTAACGGACGCTGCTTTTGCATTACTTTTTATTCATATATTAGGGAGTTTTTGTAGATCGCTTTCGCCGTCCCGCAAGGCCCTCCGCAACCCGCTACGATAGCGGGAACTGCACAGTCAAAGCTATCGGCGCGCAGGCGCAGTAGCAACTTCTTCGTTACGGAACGCTCAGCGGAGGGGGCAACGCGGTCTACGAAAACTCCCTATTAACGGTAACTGCGTTTCTTTTGTTTTGTTTTTTTTTGCGACAGCGTTTTTTGACACTGGGACAAAGGGCATGAGTGTGTGGGTTTTTCTAAAGTGGACTTGAGCGTGGAAAAGACAGGCAAAAAATGTAGAACCCTTCCACTTCACGTGAAGATGGAGGACCTGACCAGCGAAGCTGTTATCTTTACGACGTCTAGGACGATGCCTAGAGGACGACGTCTAGGATGACCTCAAGGACGACTTCTTGGACGACCTCAAGGACGATACACGCGCCGTCCGAAAAGGTCATTCGGCGTTCGTTGCCGTGGTGACGACGATGAAAGCAGGCGGCTTTTATACTGCGGAAGAACACTTGGGCGCAGCGATACGAGGTGCGTTCTCAGGCACTTCCAGTATTATTTTCAATGGGCGGAACGCGAAGAAAAAGAGTTCGAAATAAGGACTCAAAGCAGAAGGCTGGTTTTCTCCAGCGGCACATAATTTGACGAGCCTTACACGAAAAGCGTCTTCTTTTGGCCATCCCGCGCTGCCCTTTTTTTATCCGTAATTTGGGTTTAAAGTATCAAACTACCCTCCAAAATGTATATGCTTTTGTAGATGATAAAAGCAAATAAGAGAAGTCGAAAAATGTTACTATTTCGTGAAGAGGGAGCATAATACTGCAATAAACGTCTCAAAAGCAACGCACTGGGATTATTATTTTTTTTTGTAGGGGTGATGTGTCCGGTCGTCAGCTTAGAGCGCGCGCTCGCTGGGTTGAATCGTAACCCGGGCTGTATGGGCAACGAGCCACGCGCATAAGAGAAATCACTCCGAGGTTCCACCAGTCTCAGAGGCGCGAGGATCCTTCGCTTGCTATGGGCTGACAGTGGTCCCGGTTTCGGAACATGCGCCTCCCACCACCGGAGATGAACTCGGTGTGTAGCAATATTTGATTTTTTTTTTTTTTAATACCAAAGCTGGCCGCGTATCGTCATGATTCAGAGATCTCTAGGATGCTTGGGGCCAGTAGAGTGGGTTTTCGCCATATTTATGCGATCTCAGAACCCTTCTCAGGGCACCTTTCAGGGAAGTAGAGAAACACGAAAAAGGTGTAAGTGTACTTTTTTCACGTCTTGGGAAGGAGATGAAACGAGTAACGGCTTCGGCGTCGACGTCGGCGTCGGCGTCAGCGAAACTACGCGTTGCATTATGGGACGTTTCCCCGCTAAAGTTAGCGGGAAAATTATTCCGCTCAATTTAGCGGGGAAAGTTTCCTGTCAAACTTAGCGGGGAAAGGTTTTTCGCTAACGTTAGCGGGGAAATTTTTTCTTGTCAATTTTGTGTTAAGAGGCGGAGGGTGGTATGAAAAGTACACTGAGGTTCTGTTATTGTGAAAACTTGCCCCCGACTATACTGATCCACTTCTATTCTGCAATGATAACAGACGTTACCTTTGACTTCAGTGTCGACTATTCTTGAAGATTCCGAAAATTGTAGGCAATGCCTGCACGTCCAACCAACATATAAGAGAAAACTGTTTCATTCCACTATGACGTCATTAGTTTGGACTGAAAGGGGCGCCCAGGTCGGACACCAGGATGCTGACATATAGAGGATATTTGCCCGCGCACAAAATTGATTTATGGTTCCCTGTGATTTTTCCTCGGAAGGTTCAGAAATGCCGAATACAAAATTACACTCCAGCTGTGATTGGAAGTCTTATTGCATCCATTAAAATACTGCTGATCACTTCCATTATCGTTACGCAAAATGACAAATGCTACTTTTGCGAAAAATTATTTTGTAGAGCAAGAATCTCAACGTCGAAATTCAGGTTGAATCGTCCAGTGAGTAATCATTTGGCGATTTCAAAGAAGGTTCCATATAATTGTTTGGATTATTGTGGATCATATGTGATTATTTGCTTTTCTCGTATACATTAGCAAGCGCAGACAGCCAGTTCTGCGCAGAATAATATTATATCAAAAATTGTAATAAAAAAATATCTTCCTGAATCTGTATTTTAATCACAGCAAAAATTTATTACTGTATTTGTATTTCAGAATACCTTTTTTATGCTAGTATTGTATTTCTGATGCATATGGCGACACGTTTTTATAAATGTATTTCTGATACATATCGCGATATCTTTTTATAAATGAATTTCAGTATCAGTATCAATTAACTGTCTTTGTCATGTACCCCAGTATTCGTATTCCAAATACATTTTAGAGTATTTTTTGCCCAACCATGTAACGTAAGTACGTTACGCTTTACTGTTTTGAAACGGCCTAAGGTGACACCGTAAAAGTAATTGATAAAGAACTTCCTGCTGGCTAAAATGACCCAGCTGACGTCATGTTCACTTTATTCAGGGCCCTGAACAAGCTAAGCCTCTTGGCAAAACTGCGGCTGCCGCTCTGAAGCTCCGAGGACGTTTCTTTTCAACTTCTTTCTGCCAGGTTCGACTACCTTTGTAATTGAATGACCGTATAACTAGAAGGTGTGAAAACATAGATTGTCCAGTATACAGTCAGAAAACCTACCTCATTAGCAAAGTACGCATAGTGGCGAGGGAAACCTAGAAACCGTTAATTTTACGTGTGTGCCTTTGTGGGCCGTTTTTACGTGTGCTTAATTGCCGACTAAGATTCGTGGGTAATTTATGCCAGCTTAATGACAAGAACCGGATGAGTGTGTGTCTAGAAGGCTCCATCAGCGCGTTGTGTTTCACGCCATCTTCGCGGTACGCTAAGGTAATACGCCTGGAGCTACTCGGAGAGAGTGATTCAGCTCGCTTTGTATTATTGCCTTTCAACTAATATGTCTCACTGATTTTATATATATATATATATATATATATATATATATATATATATATATATATATATATATATATATATATATACGGCTCTACAACCAACCTACCGAGGTTGATGATCCCCGCTTCGGAAGCGATGACGTGGATGACTGGCTCCGCAACTTCGAGCGCGTCAGCACTCACAACGCCTGGGACAACACCCTAAAATTGGCCAATGTGGTTCTACCTATACGTCACACCGCCAAGGTATGGTTTGACAACCATGAAGATCAGATAGCCTCATGGGACGCATTCAAGACCCGTCTATCAGATGTCTTCGGATGCCCTACCAGCCGAACACAGGACGCGACCCGCAAGCTTGCGACTTGCGCGCAGTCCGCACTCGAGACAACCACGGCTTACAATGAAGACATACTGGCTCTGTGTAAACGCGCGAACCCGGCGATGCCTGAATCGGAAAACGTCAGCCATATCATAAAAGGGATTGCAGAAGACGCATTCAACATGCTGATTTCTCAGAATCCAACCACAGTCGCCAGACTCCAGGAACAGTGCCAGCGATGGGAAGCGCTTCGGAATCGGCGCATTTCAGGAGCAGAAAACATCACTCGCCTCCAGAATTGCGTCGCGTCATCCCCACTTTCATCGACCGGCGACATCGCTTCCCTCATCCGAACAATAATCAAAGAAGAGCTCGCCGCCTTGTACCCCGCACCTCCACCAAAATGTTACGGTGTTACCGTTGATGGAGTAGACCAGCTATGAGCCAGTGTCAGGCGGTCGGCTTTTTATTTGGAACTGCCGGGCTCAGCTCGAGCTGTCGCGCGCCCTCTTTTTTTTCTTCTAAGTAACATTATATATATATATATATATATTCAAAAATAGAATTTCAATTGATGTTCATTTTAATTATCGTATATTCGTATTTGTGTCGTTTCCCATATCTGCATGACTTTTTGCGATTCGGGGTAGGGGTACCTTGCTTTTGTGGGTTTGATTGATGTAAACGTTTTCTGTCTTCTTATACTTTTTCTTTCAAATTTTATTCCCAGTCTCAGGATTTTACATCATGATAAACAATCCTTTAGCTATTATTCGTGAAACCAATCCAAGGCTAATTCAAACATGTCAAGCTCAGCCCAAGGGCGAAGGAAAGAAAAGCGCATTATCGAGGCCTTTATTTTTATCGCGCTTCAACTCCCCCCGCACTGTCCTCCTGTGGTCTCACCTGGTCTATCCAAGACGCCGTGACACTACACGTGGAAAGCGATGACGAGCCCTCACAAAGCCTGCGTTGATGACACGAACGCCTGGTTTCCAAGGAGCCATTGTGAGGAAGCGAAGCAACCACAAAGCAACATAAACTAAACGTGAATGTCATTCATGGCAACGGCCTAACGTCTCATGATAAAGGCTGTCCCTTCAAGGGGCATTAGCTTATTCACTCAAGAAGACCTCGGAGAGGTGAAAGCTGAAGTGCCGAGGGGGGTTTGGGATAATCGTAGCTTGGAGTTTAGGTGATTCGTAAAGTGATTTCCTCTTGTAACGAATGATAAACGAGTGTGAACGAACTGGAGTTCGCACCTGTTGTGATTCACGTCAGTCTTTCGTATGCATATTGCAGGTTCTCAAGCTCGAGCAACGCGGAACAACCTTCAACGGGACGGGTTTCCTAGAAAGGGCTCCCCCACAGGCGCAAAAGGCTTTCGATAATACGAAAATTGTTGTAGCTCTGCGTACTCCATTCGGACTACCACGACCTGAAACACTGAAGTCGCTAAAGCTGGTTTAAGATCTTTGGGGTTATGGGAAAGTGCGCATTTATATAAGCTTTGGTGAATGCGGGAAACTGACATGCTACCTCATTGCAGCGAATTTCGCAGCGGGTTGTCACCCAGCTAACTGCAACACTTTTTACGAGATAAATTTATTTCAAATGCAGGTGTTCCGTATCAATGTCTTTATATTGGTTCAAAAAGAACACAACAGGAACATACCTTTGCGGATCAACTAGCAAAACATTTTTTTTATAATATCTTTGTCGATTATACCATATCGAATAGCCATTAAAATTGTACAACCGTAACGCACATAAAGTTTGATGACCCAACTACTGCAGTGGGTGGTGGTGTTAAATGATACCTTTGTCAGGTACTCGGGACAAGTTGTTGAAAATTGAGTTTCTTCTCTCAGATTTTTCCGGGTTGTGCGCGGAAATCTCACATACCCTAGAAGCACGAATGTATAACAGTTCAGGGGAAACTCCTCCCTCCCCTTTCTAATTTAGGAGAGCGAACGCCGGAAAGGAGGTCACCCCCTCCTCAGCATTCGCTCTGCTAAAATTGAAAGGGGTGGGAAGAGTTTCCCCCGAATTCCTACCCTGCCACCGACTATAATTTCTTAGCTCATTTGCAAGCTGCGAACGACGGTTTACAGCAGGCGATCCTGTTGACACATCCGGGATATAGAAATTCTGCCACGGGGCCTGCAGTCTCAGTTTTTCAGAGAGAAGGAGTCATTCACATAACTAACGCGACATTCTTTAATACGAAGTGCGTTTTATCAGCCAAATTTCATTATAAAAAAACAACGTTACGAGGAATTGTTACGAAGACTTATTACGTCAATTTCCCCGATAATATTAAGCGGGGAAATTGATGTCATTCACGTCAATTGCTCCGATGAATTTAGAGGGGAAATTGACGTCACGGGAGGCGGGTTTGGGGGGGGGGGGGGGGTAGTATGTGCTCAACATATTCTGTTCTCTTCAGTTTTTGTCAGCATGATCCAGCTCATATAATTGTTTCTATGACGTAAAAGAAAGGAAGGTAAATCTACCAGCTCTTTTTTTTTTTTTTAATTGACGTCTTTTTTTTTTATTGTGAGCAGAGCCTTTTTCTTTTGCGTTTCTTATGTCGAGTAAAGTATATAGATTGTGAAAACTCCCAGATCGGACCCACTGACGCGGAACAGACCGTCCCCCTGAAGCAGAAGAGACAAAATACGGACGTACCAGCCTATAGCAAAAATGATTTATTTTAGACATGTACGACAAATGTCCAAATATCGCGCAGTTACACACATCTGAAGACAAGAAAAAAAAACTGACATGACATTGTTAGGAATGGCAACGCATGCTTCTTTTCTCGCCCTCCGCATCCACTCCACACAATGCCACGTATGCATCCAAGGAGAGGCAGAAGAGAGTGGAATCACAAACAGTCATCGAGGCTCGTCGTCCTAGAACGCCCCAACGGCAACATAAAGAAAGGCAAAAACAAAACAAAACCAGACCAGTATGGTTCATAGCTAAGAATCACCGTCGCATGAAACACGCTGTCAGATGGCAGCCGCAGTGACAACAGGGCCTCATCCAGCGAACAAAGGATTAAGGTCCAGTTCAAAGGTGCACTTAGGAGTCACGATGGAGCGAGTCGTGAGCGAAGTAACCGAGCACCGCACGAGAGGTAAAGCCGAGAGTGGCCGACAACGATGTGGAGGAGTGCACCGCAGCGCATAGCCATATTAGAGTAGCCCACTTTTCCGGCTCAGTGTTGCCGCAACATCACCTTTACCTCTCTCGCGTGTTGATGCGATGATCGAAGATGACGTCTCAGATAGAGAACGACCGTCTTTTTTTTTTTTTTTGGAGAGCGAGACATATACCCTAGTTTCACTGGCGCCCTTAACTGTCATTAAGCGAACGACAGTTGACTCAATCGCGATCGGCCGGAATTACACGGCGGCACCAACTGTCACTGAGACGCTAACGATCATCTGATGGGGGTTCGCCCCAATAGTGCTAAAGATGGCGGCGCTCGCCGCATCGCCGCCCATTGCCAGCGCCAGCGAAGCACAATTAATATTGCGGAAGATTAAGGCAGGTATTTATAAGGCCACCGCAGGGGCGGATTTAGGGGGGGGGGGGGGCGGGGGGGGGGCGACCGCCCCCCCTGAGCTCCCCAAGGTCAACTTTTTTTAAAATAAAATCATTGATATACACCAGCCAGAAGTTTAGTTTTTGGCGACATAGCAAATATTTGGTCAACAAAATAGACCTGGGCAACGTTTGGACCGTGTCATATCTCAGCAGACTCCCAACTCCCCCCCCCCCCCCCCCCCGCCGAAGGCCTACCGCCCCCCCCCCAGGCCTGACCCATAAATCCGCCCCTGGGCCACCGTGGCAGCAAATATTTTCGGAAAGGGTATGATTCGCGGCCAGAGCTGCGAACGATCATGGCAAGTCGCGGAAGCCAAAGCTCGGCCAGGGCGGCCATTGTAATGTCGGTGCCGGTAATGCTTTCGTTGCGTCTCTCTTGCTTGAATTCACGTGAAACGTTCCTATGGTTGTTTCTTCACTCTAAAAACAAAACAAAAAGAATCGACATCTTGGAAACCCTGAGATGGGGAACGATAAAAAAACGGACGTTTTTTTATCGTTCCCCATCTCAGGGTTTCCAAGATGTCGATTAATTAGCAGCTCGCCTGCACTCTCTCACTGCTTACAAAAAGAAGTTCATTTTATTTTGTTTTAAGGGTTTATCATGAATGAAAAGGGGATATATAATACATTTGCCTCACTATTTAAAAAAAAAGGGTAATATGACATCAGTTTTGGCTTGGTTTCGGTTTCAACTGTGCCCCCCCCCCCCCCCCCCCCCTCCGACGCGTATCTGAACTAGGGATGTCGCGAACCACCTTAGGTTCGATTTTGAAAGGTTTCGATATTTTCGAAGTGAACTGAGGTTCGAATTCGAAAAATTTCGATATTTTCATATCGACCAAGGTTCGAATTCGAAAAATTCGCAAATTTCGATCACAGTGGAGTTTCGAAATTGAAAAGTTCGAAGCTTTCACGGTTTCTAAAATTTTGAGTTCGAATATTTCGAATATTTTTTTACTTGAGGTTCGATGAATTCGAAGATTTCGAACTCTCCTTACTTGAAATTCGAGATATTCGAAAAATTCAAATTTCTTGGGATCTTAAGTTCGAAAAAATTCGAAGATTTCGAAATTCTTTGGATATAAAATTCGAAAAATTCGAAACGCTTCGATTTTAATAGACATAAAGTTCGAACAATTCGAAGATTTTGAATTTCTTCCTACATAAAGTTCGAAAAGTTCGAAGGTTTCGATTCTCTTTAAAGGCTAAACTCGAAAAAAAACAACTTCGAAGATTTCGAATTTATTTTAAGTCCAAGTTTTCAAAGTTCGAAGTCCGGTTTTCATGTTCCTCCACAGTATCAGTTTCAAATAACGTTTTGACGACTCACTGGTTTTCAGAAATCAGGTTTAGAAAAGTTAGGGTGTGATATTCAGAATCCGCGAAGTTGGTCAGCCAATTAAATGAGAAAACGAGTGTCCCGAATGAGCTGGAATATTTGCCAGTGCAGAGTGGCGTGTGACCATAGATCAGTAATTGTGGCCGCCAGCCTGGGGGGGGGGGGGGGGCGTCTTTAACGTGCATCACGCGGTAGTGATCACACGAACGCACTGTTTTACGATACTCATCCAGTTCGAAACGGCCAGGGGCCGGCGGGAGGTTGAGGCTCAGAAAAACCTTGAAGAGACCTGGCAAACTACCTCCCCACCCCTTGCACGCTGGTAGTATTCCGATCGAACGCCGCCTGAGTGACGCTGGCATATTGTAAGTTAAGTTTGTAATTGTCCTGGAGGTTTATTTTCCGGGACGGAGGAATCGCCTGGCAAAAAGCACAGAAGCCGACACAACTCGAGGTCGAGAAGCGTTCTACCATACAAGTGGCGTCGGAAGAGGAAACACGGGGGGGGGGGGGGGGGGGGTCCAGCCCCCCTTTCCCCCCCTTCCGGCTATTTCCGACTGTTAAATAAAAACAATACGGGGAAAGAGGACGTGGTCGAGCTTATTTTAATCTGAAATTATTTATGCATATGTATAGCTACTGTCGCTCTTCACTGCATAAAAGATAGCGTAGATGGTCATTGTCGGAAACTCGTTGTCAGAAGGCACTACTTGTCATATGCTTAGTGTTTCGGAAGTACAAAGCTATGTCTTTTAGTCATAAATAACTGTGCCATTAATAAAAAAAAATAAACATAACAATAAATGCGGGGATAAAAAGCTGGAGAAAAAAAAACTATCAAGAATTCGTCGGAAGTGTTGTATTCTTGCATATTCAGAGGCTCAGAACTTCGAAACAAGTTTCTCATACCAAAATGTGCGCAGGGTCAAAGAAACACGTCCCAGGAACGTGAAACGAAAAAAAAAAAAAATGTTTTCTTTATTTTTCTGGAACAATATATTAGAAATCTTCTCCCATGAGTTAAGTTATTCCTTAACGTGAAAAAAAACAATAAATGCATTATTTTGTATTCTGCAGATAGCAATGGTATGTACTGTCTGTGGTGTTAATTTAAATGCGATACCTCAAACAACTTAGACGAAAATAAACACCAAGTTTAGGGCATAGTGGCAAGTAGATACATGTTTGGACATTTCTTCGAAACTCACCTTGAATAACAATATTCACATATTAAGACGACACTTACCTAGGCTATACATAGATCATTCTTCAAAAGTTTAACACCCCTACCATAAATAGCTTCGGCTATAGCGCGCTTCAAATATGGCACAAACGACAATCGTCAAAAACCCGTCGTCCTTCCTCGCCCCTTCGGAAATTTATTTCTTTAAAACTAAGCATGCCAGAACATTTAAATAAACGGCATCGTCTTTCGTAAGAAACGCAGCACCGCATGTAAAAATTCGAGAGAAAAAAATTACGAATTTACCTCACTACTTGAATTCAAATAAAACCGTCCGCCGGTCTTTCGAAGTTCGACGAACGTCGAACTGTTACCCTAAAATTTCGAAGTTCGTCGAACTTTTGACTTTTCAGGATTCGAAAGTTCGAAACTTTTCGAATTCTCTTGATAAATACGTTCGAAAGTTCGAAAATTGTTGAATTCCTTAGCATAGGAAGTTCGAAAGTTCAAAAAACTTCGAACTTTTTAGTGCAAGAAGTTCGAATGTTCGAAAATTATCGAATTTTTTGGTCCATCAAGTTCGAAAGTTCGACAAGCATCGATTTTTCAGCGTGATAAGTTCAAAAGTTCGAAAAGGATCGAATCTTTTAGCCTAATAAGTTCGACGGTTCGAAAAGCGTCGAACTTCCTAGTTCAACAAGTTCGAAAATTCGACTTCCGTCGCATTTTATGATATAGAAAGTTCGAAAATTCGAAATCTTTTGAACCTTTCAAACCGCTTGATTCGATCATCGAAACTTCGGTTCGAAAAAAGTTCGCGGCATCCCTAATCTCAACTGGAGTTGCTAGGCCTATGTACCGTGTAATATAGGACGACTTGGTTGAGCTCAGTGACAGCTGAGAGATATGTCAACGATCGTTGGCTTAAAGGGGCCCTGCAATGACTATTTTACTGGTTTTTAATTTGCACCGAACCTAAGCGCACTGAACGTAGTAACTTAATGAAACTTTTCTTTTCGCAAAATTCGCTTTATTTTAAAAGTTATAGGCAAATTAGAATTACAAAAACAAGCAAAAAATAACCTCCTTCATGACGTCGTAGGTCCTGGCTTGAGTGGCCGTGAACTAGAGGAGGGGTAGTGGGCTCATCGAGTGTTCACGGCTGCCGCACTCCGTGTCGACGGCTCGAGAGGGCGCCACTAAAGCGTGTGTTGGATAGGCTGTATGAAGCGGGCGGCCAGGGCGGCTCGCATTGCATTTGCTGCGCGATTAAAGACTATTTCGGCATAACACTTCATTGGCCACACACGACAGCAAACACGGGGTAAAGATCACTGCAGAACGGGAGCCACTTCGCGCTGCCATACCGCCAAATGGCCTTTCTACGCTCCGGGACCTTTCTACGCTCGCCGTTCGTCGGCGCCTCATCCCACTAGCCCTTTCTAATATGCGCCGCTTTTTCCGCCGCTTGGTGGCAGGTATGTCGACGGGTCATTTCTTGTTTCCGTACTTTATAAACTGCATTTGTTTCTTTTCTGATCTAAAATACTGAACAAAAACTACTTTCATACATAATTGAAACGGTTCGCGACACTTATATTTTGTATCTAGACTAAAAAAAAAAAGCTTTTAGCGGCTCTGACCAGTAGTAAGCCCAGGACCAAAAACGTCACATTTTGCGCGCTTTCAGTACCGCGGGTCGCCCTCGTCGGTGGAGGAGGTTTCCGCGTCGTCCAGTTAAAATATGACGCACTGGTATTTAGTTACTCTCTCCGTGCCCGCTGGCTTGCCCGAACCCCAAGAGACGTGGAAACCGCAAAAATGGTAGACGCTTAAATATTATTGCAGGGCCCCTTTAAAGGGGAGATGCAACGATTTTTGTATTTTGCGAAAATACCGCTTAGAACGGAACCCTCACGTTAATGACCTGTGAAATACCCGTTCGTTTTTCACCACACGCAATCGAAGTCGCAGAAAAAAAATAAGAAAAACGAGCAGAGCTCACCCCCTCAACTCGCAGCCAGAACAAGCGGCCACGTGATCTGGAGCCTATTATATGCCGCCAATGTTGATCATAGCCATGCGCTGGGGTTGGCAAGGCACAGGACACGCGCTGAGTTCCAGACATTGTTGTGGTTCGGCTGTTGTCGTCGTTGCAGCGATTGGACACAGGATACTACCCGAATTCTTCTCGAGCT
This sequence comes from Ixodes persulcatus, assembly GCA_013358835.2. Lineage (NCBI taxonomy): Eukaryota > Metazoa > Arthropoda > Arachnida > Ixodida > Ixodidae > Ixodes > Ixodes persulcatus. The sequence goes on along the minus strand of JABSTQ010009789.1, from coordinate 278,833 downwards.
ATAGATTATCACGAGGCCAAATCCTGTGCCCACGCAATGCTCGGGTCCAATCTATGAGCCGCATTCAAATATCGTCACTGGGCGGTATTGCTACCGCCCAGCTACGTCATCAGCTTTTGCGAAGGAGAGATTGAATGAAAACGCTCGGTTTTGTCCCCGAAATTACAGCACAACAAAGGAGTTTCTTGGTCAGTGGCGTTGCGTGCGAGTATCCTTGAGTCCCAATAGTGCCTGTAAGCTCGTGTAAAGTGAAAAACATTCCAATTGAATATCGTTGCACCGCCCCTTTAATGACAGTCGAGAGCGCTTGCATAACTAGGGTATTAGTCACGGGCAGAATGAGAGGAGCAGGGTGTTTCTTTCGAATGCCCGGCTTGCAGCCCCCGCTCGTCACCTTACGGCATGCGCTGGCCGCGCGTACGCGCTCGAGGTTCGGCGATCACGAGCCCCCGACGAAGTGTTACCAAGGGCAGGAAGTGCGCGCGGGGGGTTGGCTGGCCTACCGAAGGACCTCCCTGTCGTTCTCCCGCTTTCGGGGACTATACAGCTTTTCCACAAGGGCGCTGCCATCTTGAATGCCGTCACTTCTCTGGTATGCGGTAAAACATCGTTTTGACCTCTACACGCCGCTGGACGGTGTTTACGAAAAATACACGATTGTCACACATTTTTTTGTTTTTCCTCACCTATATTTTCTCGCCCATTCCAGGTTGAAGTGTTTTATTATTTTTTCGTCCCGCAAACCAGATACGGAACCCACGTGACTGACGACGACAGGAAACAGAAAACGTCTATAGTCACCTCATTCCCGCAGTTTTTGGTACCGCGTTTCCGAAAGAGTTTTTCGTTCCGCGAATTTTAGGATATTTGAAATTCTTTAGAAATTGTGATGGTGAAGGACACACGAGATACAAAGCCACACGCACTCTGCTCCTCATACATCGAACAAAAGACAATGCATGTGTTCGTTGCGGTCATGACGAAACAACTGTCTGCGGACACACCTCAAGCACGTTCATACATACGTATATGCCTCTAACATGTCTGCGGACAGTTTTTGTATGACCAATGCGACCGTCGTACAAGGAACAGAGACGTCCCCGAAAGCGGACTGTCTTTTGTATGATGTGTGAGCAGTAGGACAGTGGCTAAAAGTATAGACATTACGCGGTTTTGCATATCCGATTTCACCGCGCCACAGCCGGGTGCAAAGGAGACTGTGTCCTTCCGGTGCACGCGCACGTATTTGGAAAAAAAATAAAATAAAAAGTCACTCCCGGAGGAGGGGTTAAAGCTCCAGCAGGGTTCACGTAAGAAAATAAGCGACCGTGGACTCTGCCTTTCGATGCATCACGAAAGCTGAAACTTTACGCACAAACATATCTTACTTTTAAAAACGCAAAAAAAGGTCGATTAAAGGAATAGATGAAAAAGTCAAAATTGTTATAGAAAATAGATTTATTTATTGAAACACGGAGTGAATAACCTTGCACGCACAGTTATTCACTCCGTGAAGTAGCGCGGTTTGCAAATTCGTACATCATTCAATCGAGCCCTGCCGTGGAAAGACACATATATTAGGAAATAGATATACGCTCATTATTTATAACTTAGTGGTTTGACACAACTGCTGCATAACAATGCAGAGTTTCGTCCAAGCCCCTCCACCCCAAACCCCTTGTTTTTAAATCGAATTACCGAATAACGTAGTGACGACTACGAGACAGATTTCCGAACTCACGTCCACATAACCGCAACCTGTCGCAAGCTAATGACGTCAAATTTCTATAACCATGTTGAATTAACCTGAGACTGGGGTTGAGGAGAAACATCAAAACGTAGAAGGGACAAAAAATAGACAGGACGACGTCTCAAACTCAGCTGAGTTGAGTTTGAGACGTCGTCCTGTTTTTTCTGTCCCTTTTTTTTTTCATTGAGCTGTGTTTGAGACGTCGTCCTGTTTATTTTCTGTCTCTTCTACGTTTTGATGTTTCTCCTTTACCCCAGTCTCGGGTTAATTCAACATGGTTAATATTCACCAGCTCGCCTGCACCCTTAGGACTTTTTCTAAAATTTCTATAGTTTTGCCTAAAGCTACAAAGTACACCATACCTTTCCCCCGGTCCAGACATATCTAAATGACGCCTTGGCAGAAGCGACACAAACCAATACTATACATAGAAGACAAGGCCTACGCATGACGTCACCGTTAGTGGCCCCATGGCCCACCCCCAAGCGCAAACAGGCTCAAGCTGTTTGTGTGTGGGACGCCAAGGCGGATGACACGTCCGTCTTGGCGTCATCGAGCGCAAGCCGCGTGCTTGCGTCGCGCTCGTTGGGAGACGCTGATGAGGTGCTCGGGCGGCGATGCTACGTGGATCCACTAGTGACGACGTTTGGGGGGAGAAAGGCACAGGCCTTGTTTTCTATAAGTTGTATTGCACCAACCCCCAAACGCGTTGGTAAAAGTAAACGCTCGACAGCATTTTTAAACCGCTTTCGCACTGCCAGGCACTGTGTCTCCTCGTCTCACGGCGCCCGACCAACCAATACTCGATCCCCACCCGCACCAAAAAAAAAATATATATATATATATATATATATATTATTTATTTATTTATTTATTTATTTATGAACGACAACCCTATAGGGCCGCGCTGCTGGACAAGCCGCTGCAGAAAGCGACTCTGAGGCCGCTTTAATCGCATAGATTAGCGGGAAAAAATGAGCAGCAGCGCCACGCTGCGAGGCAAGAGTCGTGACCCGCATAGGTCACTCGCTCTGGCCACTAGACGGCGTCGTCGGCGCCCACTCAACTGAGCGCGCGGCGATCTGGTCGTGCAACTCTCGCCAACAGCTCGCACCTCGCGACACGAAAGTGCACCCTCCCCCCCCCTCCCCCCCCCCCCCCCACACACACACACACCAACGCACACATATAAGCACAAAGGTAAACACACATACACATCAACAGACATATAAACACACATAAACACAGATATAAACACGCAACCCACAGCAAAACTTCACCCGCGCCAGCGTCGTCACGTCTATAGACGTAATCATAGGCTCCACCGCGGCAAAGAGAAAGGGTCACCCTCCGTCCAATGATTTCATAGGGAAGGAATCGCCTATTAGCCTGATACATGGAACTCCTCTCTCGATACCATCTCTGTGCCGTACTTGCCCGCTTCTTCTATAATTACGGTCCTGGTAATACAATAAAGAAAACACAAAGAAAAAGAAAGCTAGCGCGGAAGGTTTCTTGGGACAGCGAACGTGATGCTTCCTCGGCGTCGTCTCTTCGGCACGACCAATATCACCTAGAAGACAAGGCCTGCGTCTGTCACAACCTGACGTCATCACTAGTGCATCCGCGCAGCGTCGCCTAGTTTGCGTCAGCATCGTCGCGATGGCGCGTCTTGCAGCGTTTCGCAACGAGCGGGACGCTGGCGCACTGCGACGCTAAGACGAAACGCGTGTGCCCCTTTGCGGAGTCACTCGTTGAGCTTCGGCGTGTTTGCTGCATTTGGGCGGGTCTGGGATCCACTATCGATGACGTCACGCGCAAGCCTTGTCCTCTAACTGGTACCAGCGCACGACGAACCGGCCAGCGCGGCCTGACCAAAGTGGCCGGAGGCGTGCGCGGCCACGCCGATCAGAAAGTCTAATGTGGTCGTTGTTGGGCTTGCTTTCTTGCGCTTCCTCGTGCAGGTGCCGAGCGCGGTCAGCTGGCATGCCGGTTTTTTTTCCCCCCGTTTTTGCTTTCTTGGAGAGGAGGCAACTCCAGCTGGTGGTGGCGGAAGGCGGACAGGAGAACGATCGCCTTCTTCGACTCTCTCCAGTTATCTTCCTCCATTCTTAATCTCTTTCTCGGCTTCCGAACTAAAATTGAGACTGGCCGTGTCGAGCTGATTCCAGAGAGCGGCAAAGAGGACCGTCGCCTTGTATTTTCCTTTTTTTTTTCCTTTGTCGTTTTTATTTACAACACACTGGAGCGGGAGTTACGCGTGCAATTTTGTGAATAGAATGCTCCTTGCACTGAGCTTTTCCGTTTTTTTTTTTTTTTTGCCAATGTTCCGAGCATAAAAGGAAGTATAAGTCCATTCTAATCTCTTTCGTTTGATCCCATCTTGTTTTCCCCCTTTCCCTTACACGAATGCCTAGAGTAGGATCGTCACAAACCCGCCGATGTTGCAGTTCAACCATGCTGAACTTTCTCGAAATTTTGATGTAAAGTTCGACCGAGGTTTCGACAAAACTGCGACAAAAAAATTTCGACTAAAGCAGCAGTCACATGTTTCTTCATGTATGCCCTCTTCTGTCACATGGGTAGTACAAAAAAAAAAATCGGCAGAGACACTTAAGACTGCTTAGGTGTAGGAATGCGAAAGTATTCCTACACGTAAGCAGTCTTAAGTATCTCTGCAGCAGCGCACTCCTACAAGCAGCGCGCCACGTCTTCCTTTCGCACACGACGCTCCGGCGGCGACATCACGCTCCCGCACTGCGCAGGCGCGGCGGCGAACCCCGCCGGCTTCACGACGGTTCCCGTGACGAAGCATTGCGTTGCTGCGCTTTTCTTTGTGTTTTATTTCTGAAGCGCGTCCGCTTTGACCTTGAGCGCACCCGCCAGCTTCCGTGACGCAGCATCTGCGTTGCTGTGCTTTTCTTTGTGTTTTATCGGGAATGGAAATTTAAGTGCCGTTTTTTTCAGCTACAGACGGTTACAGACAACGACGGCTTCGGTCCATGGGACAGTGAATGATTTCGCATTAAAAGGTCTGCAGACATGCATGAAGCGATCATGCTCCAAACACGCCTTCGGCGTGTCCGAAGACAATTCTTTCGTATAATGTCAGCAGCAAACACCCTGTGTTTTGTAGTGTGTTTGAGTAACTGGGAATGTGGCTAAAAGCTCGACTGAGGGTCGATTAGAGTTGGACGAAATCTCGACTAAATTTCGATTTTTTTTGGGCATGCGCGAACATTCAAAAACGAACGGATGCCGCTTAGCGGAACGAAAGGGCAATATTTATTGGGCGTATTGTTTCACATTAGTAAACCAACGAGAGCATTGAAAGTACGCACGTTTACTTTATATGGTGTCTAGGCGTCGGTAATCATTTTATGAATAATTAGACTACATTATGAATTACGCGTTTCTTAAATTAGGAATTTTAGTGTAGAAGTCGGGAAACAGTGTCCGTAAGTCGAACTTTGTCAGAAGTTTGCTAAAAATTCGAAGATTCGCCGAATCAGTCGAACCTCTAGTTTCGATACTAGTTCTGCGTGCAAGTACCGTAATGCTAACGTGTAAACTAAAACAAAGTAAGAAACCCGGACCGAGTAGTCGATCCAATTATTACTCCTTTTGCAGCGAGTCTCCGAAAATAGTATTTGGAATATATTAATATTAGAAAGAAATACGTAAAAGAAGTCGAATCTTGGTTTTAGCAATATTCGAATGAACAAGGTACGAGATTCAAGGATCATAGTTGGCGTAATCCTCTGTCTCGGGTTTGCTTCACCAAGTACGTGTGCAAGTAATTTCCGGAGAAAACAAAACACATTTTTTATTAACAACTGCATATGACCAGGAATAGTTGTAATGGGGCCTCTATATTATAAAAGTACAATGTTTTAATACCAAACTCTTTGCTTACCGTGGTGCCAGTGTAAATCTTGCACGAAGCGCAATGGCTCCGACGAAGTTAGAGCTGCCACGGAAGAACGCCCCCCTGATGACAGCGACACGGCATCGGAAAACACCGTAGTTAGAAGCTGCAGCGCCTGTGACTGTGTCAACGATCTGTTGATGGCACTACATGACAAGGTTGATTACCTCGTCAAATAAGTAGCCTCTGTCAAGGCGGGAAATGCGTCTCTGCTTCTGCATCTGTCATGAAACATGGAATTGCTACGTCGTTTTACCGCCCAAACAATTGAGCCAGGGCCGACTACAACGTCGTCTTCGCAACCCAGTCCTGAGTCTACAAGCTTCGCGGCGGTCCTTGGAAAAGGTTTGCCTTGCTTGACTGGAAGCAATTTCACATCCACCTACATCTACTGCGGTTATTGGACCCTCCCCAACGCCGCCCGCAGTGACCGTGTCGAGGGCACCTATAGACGCCGACGGTTTTACGCCCATTCAACGTAAGGAAAGAGCCAAGCGCCATCATCAGGTTCCTGTGCAGGCGGTAAGCTATCTTCAGCCCCTAGGGCGCCGAGGCTCCAGGCGCTTTTTAATGCTAAAGCGTTAGCTGTCTCATAGAGCTGACGTCATCAGTTTGAAGCGCGAAACGGCACGTAGTTTCCTTCGGTCCCATTGGCTGGCACGCGTCGACGGGGCTCCCATTGGCCGCTGCGCTCGTCACTTTCCACGACCGCTCACCCCATGGCGCTGTGTGTCCATCAGCGTCCAAGGTCACCGTGCCCAGGAGAGCACACGCGCTGACCGGCGACAAAAAGTACGCAGCAGACGAAAAAGGGAGCGGACGAGCGGCCTTGCATGCTTTCGCATTCACAACTGATAAGGAATGCTTAGGTGTACCTCGATCTTTTGTTTCGCGTCTCAAACCGGACACTTCGGGTAGCTATGTTGGGGAAGTGCTAACTGAGGTTTAGGGTGGGAAGTCTTTTACATGCACGAAGCTGAAAACTAAACACGAAAGCTACTCTTTATTTCGCATTGCTGTGAATGAAGAAAACTTTCACGAAGGGAACAATGCAGACGTTTGGCCCATCGGCTCCGTTTTCAGGCCATTCTTCGACGTTGTACGGGCCAATCAGGATCGTGAAACAGCTACGCCAAGCTAGCTCGTCGAAGAAATTGCTCAGTGTTTTAGCAAGATGTCCGTGGCCTGCGTATTAAGGCTAACGTGTATCTCAACAACGTTGTTTGAAGTGATTACGATATTATTTCGTTAAGGGAAACTTCATTAAATAGCTCATTTGCCAAATCTGACTATTTCTCTCCCAAATACACAGTGTTTCGTTGGGACCGAGATTATGAAAAGCTTCCTGTTAAACTCGGTGGTGGCGTGCTTATTGCAGTTAGGAAGCATTTGCGGGTTATTCGCCGGTTTCACCTTGAATTCGAGCGTGAGGGTGCTCGGATTAAGATAATACACCGTGATAACACTAGTTCACTTATCAGCACGTTTTTTTTTTTTTTTTTTTAATTTTCTTTCTAATCTCGACGTATCTAGGTTTTCAAATTAATTAGACATGCTGGTAGATAAACTTGATGTAGATCGACATCCTATACTCCTTCTTGGTGATTTCAACATTCCTGATAGAAATTAGAATTTTCAACATATTGCTCTGTCGACTGGCACTGCCTCATTTAAGGAGAATGCTCTTCTTTCATTTTATGAATTTCTTGGATTTACCCAATTAAATAGTTTCCAAAACTCAGCAGGACATGTGCCGGTTCTGGCCTTGGTCAACTTTCTTCTTGACAACATTGAGTTGGTTTACAATCCGCTTGTATTCCCGGAGGTTTGGCACATTCCTTTTTTTTTTCGTTTCCATCATGGTTTCCACAGGGAAAGAAAAGTACAATAAGAGTGAATCGCTTGCTGTCTCAGGACGCGATCACTTTGGCCTTGATCAATATTTAGATAATGTAAATTGGCCATGCATATATAGCATGACCGATGTAAATTGTGACGTTGAAGCGTTTGCAAATTATAATTTTCTGCACTTGAACGATTCTATCCCAAAAAGAGTCTTTACACAACTCGTTATCCGCACTGGTACTCTAGCGAGCTTAGATGTCCTAAGAAAATCTTTCAGCCTTTCCATTCTGGTGAAGAACGAAGAGCAGCGGAGTCGTACTGTTGTACTATGTATATGCCGCCATCTATGATCGACGGCGGCAACCACACAATCGGGAAGCCGGCTGTCTGGTTGCCGCCGTCGCTCATAGATGGCGGTAGCTGTCTCGAGGGTTGTGTCGAGATTTATTTGTTCACGGACACGAAATTGGGGAAACTATAGTCCTTAACAGCTCCGCTGTCAAAAAAACTGCATTATCATAGGAAATATAAGATTGCACACCCCGCTTCTCGGTACCTCAAATTTTCTGAATCGCGTGCGCTACCTAAATCATTTCTGAAACGCGATAAAATATTACACCGTGAGTCAGTAGAGCACAGTTTAAACCGTGACCCTACTTCGTCAACAATAAACATAGCTGACTCGTCTGGCATTATGCTGAGTGAGCCTGAAGATATATAAAATCACACGCGATTTATCTTTGCAAGGTTTCTTCTTGCGGCGGTACCGGACTGCCTATGCCTGTCGTCAGTGACAATGCTAGTGATCACCTGTCAATCTTATCTTTTGAACTTATTGACTTTGAACTTGCTTTCAGGAAACTCACGCCAAAGTTATCAGTCGCATTTGACGGTATCCCAAGCTTCATCGTTAAAGGATGTTCTATTTTTGCACCCGTCTTAACGTACAATTTTAACTTGTCGTTGCAGAGCCTCATCCCCCCCCCCCCCCCCCCCCCCCCCCCCCCCTTTTTGAAAGGACTCTATTACTGTGCAAGTATGTAAGCATGGCAGAACGGACGATGTCAAAAATTAAAAGACCCATGTCTTTGCTATGGTCTACGAAATTGTTTTATTCGATCACATTGTAAACTTTTTTTAAGCACGAGATTAGCCCTTGAAAATATGACTTTGTGCGTAGAAGGTCCGTGGAGGCGAATTTAGCGTCATCTTTTTAAATTTTGTTTCGCCTACCGTGTGTCAGCGTGGACAGGTAGACGCTGTACACTTTGACCTTTCGAAGACGTTCGACTTGGTTGATCATTCGCTCCTTATACAAAAACTAGGATCCTACGGCGTAAGTACCTCACTTTGTTCATAATTTGTTTTTACTATCTGTCCAATAGACAGAATTTTGTGCTTGTTCTTGAACATCTCTCTCAGCCCTATATTTCTCTTTTGGGTGTGCCGCAGGGGTCCATAGTTGGGCCGAAATTTTTCAATGTTTTTTTTTTTTTTTTTTTTTTTTTACAAATGACCTTACCTCACGTGTTCATAATTCAGTCATCTTGCAATATGCAGATTGTATCAAGTTGTTTAGACAGATCGTTTCCTTGAATAACTGCGAAGGGCTTATGGACGATGTTAAATAAGTGTGTGATTGGTGTCGTCAAAACATGTTGATGTTCAACGTCCTTCTAAAACTGTTATGTCTCTGTCTAGAAAGGTAGGAAAAATCCGCGTTTGCTACCAGATCGCCAATGTTCCGTTGCGAAGAGTCGAGTGCACACGTGATCTTGGTGTGTACATAGACTCTTCGATCCTTATCTTCTCCTGTACATGTTAATAACCTTATAAATGAATCTTTCCGTAAGCTGGCTGTCATCTCTAGAATTATGCGTGAGTTCTCCTCGAACGTGTATTTTACGATTAAAACTCTCGTTAATCCGCTCCAAGTTCGATTTTTCCTCTGTTGTCTGGAATTGTCTTAGTCTTACGAGTCAAGAGATGATAGGAAACGTTCAGAAGCGTTTCCTTCGATTTTTTATGATCGTTATATTGGTTGTAGTGTTTACAATTTTTATGCGAGACTCCTGGAACGATAAAATTGCCCTACTTTGAGTTCTTGACGACGTGCGCGAGATCTAGTTTTCCTGTATAAATTTATTCATGAATTAATTTATTGTCCTGGTCTCACATCAGCTAATAATGCATACATGTTCCGAGACAATTTTTGCGTATTTCTTCGACTTTCCATGTTAATCGAATCATTCCAACCAGTCCAATGACCCGCATTCAACACTTGTATAATACCCTCGGCGTAGCGGGTATTGACGATTTAATCAAAGTTTTGTGGTGTTTGTAGCTAACCTATGGTCAATCTGTTATACATCATTCGCAAGGCGTCAAGCTGTTCATGAGCGCAGAGAATAAACAAATGAATGAATGAATGAATGAATGAATGTAAATATTGAGAGCGCTCTGGACTGTCCCTATCAGCGTCGGTTACTTGCACGAAAAGTAAGTGACGACTTCTACCTATTAAAGTTATTTAAAAACTAAATATTATTTCAAGATATGTTGATTACGGATAAATACAAGTTTTAGATTTGCGACGCCTATTTCTTACGGTGTTCAGAATAATAAAGCTTAACTTGTTGCACTAAAACAGTAAACCCCCCCCCCCTTTTTTTCTCTCCTTTTTATCACCATTTGCTTTGAGTTGGCGCTACTCCAGAAAGGTCCGCATACGAGTAATACCGATTCACAAAAAAAAAAAAAAGCGATATATTTTTAGTGCCAAATTATCGGCCAGTATCCATGACTTGTAGTTGTTGCAAGTTACTAGAATACGTTGTGACCGGTTTTATTAAAAGTTTTAACTGAGAAGGGTATCTTATCGCCTGAGCAGCGTGGATTTAGGATGGAAATGTCTACCGTCACGCAAATTTTAACGACAGTTCATGAGTTTTCTGCGATACTCGATGACTCGGGGCAAGTTGATGCTATTTTCTTAGATATTTGTAAGGCCTTTGACAAGGTACCACGTGGGAAACTGATATATAAGCTAGAATGTTTAGGTTTGCCTTCTTTGAATTGCAGCATATTTAAGAAATAGAATTCAGTTTGTTGATGTTAACGGTCATGTTTCCGAGGTTCTTGCTTTAACATCTGGTGTACCTCAAGGGGGTGTGTTAGGGCCTTTGCTTTTCCTAAAATACGTTAAGGATCTCGCCGAAATAGTGCCGCAGTTGGTTTCGATAAGTTTGTTCGCGGTCGAGTGTATTATATTTGCGTTCATGTTGCACTTCAAGAATCTATCCTTGAAATTGAAAAATGGTGTGAAAATTGGGACATAAACTTGAATATCGAGAAAATTTGTGCTTTTAAGAATTACAAGGAAAAGAAACATTAGTTCAGTTGTGTACCCCTTGCTTAGCTGTGCTATTCCAGAAGTTACTAGCTATAAATATTTAGGCGTCACCATTACTAATTCCTTAACATGGTCAACACATATCTCGAATATATGCTCCGCAGCATTCTCAAAACTGTATTTCCTAAGGCGTAAACTCAGACACGTCCCTATCGAGCTTCTTGCATATAACACGTTCATTAGGTCCAAACTGGAGTAAGCATCAGTCATTTGGGACCCATACATTAAAAAAAAAACAACATTAAACAGATAGAGATTGTTCAAAGAAAATCGGACAGATTCATATTTGGCAAATACAAGATATTAGACTCTCCCCCACAACTAATGTGAGAAAATAACATACCAACGCCAGAATCGCGCAGGAAAGTGACTCGTATATTATTTCATATTAACATATTAACGCAGGAAGTAAACGAAGAAACACCCACTTACCTTACTCCACTTAGCACAAGAAGGACACGACACACCAAGAACACCTCTTTGCAATCCATTTTCACCGAAACAAATGCTTTCAAGCAATGTTTTTTCCTTGTACAGTTTCTGAGTGGAATTTACTTCCGGAGGCTATTTTTCAAACAACTAATTCAATCAGGCTATAGAAGATTAATTACTTAATTAACCTAAATTTTCTGCAGCATTGGTCTTCTCTATATGTTTGTATATATACCGGGTGCACTATTTTAATTCGAACGAATTTCTTACGAAACATCCGTAAAAGATGCACCAATACAGTTTGGGCAAGTGAGTTATACAGCCTGGGGGACATCATATAGGTGGCTAATCTTTGCGATAAGTCGGGTAATTAACTAAACTTTCTTAATGATTTTTAATTAGTCAACATAATCATATGGTTTCAATTAGGAACATGCTGAGCATAATCGAAAACCACTATATCAGTGAAATCTAGAACGACTTGAAGCTCGAGGGAAACTCGGGGGCGCACCAAAGTTACCACTCGTGAAGCAGGGGCGAATCTAGCAGTGGCGGAACGCGATGATAATCTAATTAACCCCGTTTTGACACTGCTAGCTCTGCGCCTGCTGTGCAAGGGGTAACTTTGGTGCGCCCCCGAGTTTCCCTCGAGCTTCAAGTCGTTCTAAAAAAAGTAGATTTAGTGGTTTTTGATGACGCTGTGTAAGTTTCTAGTTGGAAACATATGTCCATTTTCACTATTTAAAAGTTAATTTACGAATTTTAATTTATTAGCCGACATATCGCAAGGATTAGCCACCCACATAATGTCCCCCTGGCCGTATAACTCATTTCCACAAGCCGAATTAGTGTAACTTTTACGGCTTTTTTTAAACAAATCTGTATATATCTTTTTACGATATTTGTTGGCCAAGACTGTTTTGTTTTGTTGTCTCGCATTTTCTACTACTGTGTATTTACATGCATTTTTATGTGTTTATATTTTGCTCTTTCTGCTTGGGCCAGAAAACTGACCTGCAGTATTTGAAATAAATAATAAATAAATAAATGTGAAGCATATTGTACCTACATACGAGACAACTGGGATAAAATAATAATAATAATAGTAATAATAATAATAATAATAATAATAATAATAATAATAATAATAATAATATTATTAATAATAACAATAATAATAATAATAATAATAATAACAATAATAATAATAATAATAATAATAATAATAAGATGGAAACAAATATTTCTTTTGATTTATAGTGTCAATTTTGTTAGTAATAATTATATGTGTCGCTTTCGAAACACCGCGTGCACTTTGGCGGATGGATGGATGGATGGATGAATACGGCTGAGCCCTTTGGATCGGGCGGTAGCTTACGCCACCTAGCCATTTTGTCTTACCCTTTAAGCTTAGAATATTTAAATGTGAAAACTATATTCCCTCTGTACTGAAAAGAAAGTGAGGCTATAAATCCCCCTTGCCATCAGTTAATAAGAAAATGCCTAGTTTTCTCTCGCTTTCTGCCACCATTCACTTAATCTTTGCTTGGTAATCTCTACTGTCTTGAAATCCACTTTTCCTTCGCTGTCTCTAAAACCCAATGACCTTATTAAATCTATGTTGTCTTCGGTATGCATAGGGTGAAGCCCTTTACAGTAGAGTATCAAGTGCTCAGCCGTCTCGTCCTCCTCTCCACAAGCAGCGCACACTGTGTCCATTTCCTGGTACTTCGCTCTGTATGTTCTGGTTCGCAAAACACCTGTCCTTGCCTCAAACAACAATGAGCTTCCCCTAGAATTGTCATAAATGCTTTCTTTGGCAATAACTGTTTTGTTTAATCTATAGCCTTCCAGAGCCTTCTTTGTCTGCATTCCCTCTAGCCACCGATCTCTTTCTGTGGCCTTAACTTTCTTCTTAACTGAGACCTGCTCTTCTGTAACCCCACTATAGCCTAAAAACTTTCCTCTTAATTTCCTAGTGCGCTGTCTCCATTTTGTGTCTATACTCCTCATGTATAAATAGCTGAAAACCTTTCGTGCCCATTGCTCCCCACCCATTTGCCTCAAGCGATCCTCAAATTCTATCTTGCTCACAGCTTCCCTGCCCTCAAACGACGCCCATCCCATGTCTCCTTGTACTCCCTGGTTCGGTGTTTTGCAATGTGCCCCCAAAGCCAGCCTACCTACTCCACGCTGTTTTATTTCTAGTCTTGCATGCACTTCGGATTTCATGCATAGCACTGCGTTTCCAAAAGTCAAGCCAGGCACCATGACCCCTTTCCAAATCTCTCTCACCACCTCATACCTGTTGTAATTCCAAAGTGCTCTATTTTTCATTACAGCCGCATTTCTGTTGCCCTTACCTATTATATACTTTTCATGCTCACTGAGATATTCTGCACCACCACATATCCATACTCCTAGATACTTGTATTTAGTAGCTCTCTCAACTGTGATATTCTGTATCTTCAGTCTCTCAACATCATTATTGTTAAAAATCATGACTGCTGATTTTTCACTACTGAATTCTAAACCTAATTCCTCTCCTTCCCTACCACAGATGCTCATTAATTCCTGCAAATCTATCCTGTTGTTAGCCATTAGTACGATATCATCCGCATATATCAGTCCCGGTAAAGATTGCTGAATTGTTTGGCCTAGCTTACTGTAGGACAGGTCAAATCCAAGCCCACTCTTCTCTAGTCTATCCTCCAATCCTCTCAGATACAACATAAACAGCAAAGGCTCGCTACACCTAGTGCCATCTGTCGAGAGTCACGAATACTGCTCCCTTTAACCGCGCTCCACTTGATAGTACAAAAACCACGATGCTTATCAGCGGCGCGGCACTAATAATTAGAGGACAGGTCACTACACCCAACTAGACCGCGCTTAGGTGTTCCTTTTTATTATTATTGCTTTAGGTAAGTAATTGTGTCACCAGCGCGTAAAACGAGTCTACCAGGACAAATAAAAATGTCGCGAACTTTTTTAGTTTGCAGTAGATTTGGCACATTGACACCAAAATCGATCGACTTGATGTGAACACTGGTTAAAATTCCATAATTAGACATTACACGGTCGATAACTGACAAATCGAAACAAGCAAAAATGATTCCTGTAGCTGTTTGAACTGACACTATCAAATTCGCGCTAAAAAGATTATTGTCTATACTTCGTCTCACCCTAGCATGGACTAACCGCGAAGGCTGTGCTAGCGCGAGCGGCCAGCCCAGACTGCCTTGACTAGAGCACTTGCTGCACGAGCGCTGGTGCAGCCGCCGCGGCTTCATTCAAAGCGACTAGCCCGCGCTTTTAGCACGCGCGGCTAACAGTAGTCCATACTAAGGTGAGACGAAGTATAAGCAGCATCTGCTCAGCTCTAATTACTCATTCGAGCTTTTAATATCCCCGCCCCCCCCCTCAAAAAAAAAAAAAGGAACATCCGAAGTTTACCCGAACCACTTGTATGTAGGGAATTCAGATTTTGTTATTAGGTAATCACCCGACAATAAAACAACACTTTTTTTAGAAAAAAAAATTAAAAAAAAAAATCAGGAAAGCTTTTTGCAACCAAATGAAATAGACGGCGTATCATATGTTGATGCTGCTTCACTGCGTTTCGTTTTGTACGTCGATGTGTTTTTTTTACTTCGTTATAATTATTTAATGTACAGCAGTAGCGCGCATCAATGTACATGACAAAAATAAATAAAAGAGCCTATTCAACGAATCCCAGAGTTCAGACATCAAGTAGTTCTGGATGAAGTTAAGATACAGAACAATTGTATTCCGATTTGCTGTTCAGGAGTTTTAAAGCATTTAAGCTTAAAGGGAAGCTGAAGTGGTTCTGTATTTAAGTAAAACGTCTTCATTTGGCCCCCGGGATCACGAATATCGAGTTTAGTTTTCAATTTGATGCACGGAGGCTGCAGAAAGTGGCCCCTTTTTTTTTTTTTTTTTTTTCTGGAGTGTGACGTTTTAAAAGGAGTTTTCGGAATCTTCGCTCTCGCGCATCCTCAGCGCCTATCAATGTTTATTTAGTGACGACCATAGCTGTGTGCGCGGCTGCTGAGTGCGTGCGGACAGCGAGCTTCCGCAGTTCATTTGCAACGTGCATTTCGCACCATCAAGATTGCCGGTCTTAACAGGCTATTAATGTGAGCTCGTACTAAGCATTCGCTCTAAACATCGCCCTCATATATTGCGTCCAGTGAATACCCCCCTACACGCGCACTCCTACTATTTTCATAAAGGTCAGAAAAAGACGTCACGACTGGTGTCAGTGCGGGGGAATATACCTGGCAAGCTTGCATTGGCACGCGCTGCCCACACGAGCAACACACGCTCGGAGGCCGAAAGTAATCGTAAAGCAGCGTACAAACTGGTCGGAGGTGTTTAGTGTTTTTTTTTTTTCTCGCGTTTAGTTACATCTTCGGGGAAAACGAACGTGATATAAGATTAACGGGATAAACATTCTGTAAATTAACCTCTAACTCATTTCTATTTTTTGTTTTAAGAGCTTTTCCAGCTTTTCTTTAACTAAGCTGATAGTTTGACTGGTGCGACACCACCGACCTGAAACTTTTGCCCCAAGTTTTCTTCTGTCCCTTTCTGGAAGCGCGCCGCTCTGTGGGCACGCGCCACACTAGAACGGATGCGGGGCTTGCGACCGCCGCCGAGAGATGGCGGGAGCTGTCTTCGGCGAGCAAGTATTGCTGTCCGGCTTTAGGGATGGCGCTTGTTTACGAACCCGTGCAAATTTATTAGCGCGACAGACAGTCACCAGCGATACACCGCTCCATGTAAAAAGACATGTTAAGGTTGCTGTTCCAAAAGCACATACATTGAGGCATACTTGTCATCAATAGCGGACGAATGGATAATAAGTTCGCGCTCTTAGAGCAAGAGAGCGTAAGCGTGCCGGGTCTAATATAATGGGAGCCGGCAAGCGCGCGTGATTTCATACTAGACCGTGAAATTTAAGGTTAATTTTCTATCACCTCTGTCCCGCACATCCACGTAAAGTGCGCTGATTATTTGCTTTCAACTATGCCCAGAAAGCATCTAACTGAAAGCATACCTTTATATTTGCCGATTCAAACTAAATTCAATTTAATTAATGTTTATTTACTCCAATTGATCGCGAGGGAGACAAGACAAAAAGCTACCCAATGTAGCTTGAAACGTTCCTGCCTACCATACAGACTTTGACAGAATTGTCAACACGTACACAAGTAATAAATATATAACCTCAAGAAAATACCAAATCGAACACAACAATGATATATATATATACATATATCATAAAGCGGAATTTCTACAATAAAGGGTTTTCATTCTATTTCTGTTTCTTGGCATATTTCTTCTTTCTTTTGCATATTTTTTATGTGTATACTCTGTTTAATGAGTTCGTTAAGGGTGTATCCTTCAATAAGAATGAATAAATAAATAAAAACATTAAATATATAATTAGTCAAAAGTAATTAAGACACTAATTATAACAAAAATTATTAATGTTTCTAAATATACGTTTTGACAGATGCCAATGTGTGTTGTGTTTCAAAACTTCATTATCAAAGGGAAGTCCCTTCCGGCGCTAAGAGGCCAATATGACATCAGCTTTTTCTCTGCGCAATGCGTACCTTTTACGGGAGAAATCTGGGTAGTGTTTCGATAAATACCCTGTATATCGGCACGTCATTGATCTGGGATTAGGTTGCTGGGAGCCGGGATCTCGAGAGGACGTCACAAACTGGGAAGTGTAACATGGCGGCGGTTACGTGGGACGCGGTATACATCTGGGCTCTATATGCTGGATGGAAAACAAAACAACAAAGCCTCTCCCACGTAACCGTTTTCTTAGGAGCGCGTGACCCCACCGCCCTATTTGTATTTCCTGATCTGTGACGTCGTACCCCATTCTCGGTTTCCAGCAATACAGGGGTTGCACGTGACGTCATTCAAAGAGCGCTCCGATGACCACCAGAGAAGAGGGAACGAGGGACCTCCCCTTTTATCAGGATCCTCTTTTGTGCCTCTCGGATTTGCACAGACGTCGCTATTCTCCTCCCGGAAGATGATAGAAGATCAACCCGACACTCAAAATTCTTACAAAAGCAGCTTCCCTCTCCTCCTCTTGCATGGTGGTCAAAAGTACGCAACGTGACGTCAGTGTAATCCATGTATAGAGACCGAAACTACTATAGTTTGTCGCAGCTTAAAGGGGTACTCCGTCGATTTTTGAGCTACCTCAACTAACTACGTTTTCTGACTCCCCGGCCTTTACCCTTTCCGGTATGCAATTTAGTATCGCGAAATTCATAATAGTTATTGCGAAATCGGCAAATGAAAATGATGCAAAAACCGACATTCAAATATACCCGCACTTTTCAGTGCCGTGACGTCAGTGGCGGGCAGGCTTGCCAGTCGAGCGAGCAGTCTAAAAAATAGAATATGCCAATCATTTGTTCCGTGCTGGAGCGCGGATCCTGGAGCGAGCTTCCAAAACATTCATTTGACACCATGAAACTGCTTCAAATCAGTTGGGAACAAATTCTACAGTCCAAAGAGTGAACCGCTGCACTTCCACTGACGTCACTTTTTCGTTGTTGCCAGAAGAGACTTTCAGTTTGAAAAACACGATGAGGACCAAAATTGTAAATTCAACACCTTCGTGAAAAAAAATTATTTTAACCTAATTTTTTGGATACTATTTTAGCGATGTTGTTTGGCGAGTTTAGCAAAATTTCAAGCAAATCGGGGACCATGAAGAAATCGCCGGAGTAGTGTAGCAGGACAAACCCCTCACACAAAGCTCTCTGCTCGCCACGATTGGCGGTTTCCTCCTCTCCCCTCGCCTCACCTTTATGCCTGTGTCCCACTAGAGCGACAGACAGAAACAAAAGACAGCGACAAGCCTCAAACCCATGCAGCATGCTCGCGATGGTACCTTTGGCAGGCGTTTAGTCGTTCGGTGCTCGTGAAGTAAGCACGAGCGATTGCAAGTGCCAAAAATACCCTCGCGTGCATGATGCTCGTGTTTGAAAGCCTCTCAAATCGCGAAAGACTCTGGTTTGAGGCTTGTCGTTGTCTTTTGTTTTTGTATGTCGCTCTAGTGGGACACGGGCATCAGCATTCGCTCTGCTAAAGTGAAAAGGGTGGAAGGCATTGTAGGAAAGGACTTGTGTTTCTTGTGTTGTAAGAGGCTATAGAGGAAGGAAGAATGCGATAATAATAAAACATGGGCGGCTAGCTTTGCCCTTAAATTACTGTTCGCGGCGAGAAGTTTGGGTATCGCCGCCTGGCGGATCTTTTTCACAACTCAGAGTGAGGATACTTCAGCTTCATCTGATGGTGCAAGGGCATAGGGTCAAGCAAGAGCATACGCGGCCGAGCGTTGTTGAAAAAGTATTTTGAAAAGTGTCGCGTTTGACATGCCAGACGTCCCGACTGCAGAGATATTCCAGGGACTTTACCTGCCGTCTTTTGAGGGGCTTTTTAGGGAAACCGTCGCGCTGCGCCGTTTCTGGAGCTTCAATTTAAAGGCGCCTTATACTTGATAGCGGCCAATGAGGCCATCCCTTCGTTTTGAGGTACCGCGTATTTGAACACGTTAGGGTGAGCGCACAAGAGAAGTATTATGCGCCGTATGTATTTAACCGCCTAACAGAACCATTGCTGCTCATAACACCGAGGAAAAAGCTGAAGAATGCGTTACAGAATTTATGGGAATGTAATCAAATTTTAAAATACACTGCTTTTTCTTCTTTTTTTTACATTGAGGTTGCATTGTGTCTAAGATGTTGTTTGGTGTCAATCTTTTCGCTATAGGTGGATTTTCAGTGAGGTTTCAGAGAACGGGTGTGTTATAGAAGTGTAAATAATTTGAATTAATATTGCTTGTTATCTAATCTATCTGATTTCGTCACCTACCGAGCCAGGTACACAAGCCTTTCAGGCTTATTCCGGCTCGCTATTTGTATTTTGCAAAATGTTTATTCCACCAATAAAGCTATGTTCTATATTCTATGTTATATGTTTTACGCACTACAAAAATTATAACATAGCCGCGTGGGTTAGAGTTCCTGTATAGGCTCCCTACGGGAGCCAGAGTTGCGCGTTTGATTCCACGTGCCGGGTGCCGCCCTCGCCGCTATTCGCCGAGATCCGATCACGTGAGGAGCCGTATCAAGTGTCGTGCAGCAAAGTAGACGTTGCACGCGCCCCGGCGTACGTTCCCCGGCTATTGAGTGCGCCGCGCGCCTCGAACGCGCGGCGCTGCTATTCGCCGAATTCAGTCACGTGAGGAGCTGAATCCACATGCCATGCATGAACGCGCAACTCTGGCTCCCGTAGGGAGCCTATAGACCTTTCCAAAAAAGGACACTTGGCAGGTTCCATTTTCAGTGTTCGTGCGTATGGCGCGCGATTTGCTCGCTTTCCGAAGCGACGAACGTGCGCGTTCTGGACTGTGATTTAACACGTGTGGACTGTGATTTTTGTAAACAGTGGAAACGTCTATACAGGAACTCTAGCGTGGGTAGCACGTGCACGACCCATAGTGGGAAAAACAGAAGCACCCCAGCGAGTTTTTCACCGGGAATAATGCATGAAATGCAGTATTTAAGAAGGAATAATTTTAACTTGTTTTCAGAAGACTACATACTAGCTTGTATAGCATAGGTCACGTGGCATGAATATATATATATAAATGTAGAACTCAGGTTAAAGCAAGTTCCGTGTCTGTCCGTCCCTTTTTGTCCCGTAGCTCGAGGGTTACTATGTCTAAACGTCAGGTGACGTCGCGTCCATTTTGCCGCTAAATTTAGCCGGGAAACTAAATTGGTACAAGTGGCGTCAGATCACGTAAAATCAATTTCCCCGCCAAATTTAGCGGGGAAACTAAATCGATGTATAAGTCGGAAAGCCTGGATTGGTGTGCGTTTCCACAAGGGCGCCACCATCTTGAATGTCATCACTTTCAGTATAGGTCAACGTTATTGATCACCTCAGCTGTGGAACTCCCGTAAAGGGGTTACCCCACATTAGAGTCTTCACGCCCCTGCCATGTGGGGCCCCTGGCTACACCGAGTGCCCCAACCGGAGTCTCCACCTGCAGCGGTGTGCAACCATCTCCTGCCACAAAGCTCTCGGTGCCCACCCACATCCCCCCCCCTCCCCGGGCCGGTGCCCAGGACGGCCGTCGGATTTCCTCGTCCCAGGAAGGGCCCAGCCACCAGACAGTCACAAGGTTGTGTACGCGTGTGTGGCGTCTGGTATTTCACACAAGAGAGCTAGTACGCATGCTCAGAACGCGTTCGACAGCCCATAAAGAAAAAGACGGCAGCACGCTGAAGGCTGACAAGAGGGCGAGAGTGAAGTGGGAAAGGGCTGCGTCCTTGCTGGGTTGGGGCAAACGGGAGGAAGACCCGCATGACGGTTATGAAACTATGCTTCGTCGGATACCGTCACTTTCGTGGGTCAATGGCAGATAGAAAAGTTCAGCTTTCGCCCCCAACCCAGCGGGGCCGCAGCATCTGACGCACTCCAGGTGGCGCTGCAGTAATAAAAGAAATCGGTGCCCACAAAAAAAAAAAAAAAAGATCTATAGTAGTCGGGGACAACTTCTAGTTCATATCCGACGAAAAGAGACTTTGCGGGCGCGACTTTATTAATGCGGAAGCATTAACTGTCCCATGCAGTGAGCCGACGTCATCAGCTTTGAAACCGAGCCAAACGGCACCTTAAATCCTTTCTCCAAGTGAAGCCAGCTCCCAGCTATGAAACCACGCGAAAAGCCTAGGCAAACGGCACCTAGTTTCTCTGATCCCAGAGGAGCGGAGTAAAGCTGATGGATTTCGGCTTAAGTCCCATTGGCTGGCGCGCGTCGACGAGGCTCCCATTGGCCGCTTCGCGTCAGTTTCAACGACCGCCATCCATGGTGCTGCGTGTCCGTCAGCGCGCCGATACCACGAAACGTCCAAGATCAGAGCGGCGAGGAGAGTGCCCGCGTTGCCGTCGACGTAAATACGCCGCAGACGCAGTAAGGGAGCGGAACAATGACGTGCATGCTTTCGCATTCACAGCTCATAAGAAGTGCTTATGTGTACCTAGAACGCTCTTGGCACTCAAGCGTGTTCTTTCGTATATTTTTTTCACAGCCATAGCAAGTTGTCCCCGAGTGCAGATGGCTCACACGTGACGTCATCGCATCCTGCTGGAGGTCATTCCTATTTGCATTTGCCGAGAGAAACACTTTTTATGTATTGAAATGTATGCTTCAGTAGGCACTTGCTCAGCACCAAGATCACCACAATGGCAGCTGGTGTGACGTCAGTCCAAGCCATGTATAGCAACGCAAAGCTCTTGCGTACAATTTATTTATTTCAAAATACTATCAGTCTTATCCGGGATTATGATAGAAGAAGGCATAAACACTTTTTATGCAGCGTGCAAGTCGGTCGGCTCTTTGGGCACCTTGTGCGTTTGTTTACCTTCGAGATGTGCCCATGTGCTTTTGTCTCCCCCTACCTCAACCAATCACGGCGCGCGCTTGGCTCCCTTGTCACCGCGCGCGCTCCACGCTGCCCTTCGATTGGTCTGCCTCTCCTTGCGCTCTGATGCGCCAAAGACGCATTTTGGAACACTTGCTCGACGCATTAAAGAAAAAAAGACCACCTAAACAAAACAAAACAATAAAAAAAGGAAAATTCTAATATTTTATAATAATTTTTGTTTCGATGTATTGGCCAAACTGCTGTAAAAATACATATCAAGCAAAACGTCACTCAGCAATGAGCTACAATAATTCAAACAGCAGAAAAAAACTAATGAGACATTCAAACAAAGAAAATAAATGACGTCTCGTTTTTTTTCTGTTTAATCAGCAAAAATAAGAAAAAAAAAGCTACTACGTATTAGACTGCGTACAGAAGGCGATTATTGGAAAGGTCTATGGCGCTCCCACGCTGAAGCTTTGAGCAAACTGTGGCGCCCTCATTTTGGGTAGTACGAACTCACCTGCTTGGGCCTCGCAGTACTTGTGGCACCTTCGCTGGGCTTTATTTTCTTCTTTTTTTTTTCTATGTAGTGCCAAGGAACGGGAAAACACCTTTCGACGTTCGAAATCGGCTTTATTCAACGCCGCAAAACGATAGAAAAGTGCCAGATTCATTCCACTACCGCTATAGGGTAGGCGTCTCTTTAGTCTGGGTGGTGATGTCAAAATATCTATTTTATTTACTTTGGACCGCGTGAAACGGCGTCTCTTAGCTCACGCTATTGGCCTCTTAGCTTTGAGCTGTGCTTCGACGGCGTTGGAATTTTTGTTGTTTCTTCGTATTTTCTCTGTAATCTCGCGTTTCGCCCTAGAGCAGGCAGGCGCAAACCTACCTCTATTCTCACAAAGCCTGGCAGTTCTACGACGGATTCATAGAGCGCCCGGTCCCAGGTTTGGAGCGCGAGGATCTTATAGAACAAAGCATTTCTTGGGGAAGCCGGTAGTGAGCGCACAGCTTTTGCATCGGCGAGGACGCTCGAGGAATGCGAAGAGCAGGAGCAGACATTCCATCACTCGGGAGAAGCGTGTTTCGACGTCTCGCCGCAGCGGGGCGCCCGTTACATGACTCTCCTCTCATCCGTTGTCTGCCGCTCTACCTTTTCACTTTCGGCTGCCGCGTCTCATTGCGATCTGCCAGACTTTGTCAGTAGGAGGCTATGGCACGCGTCTACATGTGTAACGGTTCGAGACGCTTACGTTTCTACTACCCAAAACAAGTACTAACGAGTCTCTTTTCCCAGCGCCCCCTTGGCAACGCAGGAGTCCTATATGTCCAGACCAAGCCCACGCTACGAGCTAATGGCACCTATTAAGCAGCGTCAAAAGTGCAAGTCACTGGGCTTTTCGTTTATAATTAGTTCAGCGATGACACGTACAGAAACATCACGACCACCATGATGGTGCGGTTTCGACTCTGTCTCATTGGTCCCTTCAGCTCGTAGCGTCCGCTGCGTCTGCACTTAAGGGGACACGAAGTATAAATGTCTCTTTTCCCAGCGCCTCCTTGGCAACGCAGGAGTCCTATAGGGTCTATTCACGTGCTGAGTCATCGCCCACAAACATGGCCACCAAACGATAAAGCTAGCAGTGAGCTTTGAGAAAAATAAAAACGGCAAAGCAAACCCGCCAATCGGGTAACCGCTTTTGCCTTCGGCGGCCATGCTTGTGTGTAGTGACTGGACATTAAAAGACAGTCTGACGTCATATGAATACACTCTATATGTCCAGACCAAGCCCACGCTACGAGCTAATGGCACCTATTAAGCAGCGTCAAAAGTGCAAGTCACTGGGCTTTCCGTTTATAATTAGTTCAGCGATGACACGTACAGAAACATCACGACCACCATGATGGTGCGGTTTCGACTCTGTCTCATTGGTCCCTTCAGCTCGTAGCGTCCGCTGCGTCTGCACTTAAGGGGACACGAAGTATAAATGTCTCTTTTCCCAGCGCCCCCTTGGCAACGCAGGAGTCCTATATGTCCAGACCAAGCCCACGCTACGAGCTAATGGCACCTATTAAGCAGCGTCAAAAGTGCAAGTCACTGGGCTTTCCGTTTATAATTAGTTCAGCGATGACACGTACAGAAACATCACGACCACCATGATGGTGCGGTTTCGACTCTGTCTCATTGGTCCCTTCAGCTCGTAGCGTCCGCTGCGTCTGCACTTAAGGGGACACGAAGTATAAATGTCTGGTAAGAGACACAGAATGAACAAAACATTTCAAGCGAATGACATGAGACAGCGTCTTCTGGAAGATGGTTTCAGTCGCTGATAGTTAAGGGAAAGAAGGAATATGTAGAACAGTTCTTAAACAGCAACGGGGCTGATGAAAGGTGCGACATGTTGCGACGGATTTCAGATACACGGCGGAACCAAGCGGAAGCAAGGAACCACGGGAACATGGCCGACTGCAGCTGCGATTGCATGGTCAGCGATGCGGAGCTGGCCAATCACAGTAGGCGGCGACGTCCCCAGGAGTTAGGTAAGCTGTTTTAACTATTTGTAGAGAGTCGTTGAAAATAACGTAAAAGAATTTCCATATTTTCTGTTTTTTTCTTCTTTACGCCGATTTTAGAGTAGCGGAAGGTTAGCTTTCGGGTACAGCGCCATTCGCAATCGACAATACTACTTTTGACAAAAAAAAAAAAAAAAACGCAAAGCGAGTCGCTGCACTCTTTTCAGTTTATGCACATCTTGAATTCTACGAAAGATTCGTTTAAAGCAAGGACATGCTCGTATAGCACTGCCCAAGCCCGCTGTTAAGAATAGTCGGAAACGGTCAGGCCACAGTTTCAATGTCAAGGGATAGATCCGAAACTGAATTGAGTCTTGACACCGAACGAAGGATGAATAGTGTTTCGGTCGGCCAACCCACGTATCAGGTTGTATCCCAGGAGGGCTGCTACGACATATTTGCTTGCGCCGAACGGTTATTGACACGCAGGAGGCACCCGTCAGTCGAAACCAGAAACTCAATGGTGGCGAGCCGTCAAGACTATTAAGATGGACGACAAACAAGCTGCCGAACGGGATGAGGACAGGAACACCCACCCAAGTCGGCCGACGGCCCTGCGTATTCGGCTAGCCTGCGAAACTCGAGAATGGGGGCATGACTGTTTGCTCGCAGACAGTCTCGCACTTCAGGAGGCGTCAAGCGCCGGAGTGTGTGCTGGTCTGCCATATCGCAGAATCGGTTGGCTCGATACCTAAAGCGAATTTTCTAAAACATAGAAAATTTGCGGTGTTCACTGCATACAGAAACATTACAACTTTCAAAATAAACAAAATCAATTTTTTTGTGAAAAACAGCTAAATAAGTGCTAAGGCACTAGTCACTGGCTTTCGTTTATAAATATTCAGCGTGACCACGTACAGAAACATCACTACCACAATGATGTGCGTTGGACTCTGTCTCTATGGTCCCTTCAGCTCGTAGACGTCGACTGCGTCTGCACTTAAGGGGACACGAAGTAAAATGTCTCTTTTCCAGGCCCGCCCCCTTGGCAACGCAGGAGTCCTATATGTCCAGACCAAGCCCACGCTACGAGCTAATGGCACCTATTAAGCAGCGTCAAAAGTGCAAGTCACTGGGCTTTCCGTTTATAATTAGTTCAGCGATGACACGTACAGAAACATCACGACCACCATGATGGTGCGGTTTCGACTCTGTCTCATTGGTCCCTTCAGCTCGTAGCGTCCGCTGCGTCTGCACTTAAGGGGACACGAAGTATAAATGTCTGGTAAGAGACACAGAATGAACAAAACATTTCAAGCGAATGACATGAGACAGCGTCTTCTGGAAGATGGTTTCAGTCGCTGATAGTTAAGGGAAAGAAGGAATATGTAGAACAGTTCTTAAACAGCAACGGGGCTGATGAAAGGTGCGACTATGTTGCGACTGATTTCAGATACACGGCGGAACCAAGCGGAAGCAAGGAACCACGGGAACATGGCCGACTGCAGCTGCGATTGCATGGTCAGCGATGCGGAGCTGGCCAATCACAGTAGGCGGCGACGTCCCCAGGAGTTAGGTAAGCTGTTTTAACTATTTGTAGAGAGTCGTTGAAAATAACGTAAAAGAATTTCCATATTTTCTGTTTTTTTCTTCTTTACGCCGATTTTAGAGTAGCGGAAGGTTAGCTTTCGGGTACAGCGCCATTCGCAATCGACGATACTACTTTTGACAAAAAAAAAAAAAAAAAAACGCAAAGCGAGTCGCTGCACTCTTTTCAGTTTATGCACATCTTGAATTCTACGAAAGATTCGTTAAAGCAAGGACATGCTCGTATAGCACTGCCCAAGCCCGCCGTTAAGAATAGTCGGAAACGGTCAGGCCACAGTTTCAATGTCAAGGGATAGATCCGAAACTGAATTGAGTCTTGACACCGAACGAAGGATGAATAGTGTTTCGGTCGGCCAACCCACGTATCAGGTTGTATCCCAGGAGGGCTGCTACGACATATTTGCTTGCGCCGAACGGTTATTGACACGCCGAACGGTTATTGACACGCAGGAGGCACCCGTCAGTCGAAACCAGAAACTCAATGGTGGCGAGCCGTCAAGACTATTAAGATGGACGACAAACAAGCTGCCGAACGGGATGAGGACAGGAACACCCACCCAAGTCGGCCGACGGCCCTGCGTATTCGGCTAGCCTGCGAAACTCGAGAATGGGGGCATGACTGTTTGCTCGCAGACAGTCTCGCACTTCAGGAGGCGTCAAGCGCCGGAGTGTGTGCTGGTCTGCCATATCGCAGAATCGGTTGGCTCGATACCTAAAGCGAATTTTCTAAAACATAGAAAATTTGCGGTGTTCACTGCATACAGAAACATTACAACTTTCAAAATAAACAAAATCAATTTTTTTGTGAAAAACAGTAGAATAAGGTGTTAAGACACTAGCAGCATTTCTTTTCTGCTGGAGAGACCGTATTCGCTGGGAAACACAAACAAAGCTACGCAATTTTTTTCTTTACACAAATGAATGTATGAATATAGAGAACGTCTGGTGGAGGAGAGATCGTCCGAACTCAGCTCGCAACTAGACCTTTAAAAAAAGAAAGGCCGTGCTCGAAGCTAGCAATGAATTAAACCTCCTGTATGCTCCTCCTCGCTCCCACGGCATCTACCACATTACACCGAGGAGAGCGAGGGAAGGAGAGGGTAGCACAGCTACGTCAGTTGCCAGTTGCGCGTTGGTTGCGCGACTGGCTACTCGCCCGCTTGCCTCCGTTACCACCGCCGTCTGCTACAGCCGCTTGTATACAGCTAGTTCCCAGAATTCGTTGCGGCGCCGGATGAGGCGGAAGTCGTTTGGCGTATTCCACAAGATCTATTAGGCGCGAGCACTGCGTCACTCGGACAGCACTGACAACAGTTTTTTAATTTCTAATTTTAAAACATGACTAACGATCCCGCAGGATGTCACAGTCTATCATAGCGACTAACCACGGTTCTATTTTGTAAACACTCCTGCAAGGGCAAAACGCTGTCATAGCAATGGTCACAAAATTATTTTACGACTGCAAAAAAAAAAAAAATCCATTTGTGTTTGTGCATTCATTCCGCTGTTGAAGAGACTATTTACCCTTAGTACAAGGCTGCACTGCGGAGAAGTGAGACAAAGTCAAATGTTGGTGTTTTACGTGCCGAACCAGTGAAGGGCATCTGGCACGCCCCAGCGGATGGAGTGAGACACGCAGCGTGGCAATCAATGGCTACGCGGCTTCTTTCGCTTCTCTGCAGCGCACTACTGCGCGGTGGGAAGCGCACTCAACAGAGAAAACTAACTCGCCCGAACCTACCTCGAAAGAGAGATAAAGCGAACTTCCGAGCACTTTATAGTATTCGATATCAAGTTCAAATGGAATATGGTGTTCTATGCGATAACCTAAATATGCAAGCATTTGCAGAAGCTTACTGAAACGACGAGGTAGTGTAGCGACGCCTGCGCTATCAGTCTGAACATGGATAAAGTAAGATCAACTTTAGGTAGAACGTTGGCAGAGTCGGATTTAGGGGGGGGGGGGGGGGGGGGGCGACGGCCTCTCTTTTTCTTAAGCTTTTGAGGGTCAACTTTGTTTTAATAAAATCATTGATATACACCAGCCAAAAGTTTAGATTTTGGTGACATTGCAAATATTGGGTCAACAAAATGGATCCCGGCAACGTTTTAGCCGTAACGTCATATCTCAGCGGACTCCCCCCCCTCCCCCCTCCCCCTCCGCCACCCAAATGCCTACCGCCCCTGAACGTTGGCGACGCAAAAAATTCTTCTCGTTTTGCTGAAATGTAGCCGGATGTAGCAGGCCAAACTCGTTGGCGCAGCTTAGCTCAAACGTCCCAGCGACCACTTTACAAAACGCCTTAATGAAGAATAAAAAAAAAAATCAAGCATATAAACTTTATGAAACGACATAGTTAACAAGAAAACCACACACAAAAAAATATCAAGACTAGGAGCTAGGCTCGCCTTTTAGCAGAGAAAGCCAACGCTACCAAAAACACAAAAGAGAATTCACGTGCGAAGCTCCGGCAACTTCAAGCTCCCGAAGCAGCCTCCGTTTAAGAAACGACGCAGGCGGGCAACAGCGACCACAACCGATCAAAGTCTGATTTACGTAACCTTCGGCGACCTCCCCACCCAAAACGGCGTGACACGGCAAAAGACACGCAACCCCGAAACGGAGCAGACCTTTCGCCACGCACGACCGAGAAGCCGCCCGTCCGTTTTTCTCGCAGGGACGACTCGCGATCGGAGGAAGGTATACGAAAACAAGAAGAAACCATCGCAACCGAAACGACCGCCTAATTTACGGTGAACGGGCAAGAAGAGCACCGCGAGAGCTCCCGGTGCACATAACGGACGGCGTCCCGCCGCGAAGGCAGCCGTAAAAACTGCTGACTCATCTTTTTTTTTTTTTTGTTGTTGTTTTTTTTTTTTTTACGACCGGACTCCCCACAGCGAAGAAGACGTCTGGCCATCCCAAGGAACCTCGAGCCTGCGTGAGCCTGTTTTAGCTTCGTCGTTAAATTAAATTACCGCCGGCTTCACCGTTATGCGTGAGGACTTTCATTGCAAGAAACCAGTTTTCTTCTCTTTTCTTCCCCCTTTTTTTTCGTTTGCTCAGGATTAGGCCAACGCCACATTGGGGCCCTGGCGAGAGGGACGGGAACTTTCGGTGGGACTCTCCCGGCACGACGGTTGTTTCGGTTTGTTGAAAGTAGATTCGCGAGATTAGTTTTCTGGTGTAGCGGGGGTTACCCTTATCGTGGCCCTGGAATGAAACCAGAACTGTTCGTGGAATCTATAGCGACGTACTGGCTCCTGACTAAGAGGTCCGAGCGTCGAGCGGCAGTGTTCGTTTCCACAACGTTGGCACGTTGCT
The DNA here is from genome assembly GCA_013358835.2 of Ixodes persulcatus. Lineage (NCBI taxonomy): Eukaryota > Metazoa > Arthropoda > Arachnida > Ixodida > Ixodidae > Ixodes > Ixodes persulcatus. Next base: position 249,514 of record JABSTQ010009789.1, on the reverse strand, counting down.
ACTTTCAAAGGGCTGTCTAAATTGGATTGCTTAATAGATTGCGATGTAATTTAGCACAGAGGCGTAAAAAGATGATGGAACTCTTACAAAAATGAAAGAATGAAATCGCCTTTTTAAAGGATAAACAAACATTATCCTGTGGTCAAAGGCTAGCTCGCTTGAATCCAGTCTAATGACACAGAGAGGAAAGGGGGGGGGGGGGGGTCTTTTCAGACATTTCAGGCATTTCTAGTAAAGGATTAGCGGAAGAGAAAAAGAATTCCTTCTCCTCCCCCTTTTTTACGACCGCTTCCGGCGCTTCTAATTAAGACCATTAAATCACAGAGGGCTAAGCTGGATAAAATGTAGGCGAATTTCATTTTGTTTCCCTTCTGCCCGTTTATCTGTCATAATAAACGCCACAATTGTCCAGAATGCTAAATATTAACTTTGTGAGGGGAAAACAAAATGCATGGCAAAACGTTTGTTCGCGGGGAAATATATATATATATATATATATCTATATATATATATATATATATATATATATATATATATATATATATATATACATTTCTTCTCTTACTTGGGTTAACTCATATTTTAGTACTTGAAAGTGACAAATACACCACTCTACGCGGCACGCGTTAAGAAGCCCATTTATGCTATCCCTCCGCCGGTGCTCGATCGCCGTCGGCGATCGAGCACCGGGGAGGCGGAGGCGGTTGATCTGACATACCGCGTTCGGCTTTGGCTATAGCAGACGGCGTTCGTAAAATGGCGTCAGCTGTTGCTGGCTTCACGCGTCGGTACCGTGCGTGCTTCCATTCATTCGGCGTTCATTGCCATGATGACGGCGAGGAAAGCAGACGTGCGGAAGAACGCTGCGGCGCAGCGATACCAGGTGCGTTCGAAGGCCCTTCCCGCATGCTTTTCAATGGGCGGAAGGCGAACAAAAAGAGTTCGAAATAAGGACAACGCAGAAGGCTGAATTTCTCCAGCGCCTCATAATTTGACGAGCCTTACACGAAAAGCACGTTTTTTTGGCCATCCCGCGTCCTGTTTTTTTTTTATCCGCAACATGGGTCTAAAGTATCAATCTGCCGACATATGTAGGTGAATTGTAGATTAGATATATGTTATCTTATCAAGATGTACACGTTCCAAACGTCAAATGCATAGCTTTTTCCTCCGACAACCGAATCTCGCGAGAACTATTTCGTGCCGCGTAGGAACAATGCGCAAAACGTACTTCTTTCTTGAGGTGAAAACAGGTATGGAGGTCAACCTTTTTTAATGCGAAAGCATTAACTGTCTCATGGAGCGATCTGACGTCATCAGTCTGAAGCGCGAAAACGGCAGATAGTTTCCTTCGGTTCCATTGGCTGGCGCGCGCCGACGGGGCTCCCATTGGCCGCTGCGCTCGTCAGTTTCCACGACCGCTCACCCCATGGTGCTGCGTGTCCATCAGCGCGGAGCGTCCAAGGTCACCAGGGGAGCACACGCGCCGACCGGCGACGAAAAGTACGCAGCAGACGAAAAAGGGACCGGACGAGCGGCTTGCATGCTCTCGCATTCACAACTCACAAGGAATGCTTAGGTGTACCTGGATTTTTTGTTTGGTGCTTATCTTTAATATACGGACCGCTTCCTTTCAATCTATTAGCCCGGTAGAAACTAGTGCTTACCTAGCCATTTGGACAGTAATTTTTGGCGTTCACCAATACCTTGTCCGAGTATAATATCTCACGGAAAGGGGAGTGAAGGCTTGCGAAAGATGAAACACTAAAGATGGGATTTATAGCCAGAGGTTAGAAAAGGATTCCTTTACTTTGAGGGTGGTGGTGAGGGAGAACTGCTGATAGAAGAAAGAATAAGCAAAAAAAAGGGGAAAATTTAGCCACTGTTGTCTTCTGACGACAGTGAATATTTTACAGCAAGGTGAACTCATCAATGAATTTGGCTGTCATCCGTGTTTTTTTTTTTTTCTCAACACCAACTGGCCCAACTTTCAACACTTCTGAAACTCATTAAGATGAATCTAACCCAGCTCATCTTCTGCTCAATACACATCCTCCACCCTGTGAATTCTCAACCATGAGCACTCATCTAGACAGCGCCATTTTTTGTTAAGTACATATCTTGCGTTCTCCGAGGGATGTCATGCGTCACCAAAATGCCAGGAAATCAAGCAAGTCGTCTTTATATCCTCGACTCTAGGATGCCTGCCCGTGGAAACAAACTTGTTCGGACATTTGCCCGTGCCGCGTCGACCTGATCGAGAGTCATCGTCGCTGACTTCTCCGCGGGGCTTGGAATCTTTAGATGGCAGCGTATACCGTGGTTCAGCGTTACCCTCCAGGTCCGAACAATAGACAAAACGTTTAGTATTGTGTTCCCTTTTCGGTCGCACGCTTACGTCCGTCCCTTCGCCAACACCGCCCCCTCATACTGGACGACGGACGTTTTGGTCACCCCCGTCGCCATCTTACAGTTCACCGGGAGAAAAGGACTCCGCACGCTGTTTTTTTCACACGGCCCACGGGGGCAGGTCATCGCAGCCATTCCTGCAACGCGCGCTCGTTGCGCCCCCCAAAACAACGCCGACAACAACAACAACAACAACCAACAAACAAACAGAACGAGCAACAAACTTCTCCACCCCAAGTTCAAAGCGAAGCAGCAAAAGCGCCGAAGTAGCAGCTCGAGACACACAACAAGCAAAAGAGCGCCACGGGGAGAGAACGAAAGCCTCCCCTCCTCGTCTGACATGGCGTATTCATCTATCTCGTATTTGGGTCACAATCAGGGCCCTTCCCTTTCCACACTCGGGAGAAGTTGGCCGACTCTCTTCCTTCGGCGCGGAGAGGGGCATTTTAGAGGCCGGCGAATACCGCTCCGTGAACTTGGCCCCCTGCGAGCGCACCTCGCGAGTGAGGCTGGCCGCAGCCGCCGCTGCTGGCCGCAGTTCGTCCGGACAGGCGAACCGACCGTCGTCGAAAGAGAACAGCGCACGTACTTGTCCGCCACGTGACTCAACGTGACGCGGGTTGACGGTGAAGGGAATGTTTAGTAAACACTAACTACAAAAAAGGGGGTATATATATATTTAAATATAGGGAATCTACTGCATACACGATATTATGTGAATATATTACATAGTGGAAACTCTGTACCCTGTTTGATTTTTTTTTCAGTGTGTTTCGTCTTGCCGGTGTCAGGGATGAATCAGTTCTACCCCATTCACACGGTCAACAAAAATGTGCCTTCAAACATACGTCCCACTGCTATCGGCGAACCAAACGGCGCACCTGGGTAGCTGGCACAGAGCCACGCGCGGAGGATCGCCAACTGATTCGCCGTCAACCACGAAGCTCCCGTAAATAAAGTTACTTTTATGATCCTGTGTATGAAGCGTACAAAGCTATACTCATGGATATATAAAAGCGCTTTCTGATGTCATCCATGCTTGTCGTCAAACACGGTTAACTTCTGTGGTTAACGGTCGTCGCGGACCTGATCCAGACACAAGCTGCCGTAACCTCAGTCAACCGTTCTTACACGGACAGCAAGCAGTAGAGTCACTCTCAGAAAGTAATTGTGTTTAAAAAGAGCGAGCCAAAATACGTCTGAATTACAAATGCAATTACAATATATATATATTTTTTTTACAAATGTATTTTTATGGTTATTGACAGGATCGGGGCGATTACAAACTAGTCACCGAGTGGTTACAGTTAGAAACAAATAATATGAACTTTTAGCAAACCGTTACCGTGGTGTTCCATGTTGGCAGCCGCTCGGAAGGTTTTCGCCCCCCCCCCCCCCCCCCCCCTCTCCTTCCCAAAAAAACAAAATAACCCGCACTGGAGAAACCCAAACAGGGAGCAATGGGCGGAGAAGTCGTTCGTATCAGATGCTTCGGTTACCCTTTTTACGCCTTCGACCGTGAAAGTGTTGCCGCTCTTTCCTCCTCCGTCCGAGTCTGCGAGCAAGGGGTCGAGGAAAGCCTGTTCGAGTCAGCATTTTGGTTTCTTGCTGTTTCCGTTCCGAGTACGGCGCCCTTTTCTTACTTATTATTATTTTTTTTTTTGTTCGTGTCGAACACTTGCGCGTATTGTACGAGGTTTAACGTCACCGTACGCGTATATACCCACGTGACCCGTTTTTCGATTCGGTACACGCCTCGCTTGCGCCTTTTATCCTGCCGGCCATTGCATTCACCTTGTGCTCGTTTATGTAAGCCGCCTGTCGCTCGGGAAACGAGGAACTGCTTGGATGGAATAACCGTCGGAAGGACGCTGTTTGTCCACGACGCTGCGTGGACCAATCCAGAGGTTCTCTACGCGTGAGACACTGAATACGCTATGCTTAGTAGCGCATCGACACTCCGTTTCCCGACTGCCTTGGGAGAAGGCGACGCCATTTTGGCTGCCCAGTGCAGAGCGTGCGCTATCGGCGACAGTTGCCATTCATCCCGTCCTCTCGTAAGTTCTCTGCAAAATTCTGTAAAACATTAATTTCAGCCGAACAACTGCTCCGATCGTGATATTTTCCGGAATAATTATAAACAGCAAAAAAAAAAAAGAAAAAAAAAAAAAATATATATATATATATATATATATATATATATATATATATATATATATATGAATCATAAACTCAGAAACCATTTTATTATGATGACGGGCATTATTTTTTAAATTTAATTTTGATTCAATTAGACGTACTTCTATCAAATATGTTTACGTTGAACATTTGCAATTGGTCACATACACCACACTCCGACAACCTCCAGGTTCTTCCCACAATGTTAAAGAAGCGTAATATTCCCCAAGATTGCAAAAGCGTGAAACTCGCAGCACTTACGAATATAGGAATTTCACTATTTCCATAAATAATCTTTATTTTTTGGGAACTTTTCGTGCTTTCCCACACTTTTAGCCCCTGTAAAGTTACCATTCCCGTGTACACCAAAGCATTGAGGCCAAACGGCCTTTCCAAACGCTCATGGCCTAATTAATGATAGGTGGTATAAGGTGTTTTTAACACCATTAATATTTAGACACCATGTGTGACCTCGCAATGGAACTAAAACAAAAATATATCGCGATATCGGTCCCGCTTCAAGAATAGGGCAATGATAACAGAGTCGCGCTTTCAAACAGAAAAAGAGTACACCCAGCATAAAAACAGTAAATGAACCCAAAGTGATCCAACCCGCAATGCTCGTTTTCAAAATGCCGTATTTTGCGGGCTATAGTTTACGGACTGTGCATGCTTAAAGGGGCAGTGCAACGGTTTTAATGTTGAAAGAATTGCCTAGTTTGCATTTTTTATATTGTTTATACAAGCCCAAGTGACCAAAAACGCGTCACCTTTCCCCAAAAAACTGCTATTCTGCTGCGTAGTCGCAAGGCAAAAAACGAATTATATGCCGATCTGCAGCCGCCTGTGGCGGCTACGGGAACTAAAATGACAGCGTCTCTGGGAGTACGCGGAAGTCAACAAACCCTGTCCCCTCCGCTGCTACACTCGCAGTCAGCCCCGTGGCGATCCGTTCTTTGTGTCCATCGCGCGCCACGACCTTCGACGAGGCTAATCCTTTGAAAGTCGACAATCGCGGAGGAAGCGGCTGGGGTCTCTGAAGAGAGGGCCCAAGGGGAAACCACGTGATCCCCCAGAGTACGTCACTCGAAAGTCGGCGTGGAGAGTTGAGAGGCGCCTTCGAACTTCGATTTGTTTCATTTTTTTTAAATAAGAACTAGCGCTCGCAAGAAAATGCGGTTTTCGGTTTTTCGTTCCATAGGTGACGCAGATTAATTTCCGCAGTTAATTGGCCAAAGTCTGAAAATCGTTGCACTGTCCCTTTAAAAGTTGAAAGTTTAGACTGTGCGAACTATCTGCGTGTGCGGACTATACAGGAATTTAGTTTTTCAAGATCGTCCACTATGACGAGACGTGACGGACATTGTGAATGAAAGAGTATGCTAACGATGATTTATGTATAATACAAGCTTCTTTGTGACCTAAGAGAGCAGACATCTGCCAAGGTGTGCCGTGTATGGGAAGATTTTCCTGTCGACTAAGCACCAGTTGCGAACTGTGCACGGCGTGCGGGCTTTCCAAGCAAAAACGTTTACTTTCGACACCAAATTCGCCCCTGCGGACTAAACACCGGGCCCGGAAAATATAGTGCATGATTCTCGACTGTTCTCCGGTTTGTTTGTAAACATTGTAATGTATCACTTGGCGCATATCATTTTTAACTTTAACAAGATCTCGGAGACGGCTAACATTCTCAGTATACCACCCCCCCCCCCCCCAAAAAAAAAAAAAAAAATATTACGCAATATACCGCAAGGAAAACTGGCCCAACACTTTCTATTTTTTAAGCTCTTATTTTAGGTTCGCATCGATCCTATATGTGATCCGTGAACCGATTTTTTTTTTTTTTTTTTAAGATTTCGAGGAAGTTTCTTCTTCGAGCTGTGAACGTTGTAGGCGGGCCTGCCTTCCTACCGTGCAATCGATACGAGAGTCGTCGTACATCGCAAAGCCTCGTGAAACAAATTCCAAATTAAAAAAAAAAAAAAAAAACTGAAGGAAAAAATTTGACCCGAAATTAAGGTTGCCAGTAAGGTCACACGAGCGGTTCCAACACTTTCCTTGGTTCACTATGAGGTCGTGCTCAATAGTGCGACTAAAAGCGTCTGCCTTTTCCGCAAACAAAAAACGCATTTTTTTTTTTTTTTTTTTTTACAGCAGTCGCATTGCGAATTTTGAACGCGACCAAGCAGTAGAGATAGTACCAAAGAAAACTAAATGAAACCATTTCTCGAGGAAACTGGGGTTCGCTTTCTAGGTGAACTTCTCTACGCAGTATCACTCCCTCTCAGAAGAAAAAAAATAAATAAATAAAATAAAAAATAAAAAGCAAAGCGAGTCCCGTTAGAGGTCATTCCTATCGTCGCCGCCATCCATTTCCTCATTTCGACGAAACTAAGAAGCAAAAAATATCTCTAACTCTAACACTTTTTTTTTTTTTTTGCGGGATTTGCATCGTTTGCAAAGGATAAACGGAGCCCGCTCTCTCCATCTACCATGCGTATGTTCCCCTGGATGGATGTGCGAATGAGTATGTGGGTTATGTGGACAATGAGCACGCATATAGTACGTGCCTGCTACGAACTCTTAAGTCGAACGCCGCGCGACACTATTAGCAGAAACACAACACGTTTTTATCTTCTTTTTTATTTAGAAAGGGTATCGTCGGGCCTCAATTTTTACCGCTTAGGTTAGTGGCCCAAATGAGCACTTCGCACCTTCATTGTAGTTTTAGTAACAGTGTGTAGAATCCAAAGAAACAAAAAGACGGCGGTGGTTACATTTCGCGTTAATAGTGTTGCGCACTTTACGTACAACTTCTATTTTGTTTTATGTAGGAATAGATCCTTTTCAAAAGTGCGCGCCATCTAGGAACTGCTGAGTCAATTACCCGAGTCCGCCATCATTTATTCCACGTATAGACCGAACTTCTATTGGACTCGAAAGTTGCGTCAGTGTTCTGCGAAGACTCGTGCCCTAAAAAATGGCGACAACCAGTGTTGCCTGATAGATATTTTTTTTTTTTAAAAAGGGCCTATACTTCGTTTCTGCCTAGGTCCGAGCGCGGCCGATGCTATGAGCCGAAGGTCCAATCAAACAGCGAAAGAAGCACAACGTCATGGCGTGCTCTCTGCAGTTGATAGGCAGCCGGTATTCGCTGTTTCTCTGTGCGTGCTCCTCCGCCGGCTAGTCCTATCAAGCGCAGAGATCACACCATGACGTTGCGCTTTTTGCGCTGTTTGATTGGCCCTTCGACTCATAACATCGTCCGCGCTCGGAGATAAGGTGAAACGAAGTATAGTCCCGGCTCCTGCCGCGTCCTGTGAAGAAAAGTGAGCGGGGACAGTCTAGACCAGAGGTGGTCAGGCTGACCCGGCCTAAGAGCCGCAAACAACACCACAAAACTTCCAAGAGTCACGGGGAAGGGGGGGGGGGGGGGGGGGGCGGAGGGGGGGTACTTTTTTTCAGAGCAATAACCGAAACTCGAACTACTCTCAATCTATCTGAGTCAAAAGCAGTAGTAGCACACGACTACCAAATCACAACCTGTCTTGATTTAAAACGCGTTCCATATCTCTTTTTGGGCAAGTGCTTGTGGACGGGGGAGTGTGTGTGTGTGTGTGGGGGGGGGGGGGGGGGGGGGCGCGGGGAGCCGCGAGCCATACTTTAACACGCGAAGAGCCGCAGCTTCGCCACCCCTGGTCTAGACGCTGAACACAGTTGAGCTGCAGTATTTAACTTTAGAGGATAATTACGCACCGTCTGCTAAATTTAGTGGACGGTGCTCATGTGACACTGTGTCAAGTCATTTGATGCCATGAAATCACTTGACACAGTGACGTCGGTGGCACCGTGCCTTCACGTGACATTAAATTATGGGGGAAAAGATTTTCCCCTACATTTAGGGGAGAAACTATATATATTTTCGTGGACCACGTTCCCCCTCCGCTAAGCCCTCTGCAACGAAGAAGCCGCTACTGGGCCTGCGCGCCGATGGCCTTGACTGTAGAGTTTCGGGTATCTTAGCGGGTTTCGCAGAGCATTGCGGAACGGCGAAACCGATCTACGAAACCTATTATGGCGCATTCACACTGGAAGCGGATCCGCGTTCGCGGAGCGGATGCGGTTCGCGAGCGGCGCCGTTCAGACACACCGAGAGGCGGTTGGCGAGAGGCGGTTGGCGGTTTCTCGGCGATCACGCGTGATCTTTCGAGAGTTGCGTTTGGCAACCCTGTTTTACAATCCCAAATCCACTTTAATCCACGATCCAAAGCCAGAACTTTCTTATTTTGGCACTCTGAAGATTTTTCTTCGGGATTTTCGCACGCATCACGAGTTCAGGCAGCGAAAAACGAGACATGGACCCGCTAAACTTGCCTGCGAATCCGTCGACTTCGCCCACAAGCAAAGCCCAGCTAGGCGCGCCTTGCTGACTCACAAAAGGATGCCCCCGACCTTTTCTTCGAAGTGGATCCTTCCCGCATGAATAGGCTGACCTTGTTTTCGGGATAGAGGGCCAGTTTCCCCCTCCCCCCCTTGTTTTTCGCTCTTATTATTTTCGAAAATAAGAGTGGTGGGGGACTGTGGTGCGGGGGAATGTGTTCGGTGCTAGCCGGTCATGGCTTCGTTGGCGGCGGACTCTCCTTTCGTCACTCGCACGTCGAGAGTCAGCAAGACGCGCCTAGTTGGGCTTTGCTTGTGGGCGAAGTCGAGGGAATCGCAGGCAAGTTTAGCGGGTCCATGTCTCTTTTTTCGCTGCCTGAACTCGTGATACGTGGGAGCATCTCGAAGAAAAATCTTCAGAGTGCCAAAATAGCAAAAGTTTGGCTTTGGATCGTGGATTAAAGTGGATTTCGGATAGTAAAACAGGCTTGTCAAACGCAAGTCTCAAAAGATCACGCGTGATCGCCAAGAAACCGCCAACCGCCTCTCGGTGTGTCTGAACTGGGTCGCTCGCGAACCGCATCCGCAACCCCTTCGCGAACGTGGATCCGCTTCCAGTGTGAATGCGCCATTAGGGAGTTTTCGTAGATCGTTTTCGCCGTCCCGCAACGCTCTCCGCAACCCGCTACGATACCCGGAACTCTACAGTGAAGGCCATCGGCCTGCAGGTGCAGTAGCGGCTTCTTCAGTGCGGAGGGCTTAAAGGGGTACTCCACAGATTTTTTGAGCTACCTCAACTAACTATATTTTCTGACTCCCCGGCCTTTAGCCTTTCCGGTATGCTATTTAGTATCGCGAAATTCATAATAGGTATTGTGAAATCGGCAAATGAAAATGATGCAAAAACCAACATTGAAATATACGCGCACTTTTCAGTGCCCATGACGTCAGTGGCAGGCAGGCTTGCCAGTCGAGCAAGCAGTCCAAAAATAGAATATGCCAAACATTTGTTCCGTGCTGGAGCGCGGATACTGGAGCGAGCTTCCAAAGCATTCATTTGACACCATGAAACTGCATCGAATCCGTTGGGAACAACTTCTACAGTCCAAAAAGTGAACCGCTGCCTTCCACTGACGTCACTTTTTTGTTGTTGCCAGTAGAGACTTTCAGTTTGAAAAACACGGTGAGGACCAAAACTGTAAATTCAATAACTTCGCGAAAAAACAATATTTTGACCTAATATTTGGGATACTATTTTAGCGATGTTTGTTGGTTAGCTTAACAAAATTTCAAGCAAATCGGAGACAACAAAAAAATCTGTGGAGTACCCCTTTAAATTTTGCGAAGGAATTTTCCCGCTAGATGTAGTAGAAAACTTTCACCTCTACACTCACCAGGAAAAATTGTGACGTCATGGCGTCACAATGTTACGTCAATACGATTTCCCGCTAAATTTAGCAGATAAATATTTCCGCCAAATGTGGTGGGGCACGAAGTGCCCCGCCACGCACGACGGGATCCGCTGCGAAACCTTGGCGATCGCCTATCGGTGTAAACGAGCGTTCACCACTCGGCGTACGACCTCCACGGTGTACCGCACAACTTCTAGCGGACGTGTCCGCGCAATCCTCGACGACGACCCTTGAAACGTCTCCGACGCCGTTCCGTGGCAAAGCAGCTAAGGTCTCCACCGGGGCTCGCGAGGCATGCACTACGCGGTCGGCGTGTGGGGCGACGCGCGAGCAGTCGCATTGGCCGGTGTCAACGCCGTAACCTTCATTCAGCCTGACCCAGATATTTGGCAATCGACGTCCCTTGCTGCTGCTGCTGCCGCTGCTGCCGGGGGTCGGCCGAGACAAGACGAGGTCAACTCCGCCTTCGCCGCGGAACGCGCGCCAGGGCCATCGGCCGGACCCTCCGTGCAGCCTCGCTCTCCGTAGGGCCCCATTGTCCGAGGCTGCGCGCATCCGTAGGGGGGGACCTTTCGACATTCCGACGGCCGCCACTCTCGCCCACAGCCGTCTTAATCGCTCCGATGCCTGCCCCGTCGCGGGTAAGCACTGTGCCGAGTGTCAAGGTCAGGTATTGAGGTAATCGCGAACGGTCAGATGTTTTGGTTCGTGGACGGGAGTTGAGTAGGTATTCTCACTCGGGATGTTGCAAACTTGCACTGGGTCGAATTCGGCTGGGTTCGACTTCCTCAAACTTTAAAGGTTAAGTTCGATAGAAGTTGCTGTTGTTGTTTTTTTTCCTCTCCGAATGTCCCTATACTCATCTTGTGTACTATAGGAGCATTAAATCTGACTGAACTTAAATGAAAAGTTCGACTAGAGCTAAACTATTACGCGCATGCGCGAAAATTGAAAATAAGCTGGCGCCGCCTAGCGGAGGAAGTGTGCGAAGTTTATCGGCTATATTGTTTCAGTTAAAAGCTTACTAAATAAGTAGAAGCTGATTAGATCGCTTTTGTATTTGGCAAGTAACGACCATTATTCCATAAAATATATATCAAACTTCTTTTTAGAGTGCAGCTCTTAGGCGCCCGTTTCCGGCTTGAGCGGCGTCGGCGTCGGCGTCGCCGTCACCGTCGGCGTAACCTGCGCAGTGCATTATGGGACGCGTGGCGTCACTGATGACGTATACTGACGTCATCGGCATCCGCATCGTCATCGTCACTGATGACGTCATCGTCACGTGACCTCATAGGGGTCACGTGACCCCGTGAGGTCACGCGACCTCGGTGACGTCACGTGACCCTCGTGAGGCGACGGCGACGCCGCTCGGAGTAGCAGACAGGATGAGGAGGTGAGGAGGAGGGAGGAAGGATATACTTTCCCCTCAGTACCCTTCCTCTCCTCCTCCTCAAGAGCTGCGCTCTGATTCGGCGTTACAGGGAATTGTAAACGGCTTTCATTGTTTTAAGACGAAAGCCTTACTTCTAATACGCGAGCATCTCGGGCCAACCACAGGCCGCGAAACAGCCCCTAACGGTGGTCGCGTGCTCTAAATTTGTGCCACGACTATACTTCGTTTCACCTTATGTGCGAGCGAAGGCAAAACTGGAAGCGCGAGCACGGAAGCTCCGTGCGTTCAGGCTTTGCTCGAGCGCGCGAGCTGGGGAGAAATGCAAAAAGCGCTGGTCTCGCGCTTCTAGCTTTGGCTTCGCTCGCAGGTAAAGTGAAACGAAGTATAATTTGAGCCGTGCCGAGCGGGACTCCGCGTCTCAAGACGCTCGCGCACCCCACCCTTTGCACTGCTTTCTTTCAGCCAGTCTCAGGACGCTGTTCTAGCAGTGCAGACAAAGGCATGGGCACGAGCGCGTGGCTTTGGAAAGTGCCTCCTATGCACGAGGTCTCGTACAAACAATAGCGTTTCGCTGAGCTAGGCTCACGCGCCTGTGCCTTTGTCTTCACTGTCGACATTTGTGATATGGAGTAGAGGTCTCCTGATTGGTCGACGCTGTGTCACAAATTTAGTTTACGCTCTAAGCGTGGGGGGAATATTCGGCGCTGGCGGCGGCCTTTGCTCCGCCTATTGTCCAAACTCTCCTAATATACGGCTCTGGACGAACTTCTGCGGCGGCGGCGACGGCGGCGTGGAGAAACGCGTTGAAGCGGCGTTCGCACAACGCTCAGCGTGCGGCGGCGGCGTCGCTTTACGGCTCGGCGACGCAGGGCGGCGGCGCGCGGGCCTACCACGTGACCAGCGGCGGCTCCAGCGGGCGCCAACTACAAATTCGTATAGCGCCGTAAATATAGCTCTAAAAATTTTTTTTCTTCGTTGTAAAATTGTTTTATAATATCCTTTTTCCATCTAAGCTGTTTAAAAAAAAATGTTTTTTTTCTTTGCATGTGTCCTTTAAGCCGAAAGCCTTACTTGTCCCATTGGGTGAAAAAGCGGCGTATGGGGCCATAAAATATGGCCATAAAAATGCTAAGAAGGACGCTGTCCTTGGCGTCGTCCTTGAGGTCGTCCTAGACCTCTAGGACGACCTTACTTGTTCCATTACGCGAAAAAGCGGCATCGTTCTGCCCGAAAGATGGCCATAAAAATACGTCATCAAGCACGCGCCGCTCACGCTCAAGTGCGGGAGCGTCATGTCATCGCCGGAGCGCCGTGTGCAAAAGGTGCGCTTCGGACTTCATTTGTGCTCGTTGTGTGCTTCGTGCGATGGACTGTGAGGCGAACGCCTCTACATGTACGGCCTCGACATCGGCAGCAGCGCCTACATCTACGGCGGCTTCCGCAGGCAAACGTGGCCGCCCACGCAAATACGCCACAGCCTCCTTAAAGACCGACCTACGGAACCATTTTCCGCAAGGTAGGAAAATGCCCCTCGCGCCACTCCTCTTCTCACCCTCTCCCAAAAGTCACTTGATGGCAGGGGCTTAAGCCGACACGAAAGAAGCCCCTGCCATCACGTGACTTTTGGGAGAGGGTGAGAAGAGGTGGGGCGCGAGGGGCATTTTCCTACCTTGCGGAAAATGGTTCCGTAGGTCGGTCTTTAAGTGTCCTCCTCTAGGCGTCGTTTTCGACATCGTCCTAGACGTCGTCCTCTAGGCGTCGTTCTTGACGTCGTCCTTAAAGTCGTTCTAGAGGACGTCCCAGACGTCGTTCCTGACGTCGTCCTCTAGGATGTCATCCTCGACGTCGTCCTAGACATCGTCCGAGAGATCGTCCTCGGAGTCGTCCTAGACGCCGTCCTTGACGTCGTCCGAGACGTCGTACTTGGCGTCGATCTCTAGGACGTCCTCCTCGACGTCGTCCTATACGTCGTCCCTACGTGTAGAAACATTTTTCAATAACATTTCTCCTGCGGGACTATATGGCTTTCGTTTGAAATTTTTGTTTTGAAGTCAGGCACACACTGTTCGAGAAATCGAATCTCGTCGAAGTTTGATCAAAGTTTGAAGGTTCGTCGAACCAGACGAACCTCAGGATGGACTAAATTTCGTGACATCACCAGGGCTCTTGCCTTTCTGGCCTTCACGAGATCGACGAATGTTTTGTACGTGTAACCACATTGAATGTAATACGCAAGGAGAGATTGGCGAATGCTAGGACCCATGTATAAACGTTTCACTATATCTCCACGCTTTAGCCATGATAAAACAGGGGAGTTAAGTGTGACTGAGATCGGACTTAACTGCGGTTAAGTTGTACATCAGGGTGGCCGTGCATCTGAGGTATACTTGGCAGTAACTGCTAAGCGTAATTAAGAGTAATTGCGCTTTAGGATGCCCGTCAGTCACCATTAACCGCAGTTAAGTCTGACCTAAGTCACACTTAAAGGGACCTTGCAACCATACTCGCTTGGAACGTTTTTTTTCACTTTACTCGAGCTTACTTGGGTCCCACTATAGTGGGACTTAAGTATAGTCGCAGGCAAGGTCACTGACCAAGAAACTCCTTTGTTGCGGTGTAATTTCAAGGATAAAAACGAGCGTTTTCTTTCAATCTCTCCTTCGCAAAACTTAATGACGTAGCATGGGTGGTCGCAGTACCCCCCAGTGACGATATTTGAATGCGGCTCATTGATTGGACCCGAGCATAGCGTGAGCACTCAATTAGGGCTCCTGATAATCAGGATCTTGACAAACATTCGGGTAATGGAGTGGCCCGTGTCCAATCGCTGCAATGACGCAAATAGCCGAACCGTAGCAATGTCTTAAACTCCTGTGCCTTGCGAACCCCGTGGCTATGATCAACATTGGCGGCATATAATCGGCTCCAGTTCACGTGAACTCTTGTTCCGGCAGCCAGTTGAGGGGGTGAACGCTGCTCGTTATTTTTTTAGTTTTTTGTGCGAATTCTACTGCGTGTGGTGAAAAACCAAGGCGTGTTTCATAGGTCATTAACGTCAGGCATTCGTTCTAAGTGGTATTTGCGCAAAGTACAACAGGCATTATAGTAAGTTGCACATTGCGTACATCAAATGCATAATAAATTATTTATGCCGTTGTGAAATCTACTAAGAGCACCACTGTTGTACTTCTGCAGCTTGCAAAATAGATGGAACAGGTGTCCGTGTAACAGCCTATAATTGCTAACTCGTTACGGTACGAATGATTCAGGCAACACTTTTACTTCGAGTACTCCTTGACCCGAGTCAAGGGGACTGAAATATTGGTGATGCTTTCTTCAGACAAAATATGTAATGCAAATCTCCTACGCTTATAAAAAAAAAAAAAGCGTCTGTGAGGAAATCTATTATTATGTCTAAAAACATCGTATCGGATCAGTTTTCTACCGTCCAATTAATGCTGTTGCTAGCTTAAAGTGAAGTTGAAGCGGTTTTGAATTTTATTAAAACACTTGACTCGTTTTAATCCAACTCCAAGTATCACGAATATCACGAACAGTAGACTAATCCATGCCCGCATTACCTGGAAAGACGCCATTGAAGTTGCGTTGAAACCATGCCCCTACGTGGCAGCGGGAAAGGGCAGTAAAAGGAGAGGGGGAAACATGACATCACGGAAGGTTCCTTGCGCGTGCTCCACGACTCGCAGGGCCAGCATCGTGCGTCGTCGATACTTAACATGATGTATGCTTCTGAAAGATGCCAGCTGAACGTAGGAAAATACACGAAGACAGAGAGAGAGAGAGAGAGAGAAAAGAAATAAAGAAGGGCAAACACACTGCTGGGTCATTCCATGCCAAAGGAGACGAGGCGACTTTTAGATGCGGAGCATCTCTTGCTCGGGTCTATGTCCCGCGGCGTCGGCGTTGTAGTCGGCACTCGAACTACGCACGCGCAACTCTCCTCCTTCCCTCCCTCCAACAGCTGCGCGTTACTCTCTCCGCTCTCTCTCTCTACCAGCTGCGTGCACTGCGCGTGCGTTCGCTTCTCCTCACACCGCGCGCGCACGCGCAAGTCTCCTCCTCTAGTCTCCTCTCCTTCAAGTGTGAAAAAAAATAAACGGCGAGCGGCGAGCGTTCCAAGTTTCTCTGCCGCGAGCCGCGACGAAGGCTCGCGTAGGGGGTAACGCTAGGGCAGTCGGTGGCGCCATCTCTCGACGTCAGCACGCAACTGACTCTTTCCTCGGAACCAACACGATGCTCCGCATCACCCCATGGTTCCCCTCGGGAAGATGGTGTAATTTTTTTTCACGTCTGGGATATGTACGAAATAATTATTTTGGATAAAAAGTCTCAAAATAAAAAAATCAGTATTAGTTTCTAAAAAAAAAAGATTGCTGATACATAAATAAATTACTTAAAGTATCTTCTTTTTGGAGCTCCTGTTTAGACTCAAAATGACGTCTTTAAATGTTTGTTTTGTACTGTAAGATAGGGTTATGTTATGAAGTAATTAGGCTCTCGCCTAAATTTGTATGGTACCCAACCGTTTTTGTTTTTACAATGTTTTTCTTAACTTCACGGGTTTTATGCAATTCCAGAAATTGAGAACATGATATCAGCCAGAATATAATTTATATTTTTACACACACACACAAAAAAATCTTTTGCTTGTATTGCAGATGCGTCTTTATCGAAATTAAATTTTTTCTACATATTGCCGCGCGCGCAGCTTGCCAAGTAGGCAGCGCGCGCGTGGCCTAACGGTTATAGCGCCTGCCTCCCACGCGAAAAGCCAGGGTTCGATTCCTGGCCGCGGGGACACCTTTTTGTTGACATCTAATGTAATGTTCTGGTAAATTCGAGAACCGTGTTGCTTGTTCGAGTTTAGAAAGTTCTACGCCGATTCTTCCAGAACCCTCCGCGTGTACATAAGAGGCTCCGCGTGGTGAGCCGCAGTCAGTTTCGCCTCAGCGTTCGACTCTGCTGCCACGCCGACTTCGACGCTCGCGACGCTCTGTTTTCTTCTGTTCGCGTTTATTTTTGGGCACAAGTTCGCCCCATTAAACGTTTAGTTTCCTCAGTTATTTTGCCTCATCAATTGTCATTCGTGACAATATCTCGGATATTAACAATTGCCGCGTCTTCTTTGAAATGGAATGACCCTGCTGGACCTAGCAACCATTTACTGAAGATCGTCCACACCCATTAGTTTCATATTGCTCTTTTTGTCCAGCAGTCCCGCAGTTACAAGCATCATTTTACAAAAAAAAACAAACAAAAAAAACAGGCACCTCAGCGAATCTGAGGAGTTTACGCGAAGCGGAGACGAAACGAGGTAAGGATTACAGATTAGAATCGCGCCTGGTCTTTTTGTGACGTCACGGCTCGACCAACCAATGACGTTCGGCGGCGGCGAGGGGCTGCATGTATTGTTTTGTTTTTTACGTTCAGTGGCGCTTTGAAGACACATGATGTTGATATTTAGATTCACCGAAAAAAAACAACGCAAAAAAACTAACTTTTTTTAAACTTTTTTATCTTTCTTTTTAAGCACTCAGATGAAAGCTCATTTCGTTAATTGAGTCAGTACAGCCTAGTATCAACTATGTTAACCTCAATAGTGGTCAAATTCAGCCCACCGAGGGTCGGCTAAGCTGTGCAGGCTCTACAATGGACGCCGTTATTACTAAGCGTCGCTGACAATGCGAATAATTAACGTGCTAGAGTCGATGAAAGTCAAATCTACTTTGCATATGAATTCACTTCCCACGAGAACTCATTGTTCCTTTTAAACACCTCGCTTTTTGTGTGTGTGTTTTGTTTGTCCGGTTAAGAAACAGTTTTAGTGAGAAAGTTCGCTGCGTCAAACTCCAGTATCAAAGCACACAAAGTGTACCGCTGTAAATGGCGCCAAAGTTATCCCGAGGTTTGGAAAACCACAACAACAAGTACCGTATCTCTTGGAGGATTTATTCCGTGTTGCTATAATCCACGGCATCGATAGGATATTCGATCCGACGCTGCGTCGCTGCGCGTCTCACACGCTGTGGTTATCTCGCGTATCTTGGAGGAGTCCATATTTCAGCTTTCAATCTTTACTCTCACTCGAGTGTCCAGCTTTCTTCGAGGAAAACGCTGGGCCACTTTTGGTACGCCTGCTCCCATATCGCTGCCGCCATAAAGGAAAACTTCGAAAAAAATGTCGAGGACCCTGGAAGAGTTTATCGATCCTGACTAACGGTGTGTTCGCGAGTCAAGTTGAACGCCCCGAGCAAGGAACTATAAGCGTGAGAGCCCGATCTTGGAGCCGGTGAAAGATAGAAAATACAAGTGACAAAAAGTAACTTGGATTTTAATGTAACGTTTCACACTTCCGGTTTTTGTACAAGCCTACAAGGGGATGTTGTGAAAGAACACATTGAATTGGGAGTCGCTGCAAAAACGGGACATATTAAAGGGACAATGAGTTTTTACTAACTGCGTACTGTGATGTGGGGCACAAGAGAACTATACCCGTTTTCACCTCAAGAACCGAAGTAAAAAAAGTCCGGCTCCTCGCGGAGCATTACTAATTTTCCCTTTTACGAGGAGAATTAATATATATGTAGGTTCATTTTAGATTAGATATATTTTATATAATCAAGACATATACGTTTCAAACGCCAAAAGGATCGCTTCTTCCTCAGACAACCAAATCTTGTCAGAACTACTTCGCCCGGCGTATGAACAATGCGCAAAACGTCCTTTTTTCTTGAGGTGAAAACGGGTAGATCACGAGGGCAAGGGGTTACGAATGTGGCTTTCCCTGCGAAAGATTAAAACCCCAAACGAAATATTCGCTTTTTTTTTTGTTTTTTTGACAAGCTTATTGACTTTATTAGTAACAACTGAAGGCTCCAATGGTGAAAGAAGTTAGAGACGACAGCAACCGAACAACCTCGAAACGGCGGATAAACACAAAATAGTTTTAGTAGATCGTTACGATAAATCGGATCGCGACACCCGATATTCGGCCGGTGCCTCTGAGCATCCACCGTATTATTATCGGGTATCGTTAGCGTAGTTATCTAAATGGTCTACTAAAACTTCTTAATGTGAGGACTTTTGAGACGGGCTTCCAAGAAAAGAAGCATCGCTATCGCATCGCTTCATGTAAAACTGTACGAAGACAGAACCCAATACAACCTGCCCCCCCCCCCAAAAAAAAAAAAAAAAAAAAAAAATTGCGCATTGTCGAACGTTTACTTTTCGCCCAAATGTAGCGCTAGTGGCCCGAACCTGATGCCAAAGTTTCAGAAAAATCCGTTATCTCAGTCAAAAGTTTTAAGTGATGTTCTGAAACTTTCGGTGGGAATAAGGAGCCTGTTTTCGCCGGTTTTCAGTAACCGGCACCTTTCAGCCCCAAGTATTCGAAAGCTCCATCGGCCGCCATTTTCCTATCGAAAATCTTATAAAATCGCTTATAACTAGTGAATGAGATAGCGGTTAGTTCTGAAACATGTTCGAAGGGTTCAAATTGCTAGGACAACATTAAGGCGGAGAACCAGCATTCGGCAATCCGTGGTTTATTTTTCTGGGGGAAAATTCCCGTAAATTTTATTTTGGGACACCCTGTGCTTTGTGAAACTCAAACGGGTCATTGATTCCGCCTTTCAGAGTTTTAGCTCTTAAACGGACGTCGAACATGCACGCGCTTTGAGTGTACACGGAGAACAAGGAAAAGCGCAAGGCCTTGGTTCGCCGCTATCTATTACGTGGCCTTCCCCACTCCCCAACTCAAGAATCAACGTTATTAGAACAACTCAGTTCTGGAACTCCGCTCCGGAGGGGGGTCCCTCTGCTTGGCGCCTGTTAGAGGGCGCGCGCTCCGCATTAATACTCGTTATCATCATCATTGACGGCTCGGTTCTGGCCTTTCTTACGGATAACAGCAGCAGACAACTTTCAAATTGTTTCTGCTGCTGTTGGTAGTCACATTTTTACTTTTTACTGGCGAAAGGGCAAAAACTAACCCAAAATCATGCTGAACCTCGAGAGGAGTCGGGACTCAAAAGCAGCCGCGGAGCAGTAGCAGACGAAAACGCGTGGATTAATGCGCCGGCAGCGCCACCTAGCTGCAAAAAAATCGGACACGGTTTCGGACCCCCTCCAATGTACAGCGTCTATGGGAAGTTCCATAACTGAGTTGATCTAGTAACGGTGTCAAGAATTACCTAGTCCCATATTCACCACGTCGACTTACCCAGCGAGCTTGTAAAGAACTCTTGGACCTTTTACGCGAAGCAGGCTTACCGTCTATGGGCAGCTACGTCACACGACACCACAAAGAGTCAAGAATTTCTCCACACTTCTGCCAGGACCATATAGAATGTGTTCCAGTCTTCACATGTGTGATTGTACTCTGTAATATATCGATCTCACTCGTTTTTCGGCGCATCCATGAAGCCACCATATCTTTAGTTCACTTGAGGCAGGCGGCAGTGCCCCGAGACTGCTCGTACCGTCTCAGTATGGTGCCTGGAGCGCGTCTCCGACTAGTGTGTTTAGCGTCCTATCCCGCCCATACATCAAAAGTGGTCCCGAAGTGGCAACAAATGACGTCACAGAAGCCGGAGTGTCATGCTGTAGCCTGTCGCGATCCTGGCGGGTGGTCATAGAAATGCTGGAGGAAACGAAAGCACAAGCGAACGCGAGTTTCCCTGTCGTCACGGCGTCCCAACTTTCTGCTGGAGCAGTTTCCGTGGACTGTTGGAGTGAAGAGCGACCTGAAGCAGAACAGGCGTCTGCTACATCCACCACAGCTGCTGGGACACCGCCAGAGTCGCGACCGGCGACACTTCTATGACGTCATCAGGCGGAAATCGAGGGACCACTTATTTGGACTCGGCAAACCAATACCACCTAGAATACAAGGCCTGCGCATGACGTTTCGTTAGTAGATCCCCGACCCGCCCCAAGCGGCAAACACCCCGAAGCTTGACGAGAGTAGGGGCCCCGCGGAGCGCGGGCGAAAAGTGATCCCAGCGTCCCTGGTGAGCTCGGAGCCTCCACTAGCAGACGAATTCTCCGCTACGCATTGGTTTTGCCCATTTCCGGGCGAGGTGACCAACGAAAAAAAAAAAAAAATTGTCACGGGTATTCGTTGTTTTCAATGTTAAAAAATAGGCGCCTCCTCATAAGTGAAGGACATTTCCTACGCGTGGGAAAGATGTTAGAGTTTTCAGGTTGCAATTTTGGGACTCTCCTGATGAAAACACTCTGTTACACCTTATGTAAGCGAGACAAAACACGAATGTACCTTCACACTGTCTTTTGAAAAAAGGTCAATGTACACACATTTTAAAACGTAGCTACGTTTCAACTTTACTGTTCTTATCAATCAATTTGTTTTGTAGTTGCAGTTCCCATTTCTCATGAATGTCTTGCTTATAACTGTTTTGTCGAATAGGCGAATAGGATGAAAAAGCAAAAGGCAATTTCTAACTACGTACGTTATTGCGATGTCAGTTTGCTCTGGAAGAATTCGTTTGTGCACATGCAAATTTGACGCTATTACTGAAACTGTGACTAATAAAAGCGAAGTTACAAGCAAAGCAGACTTCTTGCGCGTCCAAAAGAAAAAAACAAACAAACAAGAAGAGCATCGTAGTGGAAAAAAAGAAAAAAGAAAGTGATTTCGGTCACGTTATATACGATGCACAGATTCCAATTGTTAGCGCCCGGACGACTAACGTCTTCGTCGCCTTCTACGATAAAAGTCGGCACCCTTTGGACCGCCGTCAGCAACTCTTTCCATTTTTTCAGTCTACTTTCTTTTTATTTTTGAGGAGGAGCTACGACGTCGCGTTCTTTCTTCCTCCTGCTTTTATGGTTTTTTTTTTTTTTTTTTTTGTGTGTGTGTGTGTGTATGTGTGTTTTTGCTTACTTGACGTTCGGACCATCGCGCATTTTGTTTTGCCTTGTTTGGACCTAGTTTGCCTAGTTTTTGCTCTCTTTTCTTTACTTCGGCGCTTACTATACCGCCAGTCCGTCTGCTACGCTGTGCCCGGACATTTTGAGGGCCGTCTGCAACTTTGTTGTTGTTTTTTTCTACTGTCGTCTGCGATAACCTCCTAGTTTCGCCTTCGATTGAGTTTCTAATCCGAAATCTTCATACGTGCTTTTTGGTATTTATTAAATATATTAAAATGCGCAAGCTCCTTATACATTTATATTCGAATTTTATTTGTCTACGCCGGAACGTCTGCTATGGGTCATCGTTTTTTGATCACCCGGCCGCCTTCGGGCATACACCAGCGCATACTTGGAGATGGCAGGCGTGTCATGTGCTGCCTACCACTGCAAACACAAGTTTTTGCGATGTGTTAGAAAGTCCTTCTTCCGCTTTCCGAAGACCGAACAAACGTGAGAAATGAAGTTGCTGCAACATTAAAATTAAGCTAAAAC
Organism: Ixodes persulcatus; assembly: GCA_013358835.2. NCBI lineage: Eukaryota > Metazoa > Arthropoda > Arachnida > Ixodida > Ixodidae > Ixodes > Ixodes persulcatus. Next base: position 227,293 of record JABSTQ010009789.1, on the reverse strand, counting down.
AAACAACAAAAAGAAAAGAGAAGCTCCTTTTTTATGCTGCTGCTTTCCATTTTTTTTTTTCCCTTATGTGCCGCAATGATCGTCGTCTTGAAGGAGTTTTTGGCTGGGTGGTTTGTATCTTTCTATCGTCTGCTAAAGTTTTGTTTTATTCGCCGTTGTTCGCTACCTGTTCCCCATTTCTCTTTATTTTCGTCTGAGAAGGGGACCCCATCTTTCCTGCAAAGTTCGGAAAATGTTTGCACGGTCATTTTCTTGTTACTTTTTTGTTTTTGTTGTGCTTCAGCGGCTGGTTCGCTTGCTTTGGTAATCTTAACATGTTGTTTGCGCACGTTTTAATGATCACCTATTTAGGTAAGAAACTGTGGCAACGCGCAGTCTGCAACGGATCAACAGTAACCTCCTACGACGTAGTTCGAGCAGCTAAACGCCTTTCTTCCGCTTCCCAGATGCGCTCCAAACTCGTGTGATCCCCTGAGTGGCGTTTGAGACCGCTAAATAGACTGCTCTATCTTTGTTTATGCGTGCGTTGTTATTTGATTGTCGTTGCAGTTGCGATCAGTAGATTCCGCTTCGCAAGCGGACTGACCGTAATGAATTGTTTCAGCTGTTGGGGTGACGAAACGGGGCTCGCAAAGCGTCTGCTTACGTAGACTCCGAGTCCTTTATCGGCGTTCGCCGCCGCTTCCGTGGGTTTTCGGAGGAATTACGCCGCATTTACTGGCGGCCATAGCTGCGTGCGCGACTGCTTAACGTAAGCTAATAACGAGCTACCACTGTTCATTTGCAATGTGCATGCGACACCATCAAGATTGCCGATCTTAGCAATGTAAGCTCGTTCTGAGCACGACCACTGAAGCAGGGGATGCAGCAGGCGATGGAGCAGACGATGGAGCTCATCCGGGCTACCTAGGGGGCGCTGAGGGGATCAACTAGTGATGACGTTTAGAGAAGGACACGCGCAGGCCTTGTGTTCTAGGTGGTATTGGGTAAACACACCAGTCGGAGACGCGTTCCAGGCGCCATAGTCTCAGGCTCTGCACACGCAGAGCAATGTTGCTTGATGGGGTTTCGCAAAGGGTCTATTGTGTCATATGTATACAAAATGTCCTGCTATATAACAATACATCAACACATACTATTCAACTAGATGCTCAGAGGCGTGTTTGTTTTTGTAATTAACAAGTTACAGCAATAATTATTTCTTACGAGTGTAATATTTATTTTCAGCAAGGTTGTTGCACGTGCAAAAAGACTAAAGTTTCTTCGACGCATTGTGGCAGTGGCGGCGTAACCAAACTGGCTGGTGAAATCGGTCTATAAGGAGTATTCACTGGGCGCCATATTTGTGGGTGCTGTCTAGAGCGCATGCTCAGAACGAACCCCCATTAATAGGCTGCTAAGACTGGCCATTTCGACGGTGTGGAATGCACGTTGCAAAAGAACCCTGGAAGCTAGCCATCAGCACGCGCTCAGCAGTCGCGCACACAGCTATGGCCGCCAGTGAATACTTCCTATTGCGGTTTTCCTTATTCTCTGTAAAACATCGCTCGTGAGGCAAAAATTAAAAAAAAAAAAAGCGAAACAAAACCGTGGACGACAGCTGAAGTGCGTGCTGTGTTGATATCACCTATACTTCGTCTCACCTTAGCATGGACTATTGTTAGCCGCGCGTGCCAAAAGCCCGAGCTAGTTGCTTTGGAAAAAGCCTCGGCGACTGCACGAGCGCTCGTGCAGCGAGCGCTCCAGTCAAGACAGTCGAAGCTAGCCGCTCGCGCTTGCACAGCCTTCGCAGTTAGTCCGTGCTAAGGTGAGATGAAGTATAGAACACAAGGCCTGCGCGTTTCCTCCTCTAAACGTGCTCAATATTAAATCCACCCAGCGTTCCCTAGGTGGCCTGGATGAACGCCATCGTCTGCCACATCGTCTGCTACAGTGGCTAACATTGTAGAAAGAGACGCTCGCGCCGTGTGTCGATGGCTGTGGCAGACGAAGTTAGTCGTTCACGCGGAGCGTCGAATGCATGAGTGAAAATAACTAGCCACTGCTGTACGAATGGCAGCAAAGGAAATGAGCATAGGTCCTATATTGCAATGCCAGTTTTTGCCTTCCCGATGGATGAACCATAAAGGCAACGGTGGTTGCGAGCCCTTTCGAAGGACAGTGCTGTGTCCCAACACACGAAGGTGCGCATGAACATCGTAATGCTTGCAAAAACTATGCGTATATTCCGCCGTGTTTCGGTAACTGCATCACCCTATACGTTACGACCGCTTAGGCCGAAGTACAATAGCCAGTTACCGGGAGAATCGTGTTTCGTGTGCCGTGTAGGGACCATCAATCGAGCAGTCGAGGTACGACCGTAAGTCACAGGGACATCCGCGTTTCGTACGAAGCGTTACAACCAGATAGAGAAGTATAGCTTGGCCCCCGTTGAGGCAGACCAAGTTCTAGGCTGCATAAACAGACACACAAACCAATTCTTTAGCTTGGCACGCGTAGTGCGAAGCACAGATGTGCCGTCTTAAGCTTAAAAGAACAGTGATGTATGAACGGACATAGTTACTTGCCGGCGTATTTTCACGTGACCTATTCGCTTTTTCTCGCGTGAGTTGAAACGTGGTGGCGCCAGTGTGCAAATAGCCCCCAACCACTTCCGGTTCCGATCTAGACGGCGGGTTTCGCACTATTTGCGAAATCAAATATACACGCTATTTCTATAAATGGCCACAGATAGCACCGTAACACTTAATTCACTCTTATGATAAAAACAAGCGATGTGTAATAAATTAGGAAACGTACGTGAAGCGGAAGTGTGCCGTGGCTACCCAATAGATGGCGGAACAGAGTTTGTTACCAAGCAAAAACAGGTGAATGCGAACGCGACTTAGAATATGGCCATCTCCACCTTTCACTCTGGAGCATGTGCAAGGCCCTTGCCTAGATCCTGGCTGCAAAGTTTAAGTTTCAACTTCAAAGCGAATAAATAAAAGCACGCACGCCAGTGAATCGATACAGTTAACTGAATTCTATATTTTTTTATTTTTTTTATTCAACACAGTTGACTGAACAATAATTTTGTGCCATATTGGACCAAAAACAAACGAAAAACGGTACGTACCGTGTTGTAGAGCTGGTTACGGCGTGTCGGTCGGCCGCACTAATACGGGCGCCGCAAGCTTCAAATAGAATCGGTTGCTTCCAGAACATGTCCTAGACATGATCAAGATCCCAGCAGGGGCAGATTCAGAAAAGGGGGGGGGGGGGAGGGGGAGGGGCGACCGCTCCCCCCCCCCCCTTCCTAAGCACCCTAATGTCAACTTTTTTAATAAAACAAAATTGATATACACTAGTGAATAGTTCAGTTTTTGGTGTCATAGCAAATATTCGGTCAACAAGATGGGTCCGTGCAATGTTTCGGCCGTAACGTCAAATCTCAGCAGACCCCCCCCCCCCCCCCCGCCCCCCAAGCCTGATCTATAAATCCGCCCCTGGATCCCACTCAGCCGTCTTCGCACTAAATGAATAGTCCACAACACATACTGCAAAACTGTGGAGTTCAGATAAAAAAATAAAGCGCGAAACGAAGAACAGACCGAGCTTCGTATTACTATTAGCGGCGAGAAGTTGTGGTGGCGCCCTCTTATGGTTCCCCCTTGTTACGTCATTACCTTGCAAACAACAAGTTCGATGGTGTTTGTAAATAGCATGGTGGAAGCTTGAAATCATTGCGCTCTTAAAGGAACACTGCCAACACCGTCAAAATTAAAGTTCTTTCATTCCTCTTATTTCCGTCGATGATAATCCCCTTTCTTACGTCATAGTCAGCGTTCGGCCACAGCGACGCTTGTGTTCGCTCTCGGGGCTAATACTTCGTTTCACCTTATGTGCGAGCCAAGGCAAAGCTGGAAGCGCGAGCACGAAAGCTCCGTGCGTTCAGGCTTTGCTTGAGCGCGCGAGCTGGGGAGAAACGCAAAAAGCGCTGGTATCGCGCTTCAAGCTTTGGCTTCGCTCGCAGATAAAGTGAAACGAAGTATAGTTTCGTTTTTATGTCTGCGACGTAGTTGTGACGTGGCCCGTACTCTCGAAAAGCTTCGGTTTTTTTTTTTTTTGTTTTTTATTGGGGCGGGTTGGGAATCTTCTAAAAAAACATAATGCGCAGGCCTTGTATTTTAGGAGGTATTGGTCGTCTCCACGGGCCATTTTTTCCCCACTAGACCAAAAATCGCTAAGCAGAATCGCTTCATATGGTAAGACGAAACAGAACAAATGAAAGATATAATAAAAAAAAAAAGTAAATTGAGAACAACCAGTACAAATATTCGCTAATAAAAAAAATAAAAAAAACGAGAGCGACTGAGAGAATCAAAAGCGCGATTCTCTTCGGCAGAGGTTCCCTTGGGCTCACGAGAGCCCGAAACCAAGATGCATTCGGCACATTCATTTTCTCCAGCGGCGGTTCCACAGAGCGGTCTCTACTCGACCAGCCGCACGCTTACGGAAAAAAAAAAAAGGAAAAAAAAGAAAGGCCGCAGCTCGAGTGTTGGGGTAAAACAGCGCGTGGGGGCCAAAGAGGCCATCAACGTGCTGCGTTGAAGAGCAAGCACTTGACCCACGGAATACGGAGCGCAAACAAAGGGAGCGAGGAAAGGCTTCACGCAGGACACGTCGCCGTGCGCGAAACGACCCCGTCTTGTCTTGGTTCGCTCAGTTCGGCGTTGCAAAGACTTCTCTTGGTTAAGCTCTCGAGACGTGAAAGTAATGGTCGAGTGATCTTAAAGTCTAGATCTTTTCGTTGGAGCCCGTCGTCCGATTGGACAGTCACAGGGGCTCCGGCGGAAAGCGGACGCGAGGTCAGGACCACGAAAAGGCGCGGACTCGCGTTATTAAATAAAATGAACTTCAGAGCAACGTCACATCAGCCATGTTGATGCTTAAAATCAGTGTTGTCAGCTATCTCGAGCCATATCTGAAATCGCAAGAAACTGTTGTTCGTCCTTCAAAAACGCAGAAATGTTAAAACAGTCTGTGACAAAGCAAAACTATATCTCCCGACCTTTCTCACACCGCGTCTAAAGCCCAGGAAGCCGCGTTTTTGTATCGTAACGATCGCCCATTGCGTTCGCTCTGCACTAAGCATCAAGATAACGGCACCCACAAAAGAGGGAAAAAAAAAATGAAAGACGTTTACAACTCCCTGTAATGCCGAATTAGAGTGCAGCTCTTGATGAGGGGGGGGGGGGGGGGGGGGAGAGTACGGAGGGGACGGTATGCCCCTCCTCCTCATCCGTACCCTATCCTCCTCCCTCCGCATCTACTATACCCGAGCTCCTCACCTCTTCCCCCTCTTACTGCTCCTCCTCTCCTCCTCCCCAACCTCCCCCTCCTCCTCCCTCCTCCTCCCTCCCGCGCAGTGCATTATGGGAAACGTCCCATAATGCAACGCGCGCGCCACCGCGGTGCATTATGGGACGTTTCCCATAGTGCATTGCGTGCTTACGCCGAGGGCGACGGCGACGCCGACGCCGCTCAAGCCGGAAACGGGCGCCTAAGAGCTGCGCTCTAGAAAGCGTGGAATACGTAGTGCCCGTACTCTGAACGCAATTAATTTAGCGACTGTCGTGCGATTTTCATCGCGTACGTTTCAACCAACTTTCACGGCTTCGTTTTTGACCTTCAGGCGCTGTGAATATAGGATTCACCCGAGAAGACCGGAGAGCGAACCTGCCGCCACAGCTTTCCGTTCCAGCCTCTAGGTGCCGTCGATTTCGCTGGAATTGCCAATAGCGCGGACTAAGCGTGTTTGCTCTGCACTGGAAGGTACCGCTAGTGCTAAGAACTCGCTCCCCTGGCCTCTTTTTTGCTACGTAGCGTTGATGCACACTCTCCACCCGCTACGTGTGTGCGTGTCGCCACGTGGCCCACAGAAAACCACGAATAATACCCTAGTTAAGCCCGATTCAAAAGGTGCGATTTTGCTTGCGAACTCGCAACTGCGATGTCGGGCACCGCAACTTTCCCCATACCTTTTTTTTTTTTTTTTTTGACGCACGAGCGATTTCGCAATTGCGAAATCGCGAGTAAAATTGCGTCGTGTGAATCGGGCATGAAGTCTTGATTGACAAGCTGCGATTTTACTTGTGACCTCGCAGTTGCGACGTCACTCGTGTGGCAAAAAAAAAAAGCGTGGTGGAAGTTACGGTGCTTGACTTCGCAGCTGCGTATTCGCAAGCAAAGTAGCACCATGTGAATCAGGCTTTAATCAGGCTTCACATGGGCTGCCTTAAACGCAGTTAAGTCACCCTTAGCTGCAGTTAAGCAGTTAAGCCTGATTCACATAATGCAATTTTTTCTTTCTTTTTTTTTCTCGATTTGCCGCACGAGCGACGTCGCCATTGCGCCATCGCAAAATGGGAATCTAGCTTTACGCTTCACCACAGTTACCGCACTATATTTTCGGACAGCTATCTTAAAAGAAGTGAGGAATGCGCGTGCGCAGCTTTGATCGGCGTTCAAGGTGAGCAAGCGCACGTTTGCACTTATAGCCCTGACTGCATTGCCACAGAACCAAGTATTTATTTCATTTCATTACGTCAAAGCGCCCGAAGGCATGACGTGAGGGGGGAACAAGGTGCTCTGACTGCCAGCTAAGTAACGGTTCGCATTAGTGGTCTTCACGTGTCCCACCGAAGACGCCGAGGTCCTAAAACTGGCAACGAAGGGCCCACACAAAGCCTACGTTTAGTGAGAAGTGGCGTTTAGAAAGCCTATAACACGTCGTGTGACATCAGTGCGATGAGATGAAAACAAAGTAAAAGAAACAAAATTTTAAAGTCACGACAGAAATAAAAAAGCGATCATGACTTAAAAAGAATTGTGACGTTTTGCTGTTACTTTTTTTCTGTCCTTTCTAATTCATCTTCTAAGTTTCGCTCCCAGTCTCAGGCTGTAAACATCATGACAAATTATATTTAATTTATTTAAATCAGATTTTTTTATTTATATAAGATTAATTTGATTTAAATCATCATAGCTGGAAAATGGTGCCGCTTTATCACTAGAAGGGTTTTCAAACATGACATTGAATAATCAATCCCTCCGACCACTAAAACAATGTGGAAGAAAGTGTTACTGTAACCTAAAGTACAGTATAAATAGACACTTTAGCATTGATGCAAACCCAGCCATACTAAAACAATAATTTATGTGCTTGTTAAAATGCTTTGATTCCCTTTTTTTTCGCATTCGATTTGCATGCAATAGGATGTTACGTAACTGACGAACGAAGTAAGATTCGTTCAGAAGAACACTGCTTTCTGCTCGTCTTCAGCCCGATATAAATATTCCTTGCTTAACGATTGTACAAAACAAATGCACATAGAAAGCACCATATGGTACGTTAAATAAAAAAAAATTACACCATCTTCCCGAGGGGAACCATGGGGTGATGCGGAGCATCGCGGATCGTTATTAACGGTGTTAGTAACGTTGTTAGTAACGTTTTTGTCTTCAGTGGACGTAGCGTTGCTGTTAGTTTGTGGGGTGGTGCTGACGCTTGCTTGCGCCAACCCACTAACTGACGGGACTGTTGCTTCCATCACACTTCATCGGAAGAACGGAGGGAAGTGGAGTCAACAGCGCTGAACTGAACGCGCGCAGCGCGCTACCGCTGCTTATATTCACACTTGAAGGAGAGGAGACTAGAGGAGGAGAGTTGCGCATGCGCGCGCGGTGTGAGTAGAAGCGAACGCACGTGAAGTGCACGCAGCTGGTAGAGAGAGAGAGCGGAGAGAGTAACGCGCAGCTGTTGGAGAGAGGGAAGGAGGAGAGTTGCGCACGCGTAGTGTGAGTGCGGACTACGACGCCGCGGGACATAGACCCGAGCAAGAAATGCTCCGCATCTAAAACACTTTAGACCGCAGCTCTTAGGCACCCGTTTCCGGGTTGGGCGCGCGTTACATTATGGGACGTTTCCCACAATGACGTCACACGTGACGTCACCATAATGCAACCGCACATTGCATTATAGGACATTTCCCACAATGACGTCACACGTGACGTGAGTGAATGTGACGTCATGTGAAATTTAGCGGAAAATAATTTCCGATAAATTTAGCGGGAAAATTGACGTCACATGACCTCAGCACCAGTTCAGTTTCCCCGCTAAATTTAGCGGGCAAATTTTCGCTAAATTTCCCGCTAAATGGGAGGGGAGCAGGAGAGGAGGAGGTCAGGTTACGGAGTGGGAGGAGGGGCATACCCTCCCCTCCTCCTCATCATGAGCTGCGCTCTAATTCGGTATTACAGAGAATTGTAAACGTCTCATTTTTTTAGAGCTTTTTTTTTTTCGGGAAATGTTTGGTTTTTATTATCATAGTAAAACTAGTTTAGTCTAAATAACGATTCAGATCGTGATTACATTGCGATTTAAATCGTAATTACATCACGATTTAAATCATCTTGAGACTTACTCTCCACCCTGTCAACAACTGCCTCTATGAACATCTGCTTCAAAACGACTTTACTCGTTTCCCGTAAGTACTACATTATGAAAATTGTAATACGCACACTCATGGTAAGTGAGAGAACGCGACGAAACAAATTTGGGTCGGCATCGTCCCGAAAGCTAGCTTTCCCACGCGTTGCCGAGCCACGAGGAGAAAGATAACCTCTCGAAAGTAGACGCCCGTAGCGACGTGAACCAAAGTTGTCAATAAATTCGAATCACAAAGAAACAACATCTAATGTTTCCCTTTTAGTTCCTCGCGTGAAAATATTTTAATATTTGTCGCGCAAAAATGCAAATATCAAAGAGTGCGGAGATCATGGAGATGCAAACGGAAAATGATGCTGCCGCGAATTCCGAATATAAACAATAGAATTCAGTCACGCTACAGTTCCAACGTAAAAAAAAAAAAGAAAAAAAAAGTTTTTTGTTAATTTTGTTTTAGGATGGATCATCGTAGTATCTAAAACCAAGCTAACGAGGGACCGTTACCAATGCTCGTTTTCAACTGCAAAAAAAAAAAAAAAAAAAAAAAAAAAACAGGTCTTCAAAAACACGCGTTGCCAAAGTTGATGGAGAAACTCTCTGCGGGGCTACCTGTCTGGCAGCCGGGAGTACTCCTTAGCGAGGATTGAAGACCGCTCATAAGCAAGAAGTAAAATAGTGGCCCCCAGGTGCCAGTTATTCAAATCCATAGTTGGTTTAATCCATAATTAGTATAAAGTTCTTAAAAAAAATTGTTTAATAATTATTCTTGTTTCACGCGAAATGTATCGCTCCGCGAAACTATCTCTATACTTTGTTTGAACGTAAGTCGGGGCGTTGTAAAAGGACAGAATGCATAAACATACGGACCCGTATACTAAACACGTAATTTCATCTCCACATTCACTGTGCTTGGTTGGTTTAGCCGATGTTAGCACACGCGCGGAAAGATTATGAACTTCACAGTCAATAAAATAAAGAACCGCAGAATGAAAACGAGAACATAAAAGTAACCAAAAACACCTCCGAGCACGGACTAAAAGGGAGCAGATTACGACCAGAGCAGAAACGCAGAGCGCACTGCGGAGATTTCAATGACCGGGAGGAACGCGGACTGTCCGCCGAGCTGAAAGAGAATTCCTGGTCGGAGCGACCCGCATCGTGCCGGGGCGAACAAGCGGGACCGGCGTTTTCCACCGGGGGGCGTCGGGCAAAGTGTACCTTCGTCAAGTCACGGCCACTTTTAAGTGCAGCTTACGGCTCACGATTACGCACTTATTGCTTATTCCGCGCAGGCACATGCGAACCTCTAGGAACGCGCGCGCACGCACCCCGGCGCTCAAAGAGGACACGGAATCCCCAAACAAATAAAATATTAATAACAAAAAAAAGAGAAACACCGCGGGGTGCTGTTTAAAAAGAAACATCCAAAAAAACATAAAACGCGACACAGGAAAAGACACCACCAAACACACGGAGCAAAGAAAGAAAGCGGGCGGCAGCCAGAAACCTGAGAGGAACTGGCCGCCATTTTGAAGCCGAGAACAGAAACGTTGATTAATTAGCCGCGTGCAAAGTAGGACGAAGGTCAGCTGGCCCCCTTCCTCCTCCAGAGTCCAAGTCAAAGCCGGCTCGAGACGAGTTAGAAAATACGCCGGACGAAAAAAATAGAGTAATAAAAAGGCAAAGTTTTTACGGAACGTCGCGTCAGTGAGTGTCGTTTTTCTCCTTTTCTCCTCTGTTCAGATTCTAGGCTTTTTTTTTTCTCCCTCCATGGGTACTCGAACAAAGAAGTCATTTGACTAAAAAGTCAAATAACTTTATTCTTTTGCCTGTTTATTATTTTTTTCTTACTTCCTTTTGTGGCGGTACTTTGCGAAAATTCGTCATCCTCCGTTGGTGATGGATGCAAAAGATGGACTCTGGATACGGTTTGCTAGAAAAAGAAAGCGCGAATCAAAAATGTACGGTTCAGAAGATCATACTATCAAGAACTAATAATAAAAAAAGTGTTAAAACATCAAGTACCCTCACGTGTAAAAAAAAAAAAAGAAAAGAAAACAAAGTATTTATATCTTTTGCACCCATAGGAAAATGAACTGTCGTATCATCCTAGGGCATTTTGGATTGAACTGTTCAAACAAATTAGTCGTTGGATGCTTAGACAGGGTGAGGCTAGTCTGCCGCATTGATGGCATTATGACACGCTGGAGATGTGAAATTAGCCAGTGCAGTACGACTGATTGCCTGGGGTCTTTAACGTGCATCACACAATACATTGTGATAAATGACCGCACGCCGGCACGATGCTCATTCAGATCGAAACAGGCAGGAGCGCGGATTATACTGAACGGTTCAACGATGTTCTAAAAGCCGTGTAAATAGATGAATCTAAAGAAAACAAAAGTCAACCTTATTTGTTAGGCTGGGCTGTTACTTCGTATTGGAGAAAGTGGAATGGGAATCAAGAAATAAAGAACGGGGAAAGTAGTATTGCTATTTTCGGTTTTCTTTCTTTACAGATGGTTATCCAAACCAGTTCGACGCGCAACTCTTAAAAATTAGCTTTTTTTAAATGTGATAATTATACAAACAAACACTTGTCGAACATGATTGGAAGAGCCAGGAATCACTTCAAAGATGCGCAAGAATAATATAAAATGTTTACAATTTCAATTTGGGGGGGGGGGGGGGGGGGGCAATATCAAAGCTTGGCCGCCTTGTGGATTGGCTCAACCAGCATTTCAGCACAAATTCCGCGGGCGATCGTGCCCGGCTATCTGACGGTATTATGAAACTATTGTCAGCTCGCAAACACTGATATACACAGGTCACGCATTTCTGAAGCACTTCCTTGTTAAGTTATTACTTCGATTGCAGTGTTTTCGCTTCTTTTGTTTGTGTGTTTTGCCTGCCATCCAGTTCTGCCGCTTAAATGGAATGATGGCACAACTACAAAAAAAAATATATATATATATTGGGGCGTAAAGCGCATTACAAACAGCAAACATGTGTGAGCGAAGTGAAAGCAGAAAGAGTCTTAAGAAAAAGGTAAATCACATATTAAACTGGTAACACTTCCTCACTTTACGCTCTTGAGACATGAGACTCGAGAACCGTCCAAAATCGGGGACGCCATTTTGAACTCTCGATCTTTCGGAGAAGCTATACTTCGTTTCAGCTTAAGTGAAGACGCATCAGACGCTACGAGAGGTAATGGGACCAAATGAGCAGCGTCAAAAGTGCAAGTCACTATTGGCCTTTTCTATTTAATATTGGTTCAACGACGATAGAACACGTACAGGAAGACGATGAACACCACAACGGACATGAGGTGAAGCGAAGTATAAAAAAATCGGGTTCGCCGGACCTTTCGACGTAACGCAACAGGCTTCATAGTCATGAGCGAATTCAAGTCCATACGGAGCACCAGTTCGTCTGCTTCTTGCGCGGGGGTTGCGATGACGTCAGAAAGCCGAGCTCTTATTGGCCGATTGAAAAAAAAAAATAGTGGGTAGACCTCAAGGCATCCAGCAGTGAAGTCTACCCACTCTGCTTTCGATCAAAGCCAATCAGAGCTCGGCGTCGTTCTGACGTCACTGCAACTCCTGCGCAAGAAGCAGACGACTTGCTCTCCGCATACACACTCCGTTTCCCAGTTAATTCCGAGCGCAGCAGACGCGACGACGTGGCACTCGTTTTCTTCGTTTATTTGCCATCACCGGTTCAACCAAGCGCGCGCAAAAAACAGCGCAGGATCGCAGCTCGTTCACTGCGCGTGATTGGTTACGTTGGCGATAGCAAGCGCACAAGAACAACGAGCGCAGTGGCGCTGCAAACTGGGCGCTGCCAGAGCCTGGGCGCTGCTTGATCGGCTCCATATATGATCGTAACGTCGGCTGCGGTCCAACTTAAGATGATAACAGGGTGTATAGCCTAATCGGCTACGAATCTATATGCGCCGTGCAGTGTTTTGTCGCGATTCAAAAGGGAATAAGAACGATTCGATTCAACTCTCCTGGCCCGTAGCAGCGGGTTAGTCGCAAGTGCGCCCCGAACCCACTGCCGATTCCCGTCGACCCCCCCCCCCCCCCCTCCTCCCCCGATCCCGACCCCGCTCCCTAGCGCGTCCACTCCGGCCACAGGCGGCTGGACAAGGGCAGTGGTCTCCTCGGGGCCAGACGGTCAAGAAGCGAGAGGCCGGCGAAACGCGAGGAGGAAGGGGCTCCCCGCCGATGTAGAAGAGGCACGCAGATGGACGTAACGATAGCGTAATCAAGCCTGCCCTGCGGTTACACGCGGAGCCCGCCGACGAGACTTCCTTTTAGCCGCTCGCGTAACGCTCCTGACGCACCACGCCGCCGCTTCGCGCACGTGGCTTGCAGATGACGTCACCGCACTGTGCTGTTGGTTATTTATACTCTGTGCTACTGGGCAAAACAAATAGACCGATCTCACCGCGGCCGGGATAGACAGCGGCAGGCCTTACGACCTTTCCTCTCGCTTAAAAGCAACGGAAGTTTTTCGAGTAGCGTGGTGGTGCCACAACTTGACCCCTCCTTATAGAGCCTGAACCGCCCTAAGGAACTGTTCCGACCAGAATGCCAGCGAGATGAGATGCCTTCTAAGAATGAGTCAAAACACTCTAGGAGGGGTTAGGTCGCACCAACACCACTGAGGTGCGGTGGGGAAGGAGAAACTACCCAGTACCCCCTATATGAAGATCGTAAGAAAGTTCGACTTTTCAGTTATTTATTTATTCACTTACTTATTAATAAATAAGTAAATAAATTCTTGCCATTCTAAGATCTCACCAGCAAATTTGGCTTCGCAACCACTGCCGCAATGCATCGAAAGAACTCGAGTTTTTCTGTGCGTGCGATAGCCTCGCCAGAGCCCTGTACGCGATGAGTAGGAAACGAAACAGGCCGTCTCGTGCCGTCTGCCTCACGTGGATTAAACTTATGACAACGTTACAGATGAACCGAGTGCTCGATGATATCCGTCTCTTCGGTGGAGGGGTATGCTGCAAATGTATGCTGCAGAAGTTAAACTGTAATTGTGTCGTGTGTATGTTTAGACACGGCAGGGCCGGATACGCGCTCGCTTTATTACGGCCTCTCCACGTAAGGCATGATAACAAATATTGTCACGAATGACGATGTGACAAACAAGGAATAACTGAAGAAACTGAAACGTTTAATGGGGGCGAACTTGTGCCCAAAATAAAAAGGAAACAGAAGATAACAGCAGATTGTCGCGGGCGTCGAAGTCGGTATAACAGCAGAGTCGAACGCTGGGGCGAGACTGACTCGGCTTGCCAGGCGGAGCCCCTTGTAAACGCGTGAGCTTCTGAAACATTCGGCGTAGAAGGTTCAGTGCGTAGAACATTCCAACCTCAAATTAGCAAAACGGTTCTCGAATTTACCAGAACATCACATTACAGCGTCAACAAAAATGTGTCGACGCGGCCAGGAATCGAACCCTGGCCTTCATCGCGGAAGGCAAGCACGATAACCGTTAGGCTGCGACTTTGTCAGCTGCGCTCGCGACAATATGTTTCTAAGCGGCACTGGCACGTAGTTAAAGCGCTTGATGAATTTGGATTTTATGAAACAAGCACCGCCAAGCTGGTGCATACTGAGACGGACTAGATAGGTCATACCAGCGCTCTAGCACGCAGTAGGCTATAAGAGCCACTGAGTGGCCGGGAGCTGTGGCACAGCGCGGCCGTATGATGTGTCACTGTGCTATACTTGGGGACATTTCTTTCTGCAGCTATGTTTGGAATCAAAGCTAAGGGAGTGCGTGCTTGATTCAGCGTTGATCAAAGCTGTGCAGGCGTGCTCTCTTCCCCCCTTTGAAAATGCCACAGAAACTTGTCCACGTGTATGAGCTCTGGTCAGAGCACACTGGAGAAGCCGACAAAGAAGAAGCGAACGCGTAAATCGATCGGAAACTATCGCGGAGTCTGCTATGCCCTATTCCTTACGTTGTGCTGCCAACGCGACATGCGCGTAAGGCGCTGCTAGATTCTCGGTGTCTGGCGGTAAACGTTAATTCTGAGTAGGAACTCTGAGAATCACTAGAAAAAATTGAGAGACGTTTATGATATTTCTGTAATGCGAAATTAGGGCGCCGCTCCTGAGGAGGAAGAGGGAGAGTACGTAGGGGAGGGTATGCCCCTCTGTACCCTCCCCTCCCTTCCTCCTTTTCCTCCGTACCCCCTCCTCCTCCTTCTCCTGTGTACCCTCCCATTCTCCTCCACCGTACCCTCCCCCCTCTCACAGTTTCCCCGCTAAATTTAGCTAGAAAATTGACGCCACGTGACCTCAACACAAATTCAGTTTCGGGAAAATGACGTCACGTGACTTCGTGTCACGTCACCCATGAACAAGTTCAGTTTCTCCCCTAGATTTAGCGGGAAAATTGGCATCACGTGACTTCAATATCAATTCAATTTCCCGCTAAATATAGCGGGGCGGTTACGCCGACGGCGACGCCGCGAAACACGGAAACGGGCGCCTAAGGGCTGCGCCCTGAAAGCATAATTACAGCCCTGGTCGAGGACCTGAATGCTGACCCTCCCCGACGTAATGCACCAACACTAAAATCGCAGGGTATGAGCATTTTCTCGTTTATTTATTCGATCGCCATTAAAGGAACCATCGCTAAATGCTTCACTAAGGGAATAGAGGACCTTACGCACACACCGTAGATGGGTACTTGTTGACAACAAGGTTCCTTCTTGGAATCTTCTTTGTCACGTGGCGCTTGAGACTCATCGCTGGGCAGCCGGTGAAAAGACACGCCAGGAGTCTTCCCCGAGTTTAGATGACAGTTCGGGACACAAGAGTAGACCATCGCTATGCAACTGTTGGGCAGGAAGGTGGAACTGCGACTATAGGTGGTATCCAGTGGCGGCCATAACTGAGCCCCTTGCTGCTGTGCACTTGGGACGAAATAAGTAGCAGCTCGCTCCGAGCATGCGCTGTGAAGTAACCTGGATGGATGGATGGATGAATACGGCTGAGCCCTTTGGATCGGGCGGTAGCTTACGCCACCTAGCCATTTTGTCTTACCCTTTAAGCTTAGAATATTTAAATGTGAAAACTATATTCACTCCGTACTGGAGTTGGCTTGCAGGGCCCCCACGTTGAATGGTGTTCATACTTTTTTCTGCGACTAAAAAGGGTAGTAAGAAAAGAAGCCACAGCGCCTATCCAGTCCGGCCGTGGTTATAGACGAGGGAAAGTTAGTCAGACCCATATTGCATCTGGTGTCTCCGCTGAATAGATGAGATATTTAGACAGTGCAGCGCCACTGCTATAGCCTGCAGTCTTTAACGTGCACCCTGAAGTAGTAATAAACGATGTACGATGCTCATCCAGATGGAAACGTGCAGGGGTGGGGATTGAACCCAAGATCATTCTGCAGCGCGACCTCTTGCTCCACGGTTGCGGGCTAACACGTTTGGCCGCCGTTCACCGAATGTTTTGTTTAAATACATGCGGCAGAAAAGAACTAACAAGGCTTCATTTCGTGACGTCGTGGAGTTCGTCACATTTCTGTATGTGTTTTATTCGAGCTTCTGACATTTACGTGCCCATTTCATCTCTTTGAGAAGCTCCGTGCATAGGGCTAGGCTGGACTCCTCGGAGCGAATATGCTGAGATCCAGCGGCGAATTTCACCCGGTCGTGTTGGCTCTGCGCGTGGCATCGAAACGGTGGTTGTTATTATTCCCCGCCCAAAAGCGAACGTGC
Source organism: Ixodes persulcatus (assembly GCA_013358835.2). NCBI lineage: Eukaryota > Metazoa > Arthropoda > Arachnida > Ixodida > Ixodidae > Ixodes > Ixodes persulcatus. The sequence goes on along the minus strand of JABSTQ010009789.1, from coordinate 211,040 downwards.
CGCCAGGCGCTGTGCGTCGCACATTGCGCGACACTGCTGGCGCGAACGCCACATCCGCGCTTTTCCGCATTTCACTCAAACAAAACATTGATGTGCGTCAATCATTAGAACTTAATCATGTTCAGACCTTCGTTTTATTTCTCAACACTACTTCCCTCATTAGAACTTAACTTGTAGCCCTTAACGAGGACTTTCCGCCGCACCACTTGTTTCTATTACAACTGCTCATTTTTTGAAGCAAAGCAGAAAAAGCTGGCAATCGCTCGTTCCACCAAGTGTCGCGCTCTGCATACATGACGTTAAATATTTCAAAATCCCATCTGTTGTTCAACCTAGTTTTAATGATAGTATGAACCAGACGAGACATAATAAAAAAATGCAAACCACCGAATTATAGCAGCATATCACGATGACAACCCAGCAATCCCAACGGGCTAAAACGGCATTTAAATCGCAGAACAATTTAGAATACGTACAGCAAATAAACCGCTAATTTTTATTCATGCTTGAACCCGAGAAAAAATAGAGAAACACCGTTTTTTCTTAAATTTATTTTTCTAATCTCGGGTCGAAGCACGGATATCATTCACCAGCGTATCTGCATTTTTACTTTCCGGGCGCTGCGTCTTACCTGAAAACCCCCTACCCACAGCCGCAACCGCAGTCCCAACAGCAACGCTTACTATTTCACGTGAATAGGCTTTCCTCTGTTCTATTCAATTCTATATCTTCCGAAATATCAGTATGTATATCGAAGCGCATTCATAGAACGACGATTCTAAGGAGGAAACCAAGAATTGCTTCGACGGTGGAGCAGCCAACTGCGCGGACGACCATGATCTTGGCGCTCCCCTCTGTAGAGGAAGCCCACCCAAAACCTCCTCCTCGCCCACGTACATTTCCACTCTCGTCCCCTCCCTCAATGGCGGCAGCCTTAACAGGGGTCATCCGGTACGGAGAGAACGAGCTCTGGAAAGCCAGAGAGCGCAGTTCGTTTAGGGCTACTGCATTCTGCCGCGCATTTCGGTACTCTCAGACATTAGCGGGCCGAGGGCGAGAAGAAGACGCCGGGCCAGACTCACGCAACATGGCGGGCGGGTGGCGTCTCACCTACATACCGCGCGCTCCTCCAATACCGCCTAAAAGGCCTTCGCCTTTCCCGCCGCAAACGTCATCAATAGTGGATCCACGCAGTGCCCTCTTGCTCGCGCCAGCATGCCACTCTCAGTTAGGCCATTCTCAGAAAAAAAAAAAAAGTATATTCTTACACCCAACTGTCCCATATAATACAGCCCAAAACTTCAATTCGACGTACAGCGTATTGTCGCTGAACCAGCGGTATACAGGTTTTTACGAGCGGCCTGATAGATGAGCGGTACAACTTATTAAAAGAGCTAAAGTGCGTGTTTACTGACTAAAAAAACAAAAACATAATAATCGGGGTTTTCTTGGCCTTACTGCGAAACACTTCGTTTTTTTCTGTTTGGTCTTTGAAACGTATTTTAGTTGTTTAATAAGTTATAACGCACCGCTTTCAAGCCCCTCGTAAAAGTTACGGCCGTCAGTGCGCTGTAGTACGTCGAGCTGATGTTTTGGGGGTGTATTATATGGGACAAAAGGGTCTAAGACTACATCCTTTTTTTAGTGTGTGTGTATACCTTAATAAAATAGGGCAACTAAATTCCATTACTCGTTACTCACTCAAAAAGTCACCAAGTACGTCACTCGTCACTGCGATTCAAAAGGAACGCGTTAGATCAGCATGAAAGTAACGGGTTATTTTCTCCTCACTTTGAATGCGTCGTTTTTTATGAAGCCGTACCCGCTTCCAATATTTTTCGTCGTTAATAATTCCTCGTTTTTTAACGCATTCATTCAGGGAGAACTGTGGCTGTACTGACATAGCTTGTGCCCATCTTGTTAAGGTCTTTCTAGCGTTTTCTCGTCGCGCAAATTGCAAGCACAAGTTGGGGTGAGAACTAGGTTGACTACTTGTGTTTTACACCTTCCCCCCCACCCCAGTACTAACTAAACCCCCTTATTCGTTCCTTTAATGATAACTAACAACAATACGTTTCTCGTCCTTCCCTTAAAAAAGTCACCAGGTTAACCTGGTGAAAATATGAAGTGGTATTTCAAGTGGTACCACTTGCAAGTCAAGTGGTGCGACTTGCAAGCGAAGTGACACCACTTGGGCTGCAAGTAGGGCCACTTGAGCCTCAGGTGGGAAGCTGAGCAACAATTGTTGCTCAGCTTCCCAAGAAAAGTAACTAAGTACCAATCACGCGTTACTTGGGACGCATTATGCACCAGTCTGCTAAGAACGCGAGCGACGCTGGAACGTGGCGCTCTCGTCGAGCTTGAGTGTGTTTGCCGCTTGGGTCGAAGATCCACTAGCGATGACGTAATTCGCGGGCCTTGTCCTCTGGGTGGAGTTGGCTCCTCGGTGATGGGAAGAAAACGTTGTCAGCGGCTTCCTGCGGCGGCCGGTTCGAAGCCGCGCTCACCGGCGTCGAAATGGGGCGCGCCTCTTCCATCTTCGGCTGACCAACGGCAACCAGCCCTGTGGTTTTGTTTTTGCCGTTTTGTTTTTCTTCTTCTTCTTAACCGGCCGCTTGTGCCCTGTGCGTCCCCGGATTAAAGAATGGACGCGTCCGCTCGTTATCCTGCGTCGCGTCAACTTCACCCGGAGACATATTCTGTTTCAACTTAGGCTGTAGATTACGTCCCGCGGTTCGCGGTTCACTTTTTCGTTTTAACACGAAATGTGTTATAGGGCTGGGTTTCACGAGAAAAGCGGCACCTTAAGCTCCGTGGTTACGCTCGACAGACATACAATGTCATGTAGGCAATATTGGTCCAAAGCGGCATTACTTACTTTCCCTGCTACATTTAGCGGAAGAATGATGACGTCACGTGACCCTGTGACGCTACATGACACCATGAGGTCACTTGACGTCAAGCTGGGTATCATGTGATGTCCTTATGTCATTGACGTAATGTCGCGTGACATTAAAGGAGCTGTGCAACGAATTTAACGTTGAAAGAATTTGCTTCTTCTACTTTTGACATCGTTCATCTTGACACAAAGGACAGAAAACACATCTCCTTCCTTCGAAATGTTGCGACTGCGCCGCGTAATCGCGAGGCAAAAATTAGAATGTTTCCCGACCTGCAGCCGCGAGCGGCGGCCATGTCCTTTGCGGCATGACGTCAATGGGGGACTTGTAAAAAGATAAGAAGTTGTGCAAATACCTGCTCGATAAAAGGTAATTTTTCTATAAGTCTTTCGTTCCAACATAAATATAAATGCGTCAAAAACCTGGTATCATCGACAAAACCTTTATTATACGGAGTTTTAGTGGCGCCATCTATCCGAGGCCAACAAAACAACAGCCGCCAGAAGCCGGAGGGGGACGGGGGCAGAGCCCAACGAGCTTGAGTAAACTTAGAGCGGTAAACCAGCAACCGAAAATGGCACCCCCCCCGGTTGCCGCCATCTTGACAGTTTGCCACATTAGTGATCACGTGACTTTAAGATGGCTGCGCCCATAGGTGCGCCAGATCAGATTGGCCAGGTTACGGTAAGCAGGGCCGCGGTCGAAAATTTACTTCATGTTACTCTAGGGTAAATGTTCTGTACCTTGGCGTTCGAAAACCTACCCGCGTCCAGTTGCTCTATCAGACTTGTCACGTGACATGACCCACCAGAGTAACTCGGATCCATTCGAGTAAGATTGGAACGCAGCCCCAGAGGGCTGCTCTGCTTACCGTGATCTGGCCAATCTGATTTGGCCCACCTCTGGGCGCAGCCATCTTGACGTCACGTGATCACTAATGTGGCAAACGGGCAAGATGGCGGCAACCGGGGGGGGGGGGGGGGGTGCCATTTCCGCTGCAGGCCTTGGGTTGCGGTTTACCGCTCTAAGTTACACTCAAGCTCGTTGGCAGAGCCAGACGGGGATGGCCGGACCCGGACGAGACTTTCCTCCTCTCGCCTTGTCAATCGCACTGCGCAAGCACGTGGTCACGTGGTCGCGAGCGGGTGAGTTCTCGCTGCTCACTGATGGCTCTAGAGAGAGAGAGCTTCACCGGAACCCCGCGCGTCCCCCATTCACGTCACAGCGCACGTGACTCGGAAGATGGTGAAGGAGTTGAGAGGTGCCGAAACCCTCAATCTTTGTCTATTTTCAAAATAAAAACCATGACATGCAAGCAAAAGCGGTCTTTTGTCCTTTACTTCAGAAAGGTCGAGACACCAATTCCCAAATTATTCAAACCACTGAAATTGTTGCACAGCTCCTATAAAGGGGGGGGGGGGGGGGGGGGGAGGGTGCAACGATTTTAAGATAAAAAGAATTTGCATCTCGTCATTTTTACGTTTTCTATCGTGTCCCGGAGGATAGAGAAAACTTCTCCTTCATTAAAAAATGTCGCGATTTCACTGCATAATCGCAAAGCAAAAGTCGAGCTTTTTCCCCCACCTGCAGCCGCGAGTGGCAGCCGAGGGAACTACGGAGAAACGATTACGTAACCTCGCTCGGCTCAAAGCTGCAGCACAACGACCGCTAATGTCAGCAGAGAGAGGGAGAGGAAGCGTCCTCCGAGACAGCACACGGGAAGCTACACGGCACCCCGAATTACGTCACTAGGAGGGGGACCAGGTGTCACCCTGAAGACTGGGAGTGAGTTGAGGGGTGCCAGAAATGCCAATCTTTATCTTTTTTTTACACAACAACTAGGACACGCAGGTGAAATCGGTTTTCTGTTCTTTACTTCAGAAGTGTCGGAGGGCAACTTCCACAAAGTTTTGACCGAAGTCCGGAAATCATTGCACCCCCCCCCCCCCCCCCTTAAAGGGGTACTACAACGAAATTTCGACGCTTATTTTTTGGTCTGTATGTGTTCAAAGGAGCAGTATCACATCGGACACACCAATATCCTGTTAACGAAGACACGAAAAAGAGTTTTAAAACGAATTAAACGATTATCAAAGAGCACCTGGTGGATGTCGCTAACGTTTCGTTTGTAATGACCGTCTAGGAACCTTGGCAGATGGTGACGACGTTTGTCTCGCCTCCGGCTACTACGAGTGAAGAGGTGGAAGGAGGAACTCCCCTCTTCCCGAGAATCCATTTTGTGTGACCTAGAAGTCGCTATTGTCCCTCTACAAGATTAAAGACGATTAACCCGTCACTCAAAATTCGTACAAAAGCAGCCGCTTCGGTGGCTGGAACGACTAGGCTATCTTCTCGACGTGAGCCTCGCCCGTGGCCTCGCCGCAGCTTTGCTCGTCCCGAGACGAACTACGTCACGATTGCGTTGGATGTCACGTGGTCTCCGCTGGCTGTTCTCCGAGCGCTTTCCAGGGTGGGCCATTTATAACAAAAAATACAGCCACCAGACTCAAAATACCAACGTACGATTGTCATTTACGGATATTGTGGATCATATTCAGCCTATTTCTGAACGCGACGGGTATATTTCAAATTTCGTTGAAGTATCCCTTTAAAAAGTTACGTAAAACCGCGTCGTCAAGGGACACAATGACGTCAATCAAACACACACACACATTGCATATGCCCAAGCTCTTTCGCAACTAATTCTCTGCGTCTCGGAGCTTATCAAATATGCTGTATAGGGTGTTTTCATCAACGTCATTTCATCCACCATTTTGTTGTTATGAGCAGTCTGGCGCGTACAGAGCGCGAGCACTCCGAAGATTCACATCACACCCTCAAATTCGTGGTGCACAAAAGCTTATAAGTTTCATCACGCTGACATCTAACAACAAAATGGCGGATTGACGTCATGTGAAAACATCCTATACTTATATTCACCTCAGGAACCGAAATATGAAGGTACCGCTCCTCGCAGAACATTGCTAATTGCCACTTTCCCGTGTCCTATTAAGATATACGTTTGTGGGGGCATCCTAGATTGTGCCTTTATTCACTGATGTTTATTTGCAAACAAGCTCGCTGCCGCCCACTATCGGCGGACCCCTGCGCGCTTCCGGTTTTCCTCTTCTTTTCCTCTTGTCCCACATCCTTTTGTTATTTGTACTACGTTCTACAAAGCGCGCAGGTTCTTACAAACCTATTACAGGTACCTCTCCGAAGGAAAATCTTCTTTTCCGATCGCTGTGTGTTATTGAAGAAGAAATAAATACACTACCGGAAGTCTAACTGGGGCACCAAATACTGTGGCGCCCTCGTGGTACCAACTCCCATCCGAATGCGGTGAATAATATTTTATCAAGACACGTTCCAAATGCCAAAAGCAACGTGTCTTCCCTCGACAACTAAACCTAGTAAAACTACATCGCAGTGAATAATGCTCGAAACTTCCCTTTTTCTTGACTGCGACAATGAGTATAGACATACATGTATAGTACATATATTTTTTTTAAATTTTAGTGCACGACGCTTCAAAGATAACCTTGAATGTAGAGCTCTGCTCGCGAGAAAGAATGGGAGGAGCGACATCTTCAAGACCGAACACGTTTTGTCGCACATCCTGTGAAAGTAATTTTCGTAAACCACCGCAAACCAATAAAGAGGGGACGAAATACTTTTATCGGGACAATATGACGTTCTATGTTGCCAACAAACAATAAACACAAATTCGTTGTTTGTTTTTTTAAGGCAAAAGCCTTACTTGTCCCATTACGCGAAAAGGCGTCGGCGTTGTGACCGAAAGATGGTCATAAAAATAAGTCATCAAGCATGTGCCGCTCAAAGTCAAAGCGGACGCGCCTCAGGAATGAAACACAAAGAAAAGCACAGCAACGCAGATGCTTCGGCACGGAAGGCGGCGGGGGCGCTCAAGGTCAAAGCGGACGCGCCTCAGAAATAAAACACAAAGAAAAGCGCAGCAACGCGGATGCTTCGTCACGGAAGGCGGCGTGAAGCCGGCGGGGTTCGCCGCCGCGCCTGCGCAGTGGGCGGAGCGTGACGTCACCACCGGAGCGCCGTGTGAAAAAGGAAAACGTGGCGCGCTGCTTGTAGGAATGTGCTGCGTGTAGAAATGCTTTCGCATTCCTACACGTAAGCAGTCTTAAGTATCTCTGCCGAATTTTTGTTTTTCTTCTTATCACGAGACTTCCCCACTCCTTGAAGAAGCTACAAGAGCGTGGTCCGGGCTTTTGAGCGCTCCTGCCAAAAATGCGCTATCGTGCTATGCAAGCATCATTCCGGACATGCTCATACATCTTCGGCTCCACTGGCAAACAAACTGAAAACACCATATTACGTTGTGATTAAAGTCACGCTTACCGTGTGAGACGAAACATGACAACGACGGCTAAAACACGCGCTACAGGTAAACGTATACCGCTGGCGGTAACATCGACACGGTCTGCGCTCTGTCTAGAAGTACGTCCTTCCAAAAAGAAAAGACCTACTCCAGGAAAGTTTCAGAAAGAACGCGCGACAGCCAACGGACTTTGTTCGCGCAAAAGTTAACAGCGTGGTCTGAAATGTACTTGCTCGAACGCTCCGACGACAAGTCCTGGACGACGGAGAACAACACGAGCGTGTCCCAGCGCCACAAACGAAGCGGGCACAAAAGACCTCTTCATGCATCCAACGCATCCTGGACGAAATCGCTCAAAGGGTTTCAGGGTTTCCTGGATAGAACACAAAACGCTCGCAGAACATTTCACTTCCAACACGGAATCAGAGGTCGGGCTTCGGTCAAACTGCGCAGGGTGGACAGCATACGGATGGAGACAGCTTTTGTGTACCCTGTTCGCCAATTTAATTTCCAGGGCAGGTTCGATCACAATCAAGGACCATCCAACTCGACCGGTGAAAATAGGTATTTATGCATTCACTAATATACACCCTACCTACAACGCTGAATGCTCTCCTAAATTATAACATCGACGTTATTTATTCTTTGTTATTCATTCGTAAAAAGCCCGCAGCGCCAGTATGGGCATTATTGCGGGAAATCACAAAGTTTTATATATAAAGAAAAAATTAGCAGTCTCGTGGCACATTACGTCAACCGGTAGTGAGTTGCATTACATATCCGCCGCAAAAAAAAAAAAAAAAAAATGCTTAAGGATATTTGTTTTTGAGGACTACGGCTGAACCTTCAATCATAATCAAATATTTATGTCATTAGTTAAATCGGAATAAATGAATGATTAAAAAGCCATTTAGTTTGTATTTCTTGCTATGTTGAGTTTTTATGATGTTGCTGCGTATAAGTTTATGTATTATGTGTTATATAAAACTATAAGAGAGCAAAGGGCTCCGCCAGGTTATATGACTCTTTTTCCCCTCGCTTTGGCCATTCATGTGCCATAATGCAAAATAAAGTGTAGCCTTTTTCTACCTGCTGAATAAATGAGGTTTACATTTTTTTTAACCGTTATATTATTCAAAAGTTATGTGTGATTTTTTTTTTTTTTTGAAATTTCAAATGAGGAAATGCGGCCCGTTCCCGGGATCCGACGACTTTCATTTCTATTTGTTCGTGGGCTTCGTCGGACGCGATTTCACCAATTAAAATTTTTGACAATCCTTGTAGCTTTTGAAACACATCACAGAAAGCTCTGAAACTTTTGGCATCTAGTTCGAACCACTGGGGTGCCATATTAGGGTGGATAAAGAGTGTTCAGCAATGCATAGTTTATTGTCGAAAAAAAAAAAAAACACTTTTTTTTTTTTTTGGTGGGGGGTGGCTATTTTTAGATTAGGCTCTTGTAACAAATTAACGCTTCAATCCATGCCGCAAATAGGTGCACATTTTTCGGGTTCGTAACTGTGAACAACAAGAATGGACACGAAGATTTATCTTTTGAGTGTGTTTACTGGCACTCGCGCCATGGTACATATAATAGACCGATCTCACCAAGCGTTCCACGCATGCTTGACGCCGCCATAACTGTAGTTCATAGGAGGCACACGCCAGTTCACGAGACAGCTCATGCCGACTCGTGCACTGCTCGAGCAGACCTCCAGCGGCGTTGTCGCGCGTGCAGAAAGACTACAACTCCCACGATGCAAGGCGGCAGCGGTGGCGTACTCAAACTAGCTAGTGAGATCGGTCTATTGCAAGCATAGCGCCCGACTGGTGCCCCATGCATGCGTGCAAGCACGTGCAGCGTCAGCTTGAACCTTGCCTTTGCAAGCTTGTAATTGTACGTACTTGGCCGCACGAGCAGAGACATGACGGTAACCAGGTGCCCTGCTTGCAATCGTCTAATCTATGGTGCCTCAATGTCCTTCTGTTTAGGGTGATGCCACCCTTTGTAGTACCCGATGCCGACAGCACGCGCTCACGGGGAAAATACAAAGAAATCGACGAAAACAAAATGTCGCCATAATAGTCAGCGCCACGAACATAGCACGAACGCGTGCAGGGACACGCTCTTTCACGCGCTTCTGGAGAAGGTGAAAAAAAGAAAAACAAAAAAAAAAACGTGTGGGACAAAATGGCAAGATGCCACCACCCTAAGCAAAGCGCACATGAAGGCACCCTAGTCTAATCAAAATAGACTTTTAAGTAGGCCTTACGCAAGAGCTCGGGAGCTCGCGCCGTCACTTTAAAGCATGGAATGAGCACGCGCCCGCTCGGCCCGCGATCCGCACCATATAGTGTATTAAAACTCTCTATTATAAAGAGTTTTAGTGGATCGTGTTTTCAGGCCACGCTATTTGTAGCGAGAGCTCGCGCAGCCGCTTCGATGCATGCTCTGAAGCGCGCGCCCGTAGCGGTAGCGGCCCTTTGAAAACGATCTACTAAAACTTCCTAATGTTCTCACATGCCGACAGGAAAGTAACAAACATTCAAACAAGAACCGACAATAACGCTCTCTCACTTTAATACGCGTACTCGCTAACTACTGCCGTCAACGCACCCCACAAGATCAAAACATAAAAAACATTCGCCTAAAAAAAAAAAAAGAACTAAAAACGCGTGTTCTTCTTAGTATTTTTTGTTTTTTTTGTTATTTTTCGAACAGAAAATTGGGTTTTTAAATCTGTCGTCACTCAGCAACAGAGCGCATCCCATTCCGACTTTCACTGGCCCCCCAGCGAGGCTGTGAGGCCTTCGAGACTCGGAACCGTCTAACGCCATCATCTGCAGCGCGAATGCATGATCGGGCGTCCCCAAAAGCGCAATGGGGCCCGGCGCGCGTGAGCCACGTGAACGGCGGCCCGCTCTTGCGCGTATACCGGGTAAGACACGACACGGGTCGGCCCACAAGCAATCTGTCCGTCAAGAGCGGGAGGGCGAACGTGATGAAGACGCCAGTCAGCGGAATAGCAACACTGCCAGCAGAAAAAAAACAAAAAAAAAAACAAAAAAAACAGGACGCTCGATTTCTATTGATAGCTTTTTTCCTCTTGTTGGACCATCATGGCGCGTGCATACGTTCGAAGCTCACGACGGAGTCGGGATTGCCCGATCGGGGGACACACGATAGGTTAATGACGTCACGGGCGGAGAAAAGCGGGCAGTGGCCGGGAAAGTCTGTCTAGCTCGCAGAGAGACGCAAGTCAACGCTATTCGAGCTGAGGGAATGTCGGTAGAGCCCAATACGAATGGGTCACGCAACCCCTCTATCTTCTTTTGTTTGTGTTATACGATCACGAAAACTGCAAGTTTTTGTCGCACTATACACGAAAGAGTCGGTTTATATCGCGCGAACACTAGTCTTGCGTTAGTCGGTTAAGTCGTAAACTGAACCAAGAGGTTAGGGTGAAGTAGACCTAGCATTTTGTTCGACAGCTTAGCTATAGTTTAAAGAGCATTTCAAGGGCCTCCATACCGGAGGCCTTTGAGATGCTCGTAAAACAAGGGGTTTTAACCCGCCGCCATCACGCGAGCGTGCACTATTTCAGTTCTGTGAGAACTGTACTTTTGGTTGGCGGTAAAGCCAAGATTGTTGGACAGTTTGTCACTATGCACACTGAACAACAGCTGGCGCGAAGCATGGCCCAAGGTGGGCGTGAGCGCCTGCTGGTGCGGAGAATTCAGCAAATGAAGATCTGACTCATCGATACATCAGCAACTCGAACATTTCTATTTCCATATCAGTGGGTCGTACACAGTATATTGTCTATAAAAGGGGATATTCCGCTAAAAAGGTTCCCGTAAGCACGCTGAAGTATTGCGTACAAAGCCAACACCTCCTAAACTAGGATGGCCTCAGCGCTTGCGAGTCGGGATGCAAAGATTGCGGAGAGGGAAGGCCATGGCCCCGGCGACCGGTGGCGGTGGCCGGCACCGCCACAAGTGGACCTGTGCTTTGAAATGTGTTATGTTTTAGTACAAACTGTTTTTTCGAGAACTTCCTTCAACGCAGTTGTTAGGGTGGATTTATTCGTTAACAATTACTTCTCGACGTTTGTGAAGATGGACACACGAGTGTACACTTGCCGGGATATGTAATACATTTCAGTCGAAACCTTTTTGCCATCTTCCAACTGTTATGTCTGTGCTTCAACACCAGGTCTCCGTGCCGTGCACGGTGCACGTAATGTCTTTGTGTCAAAAATGTTCTGTACGGATACACAGGATGGTTTCATTCGAAGCATTCATAGGTGAAATATTCTACAATTTTAGCTTGATTTGTGGTGTAGATGAAACTAGCTCTTGACAAGAAAATCTCTGAACTGCTTACCTTCACGCACAATATTTATTTCTGAGATTGTGACTTAGAGAACTAAAAAATGCAAAAAACACGGACGAAGAAGAGACATATACAACACGGACTGGCGCTAACTTTCAACTTATTTAATCAAGGCAAACCACCCAGCACACATGACTGAACACTCTTTCCCATCGCGTCAACACAACGATGTGTTGGCGTGATGGGAAAGAGTGTTCACGCATGTGTGCTGGGTGGTTTGCCTCGATTAAATAAGTTGAAAGTTAGCTCCAGTCCGTGTTGTATATGTCTCTCGTGCGTTGCCTGCCGCTCTACCTTTTCCCTTTCGGCGGCCGCGTCTCGTGGCGATCTGCCAGGGTTTGTCAGTATAGAGGAGGCTATGGTTCTGACCTTGACGGACGCTGGCTTGAACGCTTCGCCAGAGATCTGTCCGCCACGCCTCAACCCGTTCATAAAACTGGTATTGCCGCCGCTGAGGCACCATAATTTATATGTACTTCCAAAGTACATATAAACTATGGTCAAAGATGAGGCAGTGTGTAAGGAACACGCCTAGCGCAAGTGCCAAGTTCTACACGGCGTGGCGCACCCAGAAAAACGACTTTAAAAACTAGCGTGTCTCCCATATTGAAGCATGGGAAACCGGGCCCGCTACAAGTGTCCATTAGCCGCGTATCGAGGAGCCATCCGGTGTCGCCGCTTGCAACCAAGACGAGGAGAGGACATTATTTTGCAGCTGCGACGCGCGCAGTCTCCACACCTGTATGTTGTGACGCCGGGCATAGCCCGTGATACGTCGTGGTTTGTGTCACAGTGCAGACGGTTTATTTGTAGGTCTAAACATATTATCAAATTGAACAAAACAAAAAATTGGCAGCGGCTTTTATCTCTAAAGTTTCATAACTCCCGAAATGCAGTATACTTAAAAGGGATTGTCCGGTGAAAACCGGAAGTTCTTAAGATCTTGTGATGGTTACTTGGCGGGAACCAAATGGTAAACATAGGCCAGTTTTACTCTGTAAAAAGGCACCCCAATTTAGTGTAATCAATGACGGGTGATTATACAAAAATCTAAGCCGAATTTCGCAAGTATCAATGACCGCGCTCCCGTGCTTGATGTGACATCACACCAGGCTTGCAACTGTCAGACCCTATCACTCTAAAAACAAAGGGTGTCACCTTACACCCTTTTGTCCCATATAATGCACCCCAAAACTTCACCTCCACGTACAGCGCCCTATAGTCGAACAAACGGCCCCAAATTTTACGAGGGGCCTGATGACGGTGCGGTATAACTTATTAAATAGCTAAAGTACGTATCAAAAACCACAGAAAGAAAACACTGAGGTTTTGCAGGAGGACCATGAAAACCCCAATTTTTTTTTTTTTTTCGTAGCCAGTAACACATACATTAGCTATTTTAATGAGTTGTACCACACGGCTATCAAGCCTCTCGTGAAAGTTAGTACCGTCAGATCGACGTCAGTACGCTGTACGTCGAGCTGAAGCTTTGGGGTGTCTTATATGGGACAAAGGGTGTAATAATACACCCTTTTTTAGAGCATATGCCTTATTCCTCCTTGGGAACAGAGTGTTCTCAACGCACCGCAGCGTTCCATTTTAGTCGCCACTGTAAATCTCGCTGAGAAGTGTGAAGCGTTACAGCCGCACAAACAAACTCCCCTTTCATTCATAAAAATATTTCTTGGGCAGCAACGAGGGTGAACCACGTCGTAGCGCTCACGCGGAGGACAAAATTCGAAGGGCGCTTCAGTTCGGTGCAATCTTTGCTTTATGTTACGTCAGAGCCTCCGCCGCTCTCAAGGTGGAAGAGGAAAACGCCGTTTAAGCACGCTTGGTTTACAATACAATTACTCGTCCAGGGAAGCACACAAAATTGAGATTTTTCGTGGAAGATGCTCCTAAAGCCATTAACAATGTGGTCGAAATGTTTTCTTGAATACGAAATTTGACCGGGAAAACCCGTTAAGGAGTGATCGCTTAAATCTCCTTAGGATACATTAAACAGTAAGTTTAGGTTGGTGAAGAACCTACACTTTTCATAAATTTCCCCGCTAAATCTAGCTGGGAAACAGAATTTGTTTTTAGGTCACTTGACGTCAGGTCACGGGACATTAATTTCCCAGCTAAATTTAGCGGGAAATGAACGGACGGACACACGGACGGACGGACGAGAGAAAAAACAAATTGGGATCGGGGTTCCGTTCAAACGCATTTCATAGGCTTTAAAAAGCCGAGTGCGCGCCTCTGTTGCGCGACAGCTTACGCGCCGGGCAAGCGAGCGTTGACCCGTTCCATAGACGTCAGGGGTTTTCCCTTCCCCGGTTGGTTACGGCCCTACGAACGTAAGAAGCCCCCTTCCGAAGAGGACCAGTCTGCGCGGCGCCAACTCTGCCTACGCGGGGGAATTCGCCGTCCAGCAGATCGGGGTCGACCCAGCACCTCTCTCTCTCCAACCACCCGAGTCTGCCGAAGCAATACTACCCAGAACAAGGCCTGCGCATGACGTCATCGCTAGTGAATTCCCCAACTCGCCCGGAGAAACACACACGTCGCAAAGTGGTCGACACGTTCGTTTTGGCGCCGCTTCGTGCTAGTGTCGCGCTCGGTGTGAGACGCTATGGGAGGCTGCTCTGCCTGGGTCCACTAGTGATGACGTATGGGGGGAAAAGGCTTAGGCCTTCTCTTGTCTTGTCTTCTCTATTGGCCGAGGACGCTTCCTCTTGGTGGGTAGCGGAGTTCACTCCGGCCCACGAGACCACAAAGTGAGGCCCCAAACCTGTCAAAACGGTCAACAGACCGGAGGCGGCTGGTCTTCTGTCGTCCCACCGTGTCCCGTCCAAACATCATTCGGCGATTTAGAAAAATAGATAAATAAAAATAAATAGAAGCTTAATCGGGGCACACAGAAGAAGTGACGTGTGCATATGGGGTGGAGCAAAAGCACGAGAGAAATCCTGGAAGTCGTAGCGCTCGTTGGCGTTCGATGGAGTTCGCTTTTTCGAGAGTACTTTCAAGAAACCCTTACGATGGGCGGCTGAAACGTGTCCTATATATGCCACGCGCTGAGGTGTCTGCAATAGAGGTAACATATTACGCCGTAGGAGCATCCGAGGTATTGGCTCGGATCGCAGCGATCCTAGCGGTTGGTGGCAGAATTCTGGCACGAGACGCGTCGAATATTATGTCATTCTCTAAGAGAGCTTGACGATTTCAACTCGTGAATATAAAAAAAAAGAAAAACAGTAATTAGGCTTATTTGTTCTAAGCTGCAAGTTTGGGGTATATTTCACGTAAATTGCCGTCTACCAACGTAAAACAAAAATCAACAAGAAAATAAAGAAATTAAATATTGAGAGATTTTTCAAAGAATTCGGGTGGGCCAGTCTTTGATTTTCGTTGTGTTTTATTCTTTCATCTTTTACTACATTCATTCATTCGAGCTCCAGTTAAAAAATGGCGAAGGCCACAATTGCGTGTGATTCCTTCTTTGTTGCGAAAAACTCCATCGAAGAAGAGTAGCTAACGACGAGTCCCAGAAGCGTACGCACTGAAAGCAGCGAAAACTAGCAGTTCGCGTAAAATTGCATCACTCGCCTTGTACCTTTGCATCTCAATTAAAAAAAAAAAAAAAATCTTCGGTGGCTGCCGCACTTTTAAATCAGTCGTACTAAAGCGGTGAAAGTGGTAAATCACGCTACGAACCGTTCCACGCTATTCGTCATTGATATTGAAAACGAAAACGTGTCAGTCGGGTTCGCGGCAAAGGGCCGAAGTTCAGTGCGTCCCTCGTCTCTGCGGGAAGACGCGCCGAGCACCGAAACCGTCTCATAAAATCTCGTAGGCGGCCTACGAGTTTTTATACGCAAACACGCATAAACAAGCTATCACCGAGATTTACTTTCAGTGGCAGCGTCAACGTTCGGTTCTTCAAACGCGAAGATGACTGGCACACGCACCCTCAATCATTAAACAGTAAAATAAAATAAAAAAAGGGCGACTGGACGGCACACTCAAAGCGTCGAGGCGTGTCGTGCACCGCTAATAAATAAAAAAAAGAAGAAAAGAAAAAAAAGAGGGGGGGGGGGGCAGAATTCAGACGCCCCACGATTTGCCTAATAACAACACCGAACACGGCCAGAGCGACAGTGTTTGCGCGGAAAAAAAAAAAAAAAAAACCGTCCTGCACCAACGAGCAGATTGGTTCGCGGGCAAATAAATGATCTCTCGGCGGCTAAGCAAAGGAGGGAAGAAAACGACGGCAACAAGAGATGCTCCCCCCCCCCCCTTTTTTTTATTTCCCTTTGCATCCGCTTTCTGGAAGCGCCGCAAGCGCGTTCAGTTAGGCACGCACAAACACAGGCACGAAGCGAGCATCAGCCTTGACAATGGCCGAGAAGCTAACGCAATAAAGTGAAGAAATCCTCTCGGCGGCAGAGGGAGGGAGGCTAAAGAAGCGATTAAGTGCACTGTCCCTCCATGAACCCGCGCCTGGCAGTGTGTGTGTGTGCGTGTGTTCGCTGCACATACGTGACTCGCTGAACCGTGTCGACACAGAGCGCGACACGTTCCACTATGCCAACCTTCGTCAAACACGCACAACTGGTCGCTCCAAGCGCCTTCTGACCCCTTTTCTGGGCTGTGTTAGTTGCCCATTCGGACAGTTGCGTTGAACTTATACGTTTGACTACGTCACGATCGTTACGACGATGTACGGCAGCCGAGACACCGAAACGTCCAAGCTTCGTATGTTGCGCTTTTTTTGTCCTTTCCTTGCTTCTTACAAGGAATCTGCGGGTGTGTGAAATATAACATCTGTTAGATTTTTGTTGTTGTTGTTGTTGACCGGCTAGGCAGCAAAACGCAGCGTCATTTTTTTTCTTATAGGTTTGAATGTCGCGTGGGTTTGCTCCTGCGACGGTCTAAGTATCAAAAAGACAGTCGCCACTTTCAGAAGCGCGGGAAAAAAACGACTACTTAAGAGGGAGAGAAAAAAAATAACATAAAAAACATAGGGCTAAAATATTTTTGTGTAAGCTGTAAAAACAACTCGAGAAAAGGATGATTGAAATTTTGACACACGATTGAATTGTGTATGTATGTGACTCCAAAGTGTATGTCTTAAATTAAAAAAATTTAAAAATGAAATACATTTTCTTGAGGAGGAGGAGGGGAGGGTACCGAGAGGAGGGTACGCTCCTCCTCCCCCTCCGTACCCTGCCCTCCCCTCCTCCACTCCTTTCACTTAGAGGAAACGTTTCGTTAAAATTAGCGGGAAAACTTTCCCGCTAAATCTAGCGAGGAGATTCTCATAATGCAACGCACGGTTACGCCCGCTTGCATTATTCCCATAATGCAACGCGCGCGGTTATGCCGACGGCGACGGCGACGCCGCTCAAGCCAAAAACGGGCGCCGAAGAACTGCGCTCTAAAACACATCTCACTGTTGATTAAAAAAAACTAAAAATAAAGAGAAAAAATTGTCCCATACTTGCGCACGCACGAACACGTATACACGAGAAAGAAACGAGACACACACACACACAAAAAAATAAAAGAGCCCCACCAAAACCTCGCCAAGAGTTTTTAGTATTCCCACGGCCAACATCCCTCTATAAACGGCATCTGTTCTATCAACGGCCACAACCAAAACAAGAACTGAAGCGACATAGCTCGGTACGACAAAGTCCACGCTTCAATTTATGGTCAGCCTCCACCACTTACCCCCCAAAAAAACACAAAAAAACGTTGTTGTAATTTCTATTGAAAAAATAAATAAAAAAAAGCGAAATCAAAACAAAACAGAATGTACAAACGAAGCAGACACACAACAAGAATCAAGCACCAAGTCGTGCACGCGCGCACATTCTTTGAGGATAACAGGTGACACAGATAATTTAGGTGTTGCACCAACGCAGTGAGGGGAAAGCCCTCTCAAGTAAAAGCCACTCGTAAATAAAAGAATTTAAAAAAAAATCCGGGTGGAAGTGCGTGGCTTAGATCCGCGTTCACGCTCAAAGAGCGTCACATCCTTCGATAAGCGAATACCGCCTAAAAGACAAGGCCTCTTCCAAACGTCACCACTCATGGTTCCGCCTGGTGCTGGTCGGGAATCCACTATCGATGACGTCATGCGCCGGCCTAGACTTCTAGGTGGTGTCTTGGAGAAGCACTCTGCTCCACCGAAGCCTTCCCGAGCACCAAGCAGGTGACGTCTTTGGCTGGTGCGAGGATTGGGACTGCAGGAAAACCGTTATCGGGATCTCAGCAAAGGAACCGCGAGCAAGCCATTTCAGACTGGGATTTCCAGCGCCCATACCGGTGACGCGTAGGATCCGGGATATCTGAGCTTTGAGGAGTTTCCCACGCCGACCGGGCCACGTCGGTTATTTATTCGTTTCATTATATAGAGGCTTTGCTGCAACGAACCGCAATCTCGGCTACGTATGCGTAGCCGAGGTCGCGTATCTTTCTGGCACACAAGCACGACTGCGGACGTTTCAGAAATAATGCGGCACTCGATTTGAGTTCCACGCCATTTCCCGGAAAACAAAAAGATAACCACGCGCGGGTGTACATCGTAAAAAAGAAATCGAAATTCTACTTTTATCGGAAGAGTGTTTACGATTTATGCGGAGTAAATACCTTCGTGTTCCTAAAAATAGCGTGGAACAATTTTTCCACGCACCGAGATTCTCGCGTCTGTCGGTTGGATTCCGCACGTATGTGTTTAGCGGAAAAGGGAGAAGAGCTCAAATACTTCCGTTCTTATTCTGTGCCTCTATTTTGTGCAGAATTTACAAAGTGTACTCTAAAATTCACCAGCAAAATGATCGCTTCCAGCAGCGCTATAGAACGGTTTAATGACCGTGAAGGAGGAATTATGAGCGGATAGAGTAAACGCGATTGTGGACTAAGGACGGTAAATAGATGTTTCCAGCGCGATGGATGTCAAAGAGAACAAAAAAGGAGCGAATGCGGCGAACGCGGATGTTTTCTGTAAATAGAAAAATCCGCGAGCTCAAACGATCAACCTCGATAAACTCTCGGAAAATCGGAGGAGGCCTCGCGGTGAGTGGAATTGTGGGGAAGCTCCGATTAATTCTCTTTTATCATCAGGAGTTGAGAACGCGCAAAGAATAAAGTGAACACAAAAAGAGGCCATTGCATACTGTGCTCTGCTCTCGTTCTGCCTTTTCTGTATACTGAAATGACAAGATGTTAAACCAAAGTCAACTTCGTCTTCTATTCCTGGACAATCTCACGTGCCGTACGTCAGAACGCCACGATGCTTCAAGCAGACGGTGGGGGAGCCACGTATATCAGGAAAGGCTTATTGTACTTTTCCTCCGGAGAGCGTTTCGGCAGTGCCAAGGAGCCACCTTACCAGTGTTAGAATGCGCCTTTGATGTGGTATAAAGCTGGTAACAAAAGGTCTTCGCGTTGTGCATATGTTTAGGCAGCGGAAAGTTAGTTTGGAAGCAAACATGCTCGACCATTTCTGAGGCGTGTTCACACAGAAATGTCTGTCATCATTTCTTCGGACCGTGTGTTTTGTATACGATGTATACACGACCGCACGCCGGTATACGATGCTTGTTCAGGTCGAAACGGGCAGGGGTGGGGTCCTGCAGCGCGAATTTTCGCTTCCCGTGATTCGAGCTGTGGAGCGCGAACACACTCGGCCACCGGTCTCCCCGCTTCTAGGAGCGAGAGGCACCTTTTTACGAATGAATGGACAGTTACGTTCGCGACAGCGCCTTCGCAACGGCCACGCCTCATCGAGTCGCTCGGCCAGCCAGCCAGCCAGCCTCTGTAGTCGCGTTTACGTGCAGATACTCACGCACAGGCGGGCGCGGGTCAGGCCACTCTTTAAGTAAAGCCACTCCGAGACAAAATGAAGAACGCAAAAGAGGCAAGGAAGTCGCGTAAACAGATTAAAAATATAAACGGCAATTATTCAAACGCCTAATGACGGAGACCATGCACTGCCGATCGGTGCAGCCAGCTTCCCCGATACAGACGTTCCACAAAATATCTGGGTCACCAACGGAAAGAACGCGACCGGGCTCGGGCAAACAAAGAAGGCAAAAACATAAATAAACAGGGAGTGGAAAAGAATGAAGTTTCCCCCCGGGCGGTGCGGTAGCGCCGGCCGCCCAAATCGCCGTTGTGCGGCTCGGCGCGCGTTCCGGGCCCTGGCGGGGAGCGCGTACCGTTCACCGAAAACACACAGTTCGAGTCTGCGGTGAATCGGTGTCGGGGCTATCGAGCCAATAACTGGGCCAATCAGGAGCCAAACGTTCCAGGCGCCACCGCACTGTTTTGGACAGATCCGGGAATCAGCTGTCAAGAATGCGTGACGTCCTCGTGATCCCAGGCCGGTTGATCCTAGAGGCGTTTGGAATGCTTCGAGATAAAGGGCTCTTTTCGATGGCGTTCGACTATTTGTATTTTAGTTCAGCTAGAAGCAGGAATGGAGCGTTATAATTGGCGTGGCAACTAGACATTTTCTTTCATACTTGTAATACGGCTTTCCAGCGCTTGTCACCCAGGCGAAAAACGCTGAGTCACGGGGCTGGGGATGCATGTGTGGCGTTTGATATTCCGTGGAGAAGATAGCTACCGCACATACTCAGAACGCGTTACACAGCCCAGTAGACAAGGATGGCAGTGAGCAGTAGGCGATTATTGGAATGGTCGTTTGGCGACGAGATGTTTCGCTGGCGCCATCGCGGAGGCATGCGGTTTAGAGAAGCTCGTTTTAGCGAACGCCGTTTTACCGACCCCGGTTTATCGAATCCCTTTATAGAGAGCCCAGTTTAGAGAAAATGGCGATGAGCCCCCTTTTAGCGAATTCGGCCGCCGCGAAGCGGCGTGTACGGGTAAATCAGGTGAGTTAACATTTTTGTAATGAGCTGCCACAGACTGCCGCCGCGAAGCGGCGGGAGCGCAGCGGGGGGCATGGCTTAACACGCGCACCAGTGATACACGCGAGAAGTAGGAAAGCCTTTTTTTTAAAAGCGTCCCCTTTTCGATAAACGGCGTTTCTTTAAACTGAGGCTCTGCTTTCTCTAAACCGTGCTTCGATAAAACGTGCCCATTCTCTAAAACTTGCTTCGATGAAATGGCATTCGATCAACCATAGTAAACCCGCGCCATCGTATGGTTCCTATCCCCGACGTCAGGACCAAGATTATCAGTAGCGAGCAACAAGGAAAAAGTGGTGGGTAAACAGTGCGGTCATCCCTGAACTGAGACTGCGAAGGCAGCTACATCCTCGTTGGACAAGTCGCACGTCTCTCTTTCGTGACGTCATCACGCTCTTGTCCATATACACCCACGCCAGGAGAGCCGGGTCGGGTGACGAAAGGGAGACGGCCGATTGTTCCGGCGGACAAGTAGTTCCCACCGCGCTCTCACCTCAGGGCTGAACGGAGTTATCACGTTCCTACATCAACACCGTCATTGTTGAGAGCCTGAGTTGAGAGCGTCGATGAGAGCAGAACTATGCCTATACTCAAGGCATCGTAGTGAGCGTTTGGCCACTCGTGGAAGACTTATCACAGCGACGCTTTTGGTCACGCACTACGCCAATAGACTAGATCGCTCGGTATAGTGGGGAAATAGGTGGAAAGTTGCTAACGAAGCTAGCCGCGATTAAGCCTGGCCAACGGTCAATGGTGGGCCCAGCCAACTACTTTGAGTAGTTGACCAGCTTCGAGTAGCCAAGAAGACATTAAAACAAAATTGCAAACGAAGTTAAATCCGTTGGATACAATATTACGAAAACGAAAATTGGCATTTTCGAATCATAAGCTACAAGAGCGACCGGCTGCGGGCCAAAGTCGAGAGCACCCCAAAAACTGCGATCTTTACACCACGCCTATTAGTGTAACATCCCGCGGTTATCTGGCGCGTCGATAGTTGCACGGGGCCCCGCTAGGCCCCGCTCCCATAGCACGAAAAACGTAAAAATAAAATTGCGACGCTCGGGAGGTTTGCATAATGATACAGTGTAACGACGAAACCACTCGGTCGTGCTTCTTCAATACGCAAAGCAAAAAACAGCGCAAAAAAAGGTTGGAAAATACGAAAAACACAAGAGCGATTTCTTCGTTTCACGTTACCTCGTTCATTGCCTTCTCATCGTTAGGCAAATGTGCCGGTGGCTCGCTTGCGTTTCTCGACGCAACACAGTCAAACTCTCTCAAACGCAACTGTGCGTAGGGGGCATTAAAGGGGCACTGAAGTCCTTTTTGAAAAAAGTCGTTTTTGATCTTATATTGTTTAAAAGGTGTTAATTCACACATATACCAAGTCCTATACTACAAAACCGCCTATTCATCTCAGGACAAGAGAAAAACTAGTGGACTCTTTTTTCTCGCGGAATACATTGTGTGGACCAATGAAAGCCCTACAATACGCGCAGATTCTGAAAGATTTTATGATAACTCGTTTCGAAGAGAGGCTGATAGGTACACATTCGGATAAAACTCCACTTTTTCACCGCGGGCGGAGCCATCGCTTGCAACTCGCCGACAAGCTCCCTTCGACGACCACTTCACTCGGAAGAAAATTCTTCCCAAAAAGGACGTGTCGCGATCTTTGAACACGCTTTTAACGAGCAAATAAGCTACGCACGATTGTAATTTCGGGTTTGTTGGGATGCTTAGAGCGTCTAGATTGAGTTTCTCCACAAAAGGACGATCTCAGAATCGACTGCAGTGCCCCTTTAACATACATGCTAACCCGCAGTCATAAGCACATCACACGAAAGACACGGTATTTGCTACACACACACGAAGATTGTACGCGGAGACGTCTCAAGCATGTTCACTTCATGCATCTGCATACTTCTAACATGTCTGCGGACAGTTGTTGTGCCCCCAATGTGAGAGGATCGTTATGCAAGGAAGAAACCTGCTTGAGACACTTTCTGCAGAATGTGTTTTCTACGATGTATTAGCAGTGTGGCCTCTGCTTGAAGCCGGGGTCACACTGCTTATACATCGTACAAAAGACAGTCTGCATACAGATTCGAACGCGAGTCGCCACGAGATCCCTGCTTCGAATGCCGCATGGCAATGAGTTCAAGGAGAAAACTTGGGCAGGCGGCATTCGAACCACGGATATTGGGGTGACTCGTGTTTCCAGACTGTCTTTTGTATGATGTATGAGCAGTGCCACCATTAACTCAAATTCTTTGGAATTGACTGGAGGTGCCCTATAGTAACAACAGAGTCAGAGTGTTTAGTGCATTTTGCTTGTGTATTTTGTTAGAATGTTATGTAATACTATTTTATGAACTTTTGTTCCTCACACACAAGCACGAAAGCGCTTTCGCAAGACAAAATACACTATAGACTTACAAAAAAAAAAAAAAGAACTGCCATAAGCTTATTAGGAATGCCTCGTTAATTTGAACCCCGTTAACATAAATACCCCGCTATATGGACATTTTCTACAGAGATGAACTGGGTAGGTATTTTTGTCTCGTTATTATGAACAAATCATATTATGAACGCTCTGTAAAAAAAAAGGGGGGGGGGGGGTGGAGATGTCCATGCTAACGAGATATCGCTGAATTAAGCCTAGAAAACTCGTTCTCTACAAAATACTGAGTATCACCATAGCCTCCTTTATACTCACAAGGCCTGGCAGTTCGATCACAGAGCCATAGAGTGCCCGGTCGCAGATTTGGAGCGCGAGGATCTGGTAGCACAGAGCATTTCTCGGGGAGCCTGTAGTCAGCGCACAGCTTTTGCAGCGGCGAGGACCCGAAACGTGGTTTTCAAACCCGACGAGAAAAGAAGCGGTAGCCCGAGGAACGCGAGAAGCACGGGCGGACATTCCATCGCTCGGGACAAGTGTGTTTCGGCGTCCCGCCGCAGCGGGGCGCCCGTTACATGCCTCTTGTCTGCCTCTCTACCTTTTCACTTTCGGGGGCCGCGTCTCGTGGCCATCTGCCAGGCTTTGTCAGTATAGACCTTTCCAAAAACGAGCTTCTGGCCGGTGCCATTTTGAGCGTTCGTGCGTATGGCGCGTGCTTTGCTCGCTTTCTGAAGCGACGACCACGCACGTGCTGGGCTGTGAAGATCGCACGCTGGACTGTGATTTTGTAAACATTGGAAAGGTCTATAGAGGAGGCTATGGTATAACTATCTCAACTGAATCAAGGCATACTCTGTACGCGCAGTCTGTCTCGATTTGAAATTATTTATTGAGCACAATGTCACGAGCGTGAGTTGTTATTTAATCGAACTGAGAAATAAATGTGAAGTCGACCTTTTCGTCTATTTTTCTTAATCTTTAGTGGGAATTGCGTGACCACTTTTGAAGGGGGAGGCTTAACACGAAAAGTATAACTAATCTCAATTCAACTCACCCTTTCATCGATGAAGTGGACAATTAATTCCCATAATTTGGGGCCGGCTACTTTAAATTAAAATAAGGAATGGGATGCATAATATTTGCACTAATTTATTTGGATTCATTATTCACCGTTCAACAAGTTACGTTAGAAACGGTTGAATCTAAGAAGTACGTTTAACTTTACGTTACCTAGTAAACCCTCAAGACCTATAAAAGTCACGTTTCCATTTAAACCAGCAACAAACCCTTGCTCTATAAGTAAAAAGAAAAAAGAAATGGACAACGAGTTTTTGATTCTGTATTTGACGCAAGAGCGCGACACTTGACATTTGTTTCCGATTGCGTAACGCTTCACTGATGGATTGCCTCTTTCCGCAAACACGAAAGACGGCGCTGTCGCGGCCCGGTGATGTCGCATTCGTCATAATCTGTTCTTCTCTTCGCACCGGGAAACGAGACACGCTTGCCGTAAACCCGATCTCAAGCTGTCAGGAATCGCGTCGCAGAACGCCCACACTGCGCCTGCATCATAGAAAGACACGGTGTATGAATGATGACAGAACTATTCGCGGACGCGCTTTAAGCATATTAGAAGCGCTTTATGTATGCTTTGAGCATGTCTGCAGACTGTTTTAGTATGACCAATGTGAGAGCGCGCCTCATGCAGTGTGTGCAGAGTGTCTGTTATACAATGTATTACCAGTGGGACGGGGGTATTACAGCCTCCAAAGAAACCAGGTAGCGACCGCTGCTTGTTTACTGATCAAGAGCTCGCTGGTGAGTCTACGGAATTTGTTCACGCGACCAAAATATAAAAGGAAGAAACCATCGAGGATTCACGTCGCAAAGCAAAAGGAGGCCGATCGACGCTCGCGAAAGCGATATCTGTTCATAGCCTCCTCTATTCTCACAAAGCCTGGCAGTTCGATGACGGAGCCATAGAGTGCCCGGTCGCAGATTTGGAGCGCGAAGATGTGGTACCACAGAGCATTTCTCGGGGAACCTGGACGTCAGCGCACAACTTTTGCAGCGGCGAGGACCCGAACATAATTTTCAAGCCCGACGAGAAAAGAGGCGGTAGCCCGAGGAACGTGAGATGCTCGAGCAGACATTCCATCGTTTGGGACATGTGGTTTTCGGCGTCTCGCCGCAGCGGGGCGCCCGTTACATGACACTTGTCTGCCGCTCTACCTTTTCACTTTCGAGGGCCGCGTCTCGTAGCGATCTGCCAGGCTTTGTCAGTATAGAGACGGCTATGTTCAGACGAAACTAAAATAAACCTCGGGCCGTAAATATTGCTCTAATTTTTTTTTACGCGTAAAATATATTTTTAACACGCGGGTCACAGCCAGGCTGTTTAAAAACTTTTTTTTCTTTCAGTGGCCTTTTAAGGGAAAACGGAATATAGCCTGCACTGTAAAGTCATGCAGTATAAATATTTCCGAGGCTTTCATATATTAAAAAAAAAATAAAGCAAACTGCTTCCCTGTCCACTACCCGCCAAAAGTACAAAAGTACGCATAATTTACATTATCTTATGTCCAAAGCGAGCACGTGTCACGTGTGATATTAGGCCTCTACCGCACTGACATAAGAAAACCGTGACCCGGGGAAAGCACAGGTAAGCCATTCAAAGCTTAGAACAACGCAGCGAGCTTCTCGCAATCAATAAAGAAGGTTCGACCCTTTAACGCCCCTGTGGTTTCGCGAAACCGTCGGGGTTCAAACATGCGTCCTCTTTTAAAATTACCGCAAAAATCGCTTCCAGTCTGCAAAGAAAAAAATAATAAAAGGAGGAGATAAAGGGAACAAAGCGCAAAGACGCCGAGGCGCGCATCGATTCTGACGGATCGTCGATGAAACCACGTGACTTGGACCTAACAAGCGGTCGGCATGGACAAACGAGACTCCAAAATCGCCGTTGCCAACGCAATCGGTTCGGTACAGACGCCTCCAAGCGTGTCACCGCCCTACAACAACCTCGTAAAAGACACACACACACAAAAAAAGATAAGGCATGCATAACAGCATTCCTCGATCAGACCGAGGGACTGAATGCATCGCGACGAGTCCGCGGGAACAGCTCTGCTCTCCGGAGCGGTGCTCAGCGCGCGTTCCGAGGAGTCCCTCTTCGACCATCAGGAGAGGCGGCCGTCGTCCGTGCCGCCGTCCACCATCCATCACGCGGTCTCGTATAAAAGCTCGGCTCGGCCCCGCAGAATCGCTTTCTGAGAGCCGCATTAAGGTCGGCCGCCCACGCACCGCATCCCCGGCAGGCAGGCAGGCGTCCTCGGAGCGAGGGGAGCGGTCACCGTTTCTCAATCGCGAGAAGCGAAACTCCATTGATTCGCGGCGGCGCGAACCAATTCAGGATGTTGGATCTGCCGCTGATGCTGCTGTTTCGGTTGCTACGCCGTGCAGCTGACACAACGAGCGCGTGCGCAACGCGTTGGTTCGCGGTGGACGTGACGTTATGCGATTGAGGAGACGTCACGTCCGCTAGAAAACAGCAAGGACAGCCTTCGTTACTTTCGTATCATATATAATAGAGCCGCTCTCACCGGGCAGGTTGGCTACGCCGCCGCTGCCACGATGCATCGAAGGAACTCGGGTCCTTCTACACGTGCGACAACCTCGCTGCTGCTTTGTGCGTATACCCTGCCGCCTGCCTTGCTACGAAATAAAGATATGGTGGTGTCACGCGTGCGCCGAACCAGACGCCGAACGCTTGGTAAGCTCCCTCTATTAGGGGACGCTACGCAGAAAATCTGCATTAGAAACGTAACTTTGCTTTTGTTGTTTGCGAGGTGAGGATAAATATACGCAGGCGGTTCCAGAACAAGAAAACTCGCGTCCTGAAATCGAGGAGATTTTAACACAATAGGGACTTTTAGCAAACCGTTACCCTGTTCCGAGTACCGCTCTACCGAAACCTTTGAAGCATGCTTTTAAGCGCGCGCCCGGGTGATATTGTGACCGCGGGGCTCGCGCGCTTAAAAGCACGCTTCAAAGGCTCCGGTTGTGCAGTACGCGGAACACGGTAACGGTTTGCTAAAAGTCCCCAATGTGTTTATTCGCTCATTGCCACGAGAAAAGCGTTACATGTCAAAGTCGGAATTCAGTGTCGGAATCCAGTGTGATGTTCTAGCGTTACACAGAAGTGGGGTCTTTGGGCTTAGAAGTTTAGAAGCCCAAAGGGCTCCTAGAGACGTCGTGGTGTAGCGTGAGGCCACAGTCACGAGGCGTCAATATGTCGCGTGACGTCGCACACACACATCATGTGCCCAGCTCATGTGTAACACATTCTGTGAGTCTCCGAGTTTATGAAATATAAACTGCGCACTGAATACTTCTCGCAGTCGCTGACATATAACTTACCTTTTATTTTAAACAAGTATCTAGAAAAAAATATTTATTTTGATACATTTACTAGTAAAAAAATGCGAGAATTTTTTGTAAACAATAGATGATAATGCATTAGTCTCTATCTTCTATATGGGAAAGTTTTGGTGTTCAAGCCCTTATTGTAATTTTTGCTAGAACACAAGCCATGTGGGAAAATTTGATCTATGTCATTTATAATTCTATCAACGGTTGAGAATCTTTATATAGTGTTTGACATGTACCATATAGAACTGTATAATTCACATGTTGTTATTGTGTATTCATATTGTTACGCGTCATATTTTTTGTACTTTTTCACAATATGTTGCTGTCTGTATGGGCCCCCAGGCACTCTCAAGCTGTCAATGACAGCTTTTTCGCCCGGGGACCCCCAACACTGTGTTGGAAATAAAATTGAATTGAATTGAATTGAATTGAATAATAATATTAATTAATAGTAAAAGTAATAATTTATAATACTAATATTCTTTATTTCCCATTTGCGATGGAGGAGACCGAGAAAAAAATCCTCACAAAGTGGCTTGACAAGCTCTCGACCCCCAATGGCACACTGCAGCAGCACATACGCAAAATGCAATACTAAAAAAAAAAAAAAGTTAAGCTAAAGAAAAATTATACATCAAATCACGTAATTCATTTGTCGTTATTTTGATATAATTTGATAGAAAAACATTTAGGTTTTATTTTCTTAATTCGATCGTATGTGACCTTCGTTGCAATTATGGAAGCCCACAGCCTGCGCCAACGGACGACGCAGAAAAGGGATCGAACTGCGGGCTCACGAACAGCTGACATCTCGCACCAAACAAAATCCAACAGCTGACAAATTGATCCTTCCTTCTTGCCTTTCTCCAGAAATAGCTCAAAACCAAAGAAAAAAAAGAAATGTGGGGAATCAGACACGCCAAACGACGCGCGGCAAAACGGCGGCACCCGTTCGCCGAGTGCCTCGAACCATATCGGCGAGACACGACTCCGACTGGCGATCTGCACGACAGACAGGCGACAACAACACCAACAACAACCCACGAACCGACTCGCTTACACAACGCCGTCACGTCCAAAGGACAGCTCGGACTGCCCAGCCGCAACGTGTGACACAAACCAGAATCGCCGGCCATGCGCTAAATGAATACATACAGGCAGTCAGACTCGCCAAGAGAGAGACCCGATCTGCATCAAGCTGCACGGCCGACCACACCGAGGACGCGAGACACACGTCGAACGTGCGGCTTCGGTGATGCACTGTACACAGTGTACACGGTACAGTCGAGTGCAAGGAGAACGCCCGAAAAGAGAGCGCCTGTAAAGT
Source organism: Ixodes persulcatus (assembly GCA_013358835.2). Lineage (NCBI taxonomy): Eukaryota > Metazoa > Arthropoda > Arachnida > Ixodida > Ixodidae > Ixodes > Ixodes persulcatus. Next base: position 182,295 of record JABSTQ010009789.1, on the reverse strand, counting down.
ATGTTACACAAAATCGCTCGAAAAACAAAACTAAAAACAAAAACAAAGCGTGTTTTTAATACGTTTGCCTTTATCGCTTTCTACCGAAGCCCTCTAACCTCAATATTTTGTCCGTACATCCGCCCGTACGTGCAATATGTCCGTCCATCCGTACACCACCTAAACTATACAAAGACTCGGTTTCCGGGCTAAATAGTAAATTCTTTATACCAATTCACAATTTTTCCGCTAAATTTAGCGGATAAATAGACCTCACGTGACCAATACACCAATTCAGTTCCCCGCTAACTTTAGCGGGAGTACTGTTAAACATGTGGGTTCTTATTCACTTTCAAAACGTTTACACAGAATACAACGATCGCTTCATGCACTACACTCGATGCATTATAACACTTCAGAAATAAAAGTCGCGGCGAATGTTTTTTTCTTTTTTAGAAAAACATTTTTTTTTATTAAGTTATTTAAAGAAGTTTGTCTTTGTGAGGTTCTTGAAACAAGTACGTCGCCATTCCATCCGTTGCACATCGAGGTCAGCGTCTCCAGAGTCGAGTCTTCCATTTGTGTTTTCTTTTTCTGGTTTCTTTTTTTTCCACTAGCAGTTGGAAAACAAAACGAGAAAAGCTGGCAGCTAACGGGGCGGAACAGTCGGCACTGAGACCAATCGTATTGACGGACGGACCACGTGAAGTTTACACGCTGCGCGGTCTCAGGTCCGGGAATGCTGCGGTGCTTAACGAATTTCCGAGGATGATGGCCGCCGGGTCGCCGTCTCGTGTCGGCGGAACGCAGTCGACGAAGAAGAAAAAAACAAAACAAAACAAACAAATAACATTTCAAATAAAAAAAGTTCTTTTTTTTTTTTTTTTTTACTTGAAATGTTATTTGGTTACTTCCGGATTTCGTGAAGCTGCATTTCGTGAAACAGCGGCCTGTGACGTCCCATAACGAAGTTCCGCGCTAAATTTAGCGGAGAAGTTGAATTGGTGTATAGGTCACGTGACATCGGGTCGCCTGGCGTCAACTTGCCGCTAAATTTAGCGGGAAAATTAACGCCCCATGACATACACACCAAATTCAGTTTCCGCGCCAAATTTAGCGAAGAAATTGACGTCATGTGACCTGATATTGCCGCGCGCGCAGCTAGCCAAGTTGGCAGCGCGTCCGTCGCCTAAGGGCTATCGCGCTCTCCTTCCACGCAGAAAGCCAGGGTTCGATTCCTGGCCGTGGGTACGCATTTTTGTTGACTCTGATGTGATGTTCTAGTAAATTCGAGAATCGTGTTGCTAATTCGAGGTTAGAATGTTCTACACGCCGAAACTTCTACGCTCATTGTTCCAGAAGCCCACGCGTGTACAAAAGGGGCTCCGCGTGGCACGCCGGAGTCAGTGTCGCCCCAGCGTTCGACTCTGCTGTCACGCCGACTTCGACGCCCGTGACGCTCTGATTTCATCTGTTCCCTTTTTATCTTGGGGCAAAAGTTCGCCCCATTAAACGTTTAGTTTCTTCAGTTATTATCGTCTCATCAATTGTCATTCATGGCATTTTGGTGGAGGTGCTGGGTATTTGCATTCTATGCCCGTGGACCGTACCCCTCCGAAAACACGCCGGCCAAGTGACGTGCTCAGCCCCGGGAGGCTATCCTTCGCAGAAGACCAGACCAAGGCCCGGTAAAGTCGCCGTAACCAAGGCCTACCCCTGGAACTCGGACCCCTGCCGCAGAAATCAAAGAAGACCGCGACGATGACCACTCCACCCGTCGTTGTCCTTCCCGTCCCTGCCCGTACGCCCGCGTCTTTCCACGGTGAGCCTTATGAAGACATCGAGGACTGGCTACAGCAGTACGAGCGAGTGGCCCAGCACAACCGATGGACGGACGAACAGCGCCTGCAGAATCTTTACTTCGCGCTCGAAGGGACGGCCAGGCACTAGTTCGAGAATCGCGCGACTTCCTTGATCTCGTGGACCGCCTGCAAGGATGCGCTGAGACGGAAATTCGCCAACCAATATCGACGGGAGAGGGCCGAGGACCTTCTTCGAATGAGGACCCAGGGCGCAAATGAGACTATCACCAGTTTCGTCGTGGATGTTTTGCTCCTGGTTGCTCGCGCCGACTCTCAAGCCACCGACGAAAAAAAGCTGCGGATCCTAATGCGAGGTGTAAAGGATGACATCTTCGGTGGTCTTGTTCGCAACCCCCCATCCACCGTCGAAGACTTCGTCACGGAGGCCACGAACATGGAGCGTGCCCTCCTCGGAAGAGCCTGCCACTACTTTCGGTACTCGAGCGTCGCTGCTGCTTATGCATCGGGCTACACGACATCAGCCCAAGCATCCCCGGCCTTCGCGACATCGTCCGCGACATCGTCCGGGAGGAACTTAAGAAGCTTCTGCCGACTGCTGAACGCCCGGCCTCAATCTCCATTGCCGAGGTCGTCCGAGACGGGGTTCAGCGAGCGTTCCTACCAGATCCCCATGTCACCGATGTGAATACTACATGCAAAAGTTTTCGGAAGTTATGGGAAATCCCCGCTTGATGTGGCAAACAGTAAATGAGTTAACTTCTAAAAACGTCTCGCCAAAGAAAGTGCCATTTTACGATGAGGCGCTATCGGAAGAGCAGATAGCAAACCGGTTTAACGCCCACTTTGTTACTGCTGGTGCTCCTTTAAATGACCGCGTAGATATACCATGTGAACAGTTCATAAGGACAAATTGCCTACATTCTCTCTTCTTATATCCGACTGATCAGTGTGAAATTATAGACCTAATTATGGCACTAAAAGATGACTGCGCTTCCGGTACTGATGACATCAAGCCTAGATCTTAAAAGGCCGTTTGTGAAGAAATCAGCTTTCCACTGGCTCACGTTTGTAACCTCATTCTATCTACAGGCGTCTTCCCGGACAAAATGAAACATGCACGTTTGGTTGTTATACACAAAGGTGGACCAGTTAATGATCCAAACAACTATAGACCTATTTCTGTTCTTTCAGTTTTTTCGAAGGTAGCTGAAAATATTATAAATAAACGACTTGTTAAATTTTTGACTTCAAATAATATTCTAGTAAAGGAGCAATTTGGTTTTCAGAAAAATAAGTCACCAGAAGTTGCACTGCTTGGAATAAAAGAACAAATCCTTGAGAATATAGAACAAAAAGTATATACGCTAGGCATATTCTTTGACCTTAAAAAAGCATTCGATTGCGTTCAACATGACATACTCTTAAAGAAACTTCAGTTATACGGAGTCCGCGGTGTTGCGTTATTATTATTTAAAAACTATCTCGCGTCCAGAACACAGTATGTAACCATAAACGGAGTGAAGTCAGACCTTCAACACATCAGATATGGAGTCCCCCAGGGATCTATTCTTGGACCTATACTATTTTTGTTATATATCAACGACATTGTAAATATACATGGTAGTTCAAATATAGTATTATATGCAGATGATACAAATATTTTCTTCTCCGGTGTAGACATACACGATCTCTTTGGAAGTGCAAAAAAATGGTTGAGGGGGTTTGACATGTGGCTTAAATCAAATAAACTTTATTTAAACGTAGACAAAACTAAGTACTTACTATTTAAACCGAAAGGAATGACATTACCGTCAAATTTTAAATCAGAATTCCAGGACTCTTTCATTCAGCAGTCTTCAACAATTCGATTCTTGGGAATTCTATTCCACGAAAACTTATCATGGATACCCCATATTGATTCGCTCATAGGAAATCTTTGTCGAGCTGTTGGTCTTTTGAATAGATTAAGATATTATCTCCCCCAAAAAGCTAAACGTCAAATTTATTTCGCCCTCATACACTCCCGCATAAGTTATTGTCTATTAGTGTGGTCAAGTACGTTCCAAACAATCTTAGATCGTCTCTTATCTATACAAAAGCGAGCATTACGAGCAATTAAACATAATTTTTTTTCGGAATGCCGCACCATACTTTAGAGCATACCAAATATTAAGCTTAAGAGATCTACACAAATATAAACTGTCCCTCGAGATTTGGCGGCAATTTCATACTGACAAATTGTTGTTCCATGCAAAGTACCCCGTGAAAATTGGGCCGTACAATTTAAGACAAAATGTAATAATAAAATCTCGTTCACGGACAAATTATGGAGATCAGAAGCTAAGTTTTCAGATACCAGATTTTTTGAACCAACACCCACTATTTTAGACTTGCTAAATAGTGCCAGGTCACCCCATAATTCTAAAAAAAAGTGTGAGAGAAATTTTATTTACGAATGAACAAAAACAACGAAAAATATGTCCTAAACGTCTTGAATGATAAATGCATGTGATAGCACAAAAAAGTATTTTTTTAAAGATCTGTTGAAGCAAAATGTATTATAGATAATTGGCCCACCTCTGTTCGCACACCACTCGTTGTTTCTTATTTGTCTTCTTTTGTGTTTGTTTTTATTGTATAGCAGGAAAGCATGTCACTCTCGTTTTGTTTTGCTACCGCTGTTGCTAAAAAGGGCGGCGTGGCCTCGTCAGGCACTTCAAAGTTCCTTTAGCCACGTCCCCCGAGACATTGTGTAAGTTTTGTCTCAAATAAACTCATACAAACAAACAAAAAAACCAACAAACCGCGGCCGCACCCGAAGAACCGACGTTGACCTACGCCGCCATTGCCCGACGACCGCCGCAAACTCACCGCCAGGTCACAGCACCACCCCGACGAGACCCTCCGATGCCGCAGTATCCTCGACGCTAGGAAGGACAAGTTCAGTAGGTCCACCCGGAGCAACCCTCGCCAAGGAAGACCGACGTGTGGAGGAGGGCCGATCGACGCCCGTTGTGCTACCACTGCGGGGAAGCCGACCATATCTACCGTCGTTGCCCCTACCGGCCAATAGGGCTGCGCGGCTTCCACCCGAGCGACCCACGCCCACGCTACGGTGAGCGACCGCAGGAGAATGAAGAGTATCTTCGACGACCTCAGACTCCTCCACCTGCACCTCGCCGCGGGTCCCGGTCGCCGTCGCCAGGACGTCCAGCCTCGCCGATGCACCGACCTCGTCGTGAGAGCCTGTCGCCCATTTCTCGTCGGGATAGCTAAGTGCGGCAACGCCTGGAGGTGGCGTTCCCGAAGATGACCGAAGCAAAGAGCCTCCAAGTGCGACGGAGCGCTCCCAATCCCCCGACGCTACGCATCAGAAAGACGCCCCTGCATCGGTGTCCAACAATCTAAACGTTATTATCGACGGCCACGACGCATCTGAACTCGTGGACACCTGAGCAGACTACTCAGTCTTGAGTGGGAGGCTCTCTCGCCGCCTTCGAAAAGTGACGACGCCGTGGGAGGGGCCGCAGATACGAACTGCTGGAGCACAACTCATTACGCCTCTCGGGAGGTGCACTGCTCGGGTCAAAATCCAAGGTGAGACGTGCCCTGTCAAGTACGTCGTTCCGCAAGACTGTGCTAGGGACGTTATCCTCCGTATGGACTTTCTCTGCGAGTATGGCGCCGTCATCAACCTGGGAACAAACCGTCTGACGCTACGAAAGCCTGCTCTACCACCGGAGGAACACAAAGCGACGTCATCCGCGGTCCGAGTCCTCGCAAACCACCTAAACTTAACACCGCGGTCGAGTGTTTTCGTGCTCGTCGCGATCGATGAAGCTTCCTGCGGCGAAGTTCTTCTCGAGGGAAGCCTCCAATTGCTCGTTGGAAGAGGAATAGGCGTCGCAAGAGGAGTAGCTGAACTTCAGGATGGCCGGACTGTGGTCCTCGTGACGAACTTTGGAAATGAAACGCAACACCTCACGAAAGGTGCAGCCGTAGGCCACATCGAGGAACTCCAGAACTCCGCCGAAATCGCCGCGATTACTGAAGAGTCCCCTCCAGCCGAGCAAGACAGTACGTCGCCAGCGCAGGTCGACATCGACCCTAAGCTTCCGGGCCCGAAACGACGGCAGCTGATTAAACTCCTCGCAGTATATCGCGACTGCTTTGCGACGTCGTCGAAGGTGCCGCCAAACCGCCGTTGCGAAGCACCGCATTGTTACCGAGGACGACGCGCGCCCTGTGCATCGATCGCCGTACAGAGTCTCCGCTAAAGAAAGGAAGGTGATCCAGGAGCAAGTTCGAGAGGTGCTGAACGACGGCATAATCCAACCTTCAAGCAGTCCGTGGGCCTCTCCAGTCGTGCTGGTTAAGAAGAAGGACGGAACGCTTAGGTTCTGCGTGGACTACCGGCAGCTGAACGCGGTGACGAAGAAAGACGTCTACCCACTCCCCCGCATCAACGATGTTCTAGACCGGTTGCGCCACTTTCGATATTTCTCATCGATGGATCTGAAGAGCGGCTACTGGCAGATCGAAGTCGACGAACGGGACCGAGAGAAGACAGCCTTTGTCACGCCGGATGGACTGTACGAGTTTAAGGTGATGCCCTTCGGACTGTGCACGGCACCAGCAACTTTCCAACGCGTCATGGACACTGTACTGGCAGGGCTAAAGTGGCAGAGCTGTCTCGTCTACATTGATGACGTCGTAGTATTTTCATCTGACTTCGACGAGCACTTGCGACGACTCCGCGCTGTTCTCCAAGCCATACAAACCGCCGGGCTCACCCTCAAGCCATCAAAGTGCCGGTTCGCCAATGACGAGCTGAAGTTCCTAGGCCACGTGGTTAGTAACGAAGGCGTCCGCCCAGACCCCGAGAAGAGTCGCGCCGTCGCGACATTTCCAGCGCCGACAGACAAGAAGGCCGTGCGAAGATTCCTAGACTTAGCGCGTACTATCGTCGCTTCGTTCGGGATTTCCCAAGGATTTCCGCGCCGGTTACAAACCTCACGAAGGACGCCGAGAAGTTCGAATGGGCCGAGGAGCAGCAGCAAGCATTCGACGAGCTGAAGCGAAGACTCCAGACCCTTCCTGTCCTTGGACACTTTGATCAGGATGCGGAAACCGAGATTCACACGGACGCTAGTAATGCAGGACTTGGAGCGGTACTAATTCAAGTGCAAGAAGGCACCGAGCGGGTCATCGCCTAAGCAAGTCGAACGCTGTCCAAATCGTAGAAAAATTACTCCACGACTGAAAAAGAATGTCTTGCGATCGTCTGGGCAATCACGAAGTTCCGCCCGTACCTGTACGGGAGCCCGTTCCGCGTGGTCACAGACCATCACTCGCCCTGCTGGCTTGCGAACCTCAAGGACCCTTCAGGACGCCTCGGTCGATGGAGTCTCCGACTACAAGAGTTGAACATGACTGTACGTAGTGTACAAGTCAAGCCGCAAGCACAGCGACGCCGACTGCCTGTCCAGGGCCCCTGTCGAGACACCTTACGGCAGCAGCGCCGAGAATGACGACGAGTGCTTCCTAGCAGCAATGACCACCGACAACCTGGCACGACGTCAACGAGACGATCCTGAGCTGCGCGCATTAATTGAGCACCTGGAAGGGCGCGGGAGTACCGTGCCCCGCGTTTTCTCATGAGTCCTGTCGACCTTCGCCATTCGACAAGGTGTACTCTACAAAGAGAACTTCGGGGGCAACAACTCGCCTTCGCTGCTGGTAATCCCGACCGACCTTCGAGGGCAGATCTTTCAAGCCTGCCACGACGACCCGGTGTCCGGACACCTTGGTTACAGTCGGACGCTGGCCCGTATTCGCGAAATGTATTACTGGCCCAAGCTCCCCAAAACCGTCCACCTCTACACCCGATCCTGTCACGAGTACCAGCGACGCAAGAAACCGCCAACGAAGCCGACAGGTCTACTGCAGCCAATTCCTCCACCAACTGCACCATTTCAGCAAATTGGAATGGATCTACTTGGTCCTTTTCTACCGTCGACCCTGGGAAACCGTTGGATAATCGTCGCCACAGATTATCTCACGCGGTACGCAGAAACGAAAGCCCTTCCTTCAGGGACAGCTGTTGAAGTCGCCAAGTTTTTCATCGAGTCCATCGTCCTCCGGCACGGCGCTCCCGAAGTTCTTATTAGAGTTCGGGGATCATCGTTCATGGCACAGCTGACCCAAGAAATCCTCCGGCTCAGTCACACCAGCCATCCTCGTTCCACTGCGTACCACCCGCAGACCAACGGGTTGACGGAGCGACTCAACAAGGCAATCGTCTACATGATCGTTATGTACGTCGACGTAGAGCACAAGACGTGGGACGAGGTGTTGCCCTACGTAACGTTCGCCTACAATACGGCGGTTCAAGAGACCACTGGATTCACACCTTTCCAGCTGGTACATGGTCTGAGGTAACGACCATGCTGGACGCCATGCTGCCCCATGAGCCATCTGACAATGAGAGCGACGACGCCCAGGTGGTTGCTCAACGGGCCGAAGAAGTCCGCCAGCTCGCCCGACTCCTGATTCAAGACCAGCAACGCGTAGACACAGGCCGCTACAACCATCGTCGCAGGGATGTCCACTTCCAGCCCGGAGACAAGGTGTGGGTGTGGACGCCCATTCGTCGCCGCGGCCCCAGTGAGAAACTGCTTAAACGGTACTTTGGACCATACAAGGTACTTTGTCGCCTTGGGGAGCTGAACTACGAAGTGATGCCAAACGAAACAAGAACATCATCACGCCACCCACATCGACCTAAAGTCGTCCACGTCGTGCGCCTGAAGCCGTACTGCGCTCGATAGGACTATGGACTTTATGTATTCTAAATGACTCATTAGTTTGCCGTTCTTTTTATTTGCTTTGTTTTGTTTTGTGGTGCATCGGGGCGATGCACTTTTAAGGGGGGAAGGGGGGGGGGGCGAGTAATGCCGCGCGCGCAGCTGGCCAAGTAGGCAGCGCGTCCATACCTTCTCCTTCCACACAGAAAGCCAGGGTTCCATTCCTGGCCGCGGGTTCGCATTTTTATTGACTCTAATGTGATGTTCTGGTAAATTCGAAAATCGTGTTGCTAATTCGAGGTTAGAATGTTCTACACGCCGAAACTTCTACGCTCGTTGTTCCAGAAGCCCACGCGTGTACAAAAGGGGCTCCGCGTGGCACGCCGGAGTCAGTGTTGGCCCAGCGTTCGACTCTGCTGTCACGCCGACTTCGACGCCCGTGACGCTCTGCTTTCATCTGTTCCCTTTTTATTTTTGGGCACAAGTTCGCCCCATTAAACGTTTAGTTGCTTCAGTTATTATCGTCTCATCAATTGTTCATCGTGACAATATCACGTCATGCTACAACATTTCACGTGTTCAACGCAATTGGCCAGCAATTTTTTTAGACCCTAACCCATTGTTAGCTCCGTCATTCGCCATATTCCAAAGTAAATTGCACCTATTGGCTCTCCCAAGGGCTTCGCGGGAAATTCGAAGCTCCAGATTTCTTAGAATCTATCCGATAAAAACACGCAAGAATACATAATTAAGCATGAACAGGGGACGCAATAAGTCCCGCCTTGCTGTGAGCGACTCTTAGCGTCAAGATGTTCCGGTGGCGCCCTCCATGTTTTCTGCTCGTGAAGTCACGACCACAATTTTTCTCCCCTTGACGTCACGAGTTGTACGTAAACTTTGACTACTTATCATCAGTTGCGAAGCAGAAGTAAGATGGTACGTGAAAATTAACAATGAAATCTCGGAGTCCTCGCATTCCTAAACCAGTATCGTCACAGTTGACGCTCCGACATAGCGCTGATTTCCCTCGATGAAAGAAACTTTAATCCAGATAAAGACGTCGCAGTGAGCGTTCGAAGAAATCTCGGACCGCGAACACAGCGACCCTTTTGGTCGCACACGTCGCTAATAGCGAGGACTTCCGTTACAAAGCATTCGATGTTTTTTTTGACGAAAAGAATCGCCAAATCTACGCGCAGACCAAGCGTCGCGTTGACGCGATACATATCTGATTCGTCGGGCGAGTGCGCGGCCCGCTCGAAAAGCGTCTTCGGCCGGGGGTTTGCGCATGTCTCAAAGTTCACGGGCCGTTCGCTCCGCGCCCGAAGAGGCCAAGCGCATCCTTGGCCTGTTCTAGAAGGGCAAACACCGAAACAGATTTCCCCGCTTTTTGAACTCGGGAAAAGAAAGTTATGCGCTCGAAAACACGAAAAGAAAAGAAAGGGAGAGCTTGGAGACGTCTTCATGTTAACCCTCCCCACCTTAGCCCCGTGTATTTGTTTCTCTAAAAGAAAAAAAAAAAAAAGAGAGAGAGGAGCTGCGAGTTGAACGCCCAGTCACCTTCAAAAGTACGTGCGCATATATACACGGCGTGTCCAAAGTCATGCGAAGCTCGGGCGCGATGCACTTCAGTATGGCTCGAGCAAAGTATGCATCCATATTTGAGACATCAATGGCGGAAATAACCTCACCGATGGAGCTTAAACTTGCAAAAACGTGGTTAACAGGGCGCGAAACCGAAAGGTGTGAGCAAGGAGAGCACGAACACGCTGCGCCTTAAATAGCTGCGACGCCCAGGATATAAAATGCCAAATTCCTTGCTTCTCGAAAAAAAAAAAAAAAAAGATTGCAATTTTAGCGAATTTTTTTGGGGATAACTTCCTTTCCTGGTGAAAACGCCTGGAATGAGCTATCTGCATAAGCAGGGCAAGCACTTCCACGGAATTTGCACGTATGCAGACTAGCAATCGGACGGCACTGTGCCGAGGTCAGGCTTCTCCTTCTAGGCACAACAAAACTTCCAATCAATAAACGGGAATTTAATCTTTGACTTCTGAAAGGACAAAGGCTTTGCCGTGATCACTTTAACAGATGAATGATCCATCGCGAAATTTGATGTTTCTCTGTTGGTCGACTACAAGAGGAAATATAATATCTTCGTGCCTCGCCGAGTGCGAATCCTAACTAGATTTACAACACTTTATTCTTATTATTTCTTTACATTTGCTTTAAACCCACAAGACTACCGAGTATACATGGGAAGTTAATAACACCTGTTTCTGAGGTCATGACATAACTTTGGAAGTTTAACGTGCATATTATCGCGCAACATGTACTTCTGAGTTCTGGAGCGAGTCCATATTTTTAACTAATTCAAAGGCATTCAAGACAAACGGAAAGTTGGTGGTTAAAAGCTACGAAACCGTCTTCGCGTAGGACTACTGAGTTGAAGTAAAACATAGGCGTCTGTAAAAGCAGCGAACATGGTGAATTTATAATCGAACTTTATTCCTAGAGCAAAATCTATGTCACCGGGTGACTAGACTTAAAGATACACAACATGCTCTTTGCGCATTTTTGTCGAAAAAAACAAGGTGCAAATATTTCTCGAAGTTCGCGCTCTCTTTCGCAGCGACCTCTTCTTATGTGGACGTGAAAGTTCGGTCAAAAATATGGTCGTTCAAAGCGACTTGTGGTTGCGGTTGCCATAGACGGTTAAAACTTTATTTAGCTTTTTTATATTTTTTCCACTTCACTTACACTTAGCTCTATGCCCGTTAAACGACGAAATAAAAAGATGCGTTTTTTCCCCCACCAAGTTAGTGTTTGTATTGGGGTCGTGAACCTCAGAAAAGCCCAGAAAAACCCGTTCCCACATAGAAATGATCGAGGAACTACGGTTATTCACCGCGCCAATTCTGCAAGGGGGATTTTTAGAGGTTGGTTTTCGTCTTTCATCATCCCCCCCCCCCCCTTGAACGCAAAAAGAAACCGACTTTTATTTTTTGCGAAGCACTGATGAGTAACGATACGCCTAAAGGAATAACGACTTCTGTGTGATGCTGGTTAGCACTTATACTTCACTCGTTAAAGGTATAGGCTAAGTTCTCGCTGCTTAAATATTCGCAAAACTAATCTTACTCTTTGCTAAAGCAAACGGTCAGAGGGTAGCGGATGTCACACCTGCATGAAACTTATAAGTTGTCTGTTTCACCGCGCGATACCATTAGCGCGTACATGACATCGGCAGAATTTCGAAATGTAGGAGTACTTAAAAAAATTATCGGCGGGCGATAAATTTACCGCTCAGCTCACAACCACAATCAAGCAGTTCCTACCACACTTGTTATCTTGGTGACAACCTGTCAAGTCTAAACGAACAAAACAAAACGGATAAAAGAAGCCATCGCTTGTCGCGTTAACAGTGTCCGGATCTGCACACGGTGCACACCACCGTCAAAATTACAGAGCAGACGAAATTAGGCAGCCGGTGAAACTGACTGCCGACGAATCGATCTACCCTTAAATACATTTCGCTTCTCCCCCTTCACCCTCACGCATGACTTCCACTGACGTTACATCAGCGGCCTTCATGAAGGGCCTTGCAGCAGCGCGCGTACCTTCTACCGGCATATATTTCTCACCACGCAGTTCGTTTTTCTAGCATGCATGCCCGAAGAAAGTAAGACAGTGTAGCGAGCACAAAATTCCCGCAAAGGAGAAGCTAACCCGGTAAGTGTTGCAGGGCAGTGAACCGCTCTAATCTTGGGCTACGAATGCAGTAAAGAAAAAAAAAAAAAAAAGAAGCAAGTCGGAGGAGCCAATACCACATAGAGGACAAGGCTTTCGCATGACGTCATCGTTAGTGGATCCCCGACCCGTGCCAAGCGGCGAACACGCTGAAACTCGACGAGAGACGCCACAGAACGGCAGACGCGTCCGGCTTGCCGTCTCCGCGTGCTAGCGTCGCACTCGTTGTGAGACGCTGCAAGACACGCTGGCGGCGATGCTGACGCAAGATAGGCGGCAATGCGTGGATCCACTACTGATGACGTTTGGGGGGGGGGGGGGGGGAGCCTTGTCTTTTAGATGGTGTTAGCAGAACCCGTCCAAGCACGATTCCGGATCCGTCCTCCCAAATTATTAGCCGGGCAAAACACTTTCAGATCTGCGTGCAGCCGAAAGGGTTCGACGTTCACGAACGACGAACCTGGGGCGGACACTGAGCCCCGATGATTTTGCATGGCGACACACCCCTATAGCTCTGAAAACACGCTGGACCTTGGCTGTGCTTTGGGAATAGCCGAGCGTCGAGTCAATAAAAAAAAGTAAAAAAAAATAGAAAACGACGCCAACCGCGCCGTTGCTGCTCCTCTCGTCGGCATGCGTCCCAAATTGCCGGCTTGGCAAATCATCTCCGGCGGGAGCTGCAATTACGGGTCTGTCATTTGAATACTTCGCTTTCTTGTTAATGCGTGTGCATTTTTTTTGTACTTCCTGTAGCCATTATCATTATTATTATTATCATTTATTTATTATTTATTCTCGTAACTTTATGAAGGAGCGAATTCAATCTCCTATGCTTGTGGAAGATTCATAAATTATCAACAAACAATGCTCACGTAAGATTATGTAAGCTGTTTTTTACACATAATCTCGGGCAGGCGCGTGCAATTTCGAGCCTACCAAAGCTACATTGTCCAGGCATCATTCCTGCTCGTATACGGATGGGCACGAGGATGGAGCATGAGACCATGCACGGCCTTCTACTCGCTCGAAAGCACGGGGCATGGGACACACAGGACATGAGGGGTCACGTGGGACACGAAGTATGTCACACTGCCAATACATCACACTGTCACACTGCCAATACATCACACGGAACCAGTGTTGTGCCCGTTACCGAAAAAAAGTAACGAAATAGCGTTACTCGTTAGTTTCGTAAAAATTAACGCGTTATTGACGTACGTTACCCTTTTACAAACGTAACGATATATCGTTACCGTTACTTTTCAAAAAATAACGAACGTTACTTTTACATTACTTTTACGTTACTTTTGTGTTCGAGTACATGTGTTCGGCAGAGATGTGTTCGCTTATAAACATGCCTTCAGGCTCGTGAAAGAGAAAACTATTCAATATTAGCCTACCTGCTTAATATATTAGATTATGGCCATGATCGACACGTTTGAGGAATGCGTTAATTAACTTATTAAGACGTTCTGGGAGCGCTAGCGCTGGCATAAAGCAACGAGGGCAGTGAACGAGGGCAGTTTCATCGAGGGCAGTTTTTAAAGCAACGAGGGCAGTTTCATCGAGTCGCAGAGTCACCCCCAGGAGCACGGCCAAAGCTTTCCCCGCGGAAACACTGGAAGAAGGCCCCCACGATGTTTTCAGTGTGGCGGTACTGGCCACCTCGCAAGATCGTGTGCCAACACTGACCAGCGCGCACCACTGCGAAGTGGCAACCGTACATTTGTAAAACGTGGAAATCAGGGAAACTAAATGGCGTACCCGGGCAGAGCCCACCGGGGACGCGAAATAATAATGACTGGGCTCTTTCCTCGGGAATTCTTCCACACCCCCAAGTAACAGTGAGCGGGAAAGTGGGCGGAATTTTCATGAACATGCTTGTTGACTCCGGTTCGTCAGCGACCATTTTTACGAGGCGCCAAGTGGCTTGAGCTCTCGCGCGACAACCCCGACCTTGAGTTCACTCACCGAGAGGGAGTCATTGGCCTTAACGGCGCCGCCTTCGAAGTTTGGGGAACATGCAGCATAAACATTGAGTTTGCAGATCTCTCAGTAAGCCATCCTGTCATTGTTATTCCCGGCATCCTACATGAGTTCGTCCTGGGACTGGACTTTTTATTAAAACACCGATTCCGGGTTGACTTCAGCGAGAGAAAACTCGAACGACAAGTAGAGAGCCCGTGTGCCCAGACCCAAAGGGTTCAGCTTTCTGTCACGTCGGTCCTTCCACCGAGGACCGCAACCATCGTTCTCGGAACCATTTCACCGAAAACGGCAGAGTTCGGTACTGGGCTTCTCGAACCTCGCCCGGATCTCCTTGTGAAAAAGAATACTGAAGTCACCTGGAGCGTTTTGACAGTGTCCGATAAGCTACCAGTATGTGTCATCAACCATTCCGAAGAGCAGATAATAAGGACTGTAACCAGTCGACTCATGCACGCTCGAGCGATAGGACATCATGACGAGAGGGAGCTTGATGTCCCAGTCAGTCTGTGTCTCATTGACATACGCACTCAAGCTGTTCATCAGCGTGCGATTGAATCGCTCGACCAATCCGTCCGACTGGGGGTGGTAAGGGGAGGTCCTTGTCTTTCGGATGCTCAATTCTGGGCATCCGAAAGACAAGGACCTCCCCTTACCACCCCCAGTCGGACGGATTGGTCAAGCGATTCAATCGCACGCTGATGAACAGCTTGAGTGCGTATGTCAATGAGACACAGACTGACTGGGACATCAAGCTCCCTCTCGTCATGATGTTCTATCGCTCGAGCGTGCATGAGTCGACTGGTTACAGTCCTTATTATCTGCTCTTCGGTAGGAACATGAATATCCCAGCTGACATGCTACTCGACGTGCACGGCCACACTAACATGGCGTCGATGTCCGGTTACGAGCAACACGCATCGCGTCTACGGACATCATTACAAAAGGCTCGAGACCATGCAATCGTGAACGACATGAAAGCAAAGGATGCACAGAAGCGCCACTACGACAGCACGATCAGGGAAGAAGACTACGAACCTGGCAGAGGCGACAGAGAGAACCAGGCGGGTTGTACACCACAACCGTTTGTAGCGGGTAGCCGATGGGAAGGAGCCAGTCTTGTTGCCTGCCAGGACGTTATCACACGTCACGGATAACAACCTGCCTCCACCTGCACCTGCACTCAAAGACTTCCCGGATATAATAATCACAGTAAACGAAGATAATGACCCGGCTCCTACTCCCCCAGCAGTCCCCGACTACCCAGACATAATAGACCTTGAAGGTGATGATCTGTACTTCGATGCGGTTGAACGTCTACCACCGGTACAAGCAGCCGAGGATCCGCAACTGGCCGACGCTCTTGAGAACCCACCGCTGTTAGACATCCTCGACAACGAGCTTCACGTCGACGACCAAGCAGAGGAAAACGGGGACCAGGGCACTGACGGAGGCCAGCACAATACGCCGCCAGCGAACGATGCCGACCTCCTGGACGACGATCAACTTCCAGTCATTCTTTTGCCCCCCGATGACGTCACTCCAACGGACTGGCCCGTAGACGTGCCACAGCAGGCAGAGCCAGAGAACATGAAAAGGGAACAGCGCGAAAATAAACGAGGGACAAGAAGAAGAGGTAACGACAGACACGGCGCTGAAGAAGCGATACATCCTTCGGCCACGAGAAACAATAGAGAGTTTTAGTAGATCGTTCCGATGACTCCGATAACGATACCCGATACTCTGCCTCCGCCTTTGAGCTTACATATATAGTATCGTTATCGGGGGTATCGGAGGTATCGGAACGATCTACTAAAACTCTCTATTGAGTCGACCCGCGCGGTATCGCGATTGAGTGCCCCTAGCGTGAGAAGCCTAGTGCCGGGACGGCAACTTCCTCGTGAAGGGGGATAGTGTGATAATCGCTGGTATCGCCACGGCGAAGAAGACGAAGCGCGCGCTCTGGGAGCGCGTGCCAGGAAAACGGAATGAATAAAATGGTAGCCTAAAGCCTGGTTCAGACAGTTGCGTTTGACTGCGTTGCGGCAGCGAGACACCAGGACATCCCTGCTGCTTATATCGCGTGCCAAGATGATTCCTTGGATTGGATTCCACACTTCATACGAAGCCCAGATGTGCCGGTGACTCACTTTCGGTTCTCGCCGCAACGCAGTCAACGCACTCAAACGCAAGTGTCTGAACCGGCCTTAAGACCGAACGCTGTCGCTTTTTGGCCGTCACGTTACAGATATATATATTTTTTTATTGTTAAAGCAATTATTGCCCTATAATAATTCGTGTTCTGTTTTTCATTTGTAACTCTTTCGTAAAAAATGTGTATATTGACATTCTCCTTAAACAACTGACCCCCAGTCTGCCCTTTCTTGTCGAAGGTAACAACTTGCCGCTTTTGCCACTTTCGCGGTGCAGTGGGGCAGGGTCACTACGTCGCTCTTGTATCACTGGGGCGCGTGTTAACCTACCCGGCCCATCAGTTGACACCGCTTCGCGGAGACAGTTTGCGGTGGCTCATTACAAAATTGTCTACCCACCCTTTCACGCCCTTAGCACTTATACTTCACTCGTTAAAGGTATAGGCTAAGTTCTCGCTGCTTAAATATTCGCAAAACTAATCTTACTCTTTGCTAAAGCAAACGGTCAGAGGGTAGCGGATGTCACACCTGCATGAAACTTATAAGTTGTCTGTTTCACCGCGCGATACCATTAGCGCGTACATGACATCGGCAGAATTTCGAAATGTAGGAGTACTTAAAAAAATTATCGGCGGGCGATAAATTTACCGCTCAGCTCACAACCACAATCAAGCAGTTCCTACCACACTTGTTATCTTGGTGACAACCTGTCAAGTCTAAACGAACAAAACAAAAACGGATAAAAGAAGCCATCGCTTGTCGCGTTAACAGTGTCCGGATCTGCACACGGTGCACACCACCGTCAAAATTACAGAGCAGACGAAATTAGGCAGCCGGTGAAACTGACTGCCGACGAATCGATCTACCCTTAAATACATTTCGCTTCCTCCCCCTTCCCCCTCACGCATGACTTCCACTGACGTTACATCAGCGGCCTTCATGAAGGGCCTTGCAGCAGCGCGCGTACCTTCTACCGCATATATTTCTCACCACGCAGTTCGTTTTTCTAGCATGCATGCCCGAAGAAAGTAAGACAGTGTAGCGAGCACAAAATTCCCGCAAAGCAGCTAACCCGGTAAGTGTTGCAGGGCAGTGAACCGCTCTAATCTTGGGCTACGAATGCAGTAAAGAAAAAAAAAAAAAGAAGCAAGTCGGATGAGCCAATACCACATAGAGGACAAGGCTTTCGCATGACGTCATCGTTAGTGGATCCCCGACCCGTGCCAAGCGGCGAACACGCTGAAACTCGACGAGAGACGCCGCAGAACGGCAGACGCGTCCGGCTTGCCGTCTCCGCGTGCAAGCGTCGCACTCGTTGTGAGACGCTGCAAGACACGCTGGCGGCGATGCTGACGCAAGATAGGCGGCAATGCGTGGATCCACTACTGATGACGTTTGGGGGGGGGGGGGGGGGCGGGGGCCTTGTCTTTTAGATTGTGTTAGCAGAACCCGTCCAAGCACGATTCCGGATCCGTCCTCCCAAATTATTAGCCGGGCAAAACACTTTCAGATCTGCGTGCAGCCGAAAGGGTTCGACGTCCACGAACGACGAACCTGGGCCGGACACTGAGCCCCGATGATTTTGCATGGCGACACACCCCTATAGCTCTGGAAACACGCTGGATCTTGGCTGTGCTTTGGGAATAGCCAAGCGTCGTCAATAAAAAAAAAGAAAAAAAAAATAGAAAACGACGCCAACCGCGCCGTTGCTGCTCCTCTCGTCGGTATGCGTCCCAAATTGCCGGCTTGGCAAATCATCTCCGGCGGGCGCTGCAATTACGGGTCTGTAATTTGAATACTTCGCTTTCTTGCGTGTGCATTTTGTTTTTGCACTTCCTGCGGTCCATTATCATTATTATTATTATCATTTATTTATTACTTATTCTCGTAATCTTATCAAGGAGCGAATTCACTCTCCTGTGCTTGTGAAAGATTCATATCAATAAATAAATTATCAACAAACAATGCTCACGTAAGATTTTGTAACGCTGTTTCTTACAGAACATCTCGGGCAGGCGCGTGCAATTTCGAGCCTACCAAAGCTACATTGTCCCCGCATCATTCCTGCTCGTATACGGATGGGCAGGAGGATGGAGCTTGAGACCATGCACGGCCTTCTACTCGCTCGAAAGCACGGGGCATGGGACACACGGGACATGAGGGGTGACGTGGGACACGAAGTATGTCACATCACACTGTCACACTGCCAATACATCACACAGAACACAGTCTACGGACATTGTGTGAGGTCTTCCTTGTATAAAGGCACTGTCAGATTGGTCACAAAAAAAAAAAAAAAAACTGCCGGCAGACATGTCCGAAGTATACATGTGCATGAAGGCACCATGCTTCGCGCTTGAGGCGTCTCCACCGATAATGCAAAGCGCAAGTTCGTCTACTTCTTGCGAAGGGGTTGCGGTGACGTCAGAAAGCCGAGCTTCGATTGGCTCCGATTGGAAGGATAGTGGGTAGATCTTGAGGCAAGTAGCATCGAGGTCAACCCACTAAGCTACCAATCAGAGCCAATCAGAGCTCTCCATCCTGACGTCACTAGAAACCCCCGCGCCAGAAGCAGACGAACTTGCGTTCTGCATTCGGTCATCATGTCTGCAGCAAACACCATGAGTTTCGTACGATATATAAACAGTGGAAAAACAACTTAAAGGCGTGCACAAAAAAAAAAGAAAAAAAAAGAATAAGACAGCATTTTTGTTTTCCTCCTCCCCCCTAAACATTATCACAATGGCCTTTATTGAGAGCCACACTGCACGCCTAACATACCCCGTCTTCATTACTCAGCTCGACGTAATAATGATCGACCAACGTCGGTTATTCACCTCTCCACCGAGTCCACCACAGTATACGTCCCACGCGTGCCGTACACCGACAAACTCTTGTCTTTCTCGTGGAGTCAAGGTTCACCGATTTCAAGAGTAAATGGTCATCTACGCGGCCTCGGCAAAAAAAAAAAAAAAAAAAGGTGCCCTTTCCGCAGCGCGGTGTCGTCGCCAGATCGACCTCCGAGATCTAAACGAAGCTAGGGTTTCGTAACGTGGACGAGACTGCGAAAATACCGAAAAGGGAAGGGGGGAGGGCCACGCGAGTCCGAGTCGACCATTGTCTGAAACCGAAGAGCCAAGACAAACGGTGACATACTTTCCACGACACCAACGGCGAGACAGCGCAGCCCCCCACCGGTGCACCCACAGCACGCGAGGAGAGCAAATAAGGCGGCCCAAAACAACGGAAAGTAAAAAGAATCTAAAACAAAGCAAACACTTGAGGGTCTGTGCGTACTATTCGAGCAGTCATCTCGTAAAGTGAGAACCGCGTCGCGAGGCGTTCAAACTGTATATACACAGGGTCGCGCCGAGGCGTATAGAAGTTGGGGATGGCCGAATGAGTGACAGGGTTGCCGCGTTGACATGCGCATTGCTCGCCCGATTTTATCTTTATCTTTCTTTGCTGTTTGTCTTTCATGGAACGGAGAGCCATTATTAGAGTTCGGGAACCGGCAGAGAACAAGAGTTGGGGGGGGGGGGGGGGTCAGAGACAATGCATACAGAGTAAGCGTGCCAGTTCCTCCATTAAAGAGCCGTCCGCGTTTGCGAGCACCCATTGTACACGGAGAACCGGCGAGGTCTTATATCCAGTGGCGAATTAAAAGAAATGGGTTTGAGCTAAGCTGGTGCACCCCTCAGAAAGAAAAAAAAATTAAATGCAAGATGAAGCCGTGGTATTTCTTAGTGTATCGCTGCGTTGCAGGAACTTTTATTTTCCGGTATGGTCAACTCTAAGTAGAATTCCTCGCTTTTTGGTAAATACCGATAAACATGGAAAATGAACCTCCCCGGGACAGTTAAATCAAAATAGATGAGAAGTAAAAAAGAAGAAGGTAACCTCAAATTAAAGTTTTCTTGGAATAAAAAAAAAAAGTCAAAGCTTCAGGGGGGGGGGGGGGGGGGGGAATCTCTCATTTCACTTATGCTAGCCAGCTAATAACTGCGCCAGATTATTAAAGCTAGCTTCGCCCCTAAGGTTCCAATCTAATCATAATAAACCCAAGAAGTTAAATTTTGATTTCAAGAGTAAAAATGAAGCGATCATCGGCTTCGGCGCTTTCGGAAGCGCTTAACCGGGTCGTCGCCATTTACGACTTCGCTGGCACGCGAACGTCGAACGGCGGACCGTTGAAAGCTTCCGATGAAGGGCCTTTGGCCCCATGAACAGTTTGCGCGCGGGCAAGTCGTCAAAACGGAATTTCGTGCTCCAAGCATCATGGCTCAAAACATGAAATCCCCGAATGTTTGTATGTCTTGTGGTTCTGATAGTGCGATGATAGTACTCTTTGACAGTACTATTTATTCAGCTTACAAAGAAGGAGGGAGAATGTTAAGTATGGAGAAATCCTGCTTATTAATTAAGCTGTTTTCTTCTGTTAGAAAAGTTTATATTTAAAGAGTTACGTCGGCATTGTTTTTTTTTTTTAGCTTTCTATGTTCGTGTCGGCGTTTTGAAGGGGGGCATTTGCGAGGGTAGAGCGCCCGAGAGGAGGGAGAGCTTCCCCCGCGGTCGTTAAGAAACGTCTCGGGTTTCGGGAGAGCGCATGCTTTGAGCTGCGTGCGGCTTTTAACCGAGTGTTCCTGTGTATAGAGGGTTTCGCCGCTTAGTATCAAATTGCCGCTTTTTACCCGATGCAATAATTTAGCTGTTGGCGCCAGCCAGACTGCGGAAAATGCAGAGGACGATTCTACAAGGAATTTGGATTTGGCGGTTGGAGCGCCAGGTTGACAGCTCGCCGATCATTGGGCAACAGTGTACCACGTGGGAGTGGTGAAATTTGAAGGGATTGGTCGGTCCCTGAGGGGAAAGGAGGCTCCTACGAGCCTACTAAAGGAGTGCGGAGAGGATTCTCGGGGATTGGCTTGGATTCGATTTTGGGAGACTGGGGACAAAAGAATGGCGTTTAATTTTGGAGTTTTAACTCATGACTGTTTAGTTGTTTTGTTTCATAATAAACGTGGCCACACTGGCCACTGTAAAGCCAACCGACGTCGCAATGTGTTCAGCGGGATCGAAGAACTTTTAGTTTTTTTTTTTTTTTTTATCAACTTCCCGGGGCTGTTGTCATCAGGCGAGCACCATCATCGGTCGTCACCTTCCGGGCCATGCAGGACGCCCACACGACGGCCAGAGGAGGTTGACTGAGAACAAGCCTGATAACAAACGAAATACGAATGCGAAAGAGAGCTGACTGATGTTAAAACGTGTTGAAGAGTACCCGAGACTGCGGACAACGGAAACACATGCCGTGTTTTACGGTATGTGTAACGCTGTGCCGACTATCTGCAGGTGCTAACTTTTTTTTTTCCTGATCGTTTATAGTGAGTTTGTGTTTTCTAGAGTGTTCAATATGACGAGACGCGACTAATTGTGAGAATGACATAGTATGTTAATGGTGATTTATGTATGATAAAAGCTCATTTCTGAGGAATAAGGCAAGCATTCGTTGAGGTGTGCTGTGCGTAATATTTTTTTTTTTCAAGTGCGGACTAGGCACCTGTTACGGACTATGCACCGGGTGCGGACCATGCACCTGTGCGGACTACCTAAGAAAAAATATTTTTATGTTTATCCAATATTTGCTCTTACTGACTATTCAATGTGTGCGGACTAAAGCACGGCAAGTTCGCTAGACGTCGCGGCTCTAATGGAGACGTCTATGTGTTCATGTTGTCCCCGAGGTAACCCCAAGGGTACCTTTCCCCAAGCCCAATAAACAGTCCTGTTGGCGACGACATGTTTCAGTGGCCTCCCTCTGATGGTTCCTACCCGCAAGATCACGACCAGGATTATAGATTGTCATTGACAATTTCGATCATGCGTGTAGGAATCACGGTAGGGGACGCTCGGAATGATCGCGTACTTAAAGCAACACCGTCAAAGTTGAAATAATTGTGGTTGGGCAAGTAAAATAATGAAAAATAAAATAAACGAAGTGTTCCGCAGCACGCTCGCACAACCCTTTCTCCGCTACGCGTTCACCCGAGAAAACGTTCTCCAACAGCCCGTCTGCCCGTCCCACAAGCCCACACTCCCCCAAACACCAAACCGGCACTCACTGACACCATTCGGCGTGTGCTCTGCAGTCTCCGGCGTCCCTTCAGACGGGGCCCCGAGGGGCGTCTCTGAGCAGTACCACCCAGAAAACACAAGGCCTGCGCCATTTCCCCCTAAACGTCATCACTAGTGGCTCCACGCAGCGCCGCCTAGTTTGCGTCAGCATCGTCGCCAGCGCGTCTCACAGCGTCTCTTAACGAGCTTGACGCTAGTACGTGGTGGCGCCAAGATGGACGCGTCTGCCTCTTTGCGGGGTCTCTCGTCCAGCTTCAGCGTGTTTATGGCTAGGGGGGAGGGGGGTCCACTAACGATGACGTTATGCGCTGGCCTTCTCTTGTAGGCGGTATTGCTCCGAGCAAGAAGGTACCCTTGGAAAACAATACAGCGCCGCAAATCGCCTCCGCCTTCGCCTATACCCGCCGTTATTTCGCTTCCTTCTTCGCAACGACTCGACAAAACAAAACAAAAAAGGCCACTCGTACACGGAGACCTTCAGGAGAAGACACGTCCCAAGAGCACGTCCTCCTGGAGTCTCAAGAGCGACCCAAGAGGCCGTGGAGAGCCGCGCCGCTCAAGACAGACCAGAACGACCCTTTTTTGTCCTCGCTGTTGTTGTTCATCGAGCTGTGTGTACCCCCGTTGATAGCTGCGGGTCAAGAGCCCCCTTCTTGACACGAGATAGTCGGCTTTGTTGGCGGCGGCGCGGGTATACGTTGCACGCTCCATAAAGAGGGTCTCTCGCCGTGGTTATACGAGCGCCATTTGGATAACGCGATTTTCCCGATGCGACCATGAAACCTGCAGACTGGAGGCCTTTCGCCCGCGCGCGGCCGGCAGAACGTCGCCGCTACGAAACGCGAGTCGGGGGTTGCGCAAGCCTCTCCCTTCACACAAACGCACAAAAAAAAAATGGCGGAGACAATGGAAACGAGTCTGCTGGCACTTTTGTCGTCTCCATTCAGGTGTGCCGTGCAAGGAACGGAGAAGCCCTTTCTTCTTGCTGATGTAACCAAAGACGTTTCCTTTTCTTTATTTAGCACTTGGAAGGAGTCGAGCGACGGAGCTCCGGTCGGCTTTCCTGGGACTTGTTGTCGGACCTTGTAATCTCGTCCCCGCGAGAAAGAGATGAAGGCGTTTGATGATGTCGTCGCGCTTCGACGAGTGGCCGTCGCGTCAACGAAAGGAAGACCCCGCAGGACGGAAAATAGAGCGACCGCGACGCCACTGTTGTAATAGCGATTTTATCCCACCGTATTACGATTCGACGACTGGGATAAGACAACTAGGATCGGAAACAACTTCTACGTATATACTTTGTTTTGTACTTGGTATGAAACCACATATACGCGTAGGGTTTTAGTTACACGAGCGCTCTTCCAAATAGGGGACATTATTTAGTCATGCATTACGCGTGAACCCGAATATAGGCGAACACGCAGGCAAAAATTAGTTATGTCTCGCTCGGTGTATTTACGCAGGAAATAAAAAGACAGTTCAGTCTATTATATACACACCCACACGAAAGAGAAGGAATCCATCTTTCACGTATTATGAAGCCGTTAAGAAACGCCATGTACATGAGCATTAACCTTGTTACGTCATTTACACCATGTCATCAAGCATTTCTACCGCCGTTAAATTTAAAGCGATAAATGGACGCCTCGATGTATTGAGGTAACACTTCTGTCAGAAGCGTATTTCAGGTTCGTCCTTCTCCGTGGTGATTGGAAAGAAAGTGGAGATTCCTCTGCTCCTCCACTACGCGAAGCATTGTAGGGTGATTTCAGATAAGATCGACCAAAGGGTGGCTGGTCGACATTTTTAAATCAACTGATGTTTTTATATGCGATTGTCTAGTGTCTGGTATAAACGAATCCACACTTAGTTTTCACCAGAAAAAATATTTGGGGACTGGGAAAATCGTGAGGCATGAAGAGGTGGACAGATGCATTAACGCGCACTGACAGAGGGGGCACGTTTGAAATTGAATAACTAAAACGATAAAACTAGAAGAATTTTAATACTTTTTAGAAACAAACTATGAATACAGCTTGCTTGCAATATATAGTAATAAAATTTATTTAAATTATAGTTGTTTTTCTAAAAATTGCCAAACATGCCTGCTCGAACGACAAATGGCAAATTTTGGAGGCCTGTATTTTATGAAATAATTTAATCAAAATTACATACGTTTCAGATAGTATTCTTCTTACATATGGCTATTATTTAAAATATATATTAGGTATCTAAGTAATATGATAGTCGGGATATATTTTGGCAAACATGGGGAAAAAATCAAACAACGACAAATTCTGATGCAAATAAACAAAAAACACCACCTCCGATCTTTTTAAAATTTGGGTACCCTGTCATACTCTGTTTAGGTATTCATTGATATTAAAACATGTTGCATTATTTGATTGAGAAAGGAGACATAACTCCCCAAAGTAGGGTCCTTTTTCAAAGCCTACAATTAGCAGTGCCCTGTACGAGAAGTGACTCTGAGTTCCAGTTTCATAAAACTAACACAGATCTTTTATATATTTCTATTCGGATGAGGCCATTGATAACTATAGCAATCGTTCACACAGTAATAGTGAGGAGAAACTACTGTATACAGAGAGCTATCATATTACGGACTAGTGATCCGAGAAAAGATCCTGCAGCCATCGGCCACTGGAAACTTGGATTACTTTATTGTTCTACGACACTATATGCTCCTCTCTCTCCCATTATCTCCATCTCTCTCTCTCTCTCTCTCTTTTACATATATCCTTGACTTAAATCTAGAATAAAAACATATTCAAGCATTCCCTTTTTGCGTGATAGTGTTCCGTGGCTAGCAACAATCATTTCCTCACGACACGCCTCGCTAGTTTTGGCAAAACGGCCGATACAATCTTTTTTCGTATTTCCCCGCTCGCTGTCAAGGATAAGGGGATTCGCTTCAACCAGCAAAATATGGCCGTCGATGGCTCTTTACTGAGCAGTCGTGCCTGTCACCATCCCACTCGTTGGCGTCACTGGCGATAAAATCAGGCACGAAGGGGCACACCGACAGACAGCAAAATCCCCAAATACTCGAGCCCCGCCTAAATGCAATGTAGCGTGAACACTTTCGGCATGTTAACCTAGGAAAGGTTAACATGGCGACAGTGTTTACGCACTAGGTAAGAAAAAGCATGGTGTGTGCGGTATAAGGCGGATCCTTACACGAGGTGCAAGGTGAGCCCTGAGAACGTGTCTGCTGCTCTAGAGTACTTCACGAAAGACGAGCTACAATGTTCTGGCCAAGGTCCCAACCAGAAGGACGTGATCTCTGTCATGCTCGACGGGGAGAAAACGTTTGTGCCAAAGCGCTTCCTACCACGCTCAACCCGCGAGAAGCATTTCGTGTATACAAAGACAAGCATCCTGATTCCAGCGTTGGGCTAACGAAATTTTATTCCTTGCGCCCTAGATGGGTCAAATGTATTCCACACCAGGAAGCGGGCGTTTTCGTGCTCTGCGCCAATTATTACCTTTGTATTGCCGCTGTAAAGAACGTTAGAGGCTCAGCATTCAACACTGGTGAAATGATCGCAGCATTTCTCTGCTACCCACTAACAATTCTGTGTCTTTAAGGAGACTGTGATCACTGACCAAAAGGCCCGTCTCTTACACTCGAGAAACTTCATATCCCAGAAGATGAAGAGATTGTGCTTACAACATGATAGTCCGTCGACCTTATAAAAAAAAAAAAAAGAAAAAACCATTGGATCCTGAAACTTTCCTAAAAGTCGTTCAAGTAACGATTGAAAGTTGGATATTTCACAACCATATCCAAAAACCGCAAGACAAAGCGATCTACGATGAAAAGTAGTGCATGCAACATGGGAGCATTGGCTTTCATTTTGACTTTGCTGAAAACTGGACCATAGTGCTTCCTGACAAAGTTCAAGCATACCAGTGGAAAAACAAAGTTACGATATTTATATGTGTAGTGACGACAAGAAAATCTACAAACAGCTTTGCTATCATCAGTGAGGACCTGTGTGACGACGCGCCGCTCACACGTGCTTGGCTCTAGAAAAAGTGAAAGAGTGGGTTGAAGACAACGTTGCGGTATACTCGCAAGTGACGTACGTAACTGACGGGGCCGCCAGTCATTTTAAGAATCGCTACCAGCTTCGCCAGTTTGTACAGAACGATTGCCCACAAGCTTAGTGGTCATTTTCTGCATGCGACGAAGTTGGCGGGCTCGTGAAGCACCAGGCCACGCTGAACAACATGAAAGAACGTTCAATAAACGCAATTCAGACGACCAGGACAATGGTTAGCGTTCTATCAGAGAAACTGGGTGCATCTTGTGTATCTGGACGAAAATAAGGTTGTTCAGTATCGTAAAAAAAAAAAAATAGTTGACAGTGCGCGCCTTTCCTGGCATTCACTCTTTGCACACTAGGCGGCTGTGGAACTCAATAACAGAAGGGACCTGTGACATATATGTAGCACGGACAGTCGGATCTGGTTAGAAGAAACTTTATTAAATGGGTACATCGAAGAAAGCCTTAGTGTAAAGTGCCGAATTTGATGCCCCAAGGATTGCTCATTTTGATTGCAGGGTTATTTTATTTATCGCAGTTTTCTTCGCGGGGTATTTAACCTACTATTTTACTTGGTGATAGCTTGTAATGTTTATCTGATCACTATATGAGAATCACGAAATGTTATCCTCGCACAGGATAAAATATCTCGGCTCACCACGATTCATTCGTACACCGAGAATATCCAAGTTGCCATAGTCCGGCGCGGTGGCACCCTTCACCTGAACTGGTTTGTCCCCGGAAATACATAGCCAACCTAAACAAATTTAGTATTCTATCTTTATTTTTGGGAGTGGAAGTAAAGTTATTTCTTTTATTCTAAATATAAAACATACCGAAAAGTAAAACTTCACACTGCATCTCTTTTCGCGAATCACTAGTCTCTAATATGAGATCTCTTTCTACGCTGTATATGAAATGCTGTATATAGTTTCTACTCACATTTACTGTGTGACCGATTGCTCTAGTTGTCAATGACCTCATCTGAACAAAAATATATGAAAGATGTGTTTTAGTTTCATGAAACTGGAACTCAGAGTCACTTCTTGTGTAGAGCACTGCTAACTGTAGGCTTTGAAAATGAACCCTACTTTGGGGAGTCATATCTTATTTCGTAATAAAATAATGCAACATGTTTTTAAAAGAAATGAATGCCAAAATTGCGTATAACAAGGTACCCAAGTTTAAGAAAAATCGAAGGTGGTGTTTTTTTTATTCGCATCAAAAGTTTTCGTTGTTTGATTTTTTTCCCATGTTGGCCTAAATACATCACGATTATCGCATCACACAGATACCTAATATACATTTTAAATAATAGCCATATATAATTAGAATGCTATCTGAAAAGTATATGACAATGATTACATTATTTCCTAAGATACGGGCCTCCAAATTTTGCCATTTGTCGTTCGAGCTGGCATGTTTGGCAATTTTTAGAAAACTAAATATAATCTAAATAAATATTATTACTATATATTACAAACAAGCTGTACCCATAGTTTGTTTCCAAAAAGGTATTAGAACTCTCCTAATTTTATCGTTTTAGTTATTCAATTTAATATGTGCCCCCTCCGTCAGTACGCGTTAATGCAACTGTCTACCTCTTCATGCCTTGCGAATTTTCCTGTCCCCAAATATTTTTTTTGGTAAAAACTAAGTGTAGATTTGTTTATACGAGACACTAGACAATGGCATATAAAAACATCAGTTGACTTAAAAATGTCGACCAGCCACCCTTTGGTCCATCTTTTCTGAAATCCCCCTGTAATTGACCGTTTTGTCTGCGTGCAGTTGATGACACGCCGTCGACAAACCCAATACTGATAATAATATCTGGTCGCTGAAGAAAACACAGCAGGTATTAAAAATGTTAAAAACTGCCGACATCCAAGAACGAGGATAAACGTATTTAGAGGAAAATAAAACGTAAAACAAAGCAATATAAGCGAAAATAAAGTACAGTGGATCGAAAGACATTTCGGAAAGTCTTTGCATCGATTCCCTTAAGTGTGAGCCAGTAAAATTACCTGCACAAATTGCAGTTCTGTAAGTCGACGACACTTTCACGCGACACAGGGGTGTCTACCAGAAGTAATTTTCTAGACAAAAAAAAACATATTATAGTTAAATTTATTTTTATATTACTCATTCGGACGGTGTCTGTTTCGTTACGTACTCAACGTGTTGTTAAGTATCAGTAATTCCAATAACAACAGCGAAATGCCCCTTCAAACACCGCGACTAAATCGCGCGCGCACAAACTTATCGCCCCAAAAGGAACTCTTCTCAAAGGCTAGACCCCGCGCCGGTCCCGAACGGTTCTCTCAAGATGCCCCCACTAACCCACTCTCACAATTCAACGGAACAGAACAGGGCGCGGAGCATCGAACAATGGCTCCCAAAGAGCCCAGAATAAGCAGAGCATCATCATCAACATAAAACAAAATGTACGAAAAAACAGACACGTAGCCACGGGCAAAGTACAGAGCCGAAAGCCGCCGAGACGACGATAAAGCTCCCGTTATTCTCGAGTAGGCCCCCTTATGAAAGGCACAATGAACCATCAGAAACCGTTATGTGGCCCTGATACACCTCTTCCCAAAGAAAACAAATCAAACCAAAAGAAAACTCCAGAGACCGAAGGCCAAAGCCGGCCATCCGTCTTCTTTCGTCCCCTCTACAAGCGGTTTCGGCGGCGTCGGCGGAGCACAAAGCAAAAGCTCTCTTCGACAAAAGCCCCGCGAGAAAAAAAGACTCCCACACAGCGACCCCTGCGGTCGACCAATCCATCGAACTCGGCAAGGTCCCCAACATCGCGATCCCGGAGGAGAGACTCCGCCGACGTGAGGATGGATGCGCAAGGGGTACGAAGAGAGAGCGGACGAAACCCCTCCACGAAACGAAAAGCAGGACCCGCGCAAGAAAACGGCGGGCAGCCGGCCATCAAAGCAAGAGCGCGCTGGAACTCTCTCCCGGCCCAAGAGCGTCGTGAAGAGGGAACCAGGCCACGCGTCCCTCTCCGGCGCTTTGGCGGACGCCGGTCGTATTTAAAGGCGAGGGGGGGGAGGCCCGCCCGGCACAGTCCCACAAACGTCTCGAAACGCGCGGACAAACTCCGTCCGTAACAAAACACAACGCGCGTGCCCGTGATTGCACCGCGCGTGAGTGTGTGACACGCCGCCGCCGCATCGTTCGTGCTCTCGTCTGTGGTGACAGTGCTCCTCGTCGTCTTCATCGATCTGTGGAACTACTCCTGCTGTCGTGCGAGACCCATGAATACCTCGGACCGTCGGCCGAAACGTCGCCCCCAGTGAACACGTGACTCGGGCGACTTGGTCTGTGACGTCGCGTGCTGTTTGATTGTTCATCTTACTTTTTTTTTTCTTTGAGTGAAGTTATCTGTGCGCGGTCCCTGGACGAGTACGAATTTTTTTGCCGGGCAAGCGGCACCCGCTTCGCCCTTGGTCGTCGGTCGCTTAGGATCTCACTAGTGACAGGTGAGTCTTTCCACTCTCGGGGTGTTCGTCCCCCTGCGCCTGCTAAAGACCCTCGATAAAAATCACGCTTCGCGTTTCTTACAGGTAGCGATAACCATTGTTGTGCGTACACGCGGTCCCTACCCATGCCCGTTTCAATCTATATGAGCATCCTAGCCGCCTGCTACCGTGTGTCAGTACTGCGTGATGCACGTTCCCCAGGCTAGCAGTTGTACTGCACTGGCGAAATTTCTTATCTACCGCATAAACAAGGGTGCCATACCTCCGAGGCAGGCCGACCTTACGCTGCTTACGCTATCCAGAGACATTATCTAAACACCAACATCAACCATTTTTTTTTAGTAAGAGATTTGTTACGAGACATGTGCCAAGAGCGAGTGCTTCGACGCCATTTGCTCGCAAGGACCGTTTATTTCAGTGGTGCGTCATCAATTGCTTCCAACGGCGGCACAAGGTACGAGCCTCGTGCACTGATCCATTGGACGCTACTTCTAAGACAATTACAATTTCTAATTAAAAACAGATAAGAAAGTTTAAAAAAAATTGTGTTTCCTAACCTGCACCGCCAAATTGCATAACAGGTAAGACGAATAGAAACACATCAATGGGCTTTAAAGGGGTACAGAAACGAAATGACGTGAGCGTAAGCTCTCTACCCCTCGCTTCAAAGTCGGCCAGCGAGAAGCGCAATGCGTATTCCGCTCGTGACGTCAATAGTTCTCGCACGGTCAAGGGCACTGTAGTTGCGAGCCTTGTCGCTTGGTGGCGTCAACGCGTGACTGTCTCGCGTCGTAATATCCGAAGTCTGTACGCCCTATGACCTATATGTATATATATATAGCCCGCCCGTAACATCATTTGCGGCCATGCCGGTATTTTATGTGCCACGAGCGTTCACTTCACCGTGTTAGTTTCACACCGAAGAAGTAGTGGCTCGATGGAGTCACTAAGTAGAAATAACCGTCTGTACCCAGCAATGGCGTATGTTTGGCCTGACAGAGGTCCCCGTATCCTCAGATCAAGCTCCTACCGAACGTCTGCAAAGAAAGGCGATCTCGATAGTGTGGAATGCACGTTGCAGAAGCACTGTGGAGCTGAGACTGTAGCCAATGCCACAACAACGAGAGCTCGAGGTCGCTGCTTTGAAGCGTTGTTCCGCAGAGCGATCGAGCGCTCGCGCTAGAAATACATGTCTCAAAGCCAAGAGCTCGGGCTAGCTCGCGCTTATAGCTTTGGTTACAGTCTCAGCTTATGAGCGTTCTCCGCTAAGTCACATTCAGGACTAAGTAACTCCGCGAGAGGGCCACACTGCCGCGATCACTGATGTAACGCACATCCGTCCCCAAAGGGCATCCCCCGTGTGAATACAGCACAAGTAAAAACTGCAAGGGCGAACGATACGGTTCCATCGGGGTTGCCGCACACACGCGTTAGTGCAGTGAAAGCGTCATTCCAGGACACATCACCGAGCTTCTCTTCATGATTGCTAACACACTGCTGCTTTGGCACAGCAAGAAGGAGTTACTCGTAAAATTAGTGGATTGTTCGGTCATTTGGGAATTCGGGAATTGGTCTACGTAATGATGAAAGCGCAAAATATACAAAACAAAGTCGGAGAAATACCTTTTCTGTGTTTCTCTGACTTCCTGCTATCTGATTTGCGTTTTCTTTTTGTTATTACGATAAGAAAGTTTTAGAATTATCGCGTCTGCACTCATATTCGACCGTGCATGCGCAGATGGGACACTACGAAATACGACGGTTTCTGCCAGAGGCAGGAAAGCTACGGTACAACCCCGTCGTCCTGGTCCTGACAGTGCCTTTCAAATGACACACACACATACATGCTGAGAGATGTAACGCGAAACATGCAGGCGAGCTGGTGAACCTTCGACGTCTTTAAAATCTTCATTCGAGGAACCAAAGTGGGGACGATCCACACAGCCACAATCCACAGACCTGTGTGTGTATCGCTCCCTTTTTTGGTTCTCCGTCTCGGGTTTTCAACACGTTGACACAGCTTAGGTTAAACCTCGTTTCCCGAGGTTCAATAGATTCGCCCGGAGAAAGCGAGACGGGCTAAGACTCAATGACCACAATAATGTAGCGTCTGATGAGAATCCATCTACTGATTCCGCACCGGACGGCGATGTGTAGTTGGCCGTATCAGAACACCAGCTTCCTTTAAAACACAAACACTTCACGTCAAGAGTTCTACGTAACTTTTACGGGAGGCCTCAAAATGAGCGTGAAGCTTTCGAAAGGGCTTTCTTTGCACGAGATCCATACTGCAAATCTACATTTTTAGCAACATATAAGCAAGAGATGGAGGTCTTTAGAGTTTCTGACGAGGCATAGAATATTGGGTATACAGTGAGTTGTACGCCACGCTTTTGCACCTTGTGGAAATCGTAACATTAGAGAGTTTTAGTAGATCGTTCCGATACCTCCGATACCCCCGATAACGATACTATATATGTAAGCTCAAAGGCGGAGGCAGAGTATCGGGTATCGTTATCGGAGTCATCGGAACAATCTACTAAATCTCTCTAATAGCGCAAACAAAACGCGAAAATTGAAACACGCACACAAAAGCAAAGACTTTATGGAAGCCCCCTCCTAACGTTTACAGCGGGAAGTGTAAGAGAGTGAAGAATTGCGAAAATAGCACAACCTCTGAAACACACAAAAATCGCTACGGTCTTTCTTTTTTTGTTTTCAAATAACGCTGTTATTTAATGCACGTAAAGCAAAAATGTTGTCTCGTTAAAATTTTTATTTGCGAGTTATTTACGATAAACAGCCACATGCAGTTAGTATTGCAAACAAAACAAAAAAAACACAAGGAACCTTCATTTCATGCTCCAAATTTCGTGCGATTTTCGGTTCGTTTTTCGCGCATGGGCCTCAGGACAGTCTACGGCAAGAATTCGCTCTTTCAACAACATCATGATCAAACACGTCAAGCTGACCGGTGAAGCCCAAGACAATATCCACATACCGTAATATTCTATCCTTGCTGGCTGGTATGAGGACAATGTTCACACTCGAAGTTACGTAATTGCGAAAAAATGAACCCAGAGGAAATCTCTACAAGTTGCTTCTAGTTTGAGTTGACTAAGGTCGAGATGCGAGAAAGCAAAACCGCCCATTTAAAAAAAAAAAAAGCGTCCGGAACGACTATAATGAAACATTTATTGCTGCTTCCATACTATTTAGCCATCGAAAGAGAAAATATCGCGGATTAGAGAAAACACGCAAAAAGCCGTTGATCACTTAGTAATGAAGAAGCGCCCGTAGCACGAATTGCAGTTTAACAGACATAGAACGTGTTTAGAATACCATCGACCAAACCCTGACAATTCGACAGGTTCCGTCTCGAACCCCATCAGCTTGTGACATTAGCACCATAACGATGATGGAGTCACGAGAAAGCGTCATTCCGAGGAGACATGTTGGGCGCCGACAGACAGCCACATGCTTCACCGCTGAGCGCAATAGGCATCCGTCGCCGCTGCTAAGTAGGAGCAACGCGAGCGTCACAATAGCTCCGCTAAGGTGATTTCGGTTTCACGTAAGCCGTTATCATACCTCTAACACATCATACAAATACTGTCTGCAGACACGAGTCACCGCAATATCCGAGGTTCGAATGCCGCGTGACAAGTTTTCTCCTCGAACTCATTGCCACGCGGCATTCGAAGTCCGGATCTCGCGGTAACTCGCTTTCGAATCTGTTTTTGCAAACTGTTTTTTTTTATTTGTATGATGTATAAGCGGTGTGACCCCGGCTTTTAGTGATTAATTTCTCGATAGGAAAGCAGAGTGCTTCTTGGCAGAAAACACAACCTAAGGAATAAAAAACAACACGCAAATAATTTTTTTTTTTTAATTCTATGCTTCAGGAACAATTTTTCTCGGTGCGTAGAAATTTACTTCGAAAAACGTGCATTTCTTCTTAAGGTCTGCCTTTGCCAACTGGCCAACTGCCAACCAACTGGCCCAAATTTTCTTAAGGTCTGCCAACCAACTGGCCCAAAGTTTCCACTTTGGTGCATTTCTTCTTAAGGTCTGCCTTTGCACATCGAGGTAATATAAAGTATTGCACATCTGCCCAACAGAGTGTTGTACAGATGTGGAAACACGAAAGCAGAACCCGTAAAACGCTCTTCAAAGCTGGTTTTAGCGCGAGTGAGTGAACATATCTGAAACAAGTAGACAAAAAAAAAAAAAAAGCTTTTGTCGCCACAAGCCACGGTACGTAAACACAGCACGAGTCAGAACAAACAGGACATCGGCGCCGTTTCGCGTATCTCTCGTACCAACGAGTAATAATATTTATAATAATAATAATAATAATAATAATAATAATAATAATAATAATAACAATAATAATAATAATGTTTATTTTTCAAAGCAATAGAGGAGCATGATGGAAAAAAAAAAGAAAAGATTTCATTGGAGGCTTGCGTAACAAACCCCTAGTCCCTTAAGTCCCTTCATGCTTCAAAAGTAGCGCAAGGTTCGTCGATGCACGAGGCACGTGCAACGTGCAGCCATTGGGAAGATGATGGCGGCACAGCGCGGCACTGAGCTAGATTTCAGACGCCATGTTCTTCCCAGAAGTGGCGCGCGGCACGTGTCTCGCGCATTTCTACAACAATGAATGGCGCCACTCTTCCCAGGATAGAGGGGCTTTACTTGTCCCATGCGTTGATAGACGCAGTAGTTAGAGGCTATATCAGCCAAATGTGTGCTCTGTATTATGTAAGGCTTGCATTAAAACACCGACAAGAGTTTTAATGACACCTTTTGAATTATAAAAGGGAGTAGAAAGAGAGATATATAGTATAATTAAAGTTGTATCTGAAAAAAAAATCGAGTAATCTTGATAATATTTTATGAAGGACAACGTGCTGTTTATGTTACAAGAAGTTGTTTTTATTTCCAACGTAAACGGGAAACGAAAGAAATGACAAAGCAGGATGAGATGTGTCCTCCCGTTTTCACTGTTTTTGTTGTTCTTCGTTTATCTTGTTAGTAATACCGGCTTATCCGGTGGCGCTCCGCACATTAACACCTTTTTTCTTTTTTTTTTTTGCACTTTGAGGCAAATTCGAATTTGAAACGACGGCTCGTTCTGTAGTCGCTGACAGGTCAAGGATGCAGTAGAGGCTTCCTCTCCATCACAGGCTCATGGCCTATCGTCGGGCTTTGGCTATGCGTGTGGCGAAGTGTTATCAAAGTCAGAAAGCTCGCACTGGAGACGGGACATCAAACTCAAACTCAAACTCTTCATTTATTTACTTATTTTTAGTTTTGAAAGGAAAAGCAGAAAAAAAAAATAAAGCAACTAAGTTTGCGCTTGAGAAGTCTCCGCCTCTTCAATAACAGCAAAACAAAAAGTACGCAGTTTAGCAAAACTTTTAAGATAGAGAAATGATACAATGAACTTACATCTTAAGTATATGAAAAATCAATAAGAAGATAATAAAAAAAAAACAGAATGCACATTTTTCACATTCTCACCTAGATGTTTATATTCAGATCACTACAACAATTTAAAAAGATGGGGAAGGGTATATTTTAACATTTGATCACCAGAACATGTTCTGGAGTATTCATACAGCGAGTGTTGTAAATCATTTCCTTAAACAAAAGGTTATGAATTGATAGGAGCAGATTATCATTGTAATTGAAAGACTTTTTTATTGTAAGAGCTAATGTACAACCATAATAATTTCGAATTTGTGCAATATTGAGTTTAATAAAGAGTTGTCTGTGTGATTATTATAGGAAGCATGACATATATATATATATACATAATACTTATTTATTTTTTTGGAGGATAGGAATTTGTTTGATATTTGTTGAGCATGTATTACCCTACACTAAAACTCAATAATTAAATTTTGCGTAAAAGAGAAAGGTGTGAAGGAGTTTCAGAGCCGAACTGGATGTTATGCATTTATACATAACACCGACCGCCCTCGAACGTTTCTTACACGTATGTTGAACCATTTCGTCCCAAGCCATACGCTGGTTAAAGATTGCACCTAGAACTTTTATGTTATCGGCTATATCAATAGCACATGTATCGAGAGAAAGCATACTCGTATAATAACAATGTTTATTTCGCAATCTAATTGAGATCACCTTAGTTTTACCCACATTTATCTGCAATGAAACTGAAAGATACCCATGCATCGAGCTCAGTAAGACAACTTTTCGCGTTGCTCATAAGTTTATCTGTTTCAACTACCAAAAAAGATATATTCGCATCATCTGCATAAATAATATAGCTTATACAATCCTAAATTTTCACAAGATCATTAATATATAAGTAAGAAAGGAGTGGACCCAATATACTGCCTTGAGGCACACCAGCTGTCATCGGCCTAACATTAGATCGAGTTTTATTTATTTCTACACACTGATAACGGTCATGTAGAAACCTTTTGATCAACCTTAAAGCAACTCCGCGTACACCCTAAAGATATTCTTTTTTTTAATATTGTGTCATAATTTATGCGGTTAAACGCTCTTGAGAAATCGATGAAACGTTTAAGTGTTTCAAGTTTCTGTTCGAAATTGCATAAAATTATTTCATTGTGTTTTAACAGAGCAAGTTCTGTCGAACGACCTTTCCTAAATCCATATTGACAGGGCGTGATGATTGAAAACTTGTCAAACAAATATAACCTTTGATGCATACGTTTTTCTAATCCTTTCGAGAATTCACGTAGAACGGAGATTGATCTAAAAATAACCAAATCATTTTTATCTCCCACCTTATATAGCACGGTCACTTTTGCAACTTGCATATTTTGAGGGAATGTTCCGTACTTTAATGCAAGGTTGAAAACCTGGATCAAGAATGGTAAAATCGTACGTAATACATGCTTAATTGGTTTAATCTATATATCATATACATCGAGGCTCCCATTATCGTTTAGGTTATTAAAGACTGAAGATACTTCATCCTCGTCAGTGGGGAGAAAATACTGTCAGAAACACGAAACATATACCCGCAAGCATTCGAAGAGTGCAAACCTCGAACAGGTTTAACAAAATACTCATTAAATGTTTTTGCTAAAACTTTCCAATAGACTTTAGTACCATCAATTTCAATTGTAGTAATTTTGTCTTCGTGCGCCCCACGTTTCAATAAGCTATTCAATTTCTTCTACGTAACATTTGATCTTTTATTACCTTGAAAAAAAATTATTAAAATATAAAAGTTTAGCCTGTCCTAATGTCTTCGCCAACTGATTTCTCTGTTGTTTTAAATGTCGCTAAGATGTTCGTATCTCTAGTCAGCACAAATCGAAGCTAGAGAACATTCATTTACCTATCTTTTTTTTGTATTTTCGGCGTCACGTAGGGTTTACGAGATTTACGGGGACTTGTTGCCTTTGGCTAGGAGAGCAGCGGGGGTACAGGATGCTAAACTTTTCACGAAGACAATTAAACGCCTCATCTGCTGACACGCTGGACAGCACAGCTAAAAAAAAAAAAGGCTTTGACATTAATGTTTTTGAAGTAAATTTGATTGGCAACGGTTTCTTTGAGGTCTAAGCCTGCATCAGCGAACATAAAAATTGGCAGATGGTCACTAATAGTTTCCCCGGTCACACCAAAAAATAACCCCGCCGTGGAAACATTTGTTAAAAATAGATCCAGCAAAGCCTCGTGCAATGGTGTGATACGAGTAGGCTGTGAAATAGTATTAAGTAATACATATGACTGATATAGCGACATAAAGTTAAGTTGATGTTGAGAGAAACTGATCCTACCTATATTGAAGCCACCCCCAAAATAAAAAGTGAACTTATTTTCACACATGAACCTAAAAGACACACTCAGAAACTCTAGAAATTAGAAATATTTCCACCTGACGTGCAATAAACAACCGAAAATACAGGGTTTTGCACATTGCAAAGCTAGGATCTCATAGTCGTTTGCTGTTTTTTGTGAAATTACCAATGAGATGACATTCCAAACCTTTTTGACCCGAACGCACACACCTGCGTTTTTACGTGTTCGATTTAAACTTAATACAGCATAATTATCTAGCGTATCTACCTCATCAGTGAATTTATACCACGTTTCGTTGAGAATTATAACAACGAAAGAAAACCGAAAACTGCCCAGAAAGGCACTAAATTCATCAACGTATTCAGCAGTGACTGAGTATTTAAGTCAAGCAAAGACAAAGGCATCGGTATTCTTAACCTGTCACCGACCTTAGCTGTTTCTGTTGTTGTTTTTTCTTCCACGGAGTTAATTCCAGAGCACGACTGACTGAAGATGACATCTAAAGCAGCGAACAGGACGCGACCCGCTTACATTTTGCTTCTTTCGTTGAGAGAGGGGGGCTTTTGCAGCGCGCAGTAGACCGCAGCGTGACCGTGAAGCGCGTGTGCTTAGCGCAGCCAGGCCGCCGCTATCGCTCGTTTGCGAAGATGCAGCGGCATACTGACAGGCGGCAACGCTCGCTTTCGGCACCCGATCGACTTTAAATAGCCAACAACCTTTTAGAGCAGCGCAAGATCGAATGAAACTATACACACTTAACGGAGGAACGCAGTGCAAACTGTAAAGCCAGGTTCAGACAGTTGCGTTTGAATGCGTTTGACTGCGTTGCGGCTGCGAGAAACCAAGACATCCCTGCTGCTTATATCGCGTGCCAAGATGATTCCTTGAATTGGATTCCACGCTTCATACGAAGCACAGATGTGCCGGTTACTCGCTTTCGGTTCTCGACGCAACGCAGTCAAACGCACTCAAACGCAAGTGTCTGAACCGGCCTTAAAGGGGTACTCCGGTGATTTTTTGAGCTACCTCAACTAACTATATTTCCTGACTCTCCGGCCTTTACCCTTTCCGGTATGCTATTTAGTATCGCGAAATTCATAATAGTTATTGAGAAATCGGCAAATGAAAATGATGCAAAAACCAACATTCAAATATACCCGCACTTTTCAGTGCCGTGACGTCAGTGGCGGGCAGGCTTGCCAGTCGAGCAAGCAGTCTAAAAAATAGAATATGCCAATTATTTGTTCCGTGCTGGAGCGCGGGTGCTGGAGCGAGCTTCCAAAGCCTTCATTTGACACCATCAAACTGTATGTAATCAATTGGGAACAAAGTCTACAGTCCAAAGAGTGAACCCCTGCCTTCCACTGACGTCACTTTTTCGTTGTTGCCAGTAGAGACTTTCAGTTTGAAAAACACGGCGAGGACCAAAATTGTAAATTCAATAACTTCGTGA
This sequence comes from Ixodes persulcatus, assembly GCA_013358835.2. Taxonomy (NCBI): domain Eukaryota; kingdom Metazoa; phylum Arthropoda; class Arachnida; order Ixodida; family Ixodidae; genus Ixodes; species Ixodes persulcatus. The sequence continues at coordinate 142,825 of JABSTQ010009789.1, read as the reverse complement.
AAAAACATTATTTTAACCTAATATTTGCGATACTATTTTAGCGATGTTGTTTGGCGAGTTTAGCAAAATTTCAAGCAAATCGGGGACCATGAAGAATTCGCCGGAGTACCGGCCGCATATAGCCCGTTTCTCTCGGCTGGAGTACACGAAGCGCGCCAGTAAAGGCCGGTTCAGACACTTGCGTTTGAGTGCGGTTGACTGCGTTGCGTCGAGAACCGAAAGCGAGTCACCGGCACATCTGTGCTTCGTATGAAGCGTGGAATCCAATTCAAGGAATCATCTTGGCACGCGATAGAAGCACCAGGGATGTCCTGGTTTCTCGACCGCAACGCAGTCAAACGCAGTCAAACGCAACTGTCTGAACCAGGCTTAAGACGCGTGCCCATGTAATGCTTGCATCGAGCACAAAGCGCCACTGCAAAGTTCGATCATGCACGAGCCACGGTCGTTTACGTGCGTGCGTCTGCATCTGCTCACGCGCTGTAAGAGAGCTTCTGAAAGAACTAAAGAAAATTCAAATAAACGAAAGAAAAATGCAGCTCGCGCTGTTCTATCGAGACGATAAAGGCCGGTTCACACACTTGCGGTTGAGTGCGTTTGACTGCGTTGCGGCGAGAACCGAAAGCGAATCACCGGCACATCTGTGCTTCGTATGAAGCGTGGAATCCAATTCAAGGAATCATCTTGGCACGCGATATAAGCAGCAGGGATGGCCTGGGTTCTCGCTGCCGCAACGCAGTCAAACGCAGTCAAACGCAACTGTCTAAACCAGGCTTAAAGGCCGGTTCAGACACTTGCGTTTGAGTGCGTTTGACTGCGTTGCGTCCAGAACCGAAAGCGAGTCACCGGAACAACTATGCAGCAGGGATGTCCTGGTTTCTCGCAGCCGCAACGCAGTCAAACGCAGTCAAACGCAACTGTCTGAACCAGGCATAAGAGTGCTTTACTTCTATTTATTTTGTTCTTGTTGTCTATTTGAACAAAAAAGAAAAAAATTATTCAACAATGAAATTCTGCCAGCTTAACGTCCGCGAGAAACGTGAAAAAGCACAATGACGCGCCACCAAGACGCGCCCGAGAAATATTCGATTTTGCTTCCCAGAGGCGCTGCTACAAACTTGAGAGCTACAGCCTTTAGCCCACACCACCTACGCCACTTCACACCAAGTCCGAGCGCTGCCAGCGCTACTACCCAATGAAGCAGCGCCATGTATACGCGCATTGTCCCGTCGCATGTCGTCTTTTTTCGCAAAAAAAAAGGAAATCATTTATGACAGTTTGTTAGGCAATTGTGTTGCACGTTAAACTTTCCAGCACCCCAGACGGTTAGGGATACGAGTTTCCAGACGCCAGACGCCTACGTTCACTGGCCCTCTTCATCAGATAGTTTGACGCGTACCATATGTACACTCGATAGTTGTTCCTAGAATGAAGTGATACTACCGCTAATCGAGCTTATAAACCTGGCAAGCTTCCAGAACCTTCGATTATCGCCAGCTCCTCCCACTTAGTGCGCACAAGCAGTTGATCTCCTCCTCGCCTATTCCACTGGTCGCATGGCCTCTCCGTTAACCAATCAGCGCCAAGAACCTCACTCCTCCTCTCCCACCCGTCAACCAATCTGTGTTGAGCCTCGCGGCCACGCTTTTATCTGGGCTTCAGGAAAGCAAAACAACTAGCCGAAGAACACATTATTAGCACCTCAACTCACTGTGATCTGTCGTGACAAGTTGGAAAGGCTCTCGCATAAAAATCTAAATGATCTGGGTTCGATTCTCGCCTGACGATATTAATATTATCGATAATAATAATTTTCATTGGTTTAGTAGAGCCGTGGCACCGGAGAAAGGCGACAGCCCGTAACATGGAGGCTTGCGGTGCAGCAGCTAGATAATGGTGATTATGGGACGATAATAATATGCAAGATGAGGATGACGTCTTTTCCTAATCGTAGCGAAAACCGCTGCCAGAGCTTTGGAAGTTCAGGGACTGTTGAGGCGAGTCAGCCAGGAAGACGAGGTGACCCTGCGTGCTGTTCAATGGACCTTTTTCACATACCGACGGCACCAGGCGGTGGCTGCACGAACTAAAAATCGAGGAAGTGACCTACCTGCGCTACCAATTGATAATGGGAGCTACGCTACCAGTTTCTTCGCTCTCCGAGCAGCGGCGCGTGCCCAACGCGACTCTAAAGAGGGAGATCTGTGGCGTCCACCCAAACGTCATGTTTTTCTTTCCGTCCACTTTCTTTTTTTGTGGAACACAATTATATATACGTTGCAATTACGTGTTCTACTCGCTGATCCACAGCCTCCTTCCGAATTTCCTCGATTTCTAGTGCCGACTTCCGCCGCTTGGCATCGAGTGCTCGCGCGTGCGCAGAACGCTTCTCGGAAAAGGTCCATTGAAGGATTCAGAGGATAACGCCCTGGCAGTCCTGTCGGTCTGGGGGTGCATGCGGTCGCTCACTTCGGTAAAGGCAGCGGGCTGAAGAAGGTGTCCCAGTCGAAGTAGACGGCTAGGCCACATTGTACATGAATGTGCCAAGGCATTCATGTCAAGGGCTTGAAACGTAGCGCCTCGATCACCCGGTACAGTTTTCTGTCATCGTCGTCATCGTCGCCCATAATGCTGGTATCAGGGGGGCTATGTTCGACAAATGTTTCGTTTCTCCTAAAAAGAAACGGAAGTGACAAAAGCGACGATATCGCGTCTGATTGACTAGAGGCTCAAATGACGAAAGAGGAACTTTCGTCATTTGAGCCTCTAACCAATCAGGCGAGATATCGTCACTTTTGTCACTTCCGTTTCTTTTTAGGAGAAACGAAACATTTGTCGAACATAGCCCCCCAGCATTTAAACGGCTCTGTATCCAGGAGCTCAAGAGAAGCTGTGTAATACGCCCATTCTGCTGGGAAAACAGCGTTTGAAAGGGCCGGTGGAGAGCTTTGCGCAACAAGAGTCTCGGGGCCATTGGCATAGGGAAGTTCGCTCACCAGTGACGGGCAATCGAAAGACGAAGTCGTGACAGCAGGTTCAAAACACGTGGTGAAAGTCGCCAATACTCGGATTCAACTATTTCGTGACAAAATGAACTGGTGGGCTAGTTGGTTCAACATTATGAACACACGCTAAGCACGAGGACTATATAGTAAAAAAATTAACAGGACGAGCCCTCGTCCTGTTCACTTCTTCACTAGCCATCGACCTTAGCGCTGTTTGTGTTCACAACTATTTCGTGCTACGTTGTCAAGGCTAGCGCTGTTTTCGCAGTACTTGAAGGCTGCCAAAGCTGTTTGCGCGAGCGCGTGCTAATCCACGCGCTCGCGCAAGCAACGCGTGCATTCGACGCGTGCTGCTTGCTCGAGAATTTTAGGATAGTAACTTCTAGAATAGAGAGCCCCAACACGTTGGGTCCCGCAAGCAGCTCGAGGCGTCGAACTACGCATGCCCAGCCTGCGCAAGTCGGTGCCCCAATCTGCTTGGGTGACTCAAAGTGTCGGGTGGGCCTTTACTAAAACTCTCTAATAACGTGAACGCGCTCTCACATCAATGGCGCAGCAGCACAGTGGAAAGTACGCTAGCCCCGACAAAGTAGTACGAAATAGTCGACGTCGAGTACAGACCGGACTCCGACTCGAGTAACGTTCTCCCGATACCCCGCGGCAACCCGCCGTATACCAAAGAAAGCAACAACAACAAAAAAAGGAAGAACTGGAAGTAAATGGATGGCCCCAGCTGGCTCCCACGGCATGGGAGCTTTCCGACGTGATCGCTCCGAATAGGGGCGGAGGGGTTGCAATTGGCGGGGCCCGATCATGGCCAGTGAGTAGCCCAGGGCGGCGGCCCGCTGACCACCTCGCCCTCCCGGCCGCCTTTAGCAGCCGCCGGAGGTCAGCACTTGGCCGACCCCGTTCGCGAGCCGACCGAACGAGCAAGAGCGCGCAATCGGGCTCGGCCAAGCGCCAAAACTCGCCATTTTGACTGCCTGACCTGGAATGGCAGCAGCTGCGTCTGGGGAGGCTGCTGCACACGACTCGGGGCGGGCGACGCATTCCGCGCTGTAGTGTTGCACCCAAAAAGAAACAGCGAAATACATTTTTCGTCACTCACAAATAAAAGGAAGGCGTCACCGACTTACGTTACCTTAAAATAAAAGGAACGCGTTACCGCTATGCTTACATTACAGGTATGCGTAAGCACCACATTTCAAGAAACATCATGTCCATGCAGAAACTTAACACGTTGACCTTATCTTTTTTTTTTTTTTTTTTTTACGGTTCCATCGGAAAAAAGAGTGACAACATTTTGAAGGTATGTGCGATGAGTGGAAGAATTCGTGTGACCTGGCGCCTAAAAACCAAACTAAAAATAATTAAATGCATTTTTCTTTTATATTTGAAGATGTAAAGAGTAACGCAATTACGTTATCCGTTACTTGAAATAAACGTAAGTACACTATCTTTTTACCGTTTTGAAAACGTAACGAGTAAGGTAACGACGTTATCTGTTGCTCGAAATAAATGTAAATACTTTATCGGTTACCGTCTTAAAAAACGTAACAAATACGCTACTACGTTACAGAAAAAAAAATACGCGTTAACACCAACATTGGGCGCCCATCACGCAAAAACGGGATGGCGTGTCTTCGCCGCGCGGGAGAGCGTGTTCCCTATACGGAGAGCAAGTCGTCTCCTTCTTTCGCAGGAGTTGCTGTGACCAATCAGGCAGCGCCAAAACCGCACCACATGGGGGTCGTCATGTTTATGTACGTGTTCTATCGTCGCTAGACCAATCATGCACTGGAAAGGCGTTGTGATTTGCGCTTTTGATGCTGCTTGGTTGGTTCAATTAGCTCGTCGCGTCAGCTGCGTCTGGACTTAAAGAGATACTGAACCGAAGGTAAGGTCGCAGAAGCGTTGAACAGGACGCTACGAACTCCAAAACATCACTCATTTCATCTCAAACCGACGGCCGTTCTTTTGGAAAAAAAAAGGGCGCGATTAAGCGAAGGCTATGACGTCATTGTCCCCCTGGAAAATTCGAGAACGAGAGGAAGCGGCCTCTCTTCTCTCCTCCTCGCTGCGGTTCACCAGCTCGACGGGACGTAGCGAGGAGGAGAGGGAATGAGAATCGTGACGCGACATTGTATCGTCAGCCTCGTCGGCCGTGTTCAATCGCGCACAACTTTTCCAGAAATACGGCGATCCGTGAGAGATATCGCTGTATGACTGATGTCTTTGGGGTTTTGCAGAGCCCCGCGTATCCGTCCAGCCTTGTTTTGTGAGCTCGAAATTTCGGTTCAGTATCTCTTTAAGCTGAAACGATTTAGTATAGCCATATCCGCTTGGCTATATGAATAAGTATTGGCGACTCCAGCGAAACCGACGCCGCATAGCGGCAACGCCGAGAAGCTCAGGAGAGGAGGTCGTTTCGACTCTGTCGTCTGCTATCGCTGCTTGGTTCTCGTAGGCATCATATAAACATACATCATTTTCAGTAATTATTTTTATGCTTCCGCCGCGTCATTCCTACGCACTGACTTGACACAGGTTTCTACCGTCGAAAGATCGCTTTGCTTTCATAAGTAACACCGATTTTACGCTGCAGTGCAAGAAATCTATGCTGGTCCACGTGGTGAAGGACGAAAACGACCTCCTTTCGTCCGCCATTTTCCCTGACCCGCGCGCCCCCTATAGTTCGCTGGAGTCGCGAATAGCCAAATCATTTTTGAACATGTAAATTAATCGAGTAGCATATTCGCGCTTGTCGGGCTAAGACTTGTTTCCTAAACATTTAGATCGTTCTGAGAACTGTCGCTTTTGTGCACTCCCTTAATTCGCTTCTTGCTCAGGGGTTGCGGTGACGTCAGAACGACGCCGAGCACTGATTGGCTTTGATTGAAAGGATAGTGGGTAGACCTTAATGCTATAGATGCCTCGAGCTCTACCCACTATTTTTCTCAATCAGCCAATAAGAGCTCGGCGTTCCCACATCATCGCAACCCCTGTGTAAAAGCAGACCAACTTGCGCTCCGCATTAGCAGCGTGACGAAGCGTTAAATGACGTTAAATATTCATCGCTACGCGGTCTTTTTATTTAGGAGGAATAGCTCTGGCTCGCCCCGCGGTCAAAATGGAGCACTTTACGCAACGCGTTCCCGTGGCACGCACAACACCGGTACGGGTGTTGTGTTCCCGTGTCATATAGGATAGATGGATGTACATTTTAAATTGGACGACGGCCTGCGCCACCTGGCCAGTATTTTTGGGTTTTTGTTTTGGTATCAACGGTTCACCTTTGTTTAAAGCCAGCAACATTCCGCTCCACCATGGCGCAAATCTGCTTCCCGGAAATATCGCGCTCCAGCGGGCAGCCACGTAACTGGGAAAAGGGCAAGGTGGAATGACTCGCAGCACGCGGAACGAGCGGAAAAATGAGCAGAAGAACGGGCCTGACCGCGATGACGCAACGGAATCGAGGCCGCACAACAGGGTTACTATATACGCGAGCCGGCCATCGCCACAACGAGCGCGCTATGAATGAACGCCGTGTTGCGGCGGGTGGGCGTGTAGACGCCTTGAGGGAGGCAGTTAACGCTCGACGTTATCGTGCGCGTGCACACGCGTCTTTTGTGCTCCGTAACAAACGCTCGGCCGGCGAAACCAGATTCGAGAACCGAGATACGGTGACGTAATTAGAGGCGAGTACGGTCACTAAATTAGCTATGCTCCAGAGTAACGACACTCAGCCGTCGGATGGATGGATGGATGGATGGATGGATGGTAATGGCTATACCCTTTTTAACGGGCGGCAGCTTGTGCCACCTAGCCTAACATTTCGTCATCCCTTCTTTTTTTTTAAATTTGTATGAATTTTGTTATAAGAGACCCCCCCCCCCCCCCTCTCTTTTAAAGTGAATTTATTGCTTATTTTTATCTGTATTTTTTTATCCTTCCTTAGATCTCTTCCACCAGTCTTCCAATCTCCTCTTAGTTACCGCAATTCTTTCCCTATCCATTCGTCCATCCATGTCCGGAAAACCCAGTGCCCCCTCCAAATCCGTAATCATCTCCCCCAAGAGGGTGGGACGAAGCCCAGTGCACCTTAAAATTACATGTTCTATAGACCGACACGCGGGCTTGACGTCACGGAGCTGCGGCGGCGCTGCGATCGCGCCGGAGCCGGCTGGTGTGGGCAAAAGGGCGCACGTTTCGCATGGGCGTCATAGCATTTCAGCATGCCGCGTAGCTGTTTTGCCGTTAATTGCCCCGAAATGTACAAGCAAAGTAGCGGAGTGAGTTTCCACAAGTTCCCGGCAGACTCTGAAAGGCATATATAGAAGGTGGATAATATCCGTGGGTCGAAAAGAATGGTCGCCTCGCGCGAACGACCGTTTGTGCAGCAAGCACTTTCTTGAAGGCAAGTGCGGCTTCCATTTCAATCTCCGTCCCGAGGCTTGCTTATGTGCAGGGAAACCGACGTCCGATCAAAACCACCCGGATTTTGTTCCCATGGTGTTCGTACACAAAGCACCCGCCAATCCCTCGTCGGAGGCTCGCTACACCCGTGCTACCCAGCAGAAGGGGATCGGCGACAAAACGGCAGTGTTGTAGGCGTTACTGAAAAAAAAGTAACGAAATACGTTGCTCGTTACTTGCAAATAAAAGTTACGCGTTACCGACACACGTTACCTAAAAATAAAAGGAACGCGTTACCGCTACCGATAAAAAGTAACGCACGTTACTTCTGCGTTACTTTTTAAATTATGATGTAATACGTTTTACGGTTTTGACGATACAGGTATGCATGAGCTCATGTATCAAGAAACATTATGTTCATGCAGAAACTGAACATAATTACTTTATCTCTTTTTACGGTTTCACCTAAATACTCACGAGAAAAAACGCAAAGAAAAGCATGGCTTGACGCCTAAAAACACGGAAAAAATTGAAGTGTAATTTCTTTAAGACTTGGGAAGTAGTAACGAGTAACGTAAGTACGTTACCCGTTACTGTTTCGAAAAAGTAACGAGTAGGTTACTACGTTAATGAAAAAAGTAACGCGTTCCTGGTAACGCCGTTACTTGTAACGTGTTACCGCCAAGACTGCAGAACGGACAAAGCGTTACCGCTTGGCATGCCTTGTGGTCATGAGGGTAGGAAAAATATCATACCTTGACTTCAAGACGCTGTGTGTATTTAATCAATTAATAAATACACTTCCGTTGACCCACAGTCTGCTGATCCCGCCGGCAGTGCGGAAACCGACTCGAAGCAATCGTAGGCCTCGAGAGACTTGTACGCCTGCACCGTGCCGGCCGTGAACTGGCTTGGCGAAAAAACTAAATAAGCGACGACATGAACCGTCGACTTCGGTGGCAGCAACTTCACGTCGGAAGTCCAGCAGGCCTTGTTTACGGCGTGCGCATTCTCGTAGGCAACGCCGTCCACGGACAGTTTGTTTCGGTACCGCTTCCGTTCAGGCTCGGGTAGCGAGCTCAAATAGTCGGGCATAGCATACGACATACGTTGTCAGGAAATACGACGCACAAATAAAGCTAGAAGCGTCCCCACAACGTCAACAACGAGCGCACGCCACACAAAGCAATGGCGAAAACACGGAGAGCCGGGCCGCTTTTGCCCACACAGCTACCGCGCATGCGCGGCCTTCCGGCCGTGTTGGTAAACAGAGCAGCTCCGCGTGTCGGTCTATAGTTTACCTTTCACGGTTGCATACGTCACACAGAGTGTCTACTTCCTGGAATTTAGCCCTGTACGTTTTCATTCTTAGCACCCCCGTTCTAGCTTCAAACAGCAAAGAGCTCCCCACTGAATTATCATACAGCTGTTCCTTCTTTATTTCTTGTTTTTGGCCCTGTATATTGTTAAAGCTGATTTCGCCTGCATTCTCTCTTCCCACAATTTCCTCTCTGCTTCCTTCACTCCCTTTTCTACTGATATGCTCTGATCGGCTCCATCTTGTTGAACGTATTTAAATCTCAGCTTGCGGGTTCGGTTTGTCCACTTAGTGTTTAGACTTTTCATATATAGATACTTGTACACTTTTGATGCCCACCGTGTATCCTCAATTTCAGCTAGTCTTTGTTCAAAGTTTACTTTACTGATCGCTTCTCTACTCTCGAAAGATTCCCAACCCATTACCCCCTGTACTCCCTCATTTGGTGTATTCCCATGTGCCCCCAATGCCAACCTACCCACACTCCTTTGCTGTATCTCTAAACCTGCCTGGATTTCTGACCTCATACAAAAAACCACATTCCCAAATGACAGTCCTGGCACCATGACTCCCTTCCATACACCCCTAACGACTTCATATCTATTATAGTTCCATAGTTCCCTATGTTTCATGATAGCCGAATCTCGATTCCCCTTCTTTATTACAGTATCTTCATGGTCTTTTAGATACCGTCTTCCTTCACTTAACCATACTAACAGATATTGGTACTTTTCTACGTGTTCTATCAATGTGTCCTGTATCTCCAGGGGTTCCCCCTTCTCGTCGTTGAAAACTATTATACCAGACTTGTCCCTACTAAAGTTTAGTCCTAAATTGTCCCCTTCCCTGCTGCAAATCCTAATCAGTTCCTGTATTGTCTCACGACTTTTTGATACGAGTACAATGTCGTCTGCATACATTAACCCTGGCAATACTTGATTTACTTTATGTCCTTCCTCCATGTAAGTTAGGTCAAAACCTAGGTTGCACTGTTCTAACCTTTTCTCCATCTCAGTGAGGTATATCATAAAGAGCTAAAGAGTATATCATAAAAAGCTTGGTGCTTAAAAGCATTGCTGCCAGGTGTCTGGACCTTTGTCTGGAAGATCTCAAGAAACGCTTTTTCCGTCCTCCAGAAATTTTAAAACCGACCGCAACAGCGCAAAGCGATATCGCCTGACCAATTCCTTACACGGTACACCCAAAGCTCGGAAAGTTGCATTTACAAATCCTAGCTATCTTTTTTATTTTTTCGAAAGGCGGCGCCATCTAGCAGTTGCTGTACAAATTACTCTAATCCGTGTCAAATTCGTGTCAAAAACGATTTTGAAACGAGTTTTTCTGCGCCCGTTCCGCACTAAGCTCCAAAATGGCGGCGTCCACAAGAACATCGCGAAATGGAGTGCATCTACTCTAAGCCCAGATGATTTGTGGCTCTAGAGGCGGAGACTGAACAAAAGCTTGAAAAATTTTGTTCCAATCTCACGCATACATGTACGAAGGCTATGAGAGTGAGCGTGGAACCTGAGCCGTGCTTGTAGTGCTGCGAGGTGGAAAGAAGAACTCCTTTGGACATCAACGTTTTGGCGCGTGCACTGAAATGAGTACTGAGACTGAACAACAAAGAACATCGTAATGTGCCGGAGAGAATTTTAGACGATAGTCAGAAAATGTCATTTAGCAGAAATTAAATAACTTTCGGACGCGCATAGTTTTTAATTCCACGGTTCTACATTTCTTTTTTTTTTTTCATTAAATCTTATGGGGCCACATTCACAAAATTAGCAATTTCTGCTTTTCTTGACATAGGCTATGTTCCAAATCTTACCCGAGTAACCTGTCTCCTACGTCAGCGGGTAATACCACGTGACATCGCGAGTAAACGATCCGCGACTTGATTTTGGAACGGCCGGGATAATCGCCTGGATAGGACGCGGATTGGCTTCGTCTTGAGCTACGGCAAAAAGAAAACAGCAGCGATGGCGGAAAATAGCAGACGATCTCTTTCGATCATGGAGAAACCAGATAGAGACGATAACGTTAACCGCTTCAAAGTTTTTCTTTGACAGTGACGACGCGGTTTTTTCTGAGATGGCTCCATCGGTTCCTTTTGCTCACCTTCCTTTTGGGCTGAATATTGAGATAAAAGTTACTTATTCCTTTCAGTTAGACGTCAACATTTTTGTTTTGACTAATCTGCGCAATCGCTGTAAGTCTAGTCCAGGTGCCATAAACAGCCTCAACTCATCGTAATAAACACCGATTACGTTTTGCGGATATTGCTTCCACACGGTGTAGCGGTAGAGCGCATGGGGCTTTCTCCACAGTGGTATGTAACTTACGTTCGCTTTGACGCGAATATGATTATAAAATCACAGAGAGCACCTCGAAATTTATTAGGGAGGGAGATGTGGTGGGGTTGTTGACTGGTCATAAAAATAAAATCTTCGATGCCTTCACTGCTTTACAAGCGTTATCCTCTCATTACACACACTCTGGGGAGAAAAAAAAAAAAAAAACAACCTCCAAAAAACTTTTACATTATCTACTGCCTTCGAACATTTTCATCTTTTAACGTAAGAATACGGAGTTCCCTTCAACGCCGAGGACGAAGATGCGGAGAAGCTCCTGTTTACGCTCGCTCTCTGATAATAACAAGTATACCTTCCTGAAGGGAAGGTACACGGTCTGGATGTGGTGCAATCAATTCCTGCGTTGAAAACAGCCAATTGCAATAACCAACCATAAATGGCTGCACCTCATTCTTTGTTATTTCGAACGTCTGCCGCCAAAGCCAACGGAGCAAACGAGCTTTGACGGCTGTCGGCGCAGGAAGCTGACGACGAAAAGATCACGTGACGCATTTACTCGATTTGATCCGGCGTTACCCCCCGATCGAGGAGGGTATCGCGAGTAATTACTCCGGAGTAAACAACCCGCTTCTGGAACGCGAGTTCTGACGTCATCGAGTAAGCGCGAGTAAGTTTTGAAACGCCAAGATACGAAACCTTTACTCCGGAGTCGGATCGAGTAAATTTTGGAACACACCCATAATATAGCAATGTTTCCGAGGATTGTAATTGTCTGGGTACCATGTAACGCAAATCAAATATAATTTTGATATTTGTTAAAAGACATTTTATTCCACGGAAATAATCCCAGAAAGTTGGCAATGTATGACAGGGTAAAAGAAAAAGAAAAAAAATCGCAGGAAAGCCAGGAATTCTGAAAGAGGTTTCGAGTGCAAGCTCCCTCTGAAATGACGTGAAACGTGGAAATAGGCCGGAAGGTGTAGGTTCATGACCAGGCCAGGGGTGCCGCGATTTCGGTGTTTATTTTCCCGGAATCGGCCGGTGACTTTCGGCGTTTATTTTTATTAACATATTCGACACCATTCTTTCTGAAGAGACAATGTGCCAATTTTTGTCACTTATCCAAAAATAGAGTGTTTGGTTATTTATTTATTTATATATATATATATATATATATATATATATATATATATATATATATATATATATATATATATATATATATATATATAATGAACGAAACAAGTATGCACTGAAGTCAGCACCGCCAATTTATTGAGTCACTGACTTTTGTTACGTCAAAATCACATCAAATATATTAAAACCACTTATTCCAAACCACATCGTTCTACAAAAAAAAAAAAAAATAATAATAATGTCTGTATATACGCTCTCTTCTGTTTATAATTTTGCTCATTACAGACACTCTCTCGACATCACCCCCCAAGAATACAAGAGTTCAGTGCCGCGCAAAAAAACATAACCAACGTAACACGAGGAAAATCTTTTAGAGAGCAATTACATTGACAGCCTCCTTTAGAGAATATTGCGTGCACAGTCACAACCAATAGGAAAGATCCATTTGATGAGGCATTTTTCAAGCGGCTGTGCTGGATTCGCTTTCACCAGGCCCACTTTGATTGAAGCGAGGAAATAAATAAATACTTGTTTTACTTTTTTTCTTCTAAAATACTTTTTTTTTTGTTAAGTACAGCCGCATAAACTGTCCAGGCGATTGGGCATTTAAAATGTTGGGGAAAGCACGCAGCAAATTAGTTCACCGAACGTTTTGAGGGTGTCAATGTCACGTACAAAAAAGTAAAATAGTATGTACCAATGGAAATTATGCGAAAGATCTAGTTTCAACAGCGAGATTTACTTTGAACAAGAAGGATCTAAAATCTCCTCCGCCTTCCCGTCGCCCAACAAGCATTCTTAACCCTATGAAACACGCCTTCGTTTTTCACCCGACGCATTAGAAGTCCCAGAAAAAAATTAAAAAACAACGAGCAGCATTCACGCCCTCAACTCGCAGCCAGAACAAGCGGCCACGTGATCTGGAGCCGATTATATGCCGCCAATGTTGATCATAGCCACGCGCTGGGGTTGGCAAAGCACAGGACACGCGCTGAGTTCCAGACATTGTTATGGCTCGGCTATTGTCGTCGTTGCAGCGATTGGACACGGGCCACTACTCGAATGCTTCTCGAGCTATCAATTATCACGAGCCTAAATCGAGTGCCCACGCAATGCTCGGGTCCAATCTATGAACCGCATTCAAATATCGTCATACGGGTGTACTGCGATCCCCGCGTTACGTCATCGAATTTTGCAAGGGAGAGATTGAATGAAAATGATCGCTTTTGTCCTTGAAATTACACCGCAACAAAGGAGTTTCTTGGCCAGTGGCATTGCATGCGAGTATCCTTGAGTCCCGCTAGTCTTTAAAAAACAAGCAAAAAAACTTTGCGTTTTATTTATAATTGGATAAAGCGTCTCCGAGTCTTGTACGCATATAAAGCGATGCGAGACAAAATTTAAGAAAAGAGGGAAGCTAGAGAAAAAAAGGCGAGAAGGAAGCGAGTCAGGAGCCAATGGACAGCTTTCACCGAAAACTCCGGAAATGCTGCGCGCATTTTAAAACTTGGACAGTTCTCTCGCGCTTTAGGATCAGAAAAAGAAACGAAATCTCTCTTTCATTATGCGGATGCATAGTTATAGTCACACTTAACTAAAGCACAAAAATTAATTTTAATGAAAAAAAAAAGTTTAATGCATAATTCGGCACCGAATATATATGTATAGCGTAGATATAATCGAACATAATTTAGACAACTAAAGAACCTGACGCAAGCGCAGCAACACTCGTAGGAAAAATATTAAACAGGCATAATTTCAGTAGGCCTACCATATCCTTCGGTCAGTCACAAACGCTCATGCTACATTCCAAGATGTAAAATTAAAATACACATGCCAGATCATTTGGCATTCGCGCCACCACAGTAGCGACAACCAGATGGACCCAAGTTCTTACGCGCGTTCCGGGTAGCTGTGCCCACTACCGTACCCCCGTTAACCGTTCATAAACGTTCATCGCGCGTAGCCCCACAGGACCGTAGAGTTACGCCTCTCGTGCATCGTACAAAAAGGCACGATGATACAATGACCTTTGGACGTGCCCCAAGCTTGCTCCGCGGATATGTAGTACGTTGCTAATATGTCTTCGGAAAGTTTTTTTGCAAATGTGACCGTCATACAAAGAAGACCTCAGCCAGTGCCTGCAGAGACTGTCTATTGCACGATGTGTTAGCGGAATCACAGCCCGGCCTCAACGACGTACGCCGTATCCGCGTCGATAGCCGGTCCGTTCGAGAAGTTGGGGTAGCGAGCGGCGAAGCCCCACGAGCAGTCGTGACCATCAGCGTCCCGTTATGGCCCGCTGAGCCAGGGACCAACCTGGGCGTCTTCTCTGGACTGCGGGCTTCGCGCTCCAGTTGCGCCGGGACGAGCCGGCAGAAACTCGCTCGTCCCGCGCACGCAGCCTGCCGCCGCCGCCGCAGCTGCCGCCGCCGCCGCAGCCGCCGCCGCCTGCGCGTCCCAGTGAGCACGGAGAACCACGGGCGCGTATACACCGGCTCCGCCGAGACGCAGCCTCGAACAGCGATGTTCGGGGACGGAAAGAAGATGCGGTTTTGAGCAATGAAATACCAGCTATGCAGAGCTCAAGTTCGTCTGCTTCTTTTACAGGGGTTGTGGTGATGTCAGAACGTGGAGCTCTGATTGGCTCTGTGATCGAGGGGTAATGGGGTAGAGCTCAAGGCTTTGAGGTCTACCCATTATCCTTCAATCAGAGCCAATCAGAGCTCGGCGTTCTGACATCACCACAGCCCCTGCAAAAGAAGCAGACGAACTTGGGCTTCGCATAGCAAATTTCTTATAAAAGACAAGGCCTGCAGCACCCTCCCCCCGAAGCGTCATCACCATCACTATAGTTCGTTTCGCTTCAAGTGCAGAAGCAGCCGACGCTACGAGTTGATAGAACCTATGCAACAGCGTGAAAAGCGCGAGTCACCGTGTCTTCTCTCCCCATGATTGGTTCAGCGACGACAGAACACCTACATGCACTCGAAAATCTTCATGACGTTGCGTTTTTGGAGCTGTTTGACTGGTCCCATCCGCTCGAAGCGTTGGCTGCATCCTGGCCGTGTTCCAAAATTTACTCGATCTTAATCCAGCGTAAGGGTTTTGTACCTTGGCGTTCCAAAACCTACCCGCGTCCAGCGTTTTTTAATCCGTGCTATCACCTGACATGACCCGCCGGAGTAACTTGGATTCATTTGAGTAAGATTTGGAACACAGCCACTGATTTCGACTATAGGAGGCTGGATGGCGCGCAGTTGCTCTCCGAGCCTGGCGCAAGTGAAGCCACCGGAAGTTGGATCTTGTCCCGGAAGTCGCGCGTGTGCTGGGCTTCCTAGAGCATTCAGTCGCTATTTTGGTCCATGCTTTTTTGTGTATTTGATTGGGTTTTAATACTTCCGTTCCGAATTAAATTCTGAGAATAAGGCGTTTGAACGTGGGACATAAGCACACTTGATCAACATAAAATCTCAAAATTTTCATATCGAATGGCTTCCCAGAAGACTTCTCGGATCCGCATGCGCTGTTACTCCGCAACAAGCAGGCTCTCTTTGACAAGAAAAAATCCAGCGCCCTGAACGCTGTTCGATCCAGCACTCGCAAGAGTTGAAAAACCTGTGAAGCCCTTACTTCCGGGACAAGCCGCTTACCTCCGGTGGCTTCATACCTGTCTGCTCAATGCGCCATCCAGCCCCCTATAGTGGAGATCAGTGAACACAGCCCCTGACTTGCGTGAAACCAAGTATGGATGGATGAGGCCAAACCCTTTAAATCGAGTGGAGACTCGCGCCACCTAGCCAGTGCTTTAGAGCGCAGCTCTTAGGCGCTCGAAGACAAGAGGCTAGATAGACAACTCGTGATAATCGCATTGGTGAATCCGCACGTAACAAATATAATTACTGAGCCATTATTCTGAAGCCTTCCTTTCTAAACCCGGTTCGGTGATTTTATAGCCGATAAACAGAGACAGTAATTTTAAGCAAATACTAAAATAACTATTCAGCCATGCAGAAAGTTATTGGGGAGGAGATCGAAGAGTCACGCCTCTAGCGGAACCCTTCAGCTGAGGGGAGAACAAACCGTATTTCTTGTTTGTTTTGGATCAAAGAAATCGAAGAGGTCGATTGGAAGGCCGTTTCTCGTGCGACCAAAGCACTGGTCAGAGCGAAGCGCTCGTGCCGAGACCGTGACTAGGCGCGCTTCCATTTCTTTGTTATGCTGCGTTAAAAAAACACTGGGTTGCGGGGAAAACAAGCTTGATAAAGTGCCTCCAACAGTTCAATCTCTTACCCAATAGACGCTTTGCAGCAGTTGTGCATGGGCGCCGCCATAACTGACCTTCAGTTCTTGTTTCCTCTTTTTACGTTCGTTTCACTCCATCATTACGACAGGACATGGTATTGCCACTTTGAGTATATATATATATACTACTGCGTCCTTCTCCCCAGCACAGGCCTTTGTGCATGAAGGATCGTAAACGCCCGCTTCAGTGGCTCGGCGTCTCGGTAAAACAAAGAGAAGGTTGACTATGGCGGCTTTTTGACGCGTGTTTAAAGCATCTATATACTAATCGGTTATACACTACCTCCCAATGTGCTCGTGCGAATAATCGACGCGGTTGGGATCCCTTGAGTTTGAGGCATTGTGTCCCAAGTTCAAGAGAGTTCAACCGTGTCGACATGTCCAGAACCTCAGCGACACGTTTGTTCTAGTTTGTTCAAGCTAACAATAATTATTTTAAAAAAAGGTCCCCTCTTTGTCCTAATAGCGTGGCAAAGGCAGGGGTGAAACAGAATGTAATATGTTAGTGTGGAAAAACTGTGTACACATGTGGTGACTGGATGGCGCGAATTGTTGTAGCTGGGTGCCATCTTCCGGGGCTGCAATGCAAATGTGACTTTCGCAGAGCCCGTTGGAGTGGGAGACATAGTAAACGCAAAATAAAAGGAAAAAAAGAAACCGAACGCTGCAGATTTGGCGTTAGGCTCGCGGCAAAAGAGTACCGAACATTCGAACACTTCAAACCGTTGCTGCCGTTACGGCTAAGTAAGCACGTCTGATGGAGCGTCTGCTTTCAAAGCATCTAATGCTTTGTAACGTATACTCCCAACCCCAAAGTTTTGCCCGTCTGTCCGTCCCTCTCTCCCTGTATTTCCCGCTAAATTTAACAGAGAAATTGATATCAGGAAACCTATGCACGAATTTTGTCACTTAGCTCAACTTAGCGGGCAAATTGATGTCATTGACCTGACGTCACAGGATATACAGACCAATTCAGTTTCCCCGCTTAATTTAGAGGAAGAATGGACGTCACAAAACCTATAAAACAATTAAGTTTCCCGCTAAAATTGTACGGGAAAGTGGCGTCACGTGACGTGTACACTTTGGGGAAACTGACGGCGCGTGACCTATACGTCAACTCAGGTTCCCCGCTAAATTTAGAGAAACAATTCACGTCTTGTGGCCAAAAAATGAACTCAGTTTCCCCCAATTCTCTCACTCATTCCTATCCTCCTTTCCCCTTCCAGTCCCATAATGCATTTCATCATCAATTCATCATCATCATCATCAATAAATAAATAAATAAAGGACTTTGAAGGGTCGCTGCCAAAATATTTGCTCTCTGCTTTCCTGTCGCTCGTTCATGCGCTCTTTCTCTGTGTAAGCCTGAGGTGCGCTTGTTTCACGGTGCAAAGCGCCGCTGTATGGCTAAACACGTAATGTTTTCCGCCGGCCAAAAGTAATACGGATGAACTTGAGGAAGACGTTCGGCCGGCAACGGTGTCCAATCAGTAAGGAGACGAGCGCTTGCGCCATCGTTCGGCTGGTATTCGACTCACTGACTTCCGTTCCCGGATTGTTACCGGAAATGGTTGTGTGCCAGCCACATGCCACATTCTATGTTAAAAATACAAATTAGGGAGTTTTAGAATAACGTACGCAATTTTAGGGCACGCTAGCGCTAAATTTAGCGCTTGCTTTAGCGCACGCGACGCAAGAGAGTTTTAGAATAGCGTTTCTCCGCCGCGACGCAAAAGCCCAAGCATCTTGCGCTTGCAACGCCACCAAGATACAGTCACGATTTTTATTTCACACACGAAATGCTGCAACTTTAGAAAAAACAAGATTTTTGGTCCGGAGTAACAATTTTACATTTGTTCAAACGTGAGAGCGCGACGCGAGCGGTCGACCGGTCTTGTCCGCCGCATGCGTCGCCTCCGCAAGAGTGTACTGACCTTCGCCGATAAATGTTCGCTCGTCGCAAGCATCAAGTTGCCGGTGATTGTTGCCCACCCTACTGGGTTTTCCAAACCGAGTGCAGTGTCGTTCCGTATTGAAAATCGCAGTCGCGAGGATGCCGCCGACGTCGCGCTCACGAGCGACCGCTTCCATAAGCCTGCGGGCCGCCATTTTTTTTTTTTTTTTTTTTTAACTGTGCTCGTCTTGGCTTTAGCCAACTTCTCATCACGAATCCTCCTTAGAGGAGCGCAAAGACCCTTTACGTACGCACGCTATTTCCGAGAAATAGCGCACGCTAAAATTGCGCACGCAAAGCGCAAAACCTGGTTTGCGTTCGGAGCATGCGCAGTGGCGACGACGCTATTCTTTGCGCACGCAAAGCTTTAGCGCGCGCTATTCTAAAACTCCCTAATAACTAGTCCACATGCTTTCAGGCTCTTCGTTGGAAGCGTGCGGTTTACTCCAGGTTGCCTTACAATGCAATGTAGAGCTTTTTAATGGCACAACACTAGACGTCAGACTCATTTAAAAGAAATCTCGAACCCGAATTCGTCAGCTTTCAACTTTGCGACATAACACGCCATACAACTACGATACAACAAAGTAAGGCCCACACTAAGTACTATTTATTTATTCATTTACAAAAATAAACAACCTGCAGCGCCGAAGCATTATAGCAGGCGCAGGCCGCGCAGCCCAGTAATAATAACGAACAAAAAAGCTTGTTTGTGGAACAGGAACAGGTAATAAATAAGTAAATTATGTAAATTAAACAAACATCAAGTTAAAAAAAAAAAAAACAAGCAACGTAGAAGTCAGATTCACTTGCTGAAAGAAGCAATCCCATGTGATCTGTGTGTGTACTCTCTGTGTTTTCTGCGTCGTTCGCGTAGTAGCTATACGCGAGACCGCTCGACGCAGGTTGGGGGCTTCTCCGCCGATCACCGAAAGTGTGCGGGGAGGTACGCTTTAAAACAATGAAGGGCGTGCAAGTTGGGGGCTTCCTACTTTGTCGACTGTAGCGCGGAGTGCTTGAGTGGTGCCGCGTCGGGTTATAAAGCCGGGGTCCCACTGCTTATACATCGTACAAAAGACAGTCCGCAAACAGATTCGAACGCGAGTTGCCGGGAGATCCGTGCTTCGAACGCCGCGTGGCAATGAGTTCAAGGAGAAAGCTTGGCACGCGGCATTCGAACCACGGATACTGCGGTGACTCGTGTTTGCAGACTCTCTTTCGTATGATGCAGGAGCGGTGTGACCCCGGCCTTAGTTCCCAATAAACCTTTTGCCGAACAGACATTTTGACGAATTACCCAAGGATCAAAAAGAATGCCGGGAATGTAAATGCACGCGCAACTTGTGCTGGCGTCTTCAGCGCACGCGCGTTCCACAGACGCTTTATTTTGGGTATTTACTTCGAATCTTTTCTACAGGGAGGGCGAGCACGTACAGCGCGTGTACCTACGTTCCCAGCATTCTCTTTGATGCTTGGGTAATTTAGCGAAAGGTCTATTGGAGGGTAATAGACTTGAGCCGAGGTACCCACCGTGATTGAAAAGGTGATAATTAAATTGTAGGCGCCCATGTAATTTCAATTAACATTCCCTTAAAAAAAGATATCGGGTTGACTATAAGGAGTATTCACTGGGCGCCATATTTGTGGGTGATGTCTAGAGCGCATGCTCTGAACAAGCCCACATTAATAGGCTGCTAAGATCGGCAATCTTGAGGGTGCGGAATGCACGTTACAAAAGAACTGTGGAAGCTCGCCATCAGCACGCGCTCAGCAGTTGTGCACACAGCTATGGCCGCCAGTGAATACTTCCTATAGGTTTCGTCATTCTTTTGATGAGGCGTAGGGGGTGCCCCACATTAGTTTAAATGTAAAATTAAAAATTTAATTGAATTTACAATAAAATGTTACAATGCTAGTTAAATTAGCGTGTATTCTGCACTTTCGTGTGTTTTTACTGCTCAAAATCCTTTATTTTACATTAAGCGCGTGTTTTACCATTTGATTTAAGCAAATTATTGTACAATAGGACGCCCCTTATGATCGCAAACCAGGGCATAGGGATATCGCCACGAGTGCGCCGAGTTCCCCAAAATGTCAATATAAACAACCATGAATGTGAAAATAAAAAAGCCAACAAATCACACGTAGAACTCGAAACTGACTGGAAAGTTTTGGACACATAACAAAATAAGAGAGGGTCTCGTTCAAAGTATCAATAAGCTCGAATAGACAGTGATTCACCTCATTACTACTACGATGCCTACAGCCCGACTTCATCCTAATAAAGAGGACAGAAGCATCAATTAACACGACAGCTAGAAAGAGAAAGCAAAAAGAATGATTCTCGGCGGTTCATTTGTCTTCGCCCAGGTGTTCACACGTGCCTGTACGCCAAGTAAACCGAGTTTCCCGTCTAAAGCGCACGTCGCCCTAGATAAATAACCTTCACCTCCCGCGAACAAATGTCTTCGATTCTCTGTCGGCTTACTTACCTTCTTCGTCGATGAACTTCAAAGTAAGACCCCTAAGCTAATTATACAACAAAACTTGTAGTTGTCCTAATGGAAGCGTTGTTTGGAAAGAAACATTTCGGCACCAGCCCACCACTCTTACCGAAGAAAACAAAACAAACAAAACATTTCTCCACCGCCTTTCTTGTTTATCTCATAATTAGGGCCTTGCTGGCGACCTAGAAAGGTAAAATCAACGAAACATTACCAGCAGAACGTCTCTCCGACCCCTGGTGGTCAGCCGTGATCATGACTTAACCTCGAAATCTGCAAGGCCAAAGTAAGTAAATAAATAAAACAAAGCCGAGGCACGACAGAAAGGTTTTATTAGCGCTCAAAGACGAATCTCCCATGTAGAAAACTAATCTTCCCCCCAAAGGAAACCGTCTCAACATGGCGCAAGCCTAATCGACCCGCTTAGCGCCCGAGTCCATGACCCGAAATCGAGCCTAAACCAAGAGACCATTTCTCATCTCAAATCTAAAAGCACGTCCCCTCCCCCCCCCCCCCAACACACAGGACACACGCATGGCCAAAAGGTAAAAGAAAGAAAAAAGAAGAAAAGTAGAGAAAGACACGCTTCCCACTACCACCGCTCAGGCGCGCTCCCACGCCGAGTATCCTGGAGACACACGCGAGAAGATGAACCGACCAAGGGGCACTCCCTACCTATACCTGCACGCAAACGGAAGAAGAGATACCAATCTGACCCCCCCCCCCCCCCTTCCCCTCCTCATTCCCGTTGCTACTATCAACTACCGTTTCCTGTGCAATCTCCAGCCAACTAAAAAAAAAAACTAAAAATAAAAAATGCAGCAACCGTTGGGATGCTTTAAAAGAACGTCCTAAGACAAAAACAACAACAAAAAAAAAATCGGGCGGCGAGGGAGGAGGAGGAGGAAGGCACACACACACACACACGCACACGGGCATTCCAGCCAAGTGAAAACCATGCGCCTTATATAAGCCAACCTAGATTCCGCAGACACGCACTGTTCTATATTCTGAAACAACCACCCGCCGCACACCTCCGGCCACCGCTCGGCGTGTCTGGCGAGCTCGTTGTTTTGATGCATTTTTCCTTTTCGTTTCTTTTTTTGGAGTCACCCAACGACTATTTGCTTCCTCTTACTTCCAGCGTCCTCTCTTCCATCCCCCGAGGACGTAACGTTTACGAAGGCGCGCGGGAGGGAGGGGGAGTCATGCGTTACGCATCATTCGGGATAAATGGTTCCTTCCAGGCGGAGGGTGTACCTCCGGCTCTCTTCGGCGGCGTGCCTCGGAATATACTTACTTTCGGGGGAGAGCAGATAACGGGGAGCTATAGTCGCCCCTCCACTCTTCTTACTTTTGCTACGTTCTTTGTGCTTTTGTTGTTGTTGTTTGCTTTTGTTTTTCGTCAGAGTAGTCGATTATTTTTGGTCATTTAGGCGCCGGACTCTGCGTTGTCCCCCCCCCCCCCGCGCACCCGAGACAACGCAATGCCAGCGCCAATGACCAAAAAAAAAAAAAAAAACACGATCAAGCGCGGACAAGTCGCGAGAGTTGGAAACAGGGGCAAGCCTAGTGGACGCAAACGAGCCTTTAAAACTTCGATTCCGCGTATGTTGACGGTACAGTATACAACAACGACCGCCCCCAGCCCCCTCTTCTTTTTGTGTGCATCTTTTGCGGTTTTTTAGGCTTAACCATATAGCTCTAGCACACATAAGAACAGACAGGCAAGACGGTTAGGCTTAGCACGTACGAAACAGCAAGCAGAAGTACGCGCGAGAGGTGAACGCTAATTGAAGAAAAGGAGTCCGGCATGCTTTCACTTGGGATATGTCGTGCAGGAAGACATACAATAACCCCCATCCCTTTTCCTGACGTAACTCGATGCACAAAACCAGAGGGGCACAGCACAATGGTTAGGCCTCAGTCACACCGCTACTAATGCTTCATGCAAAAGACAGTGTGCCCTATTGAAAAATCCCATACGTAAATTCATACAGAAAGTACAGGAAGACATAACCTGTATACTTTTTTTTTTGTGGGAGGCTTACAGGAAGTAATTTCCTGTAAACTTTTATACAGGACGTCTTACAGGAAGGAACTTCCTGTTTGCTTTTTATACAAGAAGTCTCATAGGAAAGTATTTCCTATACACCTACATAGAGGAATCCAAAATGGGTAGCTAAATCATGTATGGCTTCACACGGGAAGTCAAACAGGTAATGAATGGGACTTTCTATAAGAGTCATTAGCGGCAAAATCCTGGTCTCTAAAAATCGCTCCAGCATATTTTCATTTTTATGCATATAATCATATATATATCATATCATACCTTATCAATGCTCCAATTAGCTCAATGGTATACGCCTCCGCCTCGCACGCAGCGGGCCCAGGTTCAATTCCCACGGGCGGCGAGCGATCTTTTTCAAGAATTTGGCAACATCGACGACGGACGCCCTACATCGCCAACTACAACGTCAACCACGGATGTCAATTCCACTGGTGGGAAGAGACCGTAACTGCTATCGCTGTAAATCATGTCTAGTGTGTTCATAAAGGTCCTACTCACGGTGCCATAAGCAGGCGGGGGTATCGTTTACAGGTCTAATTATGTATACAGGATCCAGTACGCAGGTATGGGCCCTGTACATACAGGATCCTGTATGTGGGTATGGACCCTGTATACCTATACAGGATCATGTATGAGGGTATGGGTTCCATATACCTATAGGGAGTATTCACTTGCGGTCATATTTGTGTTCGCAGTCGCTGAGCACGTGCTGACGGCGAGCTTCCGCAGTGCTTTTTAAACAAGCATTCTGCAATATCAAGATTGATGATAAAGCTATTAAGGCCGAGGTGCAGGCGAGCTGGACAAGAAGGACATTAATAATCCCTGGAGAAGGGGAACAAGGGTGACAAAGGACAAAGACAAATATCCAAGCAGACCTAGATGACTGGTGCGCGAGCGGAAACATCCACCTGGTCCTGGTATCGAACCAGGGACCTCTCCATTTTCAGTGGAGCACTCTACCAACTGAGCTAACCAGGAGTTAAGAGGGGTGGCAGCTGATAAACCCCGTTTGCTCTACTGACATCTAACTCCTGGTTAGCTCAGTTGGTAGAGCGCTCCACTGGAAATGGAGAGGTCCCGGGTTCGATACCATGACCAGGCGGATTTTGTCGGTCGCGCACCAGTCACCAAGCTGTGTTTGGGGATTTGTGTTTGTCCTTTGTTCCCCTTGTTCCCCCTCTCCAGGGATTATTATAGTCTATCAAGATTGCCGGTCTTTGCAGCCTATTAATGTGAACTCGTTCTGAGCACGCGCTCTAAATATCGCCCTCAAAAATGGCGTCCAGTGATTACCCCTTACACAGGATCCTGTATTCTATAACACCACATGAAATTTATACGGGATCCCATAGTAGCAATATATACAGGATATATTACTAGGGTAGAGATACTGTCTTGGGCGTCTTTCTTTTTCGCATAGCTATCCTGTCGTATTGGTCCTACAAAAAAAGTCTCCTAGACTTGTTCGAAGCACGCGTCTGTATAAAACAAACAGGCTTCAAAGACGCTTGAAGCGTATCCCCACCCCTGCCCATTTCGATCTGGAGAAGCATCGTACCGGCGTGCGGTCGTGCACCCCTACTCCGTGATGCACGTTAAAGACCCCGGGCTAGCGATTGTATTGCACTGGCTAAATTTCTCGCCTACAGCTGGGAGACTCGTTGCCCGTTGAGGCAGACCAAGTTCTAGGCTGTATAAACATACACACACCCCATTTGTTTTAAAGGGGTACTCCGGCGATTTCTTCATGGTTCCCGATTTGCTTGAAATTTTGCTAAACTCGCCAAACAACATCGCTAAAATAGTATCCCAAATATTAGGTCAAAATAAGTTTTTTTTACAAAGTTATTGAATTTACAATTTTGGTCCTCACCGCGTTTTTCAAACTGAAAGTCTCTACTGGCAACAACGTAAAAGTGACGTCAGTGGAAGGCAGGGATCAACGTTATTAGATTAACTCAGTTACGGAACTGTTCATAGACGCTGCATGCACGAACAGTACCCCCCCCCCCCCCCCCCTCACTCACTACGACTCGCCCGGAGTCGCTCGACGCGCCGCCGGACGGCTGCTTTGGGAACTGAATCGGGATACGTTCGTTTCAACGTTACTAGACGCGTTAAAACCAACGGAAAAAACTCTTTTTGTAGTAACTGTTATTGGAGTTTAGAACAAAATGGGGGGCGCGTAATGTTTTCTAAATTTTTAGTTTTCAAGGTTTTGCAGCACAATTAATATTGTTTTTATACAACCATGCCTCAGCGGGGATTTCAGGTAGCGCGTCCCGACCTAGGCGCATTTTTAACTTCGGTGATATGTCGCGGCGCATCAGCTGGGGAGGCAGGGTTGGCACCCCTGTAACCCATTCCACCGTATCGGTTTCGGCTCCGGAATGGCCGATTGAAGCCACAATAGCTGACACGTGCAGTTCTTCGAGTGACCGCTGCGGGAGGAATGGCGGCGTTGTGATCGCCATTTGGTGCTTCAACTGTGCTCTTTGGAACGCACAGTTATGAAACGAAAAGATAGATAACGCTTGGAATGACTCCAGGCCAGAGCCGTTTATTGAGAGAGTTTGGCCATACATTGGTTTGAATAGGCGAGCATCTCGGGGCCAACCACAGGCCGCGAAACAGCCCCTAGCGGTGGTCGTGTGATCTAAATATGTGACACGACTATAGACGCTTTCAGGCAGCTGTGAATGGGCGCCGCCATAACCGACGTTCAGTTTTTGTTTCGTCTTATTCCGTTCGCTTCACATCATCATTACCACAGCAGGACAGGTTATTGCCACTTTAGCTGCTACTGCGTCCTTCTCCCCAGCATACGCCTTTGTGGAGGCTCGTCAACGCCCGCTTCAGTGGCTAGGAATCTCGGTATGACAGGAGAAGGTCGGCAATGGCGGCTCACTCTAGCGCGTGTCGGGCGCGTGTTTAAAGGCCGACAAACAAGCAGAAAGAAGGAAACTCTCCCTCAATTTCTCCTTTCTATTCGAGAAAGGAAGAGACCTTCCTCCTTTCTGCGGAAAGTAGCTCGGAGACCCGCTCTTGTGGGGAGAGGAGGGGAGAAGAGAGCGAGAGGAAATGGAGAGAAGGAAACTGAGAACCGGTTTTGTGCCCGGCAGAAGACAATCCTGTAGGTCGGCCTTTAAAGGGGCAGTGCAACGGTTTTAATGTTGAAAGAATTGCCAGTTTGCATTTTTTATATTGTTTATCCAAGCCCAAGTGACCAAAAACGAGTCACCTTTCCCCGAGAAACTGCTATTCTGCTGCGTAATCGCAAGGCAAAAAACGAATTATTTGCCGATCTCCAGCCGCCTGTGGCGGCTACGGGAACTAAAATGACAGCGTCTCTGGGGGTACGCGGAAGTCAACAAACCCTGTCTCCCTCCGCTGCTACACTCGCCGTCAGCCCTGTGGCGAACCGTCCTTTGTGTCCATCGCACGCCGCGACCTTCGATGAGGCTAATCCTTTGAAAGTCGACAATCGCGGAGGAAGCGGCTGGGGTCTCTGAAGAGAGGGCCCAAGGGGAAACCACGTGAACCCCCAGAGTACGTCACTCGAAAGTCGGCGTGGAGAGTTGAGGCCAGGGGCGGATTTAGGGGGAGGGCGGGGGGGGGGGGGGGGCCCCCCCCCCCCCCCTGAGCTCCCCAAGGTCAACTTTTTTTTAAAATAAAATCATTGATATACACCAGCCAGAAGTTTAGTTTTTGGCGACATAGCAAATATTTGGTCAACAAAATAGGCCTGGGCAACGTTTGGACCGTGTCATATGCTCATCTCAGCAGACTCCCGACTCCCCCCCCCCCCCCCCCCGCCGAAGGCCTACCGCCCCCCCCCCAGGCCTGACCCATAAATCCGCCCCTGGTTGAGGCACTTCGACCTTCGATTTGTTTCTTTTTTTTTTTAAATAAGAACTAGCGTTCGCAAGAAAATGCGGTTCTCGGGTTTTCGTTCCATAGACCCGTTGCTCTGGGGCAGGGGGCGCGAGCGCGTCCGGAAGACTTACGCGAGACGCGACCATGTTATGCTGGCTGCATCTTCCGTGTGGCGCTGTAACGTTCGATTTTGCACGTGCCACGTTCGAATACAAACAGCTGTCAGCAGCTGTAGATGCGCGGCAACAAAACGTCTAAAAAAAGTAAAAAAAAAAGAATTGTGCAGAACGCGGCCGCAGCGTCCCATTAAACATTCCTTTCATCTTTGCTTTCTTTCATAGCTTCCGCGAGCACGCATATTTCACTTTACGTGATAGCGAAGCCAAAGCTACCCTCGAAAGCGCGTCTTCCTGAACGATGCTCGCACTGCACGAGCGCGCGTGCTTGACAGGGACGCTGAAAGCTCGCAGCTCGCTCTTGTAACCTCTGCTACGCTGGCACTTAAAATGGAACGGAGTATAGAAAACTCTAGTGGGGAAGCGTATTGATGCATGTTCGAAACGCGAGCCAAATATTCCATTTTTCTCGCCTGGAGCGCTGCTCAAAACTTGAGAGCTACGGGCCTATAGACCTTTCCAATGTTTACAAAATCACAGTCCAGCGTGCGATCTTCACAGCCCAGCACGTGCGTGTTCGTCGCTTCGGAAAGCGAGCAAAGCACGCGCCATACGCACGAACGCTCAAAATGGCACCGGCCACAAGCTCGTTTTTGGAAAGGTCTATTAGCGGCGAGATGTTTTGGTGGCGCCCTCCTATGGTTCCCCCTTGTGACGTCATTACCTTGCAAACAACAAGTTCGATGGTGTTTGTAAATAGCATGGTGGAAGCTTGAAAACATTGCGCTCTCAAAGAAACACTGCCAACACCGTCAAAATTAAAGTTCTTTCATTCCTCTTATTTCCGTCGATGATAAATCCTTTTCTGACGTCATAGTCAGCATTCGGCCAATCGTGGAAGGCCGACCACAGCGACGCTTTCGGTCGCGCGCGTCGCCAATAGGTGCCGCAGATTAATTTCCGCAGTGAATTGGCCAAAGTCTGAAAATTGTTGCACTGCCCCTTTAAAGCGTCTATACTTCGTTTCACCTCATGTGCGAGCGAAGGCAAAACTGGAAGCGCGAGCACGGAAGCTCCGTGCGTTCAGGCTTTACTCGAGCACGCGAGCTGGGGAGAAATGCAAAAAGCGCTGGTCTCGCGCTTCTAGCTTTGGCTTCGCTCGCAGATAAAGTGAAACGAAGTATTGACCTTTCCAGAAAAGAGCGTGTGGCCGGTGCCATTTTGACTGTTCGTGCGTATGGCGCGTGCTTAGCTCGCTTTCCGAAGCGACGAACGCGCACGTGCTGGGCTGTGAAGATCGCACGCTGGACTGTGATTTTGTAAACATTGGAAAGGTCTATAATTTGAGCCGTGCCGAGCGGAACTCCGCGTCTCAAGACGCTCGCGCACCCCACCCTTTGCACTGCTTTCTTTCAGCCAGTCTCAGGACGCTGTTCTAGCAGTGCAGACAAAGGCATGGGCACGAGCGCGTGGCTTTGGAAAGTGCCTCCTATGCACGAGGTCTCGTACAAACAATAGCGTTTCGCTGAGCTAGGCTCACGCGACTGTGCCTTTGTCTTCACTGCAGACATTTGTGAGATGGAGTAGAGGTCTCCTGATTGGTCGACGCTGTGTCACAAATTTAGTTTACGCTCTAAGCGTGGGGGGAATATTCGGCGCTGGCAGCGGCCTTTGCTCCGCCTATTGGCCAAACTCTCCCAATACACGGCTCTGCTCCTGGCGGATTGAAGTGAGTGAGGGGGGGTACCCCCCTCCGCGGGAGTTCCACAACTGAGGTAATCTAGTAACGTTGGCAGGGATTCACTCTTTGGACTGTAGAATTTGTTCCCAACTGATTCCAAGCAGTTTCGTGGTGTCAAATGAATGCTTTGGAAGCTCGCTCCAGTACCCGCGCTCCAGCACGGAACCAATGATTGGCATATTCTATTTTTCTAGACTGCTTGCTCGACTGGCAAGCCTGCCTGCCACTGACGTCACGGCACTGAAAAGTGCGGGTATATTTGAATGTTGGTTTTTGCATCATTTTCATTTTCCGATTTCGCAATAACTATTATGAATTTCGCGATACTAAATAGCATACCGGAAAGGGTAACGGCCGGGGAGTCAGAAAATATAGTTAGTTGAGGTAGCTCAAAAACTCGCCGGAGTACCCCTTTAAGCCTATCAAAGATGCTTGAAGCGGATTGACTCGAGGACTGGTGGAGAAAGTTGTACATCAGGGGCCATTAAGGCCCACAGAGTCCCAGGCTTGGGCACGAACTCAGTTCGAGCCCGCCCGTTCCAAGGGAAAGAGCCGCATCAACATCATCATCACCACCATCATCATCATCACGTCTGCACGAACACTGTGCATTTTGTACGATGTACGAGCAGTGTGACTTGGACTTTAGGCTTAGCAACGACTTGAAGAAAAAAAAGGGAGGGGGGGGGGGGGGAGGGTTAGTTTCCTCCGCTCTCCGAACGGCGGACGTCAAATTCGGAGGTACGGTATGGAGGCGGCATGTGCGCCCGGAATCCAGGTCAGGTCCGAGGCGGTCTCCCCTGTTCCCAGGGGAGGGACACGCTCGCCTCTGCACGCCGGCACCTTGGGGCAGCAGACGCGAACCTGCCAATTTGGGTTGCTCGAGATGCGCGCCCCCGGGCGGCGGCGTGGCGAACTGAACCGCCGCTGCCGCCGACTTAAAAGGGAACCGGCCTGCCGGTGCACGTACAGGTCGCAGCCTGTCGTCTACCTAACTGCCCGCGATCCCTGCCTGCTGCCTTCGTTTTCTCCCCGCTTTGGTACGAGCGTTCCAATACCACCTAGGGGACAAGGCCTGCGCATGACGTCATCTTTAGTTGATCCCCGACCCGCCCCACGCGGCAAACACCCTGACGCTTGACTGGAGTCTCCGCAAAGCGAAAGGCGCATCCGTCTTGGCGTCGCCGCGTGCTAAACTTTGTTTCCCCTTAAAGGCTCTGCTATACGGAGCGCAATTTCTTCTGCTTCTCTCGCAGGGGTTGTGGTGACGTCGGGACGTCAAACTCTGATTGAAGGATAGTGGGCAAACCTCAAAGCAAGCTGCCTTGAGGTCTACCCACTATCCTTCAATAAGAGCCAATCACAGTTCGGCGTTCTGACGTCACCACAACCCCTGCAAAAGATGCAGACGAACTTGCGCTACTCATACTCCGGCGTTGAGCGCAACGTAGCGCAGAACGCGCGCGTTTCATTGGCCGCCGAGCAGGAGCTTGATATCTGCGACCAATCAGTATATGTGTGCGCTGCGCTACGCCGCGTTTGCTAAGCTCGACTTTGGAGTAGAACAGAGCTTTAATTCCGGACGCAGCCGACGTCAGCTGCGTCCGGACTTAAGCCAACGCTACGAGCTGATTAAACCAATCAAACGGCGTCAAAAGCGCAAGTCATTTGGCCTGCCATGTACATGATTGGTTCAGCGATGATAGAACACGTAGGCGGGCTTATTGGTCTCAGCTCGTAGCGCCGGCTTCGTGTTTTGGGAGTGCCGACGATGTTCGCGATACGTATGCAGTCGGTGATACGTTAAAGGGGTCATGAAGCGTAATCGGGTTGGAATGTTCATGACTTTACAGAGGCGTACTGGTCCTAGCCTAGCCAAAGTATACTCGCACAGACGGCCACTGATTCAGAAGCTTCTTTGTCGCGGCCAAATTCCGAGGATAAAAGAGGACTATTGCTTTCAGTCTTGACTTCGCAAAACAATTGAGGACATAATTGTGGGATCGGAACCACCCGCCTGACGACAGTCGAGCGCAGCTTATGGATTGAACACGAGAACTGTGTGAGCACTCGACTTCGGCTCGTAACAATCAATGTATCGGCGGACACCAGAGTAGTGGCTAGTGCCCAACCATTGCGGTAATGAGAAGAGCCGAACTCTAACAATGGCTCGTGCTCAGCACGCGGCTTCTACCTTGCCGACCCCAGCGCGTGGCTATGATTAACGTTGGCGGCATAGGATAGGCACCAGGCCACGTGGCCGCGCGTTCTGGCTCCGGGTTTTGGGGATGAACCATGCTCATATTTCTCGAATTTATTTGCCGACTGCCATTGCTTACAAAGAAAAGCTAAGGAAAGTTTATTCGGTTATTAACGTAAGGGAGCGATTCTGAGGAGTATATTAGCCCCGTGCGCGACCGAAAGCGTCGCTGTGGTCGGCCTTCCACGATTGGCCGAACGCTGACTATGACGTCGGAAAGGGGATTTATCACCGACGGAAATAAGAGGAATGAAAGAACTTTAATTTTGATGGTGTTGGCAGTGTTCTTTAGAGAGCGCAATGATTTCAAGCTTCCACCATGCTAATAACAAACACCATCGAACTTGTTGTTTGCAAGGTAATGACGTCACAAAGGGGAACCACAGGAGGGCGCCACCAAAACTTCTCGCCGCTAATAGCAAAAGTAGAAAAATCGTTTCATGGCCCCTTTAAAGGTGCTCCGCCTCAAGCACGAGCTTTCTGCCTTTGATAACGCTTCGTCGCACGCGCTGCCGAAGCCAGGGGTAATGCAACGAGCGCGTGCTGAAGGCAGAGCACCTACTGGGCTCTTAACCTGTTTATTAAATTAGCTGAGTAACGGAACTGTTCATTGACACTGCGTGCACGAGCAGTAACCCGCTCTTTAACCACGGCTCGCCTCCCGTTGTTCGACGCGCCCGACGGCTGCGATGGTAACCGATGGTAACTACACTGTATTTTACGAAATACGTACGCTTGGAAGCCCGGTGTCTAGATGGCGTTTCAGCTCTGCTGTATAAACCGCACAGTTATGAAACGCAAATCTAGATGGCGCTTTGAGCAACAGGAGGCCAGAGCCGTATATTAGGAGAGTTTGGACAATAGGCGGAGCAAAGGCCGCCGCCAGCGCCGAATATTCCCCCCACGCTTAGAGCGTAAACTAAATTTGTGACACAGCGTCGACCAATCAGGAGACCTCTACTCCATCTCACAAATGTCTGCAGTGAAGACAAAGGCACAGGCGCGTGAGCCTAGCTCAGCGAAACGCTTTTGTTTGTACGAGACCTCGTGCATAGGAGGCACTTTCCAAAGCCACGCGCTCGTGCCCATGCCTTTGTCTGCACTGCTAGAACAGCGTCCTGAGACTGGCTGAAAGAAAGCAGTGCAAAGGGTGGGGTGCGCGAGCGTCTTGAGACGCGGAGTTCCGCTCAGCACGGCTCAAATTAAACTTCGTTTCACTTTATCTGCGAGCGAAGCCAAAGCTAGAAGCGCGAGACCAGCGCTTTTTGCATTTCTCCCCAGCTCGCGCGCTCGAGCAAAGCCTGAACGCACGGAGCTTCCGTGCTCGCGCTTCCAGTTTTGCCTTCGCTCGCACATAAGGTGAAACGAAGTATAGTCGTGTCACAAATTTAGAGCACACGACCACCGCTAGGGGCTGTTTCGCGGCCTGTGGTTGGCCCCGAAATGCTCGCCTATTCAAACCAATGTATGGCCAAACTCTCTCAATAAACGGCTCTGCAGGAGGCGAACTGAGGTGAGTGAGGGGGGATGCCTCCCCCCTCACTCACTCTCCGCGGCAGTTTCACAACTGAGATAATCTAATAACGTTAACAATAGGGGTATTCACTGGACGCCAAATTTGAGGACCATGTTTAGAGCGCGTGTTCAGAAGGAGCTCACATTAATAGCCTGCTAAGACCGGCAATCTTGATGGTGCGAAATGCACGTTGTTTATTTTTCATTGCAAGAGCATATGTAGAGAATAGTGATCTAGTTACTATCTGTGTATTGTTTTGTTTTAGTTTATGGTTAACTGTAATCACTGTACCGCTAGTCTGCCTGTTGCATCTGCTACATCTGCTACAAGTGTAATCTGGTGCTAGGGGCCTGGTCAGGTGACTAACCGTCACCTTTTGCCTCAGCACCATGACAATCCTGTACTATTGTCAAAAGTTCCAATAAACAAACAAAACAACTGCGGAAGCTCACCGTTAGCACGCCCTTAGCAGTGGCAGTGGCCCACATAGCTATGGCCGCCAGTCACCAAGCGTTCGGCGCATGCGTGACGTCGCCATAACTTTAGTTCACAGGAGTCAGGCGGCAGTGCACGAGACGGCTCGTGCCGTTTCGTGCTCTACACACGCAGAGCTCCTGCGAGGTAGTCGCAAGTGCAGAAAGACTAAAGTTCCCTCGATGCATTGCGGCAGCGGTGGCGTAGTTAAACTGGCTGGTGAGATCTGTCTGGTGCCTTATGCGTGCAAGCAAGCACGTGCAGCGTGCGCGTGAACGTAGCTTTGAAAGGCTTGCAATTGCACGGGCGTGCCCACACGAGCAGAAGCATGGCAGGCGGCCAGTCGCCCTGCTTGCAATCGTCAATACTCCGTTCACCCTTAAGTTGAGACTGCAGCCAATGCTAATGTGCATTGCAAAATAAAAATTAGCGTTCCGAACAAAATGGTCAGATGTCGTCACTCTAAGCAAAACGCACATGAAGGCATCCTAAGGCACCCTAGCCAATGCCACAAGCACGGCAGCTAGAAGTCGCTGCTTTGAAGCGTTCTTCCGCAGAACGAGCGCTCGCGCTAGAAATGCATGCCTCAAAGCCAGGAGCGGGAATAGTGGGGAATAGCTCGCGCTTGCATCTTTGGCTGATGTCTCTAGGGTGCCTTCATGTGCGCTTTGCTTGGGGTGATGACATCTGGCCATTTTGTTTCGAACGCTTATTTTTATTTTTTGTTCTGAAGCGCGTGAAAGAGCGTGTTCCTGCACGCGCTCGTGGCGCTGACTGTGCTACGGCGACATTTTGTTTCCTGCAATTTCTTTGTATTTTCCCTGTGAGCGCGTGCTGTCGGCATCGGGTACTAGAAACGATGGCATCACCCTAAACAGAAGACATTGAGGCACCCTATACTCTGTTTCATACTTAGCGTGCAACGCTATCAAAGCAACTGGCGCGAGCGCGTGGCTTCATCTATGGTTTTGTTTGCGCGAGAACGCGTGCAAATGATCAACGAGATCAAGCCCCATGCTCGTGCCACTAGCTTTGACAGCGTTGCACGCTAAGTATGAAACAGAGTATAGGTGTCTCAGCTTAAGAGTGAACGAAGTGTATTAGCGGCGAGATGTTTTGGTAGCGCCCTCCTATGGTTTCCTTTGGTGACGTCATTACCTTGCGAACAACAAGTTCGATGGTGTTTGTAATTAGCATGGTGGATGCCTGAAATCATTGCGCTCTAAAACCAACACTACCAACACCGCCAAAATTGAAGTTCTTCCATTACTCTTATTTCCGTCGATGAGACATCCTTTGCTGACGTCATAGTCAGCATTCGACCAATCGCGGAGGGCCGACCACAGCGACGCTTTCGATCGCGCACGTTGCTAATAGTTGTACGCAGCCCTAAGATGTCTTCATGCTCGCTTTGCTTAGGGTGATGACATATCGCCATTTGTTCCGAACTTTTTTTTTTGTTGTTGTTTTTTTTTGAGCGTGTGAGCCTTTTCTTGCACGCGCTCTTGGCGTTGACTGTGCTACGGCGGCATTTTGTTTTCTGCAATTTATTTGTATTTTTCTTGTGAGCGCGTGCTGTCAGCATTGGGCACTACAAAGGATGTCATCATCCTAAACTAGAAGGAAATTGAGGTACCCTATGCAATCCAGACCTTTACCACCTCTACTTCTATTTATTCAACTTGAAAAAAAAATCTGCGAGTGCGAGCTGCCTGTCTCGAGCCCGTTGGAGCGGAATACTGTAGCGAGGCACAAACCTGTGCACGCTGCCGACTTCGCTTAATGTTAGAGCAGTTCCACGAGAACACGCGCAGACGAAATTCGCTGCTCCAGTCTTACGAATGATTACTGCCCCAGTGAGCGTAGGGGTGCCGCGGTCACACTGTCATACATAAGAGAGTCTGTAGACATCTTCAAACCATACGTATGTAAAAAGGAAACATGCTCCGAAGATGTGTGAGGCCATAGCCTCCTCTACACTCACAAATCTTGGCAGTTCGATGACGGAGCCATAGAGTGCCCGGTCGCAGATTTGGAGCGCGATGATCTGGTAGCAGAGAGCATTCCTCGGAGAACCTGGTCGTCAGCGCACAGCTTTTGCAGCGGCGAGGACCCGAAACATGGTTTTCAAACCCGACAAAAAAAAAAAAAAGCGGTAGCGCGAGGAACGCAAGGAGCACGAGCGGACATTCATTCCATCGCTCTGGAGAAGTGTGTTTCGGCGTCTCGCCGCAGCGGGGCGCCCGTTACCTGGCTCTCCTCTCATCCGTTGTCTGCCACTCTACCTTTTTCACTTTCGGCGGCCGCGTCTCGTGGCGATCTGCCAGGCTTTGTCAGTATAGAGGAGGCTATGGTGAGGCGTGTCAGCAGATCATACTGCCATCGTGTCTGCGGACAGCGCCGTGTCTTTTGTACGATGTATATGAGCAGCTTGAGTGCGGCTTTCGCGCGTTTGGGGTTGATCGGGCATCCACTAACGACGACGTCATGCGCAGGCCCTTTCCTCGAGGTGGCATAGCTCAGAGGCCACGAAGAGGACCTCCAAGAACAAACAACGAGGGAACAGGATACGACATTAGTGGCGCATTATTGAGGTCGACTCGCCAAATCGACATGTGGGACGGGATGAGTGGGACGAAGAACGTCGTCCAGCCCATAGAGTTCGCGGCGTTGCGCTGGCTCCGCGCGGAAGCCGCTTTCGTCTCGCAGCCAACTAGTCGGTCTTCCACGAGCTGCTTTAATGAAGCCGGTACCGAGCCCTGATTGCTTTCGGGATCCGACGCGGCGCGGCGAGGGCTGCGCCCCGCGCATGTCTCTAATGGGAACCCGAAGGAGACGGAGCGCGCTGCTGACGCGGGGCGCGAGTAGGGTGCCCGGCCAATTGATGGTGATGGATGGGGGACGTGATGGAATTGTTCTGCGAGGTTAGCGGCAGCTACAAAAACATCATTGCGCGGAGAAGCAAGATCCGACCGGTGCAACCCCGCGCGTCTAATAAACGCGCTCGCGGTTTTAATGAAAAAGCGCGCACTCGCCCCCGTATACTGAACCGTATTTTTATACGTGTGCGGTTGGAAGTGTGCACGTGTTCGCTCGATTCGGTTATGGCGCGGCCGGAGGGTACCTTGATCACGTTTTAGGTTAAACACTATCTCCTTTTGTGTGTGTGTGTGTGTGTGTGTGTGTGTGTGTGTGTGTGTGTGTGTGTGTGTGTGTGTGTGTGTGTGTGTGTGTGTGTGTGTGTGTGTGTGTGTGTTTGTGCGTGCGATTTTTTCTTATTGTTTCTATATTATTTTGCGAGTTTTAGGCGCGCCGCTTTATTCAACGTCTCGGAGGTTTGTGCTTTCGTTTGGGGCTCGTATTAATCACTAGGCTCGTTTTTAGTTGTTCGTTTGTTGATCTTTGTTCGCGAGTTTGTGCGCACTGCAGTTTCGAAGCGCGCGGTCTTAATAGTTTTCTCGTTATGCATATATATCGGCGAACTTGCGCAAAGTTGACGGCCTCTGTCGGTTACATCTTATACCCTAGTTACACGGGCGCTCTCAACTGCCATTGAGTCAACGACAGTTGACTCAATCGCGATCGGCCGGAGTTACACGGCGGCGTCAACTGTCATCGAGCCGCTAATGACAGTTGAGTTCAACTGAGCTCCCCTACCTCAGTTGAACTGAACAGACTTCCCCAACGGAGGTAAAATGGCGCCTGTCCGCGGGACCGCTACCGCTGACCATCGTTTGCGAGGCACTTACTGTTTCGGAATGCAGGGGGAGGCGTCTAGAAAGAATCGTAGCAGCAAAATATCCGGGTGGAATAGGTTTAGGCGCCCGAGCTACCGCTAAAACGATCCCGGCTAGCCGGCAAGCCACCAAACGAGCGAAGATGGCGGCGGGACCGGCTGTATGAATGGGCAAATAGTAATGGGTGCACCCATCGTAGCGGGCGGTAGTTTGCGCCACCTATCTTAAAATATGCGCAACCTAACCCTGAATCTGCTTTGGTAGTCGTGTAAAGGCCGCTAAAAAGCAACAAGATATTGAACATATCGTACGATATGCTTATAATAAATAAAAAGTGTGTCTCCGAGTAAAATACTTAAACAATTAGACTGATCACGTGGCGCAAGAACTAGTGTCGTTTTAGCTTCAACTGGGTTCTAGAGAGCCGTGTAGCACCATCTCAGTTCAGTTCAGTTCAATCACAGTTGGCGCCGATAACTGGGATTGAACTCAACGACAGTTCAAAGCGCCCGTGTAACTAGGGTATAAGAGCCGTTGGGGGAAGGTTCGCTCGTCAAAATGCCCGAGGGCAACTAATATTCGTGGCGCCTGCCGGTAAACACGCGAAGCCGCGGAAGCGGGTTTGAAAGCACATTTCTGGTTCTAAGTGGAGGTCTGCCCCGTCAATGGGAGACTCACACATCTCCTGGTGCTCACCCTCCTTGTCAACCCCCCCCTCTCCCCCTTCCAAAAAAAAAAAAAAGGAAACAAATTTATATATTAATATCGTTAATGTAGGCGGGTGTTAATTATCGACACGTATGTGTTGTGCTGCTTCTAAATAAATCCGGGTCGATGTGTGCTTCAACGCTTGCCTCTTAGATGGTGCTAAGTTACGTGTCATATATTCTTTTATTTCGTGATGATCGGTCGCTCACTCCTAACGTCCAGGGCTTCTCCAGTAAGCTTTTATGGCTAGCATGTCGCGTGGTTATGAATTGCAAACGTTGCCAGAATGCAATAAAAAAAAAGAATCAGTACTGGTAAATAAATACGCCTAGTGCATTGTTTCGTCACCAATCTATAGACCGACACGCTGTTTACAAACAAGCCCGCGTTTGCCCACACCAAGTGTGGGCACTTGCGCGTGCGCAGATACAGAATTCACGTGAAGTCAAGCGTCTGCGCATGCGCAGTGCCGTCAACAGCGCCACCGCAGCCGCGTGACGTCAGGGCCGCGTGTTGGTCTATAGCACCAATCTAGCAGGGCCGTCACACGAGGAAGAAACGCGAGACATCGTCTGCAGGCTCTCGTTTGTATGATGTATAAGTAGCAGAGTGCATGATGTGTTAGCGGGCTTTAAGCACGATGAGAGTCGCTTTGCAAAGCGGCAGACGCGTGCGCCTTGGCGTCACCGCGTACTAGCGTCCCGCTTGTTGCGAGACGCCGCAATTGGCGCGCTGGCGGTGATGCTGGCGCGAGCTAGGTGACGCTGCTTGGATCCAGTAGTGATGACGTATTTGTGTGTGTGGAAGGGGGGGGGGGGGGGGGGGCGCCGGCCTTGCCTTCTAGCTGGTATTGCGTTTGAGTGTGCGGGTGTTCTATCCATGTTGTTTCTCCAGAGCGGATGAAACAAGAAAGTCGGTATCACACAAAAAAAAGGTCCTTTGACGTACGAATACAACCAATAATCACTAAAAAGTTTTTTTTTTTTTTTTAGATTAAACCCCTTGTTTTGCAAGGTCTAAAATTGCACGAACTATTAGCACAAGCAACCATGTGTGTAAAACATTTTCTCTTTCTTGTTTTTTTTTGTTTTGTTTTTTGCGTAGAGAAAAAGGAAAAACACAAACTGCCCCCTAGTCTTGCTTTCTGGTCGCCGAGAAAAAAAAAGGGAACGAATTGTAGAATTTCAGACTTTGTTGAGTTTGTAGTTTGCGTTTAGACACAAAAAAAAAAAAGCCGAAGTCGGGAACCTTTTTGTACATCTTTAAAACATTGAAGTCAAGACCCACTTGAACCATCACCATTTTTTTCTTTATTTGTACGTATATATATACTTGTACGCACGATAATGCAGCGACAGATACGTGTCACTGCATCATCATTAAACGCGGCGCCGCAAGGCATCATGGTACGGGCGACTTGCCTTCCTGCGGTGCCGCGGCTGCTCTGAGCTAAAATACATATAAATATTTAAAAAATCGCTGACACCCCACCACCGCAATTTGTTTCTTTAATTTATTACACAATTTTTCTTTTGTTTCATTCGAAATCCGACTGCAGTCAACACCTTCTTTAAACTAAAGGCTGCGCGCCCGTTTTGTGACGTCACTGTAGCTAGGCCAGCCAGCAGAAAAGCGACAGTCGGCTGGGCGCTAGGCATATTTATTTAGTCATTCATTTATCAATATACTATTATTCAAAACATGAAATATAAGAGGAACGGCCCAATAATAAAACACTAGATACAGGAGAAGCTTGCAATGTAAGTATAAACAGCCACCATAACAATCCGCAAAGAAAAAAAAAACTGAGATACAATGGACGTCAGTGTGTCGGCAACTATTAACATAAAAAGTAGCACGGCAATAACAGTACATGAAAAAGACTATCCAGTCAATGGTAAAAAAAACAAAAAAACTTTAAGCAAATGTAGCTTTGACAGTGAAGCGCCGATGATAAGAGTTACTCAAGAAACGTAGAAACACTGGCACTATCAACTTCGCTGTGCCGACGGCCTGTAGCCTTGAGTGGCAATATTGTATAAATGTCACTTAACCGTGCGTGACGTCGACGTAATTAATCGAATTAGTCTTATTAGATTAGAAGATCATATAACAACTCTACCTTTTACACTTCTTCTATTAAGTTAAGACGACTAAAACACTCAAGATAAATATTAGCGATTGCACCTTTTCCGCAATTATTTAACTTAATCTCGTTTATAAAACAAAAGCGCTGCTCTGCAATCACAAATATTTTAATCTGAAACATGTTTTATGTCCATGCATACTAAACAACTAGAAAATATGAAAAGTAGTATTTTACGCCCAGCGCCTTTCATGCGGTCTCCTGAAAGATAAAATAAAAGTAACAGCATGCTCTCGACCTCAGACCACAAGGTTGGACGGCCACTTTTGTATTTAAAATGTACGAAAATAAGTGACGGCTCCCTAAGTAAGGAGTCATTTGTTTTATTAAAAAAAAGTAGTTTTGACAAAGTGAACCAGGCAAATGCGACACAAATTGTGACTGATAAACTACTTTTTAGAAGGCCATCATGTAATCAGTGAACGTGAAAGATGTATAGTTCGTCTAATGAGACAACTTTCTTTTTGCCTCCGTTTCGGGCTTTTGAATGCCGGTCTACAGAGATGTCGTGGTTCCTTCAAGTTTTATTGTTAAAACATCGCAAACTTTTTTGAGAAAACAGACAGTTGCTTTTTGGATGGAGCAGACCTCACATCCTGCCTAATGCATCCTTTTTTTTATATTTGCCGATATTGTTGAGAAAAATGTTTGTTCGAAGAGTTGGACCTTGCACAAGTGTCCCACTCTTCGAACTCTGGTGGCGTAGCTAGTGTCAGGTCCCTGACAACAACTTCAGCATGAATTACCACACTGACGACCAGTTGTGTTGCAAGGTGAAGTTCCCCTCAATTAAAAGCATCTGTCAGACGATTAACCACTGCATGCATCGTGAGGAAGTGTCTTCTCTAAAACCAAGTGTTCTCTGCAGTATTCGCACTTGAATTATTTCACAGTCACAGAGGCCAAGTATCTAGCTACGTATAGGACAGAATAGGAGCCTTAGACGACAGAGCTGTTAAATCATAGTCGGTGATGTTAAATGCCAAAGCTAAAACACAAAGCAAAATACTCTGCGCAAGTGACTCGCATGCTGAAGCCAACAACGTATTTCGAAACATTTTGGAAGTGGTAACTCCTTATAAAGATAACTACTGCCTTCTTGAGAATACAAAAAAAAATTTACTGGAGTTGTTTATTATCGTGATTCTAAGCACATTGACAATTCGAAAGTACAAGAGCGCAAAGATAAAATAAAAATATCTGCCAAACGAACATACCTTCTAAGAGCTCGCAACTTGAACTAGTTCCTCCGGGATTGTCTTAATCCTTTTAATACGCCGTTGTTCGTCGGCTAGGGAAGAGCCATATGTGAACCTTCGATTCTCCGGAATAATTGTGCCGACACCACGGCACACAACACATATGAAGCATTGATACTCACATTTGCACATACGAAAGCACTAGAGATTCTGGTCGTCAACGGACGCAGTGAATACTTAGGCATCTTGTCTCCACATTTCTAACGGCTTTCTACGATCACTTGTGAGCCGCCTGCCGTCTATAAAATTGCGTCGTCACGCGTCGCGTTATCTTCTTTGTTTTCCCCATTAGATTCAGTCGGTACAAGTATGTACAACCTATAACGGAATTCCATCTTTGGCGCTCATACCTAACGCTACGAAGATGACGGGGCATTAAAAAACAAAAACAAAAGTAGTTCCCCCGGGCCATCCGGAGTGTTTCGTCATCATCGTCGCAGACGCTCGGCGGTAAAAAAAGAAAAACTTTCTGCTGGCTCTCCTCGCTCGGCCTAGGAGCAGTGACGTATACCTGACGTCCCAAAAACGAAGTCTCAAAGGCTTTAGTTCCTAGAAGGCGTTGCTGCGGCGTTGCTTTAGTCCAGGGGTCTCAAACACGCGGCCCGCGGGCCGCATGCGGCCCGCGACTCTCTGGGATGCGGCCCGCAAGCTTCCTCCCTCGGATTCGAGACCCCGTTCCTAGTGCCTTGTGCGTTATTAATAATAGTTCTATATTGTCGATTCATTTTCGCTCGAAAAAGAGCTCTGCTCATATAACATGTCCACACATTTTGTACTATTCTGTTTTCTTTTGGACGGAGTACTACTTTGCCTATATATTTGCTTCTCGGCCCTTTCTCATGTAAATCAACCGGAACGGCACTACCACAACTAGGCCACAAGTGCGACCTCTTTGCTCAGGGAGGC
This sequence comes from Ixodes persulcatus, assembly GCA_013358835.2. Taxonomy (NCBI): domain Eukaryota; kingdom Metazoa; phylum Arthropoda; class Arachnida; order Ixodida; family Ixodidae; genus Ixodes; species Ixodes persulcatus. The sequence continues at coordinate 101,061 of JABSTQ010009789.1, read as the reverse complement.
ATTCCGGGCGCACAAACTCTTGCTCAGCAGGAGCAACTGCCGAAGATAACGCTACAAGCCCGGGCTCTAGCTGACAGGAGTACATTTAAAATGGAAGTATTCTCGGATAATGCTGCTATAATAATCCTCAGGAAAGAAAAAAAACTGCCATTTGAAGATATTTCTCTTATGCCTGTTAAGCCTAGTGATTTGTGCGACGGATGAAGGACGGTGTGCTTGTTCTCGATCTGTTGAAAACTGCCAGTAAATTCGTGTTTTAAACATTTTTAAAACATCAGGCGTGGGCCCCAAGTATTCATATTTGCATACGAAAGCTAAAGATGGCAAAACATTGAGCTTACAAAAAAGTAGAAAGCACAAGGTTCCTTCTCCAGAAAATATCTGGGGTGTTACTGGGACAGTCGACGTTTGCAGCGTGAAACAACACTGCTGTTTGTTTGTTTATATTTTTTATCCCAAAATAGTAAAACTTTGCCCTGAAAGGACGAGCGCCAACGGAGAGCGGGGAAGGGGGGGGGGGGGGGGGGGGCTTCTTTTGGCCCTCGTTCTTTTGGGGGTGAGCAATCTGGCCCCCACACTTGAATGAGTTTGGGACCCCTGCTTTAGTCCCTCGATGTTTATTTTTACGAGTAAAGACAACAAAACGAATGACGAAGCACATTTCGTTGGAACAAAATGACGTCATTGAGTTCACTCTTTTTTGTGCGCCGCCATTCGCTTCCTAAAACCTGCACCGGCACGCAGTTGGCGCTTCAAAGAACGTCGTTACTTGTAGAAATCTCTTATCTAGGTAGGAACTTTACGACACTGCAATCCGATGAATCTGATTGAGCAGCCTAACGCGCATCGTCACCGCGCTCATCTTTTTTTTTTTTGTGTGTGTGTGTTTTGCGCTTGATTGGTTGAGCCCACGGTGGTTGAGCCGGATGACAGCGAGCACACAGAGGCAAGGAGCGCCGTGACAACAGGCGCTGATTGACCGGTTCGATCGGATTGTATGGCGTCGGGCTGCGGTCTATCTTAAGGCGATCGCCGCGCTCAAATATTTGCCTCTAGAGACAAGTATCGAACGCGGCGATCCTATATATGGGATCCCGCATCGGCGAATCGCCACGTTCAAATGAAATACGAAGTGACATTCTGGCTAGATCCTACCCACTCTCGAAATCAGGCCACTTCGAGTTTGCTCAAAGTTCGGTGTAATATCGGTTCCAGTTTCTTCCTGAGGCGCGTCGTCTCAAGACGGCGGGAAGTTCACTTCCCGACGAGTCACATCTATGAATTCGGGGGTGAAGAAAAACGAAACCGAAGCTAATAGACCCCTTTCAATAGTCACGTGCCGATTATTAGAAGGTTGGAACATAGCCTCCTCTATACCCACAAAGCCTGTGCAGTTTGACGACGGAGCCATATAGTGCTTGGTCGCATATTTGAAGCGCGAGGATCTGGTGGCACAGAGCATTTCTCGGGGAACCTGGACGTCAGCGTACAACTTTTGCAGCGGCGAGGACTTGAAACACACTTGTTCGCTCGGGAGAAGTGTGTTTCGGCGTCTCGCCGCAGCGGGGCGCCAATCACGTGGCTCTCCTCTCATCCCTTGTCTGCCACTCCACATTTCCCATTTTGGCGTCCGCTTCTCGTGGCGATCTGCCAGGCTTAGGAGCCACTATATAGGAGGCTATGGTTGGAACCACTGAACAATGGCGGAACAACTGACATCGTGGAACGTGCGAGTCATTCCATAAGATAGCGAACGTCGGATGGCGGCCAACACTAGAAGCAGACGAGTCAATCAAACAGCACCGGAAGTGTAACGTCACTGCGCTCACCACCCTCTCCTGTGGATGTGTTCTTGCCTTCGAATCCAATCATAGGTATAAAGGGTTGTGCAGTTCCTTTGAGGTTTAGTCCGCCGTTGGACAGGGATTCTACAGCTGTCAAGAGAGGGCAGTCCTTGGAAGGGGTCTATATTGCAACTTGCTCTGTTTTGTTTGGCTTGGTCTCCATATACTCACTGTCGTTTTCCTTTTCTAACCGTCGCTTCTTATCATAATTTCTTTCTACGCGAAGCTAGCGCGCCTGTTATCACTGATTACCGTTGACCGATCGCCATGTGTAACGTAGAATGTTCTCGAAGGTTCCGGGCATACACTGTATACACTAACGACTGCCGAATGCACCATGACTCCGCATAAATAGAACCAGGCCGCACACAGCGGCATTCCATTCGTCGACCGCCGTCTGCGCTTGTCAACCTCTCTGCTTCGAGTTGCTTTTTTTGTTTTTAATGTGGGCACAAGTTTGTTTAATATAAACAGTTTTTTTTTTTGTTGTTAAATTGCGGTCCCGTCACTTTGCGCGTTCCGTTACCTCCGCGTGAAAACATAACAAACCGAAGCTACACTTTAAAGAAAGTCCGTGCGTCTGCTTTCCCACACAACACTCGGAGAGCCAATCACTGCAACTTACGGAGGGAGCTCAGCGTATGACAATTCCGAAACATATGTTTAGACCAAAAAAACGCAGTCTGAGTTGTAACATTAAGCAATGCAAGCGTGACGTTTTGCATTGCTTAATGTCACAACTCAGACTGCGTTTTTTGGTTTAAACATATGTTTCGGCATTGTCATTCGCTGAGCTGTCTCCGTAAGTTGCGGTGATTGCCGCTCAGAGTGTTGTGCGTGAAAGCAGACGCGCAAACTTTTTTTAGAGTGTATTATGAGCCAGAGAAGAGCGAACAAAATCGAACTGAAGCTTACATGACGTCAGAGCTAGCGGGAGCCACTTGGGTTGTTTCACTTCCTGCGACACGTTAGTGTTTAATGTATTTTATGCCAACCCATGCTATGGGCAGTCACAAAGTTACATTTGGTGGGTTCCACCTATTTGATCCCAAAAAATGTACGGCATACGACCGAGCATCTCATTGTCACCCAGCAGCCAATCCGATTGAGGCCGATCAGAGCGCCCGAGAGCCAATCACAAAGCATGAACGTGATAAGCCACGCCCTTGTAAGCTCTCAGGAACTAGAAAAGATTAGTAGGCCGGCATACTACTGGTTTACTAAGAATATTTTATTACTGCCCACTGTTATTTTTATTGTTTTATATCTGTATGTTTTATGTTGTGTATAAAAGCGTATTATGATTCATATATGTATTATATTCAACTGCGTGGCCAATTCATCTTCGCCCTATAATTTTTGTTAAGTTGTTGCCCCTTACTTATTGTTCTTAAACTGCACCACAAACTTCAAGCCTATGTAACCAACCTACTAAAATTCCGACTGTAACTGGTAGTATTACTTACAAATAAAATAATCGCCGAGGTTATTTTTTTTTTACGGCCATAGCGAGTGACTGACAGAAAGAGATTAAGGGAAGCCAATAACAACCAGTTTTCAACCGGGTTTTTGTTTGTTTTGTTTTTACGAGGAAAGAAAAACAATATTCAGATTTTGAGTTGCAAATATATTATTTTTCTTCTTTCTTATTCTGGCGCTTGAAATGTTTTTCACTTTACACGAGCTTACTGGCACTACTGGGACTCAAGAATACTCGCACGTAACGCCACTGGCCAAGAAACTCCTTTGTTGCGGTGTAATTTCAAGGACAAAAGCGAGCGTTTTCATTCAATCTCTCTTTTGCAAAATTTAATGACGTAACGTGGGGATCGCAGTACACCCCATTGACGATATTCGAATGCGGTTCATAGATTGGATCCGAGCAATGCGTTGGCACTGGATTTGGGCTCGTGATAATTACTAGCTCGAGAAGCATTCGGATAGTGGCCCGTGTCCAATCGCTGCAACGACGACAATAGCCGAACCATTCCAATGTCTGGAGCTCAGCGAGTGTCCTGTGCTTTGCCAACCCCAGCGCGTGGCTATGATCAAGATTGGCGGCATATAATCGGCTCCAGATCACGTGGTCGCTTGTTCTGGCTGCGAGTTGAGGGGGTGAACGCAGCTCCTTTTTCTTTAATATTTTTCTGGGACTTCTATTGCGGGGGGTGAATAACGAACGCGTGTTTTATAGGTCTTTAACGTGAGGGATCCGTTCTAAGCGGTATTTGAGCAAAGTACAAAAATTGTTGCATCGCCCCTTTAAGCACCTAGTCATCCACATACGACCTTTCAGAGACTCTAGGGGAAACATGTTTGTTGGCAGTGGGAGTGATCTGCCAATCGCAATTACTACCGACCGAAAATCGAACGAAATTGGGAACATGCAAGATGTTTTTTTTTTTTTTACTTTTTTACACCAAGGGTATTTTTGAAGCGTAAATCATAAGCATAAATATGGCTTCGTTAATATTATATTCACGATTGCCGTACGGTAAGTGCCAACGTGTAGTTCATTTCTCTCTTTTTTAACATTGTAATTTTGTTTAAGTTTCTAATTACACGCGATTCTTTGTTCATTTTTTTTTTTTTTTTTGCACACGTGTTGTAGAGTTTTGGAAAGCCGCATTTCGTGATATTATTACTCGTCTTACACGCATGCGTAACCTCGGTGTAATCACAAATAGCCCTCGTATAGCTCACCATATTCACTGTATAGCACCTGCTCAATATTTGTATTAAAGGACTGTCGACGAAACGTCATTAGGCCAACGCAGTGAACCGCTCAAACAGAAACTACAAAGCGTGTCCGATTGTTGTCATAAAATGCGCGTGAAATTGAACCGGATCCTTCAATTAAAAGTTTTCCCAACGGCTTTTTGAATACGATTTATCAGCTAGTGTGAATGTAGTCGAACGAGTAAACGAAATATATATTCGACGAAACAATTGCCACCGCAATACCCAATGCGCTAACCTGTGTCATCTCCCCCTTGACTAAACGACTGTCAACAAAAGAAGAAAAAAAAGATGCCCACGAAACATTATTTGACAAAGCGATTGTCGACAAAAAGCATGCCGACGAAATACCATTTCACAAAGTTACCGTCGACTCAAGGCATGTCGATGAAATACCATTCGTCGAACCAAAAAAAAAAATTAAGTTCGCCACGGTGCGGAATGCACAGACGCCTCCCTACCGGACCACTTTCGTTGCTCTTCCTTAGAAAAGGGGGTGCGATGTTTCGAAAAAAACCAAAAACGTAAGCAAACAAAAAAGGGGGCACGCGCTCGCTCAAACCGGGCCGCCCGCAAAGCAAACAATGTACGCGGGTTCCTTGCCGTGCAAGCAAGGTCAGTGCCGTCGAGTCTCGCTCGCTCAACCTCGACGTTTGCAATTCGATGCGCTTCAGGGACTTCTGCTTCGGGCTCCTTCTCGCGAGGAGCAGACGCTCGAGACGCCATTGCTATCGCAGCACCGACGACACTTTCCGCTCATGTGCTCCAAGTAGTCGCGAGCGGCGAGCCGCTCGACGCGTTCTCAATGCCGCCGGAGCATTCCAATTTTCACCCCGCGCCATCTCGTTCACTCAACGATGAGTTCCAGCACTTTCCGTTTATCCTTCGCTCCCTTGTAGTGAACCTTGTTTACAGCGGAGCTATTAAGGGCTAGTTTCCCCAGTATCGTGTCCGTCAGCAAACAAATGATGACACGAAACTCTGGACAACTACTGCCATCTATGAGCGACGGCGGCAACCAGACAATCGGCTTGCTGGTTGTCTGGTTGCCGCCGTTGCTCATAGATCGCGCAACCTTTCCAGCCTTTCCACTCTGGCTTTCTGACTTGCGGCCGGCCATTACTTCATTCCTACCACAGTACAGCTTCGCTGGTCTTCCTTCTTTACCAGAGTGGAAAGGCTGAAGTTTTCTGAAGGACCGTTCACACAGCCCCATTTTCTTACGTTACGTTATAAGAGCTTGACGTCTGCTTACAAACGAGAGTCACGGGGGCAGCTGTAATTCGTACCAGTCATGGCAAACAGTTTAAGGAGAAACTTGCCACGCGACATTGGAAGCACGCATGAGCCGGGGATGCATAACGTAACGTAAGAAAACGTAAGCACAACGCGCCTGTGTGAATGGGCCTCAATTAAAGTTTCTTTGTGTGTTTGTCTTACAAGTGGCGTAAAATGCGCCAACGCACGAGACCCCCGCCTCCTGCAGCCCTTGGAAACAAATGGTGGCGCAGCACTTAAATGAGCGCCCCTTGGAAGCTAATGGCGGCGGAGCACTCGCTCGTGGTCCACATGTCTTGCGCATTACCGCCACAGTGGTTGGCGGTACTTGTGAGAAACGCCAAGCGTGACCTTTATCGAGGTACTTTACCTTTTTTCGAGTAACGAGCACCGTCTGGGGAGTTGTCTGCATACTAAAAACGAAGGGCAGCCTATCGTACCTTCGCCCGTTGGAACACAATGTCATCGTGTCGTTGTATCGGTTATCATTGCCTTTTCTACTCCATGCTAGCGATACTTATAAAAAAGGAACCGTAAAGAAAAAAGAAGACGAAATACGCGCAAGGCTATTGTCGGCGACAGGTTAAGACTAAAAAGGAAGCTCCACCCACCTCTTTCAACCTTAGCGCAGCGAACGGTGGAGAGGAGGTCGCCTTCTGTCCACCCTTTGCACTACTAAAGTGGAAAGAGGTGGGAGGAGCTTCCACTTCACTCTTAACCTGTCGCCAACTATATGTGCTGAATATGTTGGTTGTGCTGGACGTTGCCCTCCGAAAATGGTGACAGCGGGAAGCAAGGCCAGGGGAAAAAAGGTGTACGTAAGGGCAGATAATTACTGGGAAAAGGTCCATTACGCCATCATTCTAGGTATGATACCCCTGTCATTGTTAGCTTACTGTGATCTCCGTTCACCCTAACCGCTCATTCACACTGGAAGCGGATCCGCGTTCGAAAAGCGGTTGCGAACGCGGTTGTATAAAATCCTGTACAATTGCACAGCGCACTCGATGTGTGCAATGGACCTTTTTCACATACCGACGGCACCAGGCGGTGGCTGCACGAACTAAAAATCGAGGAAGTGACCTACCTGCGCTACCAATCGATAATGGGAGCTACGCCGCTACGCTACCAGTTTTTTCGCTCTCCGAGCAGCGGCGCGTGCCCAACGCGACTCTAAAGAGGGGGATCTGTGGCGTCCACCCAAACGTCATGTTTTTCTTTCCGTCCACTTTCTTTTTTTGTGTAACACAATTATATATATGTTGCAATTACGTGTTCTACTCGCTGATCCACAGCCTCCTTCCGAATTTCCTCGATTTCTAGTGCCGACTTCCGCCGCTTGGCATCGAGTGCTCGCGCGTGCGCAGAACGCTTCTCAGAAAAGGTCCATTGTGCTGCATCTTTATACAACCGCGTTCGCTACCGCTTTGCGAACGCGGATCCGCTTCCAGTGTGAATGAGCGGTAAGACTAAACTGACAGTGCAGGGGAAGCTGCGCCCTGGTCGGACTTTAGTCATACGTCTATCATTCGCACGTAATCACGCTCACGCTCATACACACAGATAGGGACCGGGGTCAGGTGATTTGGTTGAGTGGTCCGGCGAGCACATCGCACTGTCAGCTTAGGGATGGACAGGGTATAGTCTACTGCCCTGTATACGTCCCATTAAAGGGACAATAGAGAGTTCTAGAATAGCGTAACGACCTTTGCGTCAGCACTGCGTACAACGCACGCAAGCTGTCTACGTAACGTTACGGAGCGCGTTGAACGCGCACTTTTAATATAGCGGAAGGCAAACGCATAGGATGGATGGATGGATGGATGAATACGGCTGAGCCCTTTGGATCGGGCGGTAGCTTACGCCACCTAGCCATTTTGTCTTACCCTTTAAGCTTAGAATATTTAAATGTGAAAACTATATTCACTCCGTACTGAAAAGAAAGTGAGGCTATAAATCCCCCTTGCCATCAGTTAATAAGAAAATGCCTAGTTTTCTCTCGCTTTCTGCCACCATTCACTTGTCTCTTGGTGTCTTGGTAATCTCTACTGTCTTGAAATCCACTTTTCCTTCGCTGTCACTAAAACCCAATGACCTAATTAAATCTATGTTTGTCTTCAGTATGCATAGGGTGAAGCCCTTTACAGTAGAGTATCAAGTGCTCAGCCGTCTCGTCCTCCTCTCCACAAGCAGCGCACACTGTGTCCATTTCTGGTACTTCGCTCGTATGTTCTGGTTCGCAAACACCTGTCCTTGCCTCAAACAACAATGAGCTTCCCCTAGAATTGCCATAAATGCTTTCTTTGGCAATAACTGTTTTGTTTAATCTATAGCCTTCCAGAGCCTTCTTTGTCTGCATTCCCTCTAGCCACCGATCTTTTCTGTGGCCTTAACTTTCTTCTTAACTGAGACCTGCTCTTCCGTAACCCACTATAGCCTAAAACTTTCTCTTAATTTCCTAGTGCGCTGTCTCCATTTTGTGTCTATACTCCTCATGTATAAATAGCTGAAAACCTTTCGTGCCCATTGCTCCCCACCCATTTGCCTCAACCGATCCTCAAATTCTATCTTGCACCACCACATATCCATACTCCTAGATACTTGTACTTACTAGCTCTCTCAACTGTAATATTCTGTATCTTCAGTCTCTTAACATCATCATTGTTAAAAATCATGACTGCTGATTTTTCACAACTGAATTCTAAACCTAATTCCTCTCCTTCCCTACCACAGATGCTCATTAATTCCTGCAAATCTATCCTGTTGTTAGCCATTAGTACGATATCATCCGCATATATCAGTCCCGGTAAGGATTGCTGAATTGTTTGGCCTAGCTTACTGTACGAAAGGTCAAATCGAAGCCCACTCTTCTCTAGTCGATCCTCCAATCCTCTCAGATACAACATAAACAGCAAAGGCGATAACGGCCGTAAAGACTTGCAGCGCCATCTAGATGTGCTCCTGCGAACTGCTTCAAACAATCCAAGGCGGATATTCGGTCAAGCCAATTTAACACCGCGAATCTCCTCGCTTTGCTAGGAAGTGCGTGAATCTCTTTCCAGTTGCCTATTGTGAACGTGTTTTGTCTTTTTTTTTAGGACTGTGCGACCAGCAGTTCGATCTATGGTTTGCTCCAGTGTGTTGTGGGATCCCTACTATCTTATGTTGGCCTCGTCATTTGCTTGAAAGTATGCCAGCAATAGGTCGCACAGTTCGCGTACCGACCGCACGATAAACACCCTTTAGGGTTCGACGGCGTCGCCAACGTTCTTGGCTATGGACACCCATCTTCGTGGACGCTCGAAAGGGTTCGTCGCGTTGATTTCTTTGAGGAGGTTGTGGGTCGCCTGTCAATACCGCCCGATCAGGCCGAGTTCCACTCGCTCCGAGGAAGTCACACGGAGAAGCGCTACCATTGGGAAAAGGTTTAATCTGTACTTAAGTTCCGAGTCCGATGAAGAGGAGGGCCAAGGCTGTCTAGTGGTCCGGGTCTTCAGTTGGAGGCCTAGCTCGGCACCGGCTCTTTCGTCTGTCTCCAGCTCCGAACTCCGCGTGTCCTCGCCCGCCACAAGCCTCGCCCTTTTTTCTTTCTTCTTTCTCTTTCTTCCACAAGGTTGAGGTCATCTTCAATGGTGAAGCGAACCCGTACAACGCGCGTAGCACTTCCACTGGTTTGCCTCACCGCCGCCATTTTCCAAACTGGAGTAGTCTCGTGCTCTCCCGTGCGCGACGATGAGCAACGAGAATGGCACGCAGGGGACCGCTCCGTACGGTCGCAAAAATCGATAGCGAGCGTACGTACGCATAGCTCGCTGCAGTGCGTACGTATGGCTCATGCGCAGTGTGAAGAACGCAGCGTTAACGCTAACGTAGGGGGATTACGTTTGCTCATAAACTCATCACTAAACCTATCTAATGAAATAATCCTTCTTAGCTTTAATCCTCGACTTAAAAGCGAAATGAGAAATCACGTGCTTGGGAACCGTGGGCGATAACCCCGAACTTCCACCGTGCATTTTAAGCGCACCATGGTACTTGTCATTCTCAAGTGATGGTAAGTGCCGTCACGGCACTCATTGACCTCGAACGCGACTTCAAATATTTGTCGACGAATTGATGTTGACGAGTGCATTCGTCCGAGTTACACAGTACTCGTGTCGAACACGTGAACTGGGTTCGGCTGAGGGGCTTCGGCACCGCGGATGCCTCACAGTGAAAAGCCGGAGAATTTTCGAAGGAAAGGAGGTACGAAATAGTCCGCTATATTTTCAGATGTTAGTGCCGAAAAGCAGGCTTTAGGCTTTCTACGCTCATGCACTAGTTTTATCTTGGCTCACTAAACGACATGCGATTAGTAAAATTCCAATTTATGCCAGCCAAAAATTTATCTCCTGGTTCCTTTAACTGCCGGCGAATTAATACATGTACACTAAACAGCCCCGCGATCCGGGTCTCTTTACAGTTAACTTACCTTGAGATCAATCACACGTTGGTCCGTGTCAGTTCATCATGAGACGGCTCATCATTGGACTACTTAAAGAATGGCCACCGGATTTAACAGTGCGATTCACGCACAAATCTTTCCTCAAACGCCATAACCTGAAACAAACGAAAGACGTTTCACGCTTTCGTGGATACAAAACGTTTCCCACCGATGAAATCCAGCAGATAAGCCGAACATACGCTCGGGGCATCGACATACTTTTCCCCCGCTCTTTAACCTCTCCGCGGCAGTTATTTATCCTTTCGCGTCACGTGATGTTTTTGTTGGTGCCAGCCTGGCACCAACAGTGCCAGGTGATCATGCACCGCCATTAACATCCGCCGATAATTATCTCTTAGACAAATCAACCCCCTAGTAGCCTCAGAGTCGCTGCTCACGTTTTGTTCCACGCGGCAACTGCCGCTTTGAGGACCGCGACAAGGTTTTCTTCTTTTTTTTCACGTTTTTTTATCAGCTTTGGTGGCCTCCGTGTTTCGTTGACAAATCAACCAAGTGACTGTGATGATAGGTGTGATGATACTGTGATGATACAGAAAGCAGGGACGGTGTTAGTGCATTCCTAAGCCGACGGTACTATGGAAGCCAAATGTCTGTTGGACATGTCGCACGTCTAATATTTCGCCACGGGATTACTTTCTCCCGCCCGCAGGGAGCGGGGTCAGGTGATGAAAGGGAAGCGGTTGATTGGACCAGCAAGCGCGTACCTTCCACGGCACTGTCAGCTTGGAATTGAACTGAGCATAGCTGCGAGTGCTGGCAACTGGTCCGTCAAAAGCATCAGTCAACAAACGCCGAAAGATTCGAAGAGGGAGAAAGCCGGTGACACAACCGCCAGCACCCATCACCAAGGGCTCCATTCAAACCCTTGGCTGGGGTCGGCACCGGCGAGAGCCCATACAATCGCGTCGGCGACGGCCCGGCCGTGCCGTAAGAGCGGCCGTCGCTCCCCTGACTGGCCAGAGAGCGCCGTCCTAGAAAAGCCCGTTCCGCTGTCCCGGAAACCTCTCGGATGCTCTTGACCTTGTTCCCGGCGCCTACCCTCGTCCCCTCCTCCTCGCCCGACAGGCGGCCGTCGGAGCCTCGCCGGGGCTTCTCTCGGAGGAACCATTGTTTTCCACCGCGGAATCTCACACTCTTCTCCACTGTGCCGGAATGCTTCCCTGAGAGTCACCGCGGCACGTCTTCTCCGCGGGCTGCGCGTGTCTCCACGATCTTCGACTCGGCGCGGTCGCCGCGGTGAGCGATTTTCTTCGGCCCTGTCATTCCAGCGCAGCCGAGGGCCCAGAGGACAACGGATCCAGGACAGACCTGATGCTTGAGACCGTTACCATGCTGAACGAAGCCCCTTAACTCGCAATGCCTTTAGTTTTGGGGACCCCATCTTCCAGACGTCGCACTTTTGAATAGTTGAATGCCGTTTTGCTACCGCTTATCAGTGGCCAGTTACGGACAAACCCCAATTGTTGCCACCCACGTGTCCGAACACAGACTGTCGCGTCTCCGCTTAGATGCCGAAGATGATGCCCCAATTATGCACTGTCATGGAGACATGCTGCGTCGGAGCTCGAGTAGCCTGTCTGTGGTTCCCAATTTGAGAGGTTTACTACTTCATGGATGCCAGTGACGCGTTCCTGCTTCTTTTCGTAATTCACTGGAGATTGCTAGGCCTCTAAACTAGTCGAACACAAAGTTGGGGCCGAAGTTGACGGAGCGCACCGATTGGCCTATCACGACAATGACTTCGCGCTTTTTCCGTCGATGTCCAATCGGCGCGCTCCGCGAACTTTCGGCTACAACTTTGTGTTTGACGAGTTTAAGGCCCCTAGTCTTCAGCCAACTTAAAACAACAAAAATCTGATGAGTTTTTTTTTTTTTTTTTTGTCAAGAAAATGTATAATTCGTGGCCTTGTTCTTCGCAGGGTTCGAGTCAGCCTGGCCATGCGGCCCAGTACGACGCTACTGGCGCCCTGCGCCCTACTCGTGCTGGCCCTCCTACCGCACCCCGGTCTGTCCCACGGCTGGCACGGCGGTGGCGGCGGCGGCTGGCACCAGCAGCACCATGTGCCCATCAAACTGCTCGTGAAGCACATCCACAAGCCGATCCCGGTGCCCAAGCCGGTGCCCGTGCCACACCCCTACCCGGTGCCCAAACTGTTCCCTGTCTTCAAGCCGTTCGCGTTCGCCAAACCCGTGCCGCACCGCTACGTGGTGCACCAGTACCACAACATCCACATCCCGGTGCCCGTGTTCAAGTTCGTGCCGCACCACACGTCCATCCCCATTCCCAAGCCCGTGGCGCTGCCCATTCCGATCCACGTGCCGAAGCCGGTCATCGTGCCAGTCCCCAAGCACGTGCCCATCAAGAAGCCCTACCCCGTGCCCGTGCACGTGCCCATCCCCAAGCCCTTCGTGGTGCCCATCATCAAGAGCGTGCCCGTGCCAGTGCCCAAGCCAATCCACAAGCTCATCAAGGTCATCAAGGAGATTCCCGTCTACATCAAGAAGCCCTATCCGATCTAGTGAGTCCCCAGCCCGTTTGATGCTTTCTCGTTAGCCTCACCGTGCTCCACCGTCACGTCTGTAGTAATACAGTCGTGGTTTTTCTAGTGTCACGATCCTACATGTTCACTTGCAATTCATCCCCCGGGCGACCCTAGAGCTGTCTTTTCCTTTTTGTTTTATACAACAAACTATTGGAGATTTTACCGAAATCAACGGTACTTAGCGGCTAGAACAGAAAGCTGTTGCGGCAGGTTCGCTCACCACCCTTTTGATACGAATCAGATATGCACGGCACCTGGCGGTCTAAGGACGAAACCGTAAAAGTAGGTTCGAAAACACGCGTTGAAAATCGCTAATGCTCGGTTTCACATTAAGTCCGAGCACAGCCAACAATCCGATCTGATGAATTCAATCAAGCAAAGCCGAAAAATGCATCGTCACGGCGGTTATCTTTTTTGTGTGTTTGTTATCACCGGCTACTCGAATCACGCGCAAAATAGGCCCAGGATCGCGGCGCATTTACGGAAAGAGTTTTGTGTGGCGTTAATAAACGGACAAACGAAAATGTTTCTCTCGACTATTGTCTTTGCAAGTATTGCTTCGTGTAATCGTGGGCCCGCCAAGTTGTACGTTATGTGCAATGTGTAAACACTAAAAAGAAGGAAAAAAAAAATAAAAAAGCAAGACAGGGAGAATTGATGCACCTGCAGCCCAAATACTGGAAGCGTCATATTCTACAAACCAATGGATCTCTAAGTTGGCGGGAACCCAAAAGCTATGATCGGCCAAATATCAGCAGATTCCCTCTTCTGAATGCCATTAGGATAAAGAAAAAAGGAAGAAAACAGCGCCAGGTGTGAAGAAAACAGCGCCAGGTGTGACTTCTCGACCTGTTGTCACGTTTTGTTCACCTTCGCAATTTGGCCGGCTGTGTTACAATGTATCGTCGAGGTGCTTCTTAGATGAGCCCGTTTCAGAATAGGAGCTACAAAAGCATACTACTTAAATGGGCGTATCATGATTATCTTACTGTTATTTTCGAACCTCGGGATTCTCAAGAAGTGCAGATGCGTCCTTTATTTTGACCAATAATTGAAAACGAACAATTGCTTTAAAAAAAATCGCTTCAACATTTGCAACATTTAGTTTTTAAGGAATATATATATATATATATATATATATATAATCCCTCATAGAAATGTCGAGATCTGTTCCCAGGAGAAGCAGAGTTGATGTGTTTGTTTCTCGGAACCAAAGAATAAGAGGTAAAGGCTAAATATCTGCTCTCGAGATAGGTGTACTGGAAACAACTTTCCTACAGCTTCGCGAAGTTCGGAAGTGCCGTGCCATTTGCGGCCGATAATTTTCGCTCTCGGAGCATGAATGATCATCAATCGTGTATTCATTGTCGTAGCTGATAAATTCCGCTGATTCACGGGCAATTTAAGATCCTTAAAAACGAAGTGATAGGTAATAGTAGTTGTAGTAGTAGTAGTAGAAATAATAATAATGATAATAATAATATTCTTATTAATAAATTTATTTTCATCGATTATGTTGGGGAACCCAAAAGGAAAAAAAGCTTCAGTAGGCAGCTTGACTGGCCCTCTTTAGCCTTTATTCATCATGATCCTGCAGCGCCATCAGGCATTATAAAAAAGCAAATATATTTGAAAAAAAAAATAATTTGCGGCACACACAATTTCAATGGGCAAGGCATTCCGCTCCCCCTTAATAGTTTTAACAAAATATAGTTTTTGCCATATTCAGTCTTAGTGCGGTGTTCGCTTATCTTATGAATATGTTATTTTTTAGGGGGAGATATAATTTGAAGGTAATAAGTAAGATGAGCTATTAATGCCCGTTATATTGTGATATAAATTGTATAAAATCTTGAACCGCAAATTCTTCGTCTTAATGTAGACAATCCCAATTCTTTAATCATGTCGGTTACACTCGCCAAACGGTTATACCGCACCATAACGAAACGAGCCCCTTACACTGGTCAAAAGCATGCATGCGGAAAATATACAAAAAACAACTTATACAGTAGAAACGTCGCACAACTACGGTTCCTCTGCGTACAAGCCGAATTTCATCCAAATACAAAACGTGAAACTACAATAATAATCACATACTAAAATATAAGCGTATGTCCTTGAAAGTTAAACCGTCAAAATCAATATTATCAATACAAAGACTGCCAAATGTGGGAGTGTGAAATTTAACGTTTCATAGCCACAATTTGTTCGCTGCGTGACCATCCTTCATTTCTCTGCGTTACGGCTAGGATACGATGGGGAAATTTCCCTTAACAACGCACGTCCTTCTAGAAAACCGCAGCCCCTTATTGTTTCGCTTTTAAGACTAGCACCTGGTCTGTAGTGATATAATTTGTAGATATTAATTATCTTACAGTGCTTTAATAAATCGGCAGAATGGAAGCCATATGGCACATTATATATTCTTCTCAATATCATCTTCTGCAGTAAACGTAGTTTTTCAATATTAGTCGTTATTGTTGTGCCCCAAATTTGATGACAACACGTTAAGTGGGAGTAGAATAGTGATTTATTAAGTAACAACTTAACTCTGGTAGGTAAAACGGATCGGTAGCAATTTACGTTCCCCACTAAACGAGCAAGCTTCGAAATAATATAGTTTATTTGACTATCCCAGCTCATTGGCTCACTAAAATCACCCCTATAGCGCGCCACCGTCAGTTGATCATCACTCAGAGTCAGCGCCACCGTGATTAAATGAGGCAACGCTGGGAGGGCTAAAATCGGCAGCGCCGCCGTCGTACCCCTCGCGAGGTTCCGTTATTACCAACTGTGAGTGAGGTGTTCTCGCGCACTACACTATTGACTTTTTTAAAAGTGTATCGAACGTTAACTGTATTGATGTGTGCGTGTGTGGATGTCTGGTTCTAGCATTAGGGAGTTTTAGTAGGTACCTTCCTCGGTAGGTTGAGACGACCCAAAGCGGAAGCTAGCAGATCAAAATTAAACGTCCTGATATTATTGCCAAATTTAAGCGAAAGCAAGTAGACAAGGGCAAGGGCAGTTTCTTTTTTTTTTTTAGGTTGTTTGCGCGCGGTTTAAAATTACAGAGGCGAAGGCTTCCTCGAGCTTCCATCCTCTACAAAAGCGGAACTAAAAGCGTCGCCTCTCCATTCCTCACCCTCACTGACCTTTTTTTTTTTTTTAAGTGGATTTTTTTTTCGCATGAATAACTGACCTCATTTTTGGGGTCAGCTTGTATCCCGTCCCCTCGTCGTCATGTTGAAGACGATTGTGGTGTCCAAGGAATGTGTTTTTCGTGCAAGCTGGCTGTAGTTTGGACGGTGTAGTACGCAGTCACTCGTCGCAAGCTGATGCTCGTTCTCGTCGATTGAATATGCTGAATATACTGTTCTCTTTTACATAGAACGCATACAAACGTCGTCGGGTACGTAATCTTTTTTTGTTCGGGCAGTTTTTTTATTATTTCATTTTATTTATTAGTTCCCCTTAAGACCCACGAGAAGTATTACAAAAAAAAGGGGGGGGGGGACATTGGAAAGAAACACAATACAATAATGCCACAAGAGAAAAAGAAGAATGAATTCAATGGGTATATCACAGATGTAGGTAACCAATAACAGCTTCGGCGAATTTTCGAGGGTCTGTTATCGTGACAACGGCTTCTGGTAACATGTTCCAATTTTTAATGGTGAGCTACAAGGGTGAAAACTTGTAAATATTAGTCGTGGGAATGTCTAGGTGAAGTTTGCCGGAGTGGTCAAGTCGGCGAGAAATGAAAGAGGCAGGTATGCAATAAATAGACTTACGAGATGGAGAGTAATAGAAAAGTTTATGAAGTAGTTTTAGTTGGCATACAGCTCTACGCTCTCTTAGAGTAGGAAGGTGGGGAATTGACTTCAAAGAGGTAACGCTTACAGAGTGGTTATAATTCCTTAGGATGAAACGTGCAGCTTTATTTTGGATGGATTCTAACTCTTTTTCAAGGAAGACTTGGTAAGGGTTCCAAATGGCAGAAGCATACTCTAAAATGGGGCGTATTAAGACGTTTAAGCTGCAAGTTTAGTTTCTTCAGATGCAAGATATAAAGTACGACGCAGAAAACCAAGAGATTTGTTAGCTTTAGTGGCTATATGATTGATGTGACATTCCCAAGAGAGGCTACTGGTTAGAAAAACTCCTAGGTATTTATAATTCATAACTTTTTCTACGCAGGCGTTAAATAAAGTGTAATTTAATACAGAGGTAACTTTCTTAGTGCTGAATGCCATGAACTTAGTTTTGTGAACGTTAATCTACATCTGCCATTTTCGACACCAAGACTCAATGCTAAAAAGGTCATCTTGCGAGGAAATACAATCTGCTATATTAGCAATTCTGCATACACAACACAGTCATCAGCAACAATCTTAAAGTTGAGTTAGTACAATCGGGCAACTCATTAATATAAAGCAGAAATAACAATGGTCCCAGCACGGTTCCCTGTGGTACACCTGAGCGTACTTCCATTGATGAAGAGGCCTGATTATGAAGAGAAACATACTGAGTTCTAGATGTTAAAAATGATTCTACCCATCTTATAACGCCTTCGTCAATACGGAAGGAGAAACGTTTTTTTGAATTAGCCGGCAATGGGGAACTTTATCAAACGCTTTGGAAAAATCGATGAAAATGGCATGGATATCTGTGCTGGCCTGTGAGCTTCTATGAATGTCAGTAGTTAATTCAAAGAGATGTGATTCACATGAAAGGGACCGCCGGAAACCGTGCTGGTTAAAAAATAGTAGATTATTGCAAGAAAGGTGATTAATTATCTCTGAAAATATAACATGTTCCATCAGCAGTTTACTAGGCACGCCAGTCAAGGAAATGGGTCTGTAATTTGTTAAACACATTTCAGATCCGTTTTTGAACACTGGAGTTATTTTAGAATATCTCCAGTCAGCTGGAACATCGCCGGAATTAAGAGACTGATTAAGGGGGGACACTACCCAGACAAAACGATTTAAAAAAAGTTGATTTTGAAGAATGCCCTATTTACATTCGCCAACATCTAGAGAGTTTTCCCAGAGAGTTTTATTTGTTTACAGTGCATAGTTAGTTCTTTATAAATTATTTTCAGTCCACTAAATGCTAAAGAAAAAGTAGAGGTTCGAGCACTTTGTACACATTTTTCTCCGTTCCACCTTTTGGCATAAATTTCACTTTAATAAAACTATTGTTTCAGTATGAAACTATCGAGAGACTTAATATTTGTAGCTTATAGGCCAAACTATTATGGAGAGAGTTACTATGAACTTAGATTTTGCATTTTCATGTTCCCTTATTATGAAAAATTGTAATTTGCAAAACTTGGTAAATGTAAAAAATGCATTTGTTTTTATAATTTTTGTTTTGCTTAAAAAATGCATATTTCCAGAAATTTGTTTTCATGGTAACCGGCAACAGGTATTCCAGTATGCATTCCACTAGAAAAATATGTGGTTATCAACACCATTTCTCAACAATAGATTTTTTTAGCAGATTCCATGCAAAGCTATGCTTTACTTCGTTCTGGGGGTATAACATTGGTTCACAGGGCTGAAACTTTGCATGCCGTCCTTTTATATGGCCACAAACAACACCTGCAAATATCACGCCGATTGAGTGAGCGGTTCAAAAGTAGACAGTCCCGGCTAGTGTCCCCGCTTAAACAAACTAGATAATAAAGCACACGACACTTCATTTGTTAGTTTGCAAAAGTTTGGTTGAGATTCTGTCAGCACTAGGGGCGGAATTGAAGGGGAGATTGTTTATTAATTTTTTCAATACCAGCCGGTTCATTCCATCGGCAATTTCATGTGAAGAGGGCAGCGAGGGCAACGGAAATATTTCCTCCGTGAACATGCTAGAAAAAATACGGCTCAAAGTCTCACACGCCTGAGATTCCGCTGGCTCATTTTCGTCCGAATCGGTGAATTTTGTTGGTAGAGAGCTTTTTGGAGTTTGTATAGTTCGCCAGAACTTTTGAGGGTTAGTTTTCAGAAGATTTTGAACATCGTAATTTCAATACTTGTGCTTAGATTTTTCTATCTCATACTTGTAATTTGAAGCACATTCATGATATTTCGTCCATCTGTCAGAAGACCCTGATAACTCGGCGGCTCAAAAAAAAACAAAAAAAAACGTATCTTTTTTCTTAGAAGCTTTGTTAGTGTAGCAGAGAACCAAGGCTTCTGGGAGCTAGACTGTATTGAAATCCTGGGAACAAATTTATTTAATGACTCGACCAGAACCCCCTTAATGAGTTTCCAATTTTCTTCAACTGTTCTATTTTCAAATTCATCAAAAAAATGGCTGCGAAATGAGACATGTATTCATGAATTGCGTCTTTATTTGCCCTTGGATAACAAAAGATGGTCTTTTTAAATCGCGTTTGACGTAGCAGAGGAATTGAAAGTTCGACGTTAACTGGAATGTGGTCACTAAGCGCTTCTAGATATGAAATTTTACTGACGAGTTCTGGGTTATTAATAAAAAATATGTCAAGTACAGCTAGCCCCCGCGTTGGCTGGTTTACTACTTGCGATAAAGAAAATGAGGCGGTTACGTTAACAAACTCCCTGCCTGAAGTGGAGACTGAGGATCCGTAAAAAGCCGTTTCGTACACGGGAACTGTAGGCCACTCGATATCAGGATAGTTAAAATCACCAGCAAGTATAACTGTATCCACGGGAAATTGGTTAACTAGGGTTTCTAAATGTTCATTAAGTAAGGTATTAAAGTTGGTAGTGCCAGGTGGTTTATAACAAGCCACCACAAGAAGGTGAGTAGTGCTCATTCGCACCCAGACAGCTGTCTGGGTGCTCATTCGTAGCCAGGCAGCTTCCAGGTCAGACACGATGTCAGATTGAAGAACTTTCAATGAGTTTTCTACAGTGATGAGCACTCCCCCACCCCTCTTTTCCTGCCTATCATTTCTGAATATATTGTAAAAGGTCAGAGCACTCAGCTCAGAATTCATTATACTAGAGTTTAACCAAGACTCAGTTAAAATAACAACGTCCGCAGAACATGTATGCATAAGAGAGTACAGACTGTCTTGTTTAAAATAAACGCTCCTTGCATTGATTAGAAGAAAAGACAGCGAAGTAGAGCGGCTCGTACAGGTGGGCACATTGCTTCGATGTTAGGTTTGCGTAGGCTGCACAGAGTGAGATGACTTGTCAAATCTGTATTGACTGTTTCCAGTAAAAAGTTTGTCATGGCGTAGCTTAAATTCTCTCCCCTGACTGTTTCCAAACGACAGTAACGCTCTGCTTGAAGCACGCGTGTCCGGGGAGACATCCTCACTGAGACGAAACACAGTGCCCTTAAGAGCGGGCGCCTTCGATAAAACAAGTTTTCTATACTTGTAAGAGCAGAATTTTATTATTATCAGACGAGGGTTCGCTCCATTCCCGCGGTGGGGCCCTATTTTGTGAGCGCACTCTATTGCTGGAAGAGAAAGGTGAACCCCTCAGCTTGCTTGCACAAAAGTTTATAGCTTTTTCTTCCTGACTGACTCCAAGATTCGCTGGAAACGTCAGGGATGTTGTAAAGCAGGAGGTTATTTCGCCTTGACTGGTTTTCGAGGTACTCACACCTTTGTGTTAACAAATCAAGGGTAGTAGCGTTTTGTTCGGTCATCACCGAAACCTTTCCGACCTCCTCCTTTACTTGTTTAATGCCAGCGCATTTTCCCCTAATTTCTTAAATCTGGGACTTTAAAGTTACCAGTACTTCGTCAGTTTGATTCTGTCTGTGTTGTAGAGACTCAATCTCATTTAGAATGGCTGATTGACCCTCCGTCAACTTGGTCAACATGACAAAGATTTGGGCATGGTTTTCACTCTTATCAGAAGGAAAGGGGCCCGGATTCGTTTCAATGTCACCGCAGAGCAAAAGAAATCTTTTTATACAGGCTACTATTCTGCTTCGCGCTCACTCCGCTAACTACGCTCGAACGTCCACAAAACGTCGTTCGATCAAGATGTGTCCGCGGAGCACAGAGCAGTGAGGATGTCAAAGGACTGATCTGATGCTAGAAAGTCATCGCATCAAACCCAAAGACAACGCCGGGCTTTGAGCCGATCGATTCCAAATGTCGAGTCAAATATCGTGTCTAAAAACCTATTTCGAGTCACGTAATGTGAACGGAATACTTCTTTCACACGTTTTACGGCATTTATTTATCTCCGACGGCGCTGTATGTTTCACGGCTTCAATGGAGACCTACGGAGCCTCATGCCTGCTAAGCTTTCGCAGTTGCGACCGTCTGGTACGCAACAGTGCCTACAGCTTCGACGTTTGCTCTTCTGCGTCATCCGATAGCAATGTTAAGAATAAAAGACCAAAACGCACGAATCAACACCTTCAAAGCGATGCGTGACCAGCCCCCCAAGGCTGGCGAAAGGGCCCTCCCAGTGTTGCAAATAGTTTGAGCCAGATGGCACGGCATGTCACACCAAACTTGAATGCCCCTGAGGCTATTAGCTTCGAGAAGTTCGCGTGTTGCCCCCTTACGGCGAACCGGGGTGACGTCCCGGCGAGGACAGAATTTTTCCCCGACTCGCCCCGCTTGCCCTGTGGAGGTTGTGACGGCGTTAGGTGTCGGCGCGCTCGTTTCTATTTAATTTTTCTTTGTGCGTGTTTTTCGTAGGAGGTGTAAATTTTAATATGTTGCTTTATTGAGGTATGGCCTGTAGCTGCAGGCGAAACTTCAACCAACACTTCAGGCCTGGTTGACAGAGCAGGCAACGCATTAATCGCAGCTGGTATATGAAAATAAAGAAATATGTCACAATTGCAGGAGCATCACTATAGATTTACATCTCCCACAATAAATGCTGCTGATGGTCTGAATGAATTGGCAGGTTATGCATACTATTTCGTTTTTTTTTGTTTTTGTTTGTATCTCTGTTTTTAAAACAAGGTCGCCGAAGCAGAATAGCTGCATGCAGCTCGAGCAACATGTTAAATACAGTCTGGGCCATGGACAGAGAATCACAAGTGAGACAGCCCAAGTACAGGGGCAAAGTAAAGAAAGAAGGAACATTTATTTATATACATTGCTCGCCTTTGACCTTTGCTGGATTCGGATAGTATTTCATTGGACTCCACTGGTGGTATCTGTCGACTTGTTTATATTATCCCTCAAGTAATGTACAACAAATGTAAACGAAGCTGTCTAGCCCGTTATTAGTCCCTTAAGCTCTAAAAGTGAGAATTTAGCTAAATCAAATTGTCCTGAAGCTAAAACACCAGAAGCTTTTCTCACGCAAACTGTCACCCTTCACAGGTTCCGCATTTTCTTCTGCTAGTGCAGCATCTACCACTGGACAGCCGATCGAATGCTTGATGTTCCTCCTGTTTTCCCCTGTTGTCAGAGAGACCAGCTGTAGGGAGTCTGGAAACTGAGGAAGCTTTTGGGGACCTGCAGCAGTGTCTCTTTTAATTGGAAATGACAATTCACTATACGGTGTATTTTCCGAGTACCCAAAGATGGAATAAAGAAAGAATGTCAGGAAAAAGTAGAAACATTCCAAATTACAGTACTATTGTTGTGCATATTTTGGGCAGTTCACTACATCTCATACAGGCAACGGGGGACCATTCGGCAGCTTTTCCGGCTACCATACAAACTAATTTCCAGTGATTGTGCATCTTCTAAAAAATAAAGCATCCTGCATACATGTATGAACTGTATCGTTAATTCACGAAGAAGCTACATCTATGTAAACCAATTCTGTTCCACGAGCACTTCAAAGGCCTTCAGACCCAGGGCCTTTAAAACACCTGCGAACCAGCGCATGCAGAGTGGCACGCGCAGAGTTGGGGTCGCGAGCCGAATTTCTCGACCGACCAAAGGCCCTTGATATAAATGCCACTTCAAATGCCTGCAGAGCAGGATGTAATATTCTCTCAAATCATGAACATGCAAGGAACAGAATTCCAGCGTCTGAATTATTTACGTCGCCGCTTCACCGACCCCTCGCAAGATTGCCTTGTGTCGTGTGGACGGTTCATCGGCGGAATTTTCTCCGCCGATAGCTTTCGCGATTTCAAACCCAATTATAAAGGTAAAAGTGACAAGCAGGCTTATAAAATGTACGGAAGCACGTCGATATCGGCATAACCCAGCGTTTTGTACACCGGGTAAACGAGGTCCCGCTCCTCGAAGTGCTTGCGGCACACAACGCCACACCAGCAAACCGGGACAGGGAAGTAAGCTGGATGCGAGATCGCGGAGCGGAGTCCTTCCCCTGACGTCACGGTACACCTCACCCAATCAGGGCGCGGCGACCGCAGCGACGCTTGTGTTCGCTCTCGGGGCTATATATTATTCCAATGTTTACAAGTCCTCAGCCCCTCAGCCACGCGTGCGATCTCCTCAGCCCAGCACACGCATGTTCGTCGCTTCGGAAAGCGAGCAAATCACGCGCCATACGCACGAACACTGAAAATGAAGCCGGCCAGGAGCACTTTGTTGCGTGCAGCAGAAGAAAAAGTACAGGCGTGAGCGCGTGGCTTTCAGATTTGCTTTCCTTACACGGGCACTCGCGACCTATGCCTTTTCCTTTGCTGCACACAACTCCAGAGATAGAATATAGAGTTTTGAAACAACTAACGATTTTGATGGGAGACATCATAGCGGAGAATTTCAGATAAAACCAAAGGCTTATTTTTTGGTCGGCATATCACTGCTTTCCTTTTATTAGTATTAATTTTCAATGAAGTGCTGTCCGCCCAGCGTTTTTTTTTTATATTTGATAAAGTAAGGTTTGCCATATCAAATAATTCGTCACAGGTTTCCAAAAAAAAAAAAAAAAGCTTCTATCATGTTCGTATAATACAAATTTCTCCTTATTATTAACACTGATAATATCATTAATGTATAAATTAAAAAGAAAATGAGCCAATATGCTTCCTTGTGGAACATAATGATAATAATAATAATTTGTTTTATTTCCATCAATGTACATCAATGAAGGAGACCAAGGAAAAAAGCTGCGTCGTGACACCTTGACAGGTCCTTGGCCCCCTTATTAAAGAAACAGGGCTCGTTTGCACGAAAGTCAATACACAAGAATTACAGACGCAATTATACAATCATAATATAAGCACTCAGCACAACCTGAAATAAGCACTCTTATAGTTTTAGGAAAACATCGCGAAGTTCAAATAAAGAAATTCCTTCAACATCAATGGGTTTTTTTTGTATTTAGACAATTTAAAAGTTTGACGCAATATACATTAGAGTGAAAGAATGGCCGTTAATGTTAACATACTTCTGGCGATGTAGCTATGACCTTAAAAGCAGTAGGGCATGTCCGCGGATGCCGTAAATTTCAAGATTTTTTTTAATAACACCTTGCGACTAAGAGAGTCAATGATTTTGTAGAATCTGGAACACCCCTAGAACCTTTTTTGCTTTCAAATTTTTCCAAAATAAATTTCTTTTGATCAAGTAGGGTTGTTTCTGTTGAACAGTGTTTCCTAAAACCAAATTGCGATGAAGTTATGACGCCATGTTTATTCGAAAAGTCTAGTAAACAGTGATAGGGTAACTTTTCCAAAGCGTTGGAAAATACGGGCAATATAGAAATAGATCCATAGTTCCCTCATTGATTTTTATCTCCATTTTTTGTGCAGTACCGACACCTGCGCTACTTGCATTCTTCTGGGAAACACACAGAATTCCAAAGAAATATTAAAAACATCGGTTAAAACGAAAGCAATTAGGTCAGCAGCGTGCTTAATTGGGCGAATCTGCATTCCACCAGCATCACAGCTACCGCTATTTTTAGGTACATTAGTAATTTCGGAACTAACAATTGGCTCTAAAAAAATCGATCTGCAGTTACTCTGCCAAGTATATTTTCAAGAGTCATTAGTATCGGCACTACCAGATATACAGGGTGTCACAAAAGAAAATTTACACGGTCTTTTTTACCACAAAAATAAACTAGGCATCGCCGAACGCTTATTCTCCGCCCAAGGGTAGCGCTAGAGGTCACAACCAGATGCCAAAGTTTCAGCCCGATCCGATAACTTAATCAAAAGTTATAACTGATTTTCTGAAAATTTGAATGCGAAAATGGCGGCCGACGGAGTTTTCGAATACATGGGGCTCTATGGCACCAGAAACCGAAAACGGGCAAAAATGGGCTCCATTTTCCCATTGAAATTTTCAGAAAATCACTTATAAGTTTTGATTAAGTTATCGGATCGAGCTGAAAATTTGGCATCTGGTTGTGACCTCTAGCGCTACCTTTGGGCGGAGAATGAGCGTTCGGCGATGCCTAGTTTATTTTTGCGGTGAAAAAAACCCTGTAATTTTTTTTTTCTGTGACACCCTGTATTTACGAAATATTCATTAAACATATTTGCCACATCTCGGCCGGTTAAACTTACACCTCTATACTGCAATGTCTCGATGTTGTTCAATACAGGAGCCCCTTAACCATCGAACCGAGATGTTCCCATATTATGTCAGTGCCACCATTCGCCCAACGAAACGAGGGAAGAACTGTAACATTTTTCGGCGTTCCTCATACGCTTTGGTCAAGCCGTTCCGGTAAGACTTAAATTCTTTTAGAATATCCGGGTTGCGCGTCTTAACGAAACGTTCATAACTTTTTACGAATTTTTTTGGATCAAGCTGGAGGCTAAAACAAGGCCTGCGCATGACGTCATAGTTCGTGGATTCCCGACCCGCCCCCAAGCGACAAACACTCCGAAGCTCGAAGAGAGATGCCGCAAGGCGGCAGACGCGAAGCGGCGCCGCGTGGATCCGCTAGTGGCGACGTTTGGAGTGGAAAGGCGCGGGCCTTGTTTTCTGTAAGCTATCGGCTGACGATTTTGAATATAGTCCGGGAAACAGGAGCGTTATTTTAACGATCAACTTCGTACATTTTCCCACTTTCCGGCCAAAAAATTGAGGTATCCGCGAGTAACAAATAGTTCTGCAAGTTTATGCATGTTACGAAAAGTTTTTTTTTTTTTATGTTATAAAATTTGTAATATATTGTTGGCGACCTTGTCATCCGACAGCTCTAAGGTTTTGCTACCTCTGGATCAAAGGAAATCAAATGGGCTAGTCAGCGTCAGGGCTCTATTGAAATGCGTGTGTGTTTTTATTTATGTCTACGACAGTATACGATTAAAATACTTTTTTAATATATCTGACATACTCGCTAACGACAAATTAAATTTACTTGTATTCTCGCCGATTGATTTTAAAGGTTTGACAATGTTTGACAAAAGCTTCGATAAGTGTATTTTTCGTAACAATAAAGCCGATTCTGACAAAGATTTTGCTTTGTATTTATTTTTTTACTAGGTGCATCAAGAATGCGCGCTTTGTTGGCAATGAAAACGTTTTAGAAGCCATTTCGAGCATTTCTTAGCGTTTGAAACAAAAATATTATGAGCACAAGAATACTTCACCGTCCATCAAACACAGCCGTCACGAAGTAACCGACCGCACAAGTACTGAGTCAGCCTCTTTGTGTCTTCTTTCCTTTCACCAATAAAAAAAAAAAAAAATAGCGCTAGTTTATTTTTAACGACAAAATACTTGCGGGAGAGTCGGATAGATGGATGCTAACGGCTGTATACGCTTCAAAACGGGCGGTAGCTTGCGCCACCTAGCCTAGAAATTAAGAAAAAACTGAAAGTATGATTTCTCCCTTGCCCTTCCAAGCCAATTTGCTTCTCCTCTGCAATTTTGTAACTACCACCACGCGGTGTGGGATATCACCAGGATGACCTATTAGGTATAGGGTTAAAAAGCTAAAAAAAAGCAGCCCACTGCAACTCTCCCATGGTTTCCAGACGCGTAAATGCAAGAAAGTGAATACGTAATCCAAATGTAAGAAGTGCAATGTCAGCTGGGTCAAAATTAGCTCGTCAAAACGAACGACACGTCACTCAAAACGAAAATGGGAAAACAAACGTTCTTGCCGTCACATTTACCGCCAAAGGTACCTCGACAACGGGACAAGCGCCACCGCTAGGTGCAAGTGGAGGACCGTTTATTACAGCGTTTATTTCCGCGCAGGCTATAACCACCACTTTTCTAGCAAGGGCCTGGTAATTTTGTCTGGCTAATCGCCACTGACCCGACTTCGCTTTTGCTTAACGTTCGCCGAAGCATATACTTTGTCTCCTCTTAAGCACCAATACGCTGCGTCTGAATGTGCAGGGCTGCCAACACGGAAAGTCCGAATTTCCCTAGCGGACGCCTGAAATTTTCCTATTTCGGCCGAAATTTCCCACGCTTACCCGAATAATTATATAATACTAAATATACGTTCTTTTCTGCACCACTTCCATTTTCACAATGAGAGATGCGTTATATAGCCTTTACGCCTCGAGCTATACGTTTCGCAAAAATGAGTTTATCGGGCAAAAACAGTGGTCAAAGCAAATCTGGCGAGGGGAAGTGTTACCGGGAGATTCAAACTGACAAAAGAAACCCTATCTTCGCCTTAGATGTTATGCACATCATCCGAACATGGTACAGCTTTAACTACCTTTTTAGCGTTTTTTTTATAATAGTCAGTCCAAAGTAAAAAGTGTAACACAATTCAAGAGTTCACAAACTCGAACTCGCGGAGCACAACACACAGTAAGCCCCATTTCGTCCACGGCACTTAACGAAATATTATTAGTCATGGTAAGTCTGTATCTTGGACATGGTAAGTGCCCAAGATACGGACTTATCATGACTGGATTTATTTAAAGAAGGACAGACATCGCAGTATTTCTTCGTGTAGTCAAGCTTTTTTTTTTTTTTTTCGTGAAGGCGCAGCAGCGCTCTTAGAAGCTTAGAGTTGGCTGGTCCCTGCCTCCATAGTTCGCACGAGGGCGATGAAAACTGATTTTACCAAAAAAAAAGTGCTCCTCAGTGTTGCCAGATGGTTTCACAACAAACCGCCAAACAGATGGAGGTAATAACCCAATTGCAGCAAAAGCTACTTAAATTTCCTCAAACTATCAAGATTTCTGGCAGATTGATACTTTAGACCCATGTTGCGGATAAAAAAAACAGGACGCGGGATAGCCAAACAAACATGCTTTTCGTGCAAGGCTCGTCAAATTATGAGGCGCTGGAGAAATTCAGCCTTCTGCGTTAAGTCCTTATTTCGAACTCTTTTTGTTCGCCTTCCGCCCATTGAAAAGCATGCGGGAAGGGCCTTAGAACGCACCTGGTATCGCTACGCCGCAGCGTTCTCCCGCACGTCTGCTTTCCTCGCCGTCACCATGGCAACGAACGCCGAATGAATGGAAGCACGCACGGTACCGCCACGTGAAGCCAGCAACAGCTGACGCCATTTTACGAACGCCGTCTGCTAGCCAAAGCCGAACGCGGTATGTCAGATCAACCGCCTCCGCCGGTGCTCGATCGCCGACGGCGATCGAGCACCGACGGCGATCGAGCACCGGCGGAGGCGGTTGACCTGACATACCGCGTTCGGCTTTGGCTAGCAGACGGCGTTCGTAAAATGGCGTCAGCTGTTGCTGGCTTCACGTGGCGGTACCGTGCGTGCTTCCATTCATTCGGCGTTCGTTGCCATGGTGACGGCGAGGAAAGCAGACGTGCGGGAGAACGCTGCGGCGTAGCGATACCAGGTGCGTTCTAAGGCCCTTCCCGCATGCTTTTCAATGGGCGGAAGGCGAACAAAAAGAGTTCGAAATAAGGACTTAACGCAGAAGGCTGAATTTCTCCAGCGCCTCATAATTTGACGAGCCTTGCACGAAAAGCATGTTTGTTTGGCTATCCCGCGTCCTGTTTTTTTTTTTTTTGTCCGCAACATGGGTCTAAAGTATCAATCTGCCAGATTTATCTTATTCCCACATAGACCTGAATATTACCTTAATCTGGGAACTTTCCCTCGGGTTGGCAGCCCTGATCTGCGGCACCACCCCTTGTCCAGCAGAAGTGCTTTCTAGTGTCTGTTGCAGCATAAAGCTGCAGTGCCCCTACATCATACAAAAGACAAGGGATTCGTTGCAGACTTAATGACAAAATTATTGGAGGACACGGCTTAAGCATGGTTGAAGCACGTTTGTCTCGTACGTTTCGAGCATGCCTGCAGACAGTTTTTGCACGAAGGCAGAGTTGTCGTACAGAATAAACGAACGCCTTAAGGTGTGTCTGCAGACTGTTCTTTGTATGATTGCAACCGCGGCTTAAAAGAATCTTATTTAGTGCCTCTAGTTTGAACCCTAATGCATCTTGGAGCACTGCAGGACATCGCGGGGCGCGTAGTCATGTGATTCGTTCGCGGCCCCCGATTGGCTGGGACGGCTCATACCGTTCGTTGCGGGCCATCTTAAGCTGAAACTGACTGAAAGAAGCCAAGAAACCGGATTTCGTAAACATAAGCCACTTCGTACCAGAGTGTCGGGTTCCAGGCATAAAGCACACCGCCTCGCCTTCGTAACCTCCTTTTCCAAAACCACTTTTCCCGCAGCGTACACGAAGAGCACCACGGCTGGAAGCAGGGCGGAGGCTGGAAGCAAGGCGGAGGTGGCGGAGGCTGGAAGCAGGGAGGCGGCGGCGGATGGCAGGGCGGATGGCAGGGCGGATGGCACTCATCCGGTGCCCATGAGGGTCTCTTGGCGAGCCAGGTGGCGGCCGCGGTCCACTCTGCCGACCAGTCGGCTCCGATCGCGGCGGCCATTCACCACGCTCGCGTGCACGGCTCCCCGTCGTCGGCCGTGCACCACGTGGCGGCCCACTCGTCCCCGGCGGCGGCCATCCAGCACGTGTCCTCGCAGAGCGCGCCCATCATTGCCGCCGTCCACCACGTGTCGCAAGAGCACCACCACTCCAACCTCAACGCGGCCCTCCACCACGCCTCCGGAGGCTCTGCCGCACACGCGGTCAGGCAGCTGGGGTCTCCAGGAGCCGCCTACCAGCACATCTCGAGTCACGTGCCCATCGCCGCCATCCACCACCTGTCCCAGCAGTACTCCCAGCCGTCGTCGGCCATCCGACACCTTTCCCACCATCATGGCGGCGGTGGCGGCGGTGGCGGCGGTGGACACGGATCTGTGACGTCGGTACATCATGCGGTGGCCATCCCGGCTGTCGTCAAGACCTACTCGTCGGGAGGGAGTGGGGGTGGTGGCGGCGGCAAGCACGGCCAGTACGGCAACTACGCGAGCGCCAGTAGCCACTACAGCACGGGGGGTGGCTATGGAAAGAGCCGATACACGTCTTCGGGCAGCTCGTCGCCGACGGCCTCGTCGTCGGGCTACAAGACCAGCGGCAGTTACAGGAGCACGTCAACGTTACGGGGCTCCAGTGCGGCTGGGTCGTCTCAGTCTTCGTCGTCTTCAGGAAAGGGCACGTCCGGGTAAGGCACTCATCCCGGCAAAAACGTGTCGCCATAATGTCTGTAAGATGCAAAAAAAAAGTTTGATTATGTTGTTAATTATTGCGGAGCACAAAACGTGTTGAGCGCAAAACAGACATGATGTGTGTTGTTTGTGTCGTAGCACAACTGGGCTAGTTGGTTTAGCATTGTAAAAAGGTCATGTAATGTCATCTGACGTCATGGTGTCATGTGATGTCACAATGTCACTTGACATTGTGCAACCCATGACGTCAAAGTGTGTCGTTTCATCACAGTGTCACGTGACATCATGGTGCAACATGACATCACAGTGTGACGTGCGCCAGTGTCATGTGAAGTGACGTCACAATTTCCGCGCCAAATTAAGCATGTAATGATCGAGTGTGACTTTCGTGCGTTACAATATTTGTTTTATTGAAACGGCTGATAAAACACATTTTCTGTTACAACCCCACGAAGGTTTATAGACCCACTTCATGGGGGCCCTAACTGTGCTTCAACTTCACTTCGAACAATCAGGTGATAGACGGCCTTACTGGGGAGAATCCTGAAATTTTATTATGGTAACTTTAAACTTTAGACAGAAGTTAGATGAACTACCACTAAAAGTTAGCATGATAACGCAGTGTTATTATGCTGACGCCACGTCAGCTCGCCCGCATACTCAATATTAATTCGGTTTTTGCGTTTCTAGAAGTTCATGTTGCAACATAAGAGCAGTATGATTCGCTTCCACCACGCAGTCGTTGCCTTCTGTCATGCTTTGGTTGCACGTGTGACAAAGTGCTATCTAAGGTAAAACGGTTGCGCTGTAGGCAAGCGTTCTACTGTATATCTTATGCTGGAGCGGACATATAGCAACCATGAACTTTCTCTATAGCTTTATGAAGTAGTTCAAAGCCATTGTCCACTATGTATTTTTCTTTTTCTAGTTCGTAACTCCGAACGGGGCATCCATATAACAGAAGGAAAAAGATACACATTGCTTCCAAAAGCTAGTGTGAAACACCCACGAAGAGTGCCAAAAGGATTGAAATTTTCAGATCTCTTTGTGCATTAACCAAGCAGTGGGAACTAGGGATGCATTCATCGTGGCACCACCTAGAAAAGGGTAGCATCATCTACAGTGAGACACACATTGCATCTAATACCAATGACGTCTTGTGCTCGCAGGTACCAGGTGGTGGCGCAGGTGGACATCGACCTGTCCGGAAAGCACTGAGCCAACGATGCCTTTCATAGTCGCCGAATCAACCACCGCGTCCTCTGCGAGTCAGAGGACCCAGTCTTTTATTCCCATCCCGACAAGAACAAGAGAGGAAACACAACCAACGACCTTACACACGTCCATCACGCATCACAGTTATCGTTCAAGAAGCCCATCTATCAAATCATTACAAGACTCGTCCGCAACAGACGGCGCCAAGATTGAAAACAAGAAACGACAAAAGTCAAGACGAGCTGGTGTTAACATCTCCAATCTCAGTTCTACAAGGCAAGGGCTGGTACCTCGGCCGACAGCTTTGACAAGAAACACTCGAGGCACAAGGAAATAAGAGCACGCCGACTCGCGAAGACCTTTACCTTGCAGACAGGGCAAAAAGAAGCCACGAACACATCGCAACAATAAGGATGTAACAATACGTCCATACACAAAAACAAGCTCACACTGCCATGCGCCTGACGGTTAGAGGGTAACCTCGAACAATAAAGGGTACGACGTGCGAAGAACACACAGCATCACCGAAGCGACATCCACGTACAAGAAACAAGAGCCGGATGATATCTGCGTGTTGTAGCCCGTCATGTGCATGCGCTACCGGCAGCATGTGTTGCGACGACAGATGCCCTAAAACAACGTTAAGGCCACACAACCAAAATACTCGCGGTGGAAGCCAACAACTGCCCGGCGACACAGACAAGTACAGATCCACGAAAGACAAAGACACGACAAAGAAGAAAAACAAACGCTATGTTTCATTGAGTCACCCCAACGCTGAGCGATCATTCCGGCCTGTTATTTATTCCCAGTTTTCGCGCGGGCATCAACGGATACGACTTCCTCCCCCAACCCACCATTCTTTGAGGAACACTGTCCTTCACGATTCCCGTCGTATAAAACGACGTCTTGTCATGGCGCGTTTGCGGCGGAGAGTGAACATGCGGCTCCGAGAAGCTTCGGTTACGCTGTCCTTGAAGGGCGCACACGAGCATAGGGTGGCTCAGTGAACTAACGAGACGTTGACATAAATAAGACCTCCCTTACTTTCACCCAACGGTTTCGTTCCCGGTCAACACCATCGTATAGCGCTGCTGACCTGTGAATGCACTCGACGTCAACGCCTTATAAATACGCTGGTGTACCCGGCCTATATGCTCGTATGCACTCCTCAAAGGGTTAAGTTAAGGCGGGTTGCCACCTCTCCGGTGAGGACAGATGGGTTTTCTAACGGACACTGATTGCCCTGACTCAGAGACAAACTCCTTTATTTTGCAACGGACCATTCCCATTTGTCAACAGAACCCTTCCAGAACCTCCGAAGGGTCGCCAGGAACCGTCAACAAGCCATAAATGATACCATCACGGTACCCTCAATAGACCATTCGGGACCATGAGAAGGTCTTTCGAAATTGTCAAGAAACCATACTGTACAACTACCCCGCCCCCACATACACACACACAATTGGCTATCCGGAACCACCGACACATCGATACAGTGCCCTCAAAAGAATGTACTGCGTCCTCAACAGACCATACGAGATAGTCAACGGACCGTTTGGTATCCTCATTGGATTCTGCTGTCTGCGAATCATCCGGAATTGTCGGCGAACATACATGACGTCACCGGATAGGTGGGAACCAGTCTTGGACCAGCCAATGACGATTCTCTCGGAAAAGAACGGGAAGTGCGACATTTTAAAATCGACCGTTCCTTACCGAGAAGAAGCGACGGGGCTCGCCTTCTTGTATTGTTATTGTTTTTATGAGTATCTTTTTTCGGCATTAACAAAGGTCGTTCGTTTTTGCGTTCGTTCGCCTAATTCCTAATCAATATTTTTTTTACCTTTTTTGTCGTCCTTTTGTGTCTTCCCTAAAGATGCGTGCCTGACTTACTTTTTTTTTTCTTATTGAAACGTCTGTTGTTTGCTCCTCCATTCTGGAAGTTCCGTGTGATTTTGTTAGAGTTTAAAGTTCGTCGTGCTTACAGTGACGCTCTAACCGGTACAGTCCACTCTTAAAAAAAAAATCTTAAAAAGTTACAAACATTTGAAATAATCTTAATCTTAAGGGTTAGGCAGTATCCTAGCTAAAACCATGTGTGCGCTCGATACTCCACAGTGGCAGCGATTCGCCTTTACGTAAGTCGTGAACGTAAAAGAAAAAGACCAAGCAAACACGACATTGCTTCTATTAATGACTATGCACATTTACAACCACAACAAACTTCGCTTATCTTTTGTTTTTGTTTTTGTGTGTTAATAGGTTGTTCTACCGTCGTTTTCATAAGACGTGCGATCAGTGGTCTTACCGCCTTCTTTTTTGCAAACCAAACCCGGCTTTATACAGGCGCCTCCACAGTGACCAAACTAAACTTACTTGAACTGGAGTACAAAAAAAAAATTGTAAAAAAAGAAGAAAAAAAAACCCGTAGAAGCAAGGAGACGTGGTGCTATCGCAAGTGCCAATCGTATGCTGCCTGGGCTAATGGCGCCCGTTTACTTTTCATCTGTTTGTTCGTTTCGCCCATCCTCCACTGTCGTCTTGCTGCTGCTGCCACTTCAGCTGCCTTGCTGCCACTAGACCACGTGGGAATGTGGCGCGACCGCGCATGAAAAAAACAGTGCGCAAAACTCAAGCAGCGGTGTAAAAAAAAAAAAAATTTAAAAATTCACGAACGTTCGAGGAGATGAGGACCGCCGGAGCGGGCTCCCAATACCTGCCGCTGTCCACCCAAGCGCGGCGGAAAGGATCATGCCATCAGCGATTACGCTAACATCAATAAATTGCTCTAATAATCAGTGACGTGTCTGTCTTTTCTCATTGTACAGGATAGGCGGGCTGCCCAGGGGATTACACATAGGGTTGCTGTGTTTCAAGCGTCTTAGGGCGATAGAGAGATCTATAAACTCGGGGGGGGGGGGGGGGGGGGGGAATATAGGGGTTTGCGGAATAAATTAGCAGTACCAAATCTTTGCTATTCGCGAAAACAGCAAACACGAGCGGTACCGGGAAAACACTAAACCAGCCGGAGCAGGTCCTTTGGCGACGTTTTGCTCGTGACTTGTGGCTTCTGCGGTTGCATGTTGTCGTCGTCTGGCGCTGTAGCAACCGATGTAAAGCGAGGAAGTTGCGTTGGTTCTCTCCAAAGCAACAAAAACGTCAGCAATAACTCGGTCGCAGGGAAACGCACGCCCAATAATGCCCTAGGAAATGAGGTGTGCCTTGCGTTGCTTCTCATGCTGTGTAGGACGAACGGTCGTCCCGGCGTCTCTTTCGTTATTGCCGTCTCAGTTTGCTGTCCAGGTCACTCGGAACGCAACTTATACCCTCGTTACACGGGCACACTTAAATGCAGTTACGCTAAGCAACAGTTAGCGCACAATGCTTGCGGACAACATTTTGCAGCTATGCAGTTCAAGCCATGGGCGAACGTGCGTTTGAGCATCTTGAGCACCTATCAAAGCAATGCACCTCTTCACTTCTTCCGAAATATCTGTCCGAGAGTATAGTGCTGGTAACTGTGGTGCCGTGTAACAGCAGTTAGAGCTGAGTTAACCGCAATTTAC
The DNA here is from genome assembly GCA_013358835.2 of Ixodes persulcatus. NCBI lineage: Eukaryota > Metazoa > Arthropoda > Arachnida > Ixodida > Ixodidae > Ixodes > Ixodes persulcatus. The sequence goes on along the minus strand of JABSTQ010009789.1, from coordinate 65,993 downwards.
GAGACCATTTCAGACGATTTACGCGAGAACAGATTGACTTCAACCTGACATGGAGCGCAACTCTCGCTCTCTAGGCGATAGGTGGCTGCTGAAACAAAATCCGTCCCATTCGACATTCGATCCCGGGACCTCTCCAAGACTATAGCAAAACCCTCTACACACTGAGCTAACCAGGAGCTAGCCGTCAGTAGTGGAAACGAATGTTAACAGTTGCCACCAGTCTTGATCCTATAGCCACCGCAAGGGTGGTCCGGTCAAGCGTGTCTACCCTTCAAGGTAGGTCATCGTGTTCTTGAGTGCTAGGGACGCCGGCTTCCATGGGTCCTCCTAACGCCTAAAGCCACAGTCCAAACGCTAGTGCATCGGACCAAAGACAGGGTGTTCGCTGCACACATGATGTCAGAATTACCTGCGGACATGTTCCAAGCATGTTTGGAGCACGTTTGCTTGGCACATACGTATGCGCGTTGAACAAGTATGAGACAACGTGACGGGACCGCCATACAAGGAACGCCTCAGAGCGTGTTTGCAGACTGTCTTGTGTATGATATATTAGCAGTGGGACCCCGACTTTAAGCCGGGGTCCTTCGGAAATTGCGCCCTCTCACTGCCTATGGCGTGCGCAAAAGACAACATAAAAATGGCAAGTCTTTCAGTTGTATACAGTGTCTTGGAAGTGAGTATTACACATTTATTGAGTGGCCAGCTTGATAGTATATTTTTTTTTGCGCACGCCAATGGCAGCATTTCTATATCGACCGTAAGGGGGCGTAATTTTTGAAGGGGTCTATCCATCATTCAAAAGACAGTCTGCATACGGATTCGAGCGCGAGTCATCGCGAGATCCCTGCTTCGAATGCCGCATGGCAATGAGTTTGAGGAGAAAACTTGGCACGCGGCATTCGAACCAGGGCTATTTCGGGGACTCGTGTTTGCAGTGTGTTTGCAGAGTGTGCAGTGTGACCCCAGCTTTACACTTCCAGAGCATGTTATCGATTTTCGTTTGTTTGTTTGTTTCTAAGCTACGAGAGCGTATGTCGTCTCTTTGTTTGTCCAGGTACCGCGGGCGACGAAAACCGGTGTTTAAATAGATTTCATGTGAGCTTCGATAAGGACCCGATAAAGCTATCAGAACTATTCCGGTCGATATTACCAACGTGCGTTGAAACGCCCTCTCGCCATAGAATAAAAACGCAAACATAAGTGTTAAGATGCAGTAAAAATCACTTCACACTTTAGTAAAAAAGAAAAAAAAAGCTTATATTTTGAATAAAAGTTGTCGCAAAACAGTAGTTAAAAAAAAAAAAAACTCAAGACATGCGAACGTGTTAAATGCAACCTGGAGTCACGACAAAATGAAGAGATCTATTGGCGGTGAGATATATTGGTGGCGCCCTCCTATAGTTTCCTCTCCTGACGTCATCGTCTTGAGAACAAGAAGCTCGATTATGTTTGTAATTAGCATGGCGGAAGCTTGAAATCATTGAGCTCTGAAAGCAACACCGCCAACACCGTCAAAATTGAAGTTCTTACATTACTCTTATTTCCTTGGATGAGATATCCTTTGCTGACGTCATGTCCATGTCCATGCGCTTCGTGACCTCTTCTTCGGATTTGTTATTGAATGGTTCCGAAATCTCATTAACTGCAGAGCGACAACTGGGGGATCGGTGGCCGAGTGGTCTAGCGCACACCAGCTCGGAGCACGTGGAGCGAAAGCTCGCGCTGCAGAACCCAGGGATCCTGGGTTCAATCCCCACCCCTGCCCGTTTCGATCTGGATGAGCATCGTACCGGCGTGCGGTCGTGCACCACTACTGCGTGGTGCACGTTAAAGACCCCAGGCTAGCAGTTGTACTGCACTGGCTAAATTGCTCATCTACAGTGGGTAACAATGTCGCCATGTTCTGGCAGACTAAACTCCTGCTGTATAAACAACTAACGACTAATTTGTTTTGCAGAGCGACAATAAAATGCTGCGTTTATCAGGCTGTTAGTGCTTAAGCAGGCGTCTTTACTGTTGACTGGTTAGGGCATGGTTAGGGCCCTCCAGTGTAATTGATCCCACTCGGTCAAGCAGATATTCGCTGCTAGAAGTTTGGGTATCGCCGCCTGGTGGAGTTTTTTCACAACCCAGTGAGGAAACTTCATCTTCCTCTGCTGGTGCAAGCACGTGCAATACCAAGCTTCTGCGCACTATAGACCTTTCCAAAAAAGAGCGTGTGGCCGGTGCCATCTTGAGTGTTCGTGCGTATGGCGCGTGCTTTCCTCGCTTTCCGAAGCGACGAACACGCACGTGCTGGGCTGTGAAGATCGCACGTTGAACTGTGATTTTGTAAACATTGGAAAGGTCTATACAAATTAAAACATAGCCGCGTGGGTAGCACGTGCACCGCCCATAGTGAGGAAAACAGCAGTGCCCCTTGCGAGCTTCTCACCGCGAATACGCTTCCAAATCAAAACAACGCAGATAAGGATGAGATGCAGCGTTTATATTGTGACGTATCGTATCGATGGGTCATTGCGGCACTGCCTTCCAAAGCTTCCTGTGAACTGAAGTTTGGCGGGGTCACGCATGCGCCGAATTCTTAGTGAAATCGGTATATTGCAAGCATGGCGCCTCACTGGTGCCCCATGCGTGCAAGCACGTGCAGCGCGCGCGTGAACGTTACTTTGATAAGCTTGTAACTGCACGCACTTGCCCGCACGAGTAGAGAATGGCGGCGACCAGATGCTCTGCTGGCAATCGTCTATTGGCGACGTGCGCGATCGAAAGCGTCGCTGTGGTCGACCTGCCATGATTGGTCGAATGCTGCCTATGACGTCAGCAAAGGATTTTTCATCGGCGGAAATAAGAGGAATGGAAGAACTTCAATTTTGGCGGTGTTGGTAGTGTTGGTTTCAGAGCGCAATGATTTCAGGCTTCCACCATGTTAATTACAAACACCATCGAACTTGTTGTTCGCAAGGTAATGACGTCACGAGAGGAAACCATAGGAGGGCGCTACCAAAACATCTCGCCGCTAATAGGGTGTATTCACTGGTCGCCGTATTTGAGGGCACTGTTCAGAACGGATGCTAAGAACGAGCTCAAATTAATAGACTGCTAAGACCGGCAATTTTGATGGCTTGGAATGCACGTTGCAAAAGAACTGGAAGGTCGCCGTCAGCATGCGCTCGGCACTCGCGCACGCAGCTATGACCGCCAATGAATACTCCCGTTGTGATGCACGTCAAAGACCCCAGGCTAGCGGTTGTACTGAACTGGCTAAATTGCTCATCTACAGCTGGGAGACTCGTCGCCCGTTGAGGCAGACCAAGTTCTAGGCTGTATAAACATACACAACACCCAATTATTGAATACTCCCGTCACCATGTCTTTACTTATGCGGACAAGCCCGTGCAAGGCAAGCTTGCCAAAGTCATGTTCGCCCGCAAACTGCACGTGCTTGCACGCGTGGGACACAATTCGGGGCGCCATGCTTGCAATTGACTATTGGCGACGTGCGCGACCAAAAGCGTCGCTGTGATCGGCCTTCCACGATCGGCCAAACACTTACTATGATTCGTTATTTGTACTAATCTGCAATAAACGTTCCTACACAAAGAGTTTTTTTTTTTTTTCGTTTGTTTTTACGCAAAAACATGCTTTCTGAAAGCTCAAGGTGACCACAGTAAAGAAAAAAAGACTGAGCCGCCATCTTGGACCTCAAGCCTGGGAGTTTCTTTACTCTGGGAACATTTAGTGACTCTAGAAGTATTCATATAAGGCAACTTTCATGTTTCACCTCGTCGCTAAAGGGTGGCGCTGTTATCGTATTTAGCTCGGTCTCAATGAACGCCAGCGGCCCAGGTTTCAATGGTGAGTTTCCCAACTGAGTGTTATAGTAACGTAGCCTGCTGGTCTAAGCTAAAGGCAGCCCAACATGCCTCCGCCCGTCAAAACACATTGACATCGTGCCCTTGTATCGGTTTTCGGTTCTTTTTATACCCCAAACTACCGATACTAAATAAACGAAGCGTCAAAATAGACTAAATACGCGCGAAGATTAATGCTGACAATGTTGCTGCGGTCATTTTCGCAGGGGTCACGTGACATCAGTTTTACCGCTAAATTTAGCGGAAAAACTGAATGTGCGGTGTTGCATTATGGGACGTCACAGACCTATAAACCAATTCAGTGTTTCCGATAAATTTAGCTGGGAATAGAATTGGTGTATAGGTCTGTTACCTCCCATAATGCAACGCGCGCGGTAACGCCTGACGGCGACGCCGCGAAACACGAAAACGAGCGCCTAAGAGCTGGGCTCTAAAATGAATAATCGGTAAAAGTTATCAGTCGGAGACACATTCTAGGCACCATAAGGTTCGCTTCAATCAACCAATTTTCAATACAATAGTTAGAGGGCACGTGGATTCCACTCAACCCTTAGCGCATGGTCACGTTCTACCGAAGATATCCGCGCTATTCAAAACTCTAAACCAAATCACCGGTTCGAGTCCCCAGGGCTAAAGAACGTACTATCGCGGACAATATGAGCTGAAACAGCGCTCCGGTCTGTTCACGGTACCACCTGCGCCGCCTGTCGCATCGCTCCGTAAACACGGTGCACCCTGAGGCCGAGAAAAATTCTCACTTGCGCTCACTGCGCCACTGCGCTCTTCCGGCCGTCTGCTAGCGAAAATATTGTCCGACGGAACCGCCATCACGGTGCGTTGGCCGTGTAGCCCAATGTTCACGTTTTCAGCTAACATGCATTTCAGTGCATCTCAAGAAAGCGCCGAAGGGGAAAATGCTTTGTCACGCTCGAATCTCCTTGAGGAGCGCTGCCTCATGAAGCTGCCTTGGCCCCCGAAAGGAGCCGATCTGAATATCATCGAACACGTTTGGAGGCGCATCAAAGTAGCTATGTCATGGCGTCCCCTCCACTGCGCCAATGCACACAAATTGTGGAAAGCAATGAGAGGTGAATGGGAGTGGCTTCGGGCAGAGCCAGCCTTCGTGGCCGCGCTCTATATAGTTTCTTACCATACAGCCATACAGGATGAGAGCCGTGGTCGCGGGTCAGGGGAGAATGACGTGGCATTCTTGGAACCGGACTTCTGCCGATTGGAACAAAGCTTGATGCTACGGTTGTGACACACTGTTTGACGCCGTTAACCAGCGCATAGTTTTGCATGGTGCCTCTTTGATCACGATCTTCTTGTATAGTGCAGTTGAACTTCCACGCCGACTATTAATCTTTTGTGTCTGACATTGTCCTCTGCGAATATTATTTCGATGAAGTTTAAAATCCTTCTCCTGGCAAATACATGACTGTTTGTCCCACTTTATTACCACTTTATTAAGACTATAAATTTGTAAATAAAACACTATTGTCTTGTTAGCAACTTTTTTTTGTTTGAAACAAATACGTGGGCCCAGTAATAAACAAATTATATTTTTGAACCTTTTCATACCAATCAAGGTTACAAAACCTTCTCAGTAACATGTATGGCATTGGTTACCGTTTTTTTAAACAGCTGGGATCAAGGAAAAAAAAAGAAAAAAAGTAAATATTTTGGAGCTGGACTAAATGCGGTATACCGATTTCCGCCTATATTTTACGATGTCCTATTTTGTGCATGCTCTTAATCTAACAAAAACAACCTGACACGTATTCTGATGTGATTTTCAAAAAACCATTATGCAGCTGCAATTTACGATACTGAAATACTTTTTCTTCACCAATCAGCGCTTTGTCTACGTGATTTTACGCGATAGAGTAAAGTATATCAATTCCAAAAGAGGGACGACAAGTGTAATCTTTTGCCCCCCCCCCCCCCCCCCCTTTGCCGCCCTACCAGACACAGGCCCGCTGCTGCACCCGGCGTCTCGCTAACAGACGGCCGGAAGAGCGCAGTGACGCAGCGAGCGGAAGTGATAATTTATCTCGGCCTCAGGGTGCGCCGTGTGTGCGGAGCAAGGCGACAGGCGGCGCAGGTAGTACCCTCCGCCGGCCGGAGCGTTGTTTCAGCTCATATTGTCCGCGATAGTACATATTACGAGCGCGTTGCTTTCAAAGGTGAATTCCGTGTCCGAGTGCTCGCGGAAACAATGTTTTCTGCACAGTCACGCACTCGCGCCCTCGTGTTTGGTAGAAGTGAAGACAACTTGTGAGATATAAGCCTTACTCAGTTCACCCCTAAGCTGACATTGCGGTGGAAGCTATGGGCACGTTGGACCAGTCGTACGCCTAGTCTTCACCACGTGATCACGCTCTCCCGCTCAAATTCACTAAACAAAAACACACACAGACACACACACAAAAGACGGAGCCAAGGGTTGAAGGAGAGGCGGCTCACCATGCGGGACGTGCATTTCCGCGTTGTTCCGAAAGAAACCAGACATAAACCTGCCCTATCGTAAGACGCCGCGACGGGGGCTGTTCCAAAAGAGTCCAGAAAGGTTTGAAGGTCAGGTTTCATGTGCTCGATTCGTCCGAGAACGTGGATTGTGCCGGGAAAAAGGAAAACCAGACGCCGTCGGACCACGATTGCTTGGGCGGGAAGCACTTTGGGTTGAATTCACGGATACTTGTGGTCATCAGATTTATTTCTATTGTTCCGACCAGGCACGTAGCCAGGATTTGTTTCGGGGGGGAGGGGGGGGGGGGGGGGGGGGCGCCCATGACAAAATGCTGTATGAGGGGGAGGGGGGAGAGGAGGTCCCAGCAAAATGGAAGATTTCGGAGGGGGGGGGGCCCTTCCTGGCTACGTGCCTGGTTCCAACATGAACGCGGGAAAACCGCCGAGTTGTACGGACCACCTTCAAGTTCAAACGGCCGCCCGATCGTTCGAAATGGCGTCTGCTCTTTCAGAGACACCGGCCCGTAGACCAAATATTGGCACGGTAATTGCGATAAGAAGTGCAGGCCTCAAAAGATTTCTAAGTTTGAAGGTTGGTTGGGGTAAGCAGGCTCGGTGTAAACAGTAGATACAAGGAGATGTTGATCATTGTTCCGGTGGCCATCACCGACTTGTTATGCCTGATTCACTTAGTTCGATTCTGCTTGCGATGTTCAGTATCGACGTCGACCATCTCAGCTACGGTTCACGCTTTTGCAGACCGAGCGACTTCGCGACTGCAAATTGCGAGCGGAATCTCATCATGCGAATCAGGCATTAGCGTCCATTCTGCGGCGTCCACGCGGAGTGATTCACCGCACGTCACATTATTCACGCGAAATTCTGCGTTGTAACGAGCCTCGGTAATTTCGCTGAGGCCGCTCAAGGAGTCAAACATTGCCAGGAAGACGTAGAATCAACAATTCGAACGCGAAAAAGGGCAGGGGGACTCACACCGACGCCGACAACATCGCATTTCGATGGTTTGTGTATGGGCGACGGCGAGCTCCGTGCCCACACTCCATCGCGCATGCGCGGCGCCGGTGACGTCTGCTAGGGGCGCTCCGGTTTGTTTATAAACACGCGGCGCTGACGTCACGTCGCTGCGGTGGCGCTGCTATCGGCAGGGCGCATGCGCAGATGCTCCACTTGATGAGAAATCTGGTTCGTGCGCACGCGCAGTGCCCACACCTCCTGCGGAAACTGCGCGTTTGCCAACCAGGTAGAGGGGCTTAGAGCGATAAACTGGTATCCCATTCACCAGACAAGGGTGACCACACTTGGCTGCCGCCATTTTGTACAATTTTTAAACACTAGACACGTGACTGTACCAAATCCTGACGCTTTTTCGCAGAACTGAGCCGAGATTTGTATTGCGATCGCTGTAAAGTACGTGATAAACTATTTTTTAAGACTGTTAGCCTCAGAGATCAGTGTGTAGCTCCAATAAAACCCAAAATATAGCTCCGTGGCTGACGGCATCTAGCGGAGGCATTGCGAAGCTGCCCGAGTTTCTGTCGTAAAAGCACATTTTGTACTTCAAACAGACGAAATATGATTTATCTCGTCGGTGATGCTATTAAATATCAATAAGCAATTATTTGAGCGCGGTACTTCGTTAAAATCTAGACATAAAACTATGAGGTCACGTGTCTACTGGTCAAAAATGTTCAATATGGCGGCGGCCAATCGGGGGTCACTTTCAGCTGCCAGTTTATCGCTCTAAGGCCCTCTACCTCGTTGGCGTTTGCCCACACCTCGTGGGGGCTTCTTTGGAGACAGCGCGTTGACTTATGCGAAGCGCGAGTTGGTCTGCTTTTTTTGCAGGGGCTGTGTTGACGTCAGAGCGCCCAGCTTTGTTTGGCTCTGAAAGAACGGTAGCGGGGAGACCTCGAAGCAAGCTGCCTCGAGGTCTACCCACTATCCTTCAATCAGAGCCAATCAGAGCTCGGCGTTCTGACGTCAACACAGCCCCTGCAAAAAAAAAAAAAAAAAAAAACTGTGAACTTGCGTTTTGCATAGCATCCACCACCACACTGTCAGCTTAGGGGTGAACTGATTATAGTTGGCGCGTGCGCGCGACACAAACGAGCCCGCGTATTTCGCTAAAAAAAATGACTTTTTCGAGCTAACTGTTTGCGATTGCAAGCATTCTGCTAGTACGGAAAGCTTTCCGAAAAATGGTTAAAGGAAAAGAAAGAAAAAAAAAACAAGTAAAGAAACAGCATCTTGTATCTCGATGGCGGAAAACTGTTGCATCATCCGCTGCCCCCAAAATGCAACGCCGTGGACGACCCCAGAATACCGCATGGGCAGAGCGGTGATGCAACGCCTCTGCTGCGTCTATACTCCGTTGACCCCCAAGGCTGACGGTGCGGGAGAAGCTACGGGCTCGTTGGACCAGCCATACGTCTGTCTTTCGCCACGTGATCAGGCTCCCACCCAAACTCAGGCGCAAATGATGGTGTCACGTGATGAAAGGAAAGCGGTTGATTCGACCGGCAAGCGCGTATACCTCCCACCGCACTGTCAGCTTATGAGTGAACGGAGTCTCGCGGCAGAAGCTAGCGCGACCACCAAACTCTCCCAGCCGAACGAGCGTAGCATTTCTCTCACGGCTTGTCCGACTTCTCGGCTGCGGCCACCACAATGCTCCACGAGGAAGGCAACGCGTGGAGAAATAAACACAGCAGCCGAGATCGAGAAACTGGGTTATAGGAGCCGCTTCTGTCGAGCGGCAGTTTCTCCAAAAGGGTGCAGGCGAGCTGCCACGAAGGACACACACCCACCGGTCTGGGGAGGACTCCACTCCAGGTGAGCTTGACCGTCTCCGGCCGCAGGTCCGAGGAGATCCGTTGTCCGTGCTGCGGGATCAATTCCAGCCATCGTCGTTGCCTGTTGGGCGTAGAACGTGTTTATTTAAAAGGACGAGGCAACGATTGTTGTACTTTCATGTCCTAGTCCGACACCACCTAGAAAACAAGACCCGCTAATGACGTCATCGTTAGTGGATACCCGCCCCAAGCGGAAAACACGTTATGCCCTTGTTTATTTGTATGCGACTTGTTTAAGCATGAGCGGTAATGAGAATGATGTTTGCCCACGGTGTAACAACAATTGTAGTGATGGGGCAGCCTTGTCTTGTGGGGCGTGTGACTACTTCTACCATTTTGGCGATTGCTCAGGAGTCGCGGAATCTACTTTCAAGACGAAAGGAGAATCATGGAGGAAAGCGTGGAACTGTCCAACATGCAGGGCAGCGAAGTCAAGGGGTAGCCAGAGTGGTAGATCAAAAAAGGAGTCAGATGATAACGTTGCAAGCATACTTGTAGGTATCAACGAAAAACTAGAAAAGCTAATGACGCTCAAGAACACCGTAGAAAGTATTGAGCAGTCTGTACAATTGAAGTCGGACCAATATGACGAACTTCTCGTCCACGTTCGTCATCAAGACAAGGAGATAAGTCAAATAAAAAAAAGAGTGGATATTCTTGAAAGGCGAGAACAATCCGGTGGGGCCCACCAGCTTATGCAAGACGTTAATGACCTTGAATGGCAGAGCAGAAAACTAAATCTCGAGTTCCATGGAATTCCCGTATCTGAAAATGAAGATCTTCTATCAAAGGTCAATGACGTGGCCTCAAAAATAAATGTTCCGGAACTTAGCATGACTGACGTTGTTTCGATACACAGGCTGCCTGCAGCCAGAGATAAGGTGCCTGGTATCATTGTTCGTTTTGCAAGGCAATCAGTGAAAGATGCATTTCTTGCAAAGAAAAGTGAACTGAACAGGTTGAAGATCTATTGCTTTATTCTGGAAAACTTAACAAAGCGAAACAAAGTTCTGCACGCGGCAACCAAGGACTGGGCTCGAAATCATGATTACAAATATGTCTGGCACAAGAATGGAAGGATATACATTCGACAGAAAGAAGGAGAAAGAGCCATCATTGTGCGAAATGAAAGTGACCTGGATGAGATTGTGTAAATTCTGCTGACACCTGTCAGTATATTAGTTAAACCCCGATCATGGCAACTCCGGTCTACATTGTGCCATCTGATTTTGAAAGTGTATGTGGAAAAGAATATGCTGAATCATTAAAATTTTTTCACATAAATACACAATCCGCGAGAAACAAGATAACCGAGCTTGAAGGGCTTTTTAGTGAATTCCAGTTGTCGTTCGACGTGATTATGTTAACCGAGACTTGGTATGTCGAAGACAATCAAACGTTTAATCTACCGTTATACAATAATTTTGTTCTAAATCGAACCTCCGGTCGGGGTGGTGGTGTGTCCTTGATGGTAAAACAGAATTTCTCATGCGAAATACTGTCTAATTACTCGTGTGTAAACCAAGATTATGAAATGCTGTCTTTGTGCATAAATCGAAATGTGGTAGCCGTTGTGTATCGGCCTCCACAGGGGAAACTTCAAACCTTTTTTGATTTTCTTGAGTCAATTTTGAGTTTTGCAAATGAAAATAAATATAACTTGATTATGGGCGGTGATTTTAATATTAACATGCTTGTAGACACCCCTGCAAAAAGAAACCTGGAACAGCTTGTACAACAATTTGGATGTATGAACGTGATCCCCTCACCTACCCGAATTACTCCTACATGTTCTACTTTGCTTGATTTGTTTATAACTAACCTACACACGTCTCATTTCTTGGCAGGAGTAATAAGTACAGACATAAGCGACCACCATGGTATCTATTTTTGTTTAAGGAAAAACACGTTGAACGGGAAAGGAGCTGAGTCAGTATATTTTCAAGATATTTCATTGAACAACTTAAACACTTTCAGGCAAAAAGTGCTCTCCCTTGATTGGAGTGACGTATTTCAAGAAACAGACGCAGATCGTGCCTATAATATATTTTTAGCTAAGTTCCAAAAATTGTATAGCGAATGTTTTCCCTATAGGCTTCTCCGGTTGTCAAAAAAAATCCGGAAACCTTGGATCACCCCATAGTTGCTGGACAAAATTCAAGTAAAATATAGATTATATGAAAAGTTCTTGAAAACGCGCGATCGTGACTTGCTTAAAACGTTCAAACAATATCGCAACAAACTAACAAAAGAGATTAGAAATGCAAAAGCGAACTATTTTGGCGATATTTTTTCAAGTGCGCAAATAAGGCAGATGCAACGTGGAGAAAATTAAACGCAGTACTGAATCGCTCTTGTAAACCAAAACCAATCGCGAAAATCTGTCTGAACAATCAAGAATTGAGTGGAAGCTGCTTAGCTAATGAATTTAATAACTTCTTTGTCAACCTCGACAGAGGCAATTTTGACAGTGATGCTTTAAATTATATGACGGGAGCAAATAATAAGTCTTTATTTCTAAGCCCGGTAATAGAAACTGAAGTGGCATCTGTATTTCTAGGACTAAATAACAGTGGAAGCTGCGATGCAGATGGTATCAAAATTAAGCCCGTAAAGTATGTTTTAGATTTGGTATCGCCATATCTAGCTTACATTTTTAACCTTTGCCTACTAGAAGGCGTCTTTCCTAAACGAATGCAAATAGCAAGAGTCACTGTCTTGTATAAAAAAGGGAACAAAAACGATATGGGGAACTATCGGCCTATATCAATATTGCCTGTTTTTTCAAAGGGACTGGAAAAGATTATTTTTATCTAGAATGTCTAATTTCTGCGATAAGCATTCTATATTGAATGACGCGCAATTCGGTTTCAGGAAACATCGGTCAACAGAACTCGCCCTTTTAGAACAGAAAGAATTCATCCTAAATTGTTTTGAAAACAAAACATTATCACTTGCAATTTTCGTCGATTTTACGAAGCCTTCGATTATTTGAATCATGACTTGCTATTAAAAAAGCTGGAAATTTATGGTTTTCGCGGAAACGCTTTAGCGCTCTTAACATCGTATCTAGGTAGTCGAAAGCAATTTGTACAACTTGATGGTCACTCCTCCGATATAAAACCAATTTTACCAGGTGTACCGCAAGGAAGTATCCTGGGTTCGTTTTTATTTAACATATACTTGAACGATATAATAAACATCGATAACGTCGCAAAATTTGTTATTTTTGCAGATGATACTACATTGTTGTTTTCCGAAAAATGTCCCTCTGAACTAATTTCCCGAGCAAATGCTACCCTTGTAAAATTGGAAAGATGGACTCTGAGTAACGCGCTAAAAATAAATACAAGTAAAACTAAAGCTGTCCTATTTCGCCCAAAAAACAAAAATATACGCGATTATGAAGATATTAATTTGTTTGATTCAAAAATAGAATTAGTCAGCGCCTTCAAAACCCTTGGCGTAGTCTTCACGGAACGCTTGACTTGGGAAGAGCATACAAATTACGTCGTATCGAAATTATCGAGTATCATAGGTTTAACTTATATTCATCGCCAAATTTTACCTACTAGAGTTAAACTTCTCGTACATAACACATTATTTTATTCGCACATAAATTACTGTCATCTAGTATGGGGAAATACGACCCTCCAAAATTTGCAGAAGGTATATTTACTGCAGAAGAAAATGCTAAGAAATATAGATAACGTTCCGTATGATCACCCTTCTGCACCGCTTTTTCAAAAACATGGCATAATGAACATTCATAACATGTATGCATTTCGTTTAAGTATAACCTATAAACAGGAAGCAAAAAACAACACAAATCTTCTTACCCAGTTAGCTCATTTTAGTAAAAGAACAATCACATATCCCACACGTAGCATTGACATATGGAACATTTATTCGTGTAAAACAAGTTATGGGGAACAAATGATGCAACACAAATTCCCAGAATTACTCAATTTCTGTAATAATTGCGACATACAACTAGAATCTACATCAAAAAAAGATTTGAAGTTTTTCTTTTCTAACACGAGTATGAAGTTATGATTATTGTTGTAAAATGTTTATAGCCAATCTCAAGCTTGTTGGTATGATTTATACAGAGTGTTTCTGCGGGATGTGCTGTACTGTCTGCCTTTTTGTTTTCTACGTTGTATAATTTCTGGGGAGGAGGGAGCTTGTCAAGCTGATTTATTCAGCTTTTTTCCCCAACCTCCCACATCGCCCGGATGGAAAATAAAGGCATTATTATTATTATTATTATTATAACCTCGACGAGGGTCGCCGGACGAGACGGTTTTGGCGTCCCCGCGTGATAGGGGGTAGAAGCTGAGCTAGTTGGTGGTACATATTACAACGGTAGAAGCTGGTTTAACCCGCGTGATAGCTTCCCACTTGTTGTGAGACGCTGTAAGGGGCGCTAGGGGCGATGCTGACGCCGGCTAGGCGGTGCTACGTGGGTCCACTACTGATGACGTTTGGGAGGGAATGGCATAGACCTTGTCTTCTAGGCGGTACAGCCGACAACGACAAGTCTCAAGAACGTGCAGCACATGCACGCGAAAGTATATATTTGGCAGGCTTGGAATCAATAGTGCTTACTTCACAAGAAGCGAGAGACTTCGAGCCAGTCAAAGGCACCTTCGCGCGCATGTACCCGGGCATCAGCAAACCCAGCCAAGAATTAATTCTTAGTGTTCACAACATTAGAAAAAACGAATAGAATTGACCCTTTCAACTCGGTCGCAGCACGATCTTGCATGTAATCCGCGGTGCCCATTATATGCCAACAATGTTCATCAGTATATAGCCAGGCGGCAGGGGTTGGCAAAGCACAGGGGCGCACTGAGTTCGAGACCTGGCTGTTAAAAAGAAAATTAAAAACAACTTCTTTCACCGCTAAGCTGTCAGTGCGGTGGGAGCACACACGCCGGCCGGACCGATCAACCACCTTCCCTTCATCGCCTGACCGCACTCCCGGCGTGAATATGGGCGGGAGCGTGATCACGTGACAAAGGATAGACGACACTGGTCCAACGAGCACGTAGCTTCCATCGCATTGACAGCTTTGGGCCAAACGGAGTGTAGAGTTCGGCTATTCCCATCATTGTCGTGATTGGGCACGAACTACAATCCAATTGTCCTTCGTCTTGTCCGCGCTGTTTTTTATTCTCCAATATTCTTCAATACACTATTCGGATACTCTTCGGCAGGCACGTAGCCAGGATTTTGTTTCGGGGTGGGGAGGGGGGGGGGGGGGGGGTGGCCCGCCCATGACAAAATGCTGTATGAGGGGGAGGGGGGAGAGGAGGTCCCAGCAAAATGGAAAATTTCGGAGGGGGGGGGGGGGGGCGGGCCCCATGGGCTTCCCCCTGGATACGTGCCTGCTCTTCGGGGCAGATTGTCACAAGCCCAAGTCGAGTACTCACGTTGTGATATCCAGGATCCTCATTTGACTATCTAACATCCTAACATTGGTAAATCCCCCTGACTCCGTCGACACTACAACACTAAATTGTGCCGCCGGATAAATTAAATGCGCTGAATAGATGTTCACGTTCAACAAATAGGCGACACGCTTCGAGTTGGTCACAAAGCCCGTCACTCCATATCGAAGCAAAACCTTGCACCGAAAACACGAGAGCTTGAAATGATGCGAATGTGCCCGGTTCTATCTCTCCCAGCGTATCGTTTGCTCAGTTCCAGTGACATCGAGACCTCGAACAACTCCACCTTGACTCTAGGCAACCCTTGTCTCATTGAACCACATTACAGTTTACGCCCAACAAAGTCGCAAGACTCGCAATCCTCGACCCTTTACCACAAAATATTTATTTAACAAAGGTTGGTGCCCCAACTCTTTTGACATTTGAGCACAAAATATCAAACGCCGTTTCCGGAAAACACCATAAAACGTTTCATTGTCTACAACGACCTACTAAGTCGTCTGCTTCTTGCGCAAGGGTTGCGGTGACGCCAGGGCGACGCCGAGGTCTGATTGGCCCGGATTGGAAGGATAGTGGGTAGACCTCAATGCTAGGTGCCTTGAGGTCTACCCACTATGTTTTTTTTTTTTAATCAGCCAATCAGAGCTCGCCGTTCTGACATCGTCGCAACCCCTGTGCAAGAAGCAGACAAACTTGCGTTCCTCACAGGCGGATAGTAGCTTCGAAGGGAAGTGCTTGTACGATTCTAATGTACGCATGACGGGGGGGGGGGGGGGGGGGCTAATTAATAGAGTTGCAGTTTTTTTACTTAGGATTCCGAGGGAAACCTCTGACTTGTAATATTTGTATATTCAATAACAACGAGTGAAAACAATCATGATAATATTCTAGAGAACATCCTCGCCGCAAATGTTTAATCAACGTATACAAAACTGAAAAGAAAAGAAACTGGTCTCCAATGTTAGATATTTTAGTTTGTAACAACTTCGATGGTCTCTCCGGTCCTATAATAATAATAATAATAATAAAGTTTATTTCCCATTCGATACAGGAATGGAGGACACAGAGGGAAAAAGCTGTTTAACAGCTTGACGGAGCCCCCTGCTCCCTTACAGTTCCACATGACAGATTGAAATACAAAGCAACAGCAAAATATCAACATTGCATACAAAAATAGATTACAACCTACCGCAGAAAACTAATATATTCCATTCAAATAAGAAAATAGCTCTTGCATTGTGACAGACATTATATCAACGTTTTTGTTTAAGAGGAAATTTAGCAAAGTAGGTAGCATATACTTTAGAGACTGCATGGAGTAGTTGTTATGGCAAAGAGGCACAGCCCAACGTGCCGCCGAACGAGTTGGATAGGAGGTAACATGTTCCCTTAGTTTAGAAAGTTTGGCCAGAATATCCAAGTTTCTTTTTTTTTTTTCTACCTTAAAGCGGACCATAAGTTTATACATATACATATCGAAAACACGCAACAAATTATTTTTTTTTCAAACAAACCCTCGGTGCTTGAAATATAAGAAACATTAGCAATGAGGCGGACAAATTTTTTTGTAATAGATGTATTTTTTGTAGATTTGAACTGGTGGTTGTACCCCATACCAGGTGGCAGTAGTTTAAGTGGGACGTAAATAGAGTTTGATATATAAGTAGTTTAACGTTGTTTGGTAAAATAAAAGGGTTTCGTGAGACTAATCCAATGACCCTGGACAATCTAGGAAGTATATAGCTTACATGGTCGTCCCAAGACAAATACTGGTTAAAAATAACGCCAAGACTTTTGAAATTCTCCACTATCTCTATGACATTTGAATTTATTACGAGACTTTTCGTTATAAAAACGCGTTTATTTTTGGTTCGAAAGAGAATAGCTTTGGTTTTACTACTATTAATTTTAAGTCCGTTGTCGGATGTCCAATTTTGCAACCTTGTTAAAGTATCATTTGCGCAGTTGATAAGTTCATCACTAGTCTTAGCCGAAAATAAAAGGGTTGTGTCGTCTGTATATATAACAAATTTAGCTAGAGAATTTATGTTAACAATATCGTTAATATAAATGTTAAATAGCAAAGGTCCGAAAATACTCCCCTGTGGTACACCGGAGAAAACAGACTTTGTATTAGATGAAAAGCCACTTAAATAGACAAACTGCTTACGATTACTCAAATATGACTGAAGCAACGTATATGACTGAAGCAACGTAAGTGCTTGGCCCCGAATTCCATAAAGAGAAAGTTTTTTTATCAATAAATTATGGTTTAGATAATCGAATGCTTTCGTAAAATAAATAAATACGGCTAAAGCTATCTGGTTTGCCTCAAAACTCTCTAAAATAAATTTCTTTTGTTCTAGTAATGCTAGATCTGTCGAACGATGCTTCATGAACCCAAATTGATCATTAGTAATTACACGATACTTATTAAAACAATTTGACAGACGAATGTGAATAAGTTTTTCTAAGCCCTTAGAAAAAACCGGTAAAATAGAGAGAGGTCTATAATTATTTATGTCGTTCTTGTCTCCCTTCTTATAAAGCACAGACACTCTAGATTTTTGCATAAGCTGCGGAAACACCCCAGTTGAAAAACATAAATTAAAAATGTAAGTAAGGAAGGGAGTGATCAGTGGTAAAACATATTTCACCGGCCGAATCTGCATACCATCGGCATCACAGCTATGGCTATTTTTTTAATTCCATAAAGACAGTAGACACCTCTGTATCAGTAACTGGCAATAAAAAAATGGAATCCCTAGTTTGAAAGGTTATATTATCACATGCGGCATCTCTACAGTTAATTTGAGGCAAATCAACAAACCTGTCATTAAATGCGTTTGCCAACGACACGCCAGTTAATTTCTCCCCTGTAGAAATAATGCATTCAAAACGATGGGACGTTTTGCCTTCTATACATGAATTTAAGTTCTTCCACATAAGGTCAGAACGGCCTACAGACTTTCTAAAGGATTCATGATGATAACGCTCCCTTGCTTTTCTCAGGGCGTTTGTCAGTTGATTACGGTACGATTTAAAAGTCCGAAGGTCATTGGAATCTCTCGTTTTTGTGAACTTTCTCTATAGCCCATTTTTAACATTTATATTTTCAAGTAGATCTACAGTTATCCATGGTTTCCGAATGCGTTTCTTCACTTTAATTAGTTTGTAAGGAAAATTGCTCTGATAGAGGTTTTTAAACCTCTCAAGAAAAAAATTGTACGCCTCATCGGGATCGCTCTTTGAAAAGATATCATCCCAATTTGTATTTGCCACACATTCCGCGAACCTCTCCAAACCATCCGGCGTAACACGCTGGACTTGCGCAGTAGTTATTGGAACTTTCTTCTTTATGTTATTCATTTTGACACACATAAAAATTGGAAGATGATCACTGAGGTCATAATTAATTATACCAGATCTTATACGACTTTCCTCGTAATTTGTTATAAATAAATCAATCAAGGTTTTTGAGGTAACATTAACTCTAGTCGGAGAGTTTATTACAGTACAACAACCATTTATAAGTATTAAATTTTCCAACTCCCTTTTTGAAACAGTATTACTTAACATGTTCACATTAAAATCGCCACCGCATATAATGTTCAGCTTGTTTTCATTTGCGAAATCAAAAAGAACGCTCAGAAAATTCAAGAAAGGGGACAAAGCGCCTGCAGGGGGGCGGTAAATGACCGAAACAACGTCGTTTTTGGTTCGCAATGATAAAGCTTCGTAATCTTTAGTGATAACGGTAAACGAAGGCAGTAACTCGCAATCAATGCTTTCTTTAATCAAAATTGACACACCGCCCCCTCGGGTTTCGCTGCGATTCATAAAAAAACATTCATACAAAGGCAATCTGAAAACATCGGTGTGTTCCGTTTACCAGGTTTCAGAAAGCATAATAATCTCCAAATCAGAAAGCTCAGCCAAAAACACTCAAGATTAACACTTTTATTTTTTGCTGATCGAATATTAATATGTAAACAGTGAGTTGATAAGGAAAACTCTTCTCCGATAAAAGCTTCAAACTCAGAAGGCAATACATATACCGAGACTGCCATATCAAAAGAAAGTATAAACAAAAAAAAAAAGGCAGAGAAAGGGTGCACACACCAGTTGCTCAGCTCATATTTGACATGTTCACTCTTTACTGTTTTGGCAGGGTCACCGGTTTTCCTCCTGACAAAGATGTTTCCATTTCGGTGCCAAACATACTGAAAATTGTGTTCTCTTGCCCATTGTTTCGTAGACCCCAAGAGCGCCTTATCTTGACGAGTCATATTTTCAAGGATATACTCGTTATCTTTGGGGCGTTTAAGGTTGCGTCTTTTGTCCAGCCAGCGATCGCGAGTCGGTTGTTGCGCCAAGTGCAGAATTATTCCAGGGATCTTATCTGGTTTAGTAGGGAGCCTGTGCATTGAAACAATTTCGCATGGGACAAGAGTCGGAACATCTAACTTAGCAGCTACCTCATTAACCAGGGACAGCAAGTTTTCATTTGCGGTTTGTGGGACCCCGTGGATTTCCAGGTTTTGTTTTCTATTTTCAAGGATATACTCGTTATCTTTGGGGCGTTTAAGGTTGCGTCTTTTGTCCAGCCAGCGATCGCGAGTCGGTTGTTGCGCCAAGTGCAGAATTATTCCAGGGATCTTATCTGGTTAGTAGGGAGCCTGTGCATTGAAACAATTTCGCATGGGACAAGAGTCGGAACATCTAACTTAGCAGCTACCTCATTAACCAGGGACAGCAAGTTTTCATTTGCGGTTTGTGGGACCCCGTGGATTTCCAGGTTTTGTTTTCTATTTTCAAGGATATACTCGTTATCTTTGGGGCGTTTAAGGTTGCGTCTTTTGTCCAGCCAGCGATCGCGAGTCGGTTGTTGCGCCAAGTGCAGAATTATTCCAGGGATCTTATCTGGTTTAGTAGGGAGCCTGTGCATTGAAACAATTTCGCATGGGACAAGAGTCGGAACATCTAACTTAGCAGCTACCTCATTAACCAGGGACAGCAAGTTTTCATTTGCGGTTTGTGGGACCCCGTGGATTTCCAGGTTTTGTTTTCTATTTTCAAGGATATACTCGTTATCTTTGGGGCGTTTAAGGTTGCGTCTTTTGTCCAGCCAGCGATCGCGAGTCGGTTGTTGCGCCAAGTGCAGAATTATTCCAGGGATCTTATCTGGTTTAGTAGGGAGCCTGTGCATTGAAACAATTTCGCATGGGACAAGAGTCGGAACATCTAACTTAGCAGCTACCTCATTAACCAGGGACAGCAAGTTTTCATTTGCGGTTTGTGGGACCCCGTGGATTTCCAGGTTTTGTTTTCTATTTTCAAGGATATACTCGTTATCTTTGGGGCGTTTAAGGTTGCGTCTTTTGTCCAGCCAGCGATCGCGAGTCGGTTGTTGCGCCAAGTGCAGAATTATTCCAGGGATCTTATCTGGTTTAGTAGGGAGCCTGTGCATTGAAACAATTTCGCATGGGACAAGAGTCGGAACATCTTACTTAGCAGCTACCTCATTAACCAGGGACAGCAAGTTTTCATTTGCGGTTTGTGGGACCCCGTGGATTTCCAGGTTTTGTTTTCTATTTTCAAGGATATACTCGTTATCTTTGGGGCGTTTAAGGTTGCGTCTTTTGTCCAGCCAGCGATCGCGAGTCGGTTGTTGCGCCAAGTGCAGAATTATTCCAGAGATCTTATCTGGTTTAGTAGGGAGCCTGTGCATTGAAACAATTTCGCATGGGACAAGAGTCGGAACATCTAACTTAGCAGCTACCTCATTAACCAGGGACAGCAAGTTTTCATTTGCGGTTTGTGGGACCCCGTGGATTTCCAGGTTTTGTTTTCTATTTTCAAGGATATACTCGTTATCTTTGGGGCGTTTAAGGTTGCGTCTTTTGTCCAGCCAGCGATCGCGAGTCGGTTGTTGCGCCAAGTGCAGAATTATTCCAGGGATCTTATCTGGTTTAGTAGGGAGCCTGTGCATTGAAACAATTTCGCATGGGACAAGAGTCTGAACATCTAACTTAGCAGCTACCTCATTAACCAGGGACAGCAAGTTTTCATTTGCGGTTTGTGGGACCCCGTGGAGTTCCAGGTTTTGTTTTCTATTGTGCCATTCCAGTCGATTCAGCTCCCGTTTCAACTCTGCAAGTTGTCCTTCCGTCCCGGCGTTCTCGATTTTTTTCACACGTTTTGTTAAAGTTTTTATGTCTTTGTCATGCTGGCCAACACTCTTCAGTAGTTCATCATACTGATCTGACATGTTTTGAACAGAAGTTTCAATGGCGGATACGGTTTCCTTCATACTCAACAAGCTGTTCAGTTTCAGGTTCATGCTTGCAAGCAAGGTGGTCACATCGATTTCGGCATCTTTTTTAGCCTTCGCGGTTTGACTTCTTTTCGCAACACTACATGTCTCGCACCGCCAGGCTTTCTGAGACTTCGCATTTCTCGCTTTAAAGGTTGATTCCGCGATGCCACAGCAAGTTCCAAAGTGATATGTGAATTGACATTCTGGACACGTTATATTAGCTTTGTCATCTGATAACACTTCATGGCACTTTAGACAAACATCGACATCTTCATCACTCATCGTGACGCGAGCACAATACAAGAAAAAAGCAAAGGCAGCAGCGGCAGCAGCAGCACGCTATAGTTATTAGAAAGGCTTTCAATAACAAAGGCACTAACCTGCAAGAAGTCACAGGCAAGTGATCAAATACACTGTACTGGTTGCCGCTGCTGCTGCCGAGTGAAGAAAGCAGATCTTGCTGGCGGTTTTTGTAGTCCACTCGTCGAGGTAGGTGTCGCTCCGACGCCGGCACGTGGTGACCACGTGAGGATGATGGTTCCAAATTCGGACTTGCACTTGGAGTAGGTAGCGTTCGCCGGTGGTCGGGGCAATTTGCGGCGTCAGATCTGCAGGAAGTCACAGGCAAGTGATCAAATACACTGTACTGGTTGCCGCTGCTGCTGCCGAGTTATTGAGATGGGATCAAGAAATCCCATATCAATAATGGGATTTCTTGATGATGAAGAACTCATGGAACTGTTGTGCACATACATTGAAAAATTGACTCACAAAGAAACAAATTTATGGCAATATTTTAGCAAATTTAATCAATTTAATTTTGATGGTAAAAAATAATAATGACCTCTCCATTATAATTTACATTCAGTCGTAAGATAAACAAAGCGTATGCCAAAGAATCTTTTAGGCAGATTTTACACGGATCTGATTCATTCGCACCGAGATGAGCCGCAAACGTTAATTACTGCGGAAAAGAATTGTTTGATAGGGATAGGCAACGTGAATGCGCAATAAAGCTGTAACCAATGCTGCCTGTAAATGGCACGGGTGTTCGGATAATTATGGCGCGTCCATTTCCGTTATATATGGTTTATATCGATGTGATAACTATTTGCTCACTAAAATTCAAACAAGCGTACAGTATAGGTTTCATAGGTAGTACATACTTTTGGTCTCGCAAACGCTGCAAAACGTTCGCTCGAGTGAAACGCAGTTCCAGGGTCGCATCATAGGCGGCGCCAGCGTGTCAGTGTGTTGTCTCGTCGCAAGAGACCACAAGGACTCGGTCGTAAGCAGAGGCAAGTGTGTGAACGGGCCTTCAGGAGTCACAAGTGTGTCAACGGGCGGGCCTTCGGAAGTCGCAAATGTGTCAATCGGCCTTTAGAGTGAAACGGAGTGTGCTAGTATAAACACCAACTCAACTTTGACGTCCCACGACTGCGGCGGCGCTGCTGTCGGCACTGGGCATGCGCAGTCGTTTCCCCTCTCTCGGATTCGGTTTCTGCGCAGGCGCAGAGGGGCAAACGCAGACTTATTTATAAGCAGTGTGTATGGGCGGCAGACTTTCGGATATCAATAAGAGCTACCTTCCTGGACGGGCTCGCGACGTCGCACGTCCCCGGCGAGCCGAAAGCGCCGCCAAAGCAGCGTCCGAAGTGGGTCAGCCAGTTCGGAAGCCCTCCGCCGGGGGGGACCTCGGTTCGCCCAGGGCGCTCGTGCGTCCAGCCAAGCCTTGCCGGCCATCGGTGACCCAGAAAGAAGACCGCCCGGCCGAACTCGCGGGTCGACGGGCCGACGAAAAACGGCCCAAAAGCCGCCGCAGCTGTCACAACGCGACGGTCGTTTGCCGATTTATAATTCGCGTACGACCCGTTTTTATCGGCGGCTGTCAAGCCGCACACTCGACGGGCACAGAAAAAATGCTGAGTCACGGGGTACCGTTCTCCGCGCGGAGAGTGGTTTTAGGTCCTGTTCGAGCACTTGCGTTTTTGATTACGAGCAGTGTCGGCGGAAACGCTTTACAAATAACAGAGTTACTGGTAACGTATTACTTTTTTTTTTCAATAGCGTGGTAACGCACTCGTAACGTTTCGAAAACAGTAACGTGTAATAACGTACTTACGTTACTTACTTCGAGTAACGAGTAAACGTAGTTGCGTTACTCTTTACAATTTCTTCCCATGACTTGAAGTAAATTACACTTCAATTGATTTTGTGTTTGTTTCTAGGCGCCTATAGCCATGAATTCTTGCGTTTTTCATTTTTTTTCGCGTTTTTTTCTGGTGTGTATTTAGGTGGAACCGTAAAAAATAAGGAAATTATAGTAAGTTTCTGCATGGGCATGTTTTTTTAGTTTTTTTTTTATGCCGTTTATGAAGACTTGTAGAGTAAAAACAGTATAACTTTTAAAATCATGTATAAAAAGTAACGCAAAAGTAACCTGGGCAACTTTTCCCGTAGCGGTAATACGTTCGTTTTATTTGCAAGCTAAGCGTAACGTATTTCGTTACTTTTTTTTCTTTTTCTGTAACGCCTACAACGCTCCTTATGACCGAGTTCTCGCAATCTCTTACGACAAAAAAAAAAAAAAAAACAGACTGGCTTGCTAGCGCAATCTAAGAGGTGACTCTCAAAACTACATTTCACAAGAGCAAAGGTTTTTGTGGTATTTGCAAGATCAAATGTACCTAGCGGACAATACAAGTGCGGAAACACGCGACCCAGCCTTTTTCAGCGTCTGCGGTCCCCATAATTAACCCTATTATCTTCCAATTTGTCAAATAGTCCTAAGTATATATAGGGACCTCAACTTCGCATTCCATCTCTAGTTCCTTGGCCACGGCTCTCTTAAAAACTGGCAGATATACGTCAAAGAAGCACGAAGGCCTGTTTCAGCACATATTGTACACGATAGTACCAATTATCTTCGAGAAACGTTCTTTTATTGGGCAGGAGATCGAACTATAGGGGGCGCTTTATCGAGCTTGTTGTCCCCACAGCCCGGTGTTTACCAACACAGCATAACAAAGAAATTTAACCTGGCCGAGCACGGTCTGGGCACGAGCGCTTCGCTCTGACCAGTGCTTTGGTCGCACGAGGAGTGGCCTTCGAATCGTCATCTTCGATTTCTCGGATCAAAAACAAACAAGAAAATACGGTTTGTTGTCCCCACAGCTGAAGCGCACCGCTAGAGGCGTGACTGTTCGATCTCCTCCCCAATAACGTTAGGTAGTTTTAGCAGGTCGTTCCGATAACTCCGATAACGATACCCAATACTACGCCGAGCCCTTGCGCGTGCATCGTATGGTTATCAGGTATATCGTCATTGGAGGCATCGGAACAACGACCTACTAAAACTCTCTATAGGGTGTTTTGACGTGACGTGGATCCAGAACTCCGTTTGGGGGGGGGGGGGGGGGGGCGGGAAAATTTGTAAGGATACTATTCTCCCATTCGACGGAGTGGTTCTCAAAGTTCAGAGTACAAGTGTGCCTGCTAGGGTGCGTGCGACCTACCCTATTTTGAACCCTCGTTGTCACAGAATTCAATAACTATTTTTGTCCTTCAATGGTTATTGTGTTGTTCGTTTTCGTTTTTGCGAGTGGGGTGCGCGAGCGCCGAGGACAGGAGCGCGTGCCCCGGCGCGTGCTCCGGCGGAGAGGAGATCCCGGGCGCGCGAGCGGAGAGTAGAACGTTGGAACGCCGGAGCAAGGCGGCGTCGGTGTGGAATGTTCGGCGCTGAGCAGGTCCGCGGCGGTGTGGTTGTTCGACCACCGAGAAGTATTCGATGGGGGGGGGGGGTTGTGTGAGTGCTTGTGAGTGAGTGATGTGCGTCACTACAACACCCAAGCCACCACGATTTCTCGACCCCGACTGGCGGTGCAACGAACCGGACGCCCACCGGCATCTTGGGACCCTGACTCGGCTCTCCCCCTCCAAAACTGTATGACAACCTCGATTTGACTTTTGGTTTTCTTTTTCTTTCCTTCTTTCGACTGTGTGTACGTCCTGTGCGCCTTTCCCGTACTTTTGAATTATTTTATATAAAATACTGTTCGCAACGTCGGCATGCTTTTGCTCTCAATTCCTTCCGCCTCTCAGGAAGTCTATCGCCAAGGTGTGGTCCTAACACCTGGACAGCGGTCCAAGTCAAATTCCAAATTTGTTTGTTTAAATGGGATCTTTAACATCCGAACCTGTGACACTCGTCCTTGAGTACCGAGCCTTCTACCACCTGGCAGGCCGGTAATCGGTTTTATTTCGGGGGGGTCTACCCATGTCAAATTGCCCCCCCCCCCCCGAGAAAGGGAAAGGGGTGGGTCGACTTAGTTTGGGGGGGGGGCGGCCGCACCCTTCGCCCCCCCCCCCCCTCCCCTTGGATCCGCCCTTGCGTCGATCCGCCATTTTTTTGTTGGAGTGAGTGAGTGAGAAAATTTTATATTTGTCAGAAGAAAAAAAAAAGTGCGACGAAACTTACAAGCTTTCGTGCACTCCGGATATGAGGGTGTCACGCGAATCTTCGCAATACCAGCTTTCAGCATGCGCCAGACAACATCACAATAAGAAAATGATAGACAAATTTACGTCAGTGAAAACACCTATAGGAAGTATTCACAGGACGCCATATTTGTGGGTGCTCTTTAGAGCGCATGCTCAGAGCGAGCTTTCATTAATAGGCTGCTAAGACCGGCAATCTTGATGGCGCGGAATGCACGTTGGAGAAGAACTGTGGAAGCTCGGCGTCAGCACGCGCTCAGCAGTCGCGCACACGGATATGGCCGCCAGTGAATACTCCCTATATTGTCAAAAAATTTTCCGAGCCAGAAAAAAAAAAAAGAATGATGCGTGAAAACAAAAAAAAAGGAAATATACGGACATGCCTTCCACGGCTCTTTGATAGATGGCACCAGTACGCTGTCTCAAAAGGAAGGGGTTTTAAAGGCACGCACTTGCGGCTGACTACGACCGACACAGCCTGTTTTTAAAGGAGCGGTGCAACGATATTCAATTGGAATTTTTTTCACTTTACACGAGCTTACTGGCACTCGTGGGACTCAAGGATACTCGCACGAAACGCCACTGGCCAAGAAACTCCTTTGTTGCGGTGTAGTTTCAAGGACAAAAGCGATCATTTTCATTCAATCTCTCCTTTGCAAAATGTGATGACGTAACGTGGGGATCGCAGTACACTCCAATGACGATACTTGAACTCGTTTCATAGATTGGCCCCGAGCATTGCGTGGGCACTCAATTTTGGCTCGTGATAATTATTTGCTCGAGAAGCATTCGGGTAGTGGCCCGTGTTCAATCGCTGCAACGACAATAGCCGAGCCATAACAATGTCTAGAACTCAGCGCGTGTTCTGTGCTTTGCTAACACCAGCGCGTGGCTATGATATACATTGGCGACATACAATCGTCTCCAGATCACGTGGCCGCTTGTTCTGGCTGCGAGTTGAGGGGGTGAACGCTGCTCGTTTTTCTTTATTTTTTTCTGGGACTTCTATTGCGTGGGGTAAAAAATTCACGCGTGTTTCATAGGTCATTAATGTCAGGGATCCGTTCTAAGCGGTATTAGCGCAAAGTACAAAAATTGTTGCATCGCCCCTTTAAGCCGCTTGTGACTGCACAGGACGGACCGTGCAGCAGCAGCGATTGCGGTCGCAAGCGGCTTAAAGGGACACTGACACCCCCCAAAAAATTTTTTTCATTTTTTGCCAGGCGCTTTATTATGGTGTCGGAGGACTACCCAATTAATATTTTGCAACAGAGTAGCGTATTTTTTTAATAAAGCCAAAAAACGCAACTGCGCGAAACCGAAACCGAAACGGAGAAGTGGAGAGGATAGCGGGAGTGGCGGAAGTCACGTGGCTACACCCGACCGCGCTTTTTTTTTTTTTTTTCCTCCTTTTTTTTTTTTTTTTTTTCTCCGGCCGCGCAGCAGACGACGACGAATCCTAATTGTTTTGTTCTATCCAAGATTTCTCTTTCGAAGGAAGAAAGATTCGCCGGTACCGCGAACGAAGTAGAGGTCCCACGCCCGTCGTCCCCTGCCATCGCCGTCCAGCACGCTAGTCCCAGTCCCACGATACGCGATACGACGCTGACGACGCCATGTTGAGAACTATCTACGCAGTGAACGCACAGAGGCTTCCGGTTGTGTGTGCACCTTTTTTTTTAATCAACGTTATTGCAGCTTTTTAGAAGCCAGAAAAAATGGGTTTCATATTTATTTCTATTTTTAATATTGACTGTGTGCCTTCAATGACCCACGACTTCGATTAAATTTGGTAATCGCATCGATACCTTAGGAAAAGAGAGTGAGCGAGACTCGAACCGGCTAGTTCTTGATCGGCGGTTTTCGGGCGGAAAGAAACCGAATTTCGAGCCGCAAATTTTGTTCTGGGTAGTTGGGCCCTCGTATGTCATGTACGACTAAAAATCTCGGCGAGCATAAATGCCCTGTCAGTGTCCCTTTAAAAGCCTGTTGGGTCTGTAGAAGCACAAAAACGACGTGAAAGAAAAGCGCTCCAAAACACACGTGCCAAGATCAGCGAGGATGACGCGGTTCACGTGAGGCACGGGCACGGAGCTAGCCATCAGACTGTTCCAACCACAAACCGCCCGATGAGCAATCTTTAATGGACCTTTTGTAGAAATACGCGGTGCGCATGCGCGGAGTATTTCATGCGCCTGGGTTCGAGAGTATCTAGTTCCAAACAATCCGCCATCTTGCATTTCTCGCCTTTGAGCGGTTTCGTTGCGTCGACCTCGGGGCGGAAGATTACGCACGATGGGGACAAAGGTGAGCTTGGGGGAGCCGTATCTAGGTCACATCGCCTCAATGGGTGAACAGGATGTAGCTGACGTTTTTGGGTGTGGAACGGGTGGCAGAGGCCTTGGGCGCGCGTTGTTTTCCAGTCACCTAGTCTCGAACCGATTCGCGTGTCTAGGTGGCAGCACATATTCGCCAAGAGGTCCATTATAGACGGTTTAAACATGCGCCCGACACGCGCTAGAGTGAGCCGCCATTGCCGACCTTCTCCTGTCTTACCGAGATTCCTAGCCACTGAAGCGGGCGTTGACGTGCCTCCACAAAGGCGTATGCTGAGGAGAAGGACGCAGTAGCAGCTAAAGTGGCAATCCCCTGTCCTACTGTGCTAATGATGATGTGAAGCGAACGGAATAAAAGGAAACAAAAACTGAAGGTCGGTTATGGCGGCGCCCATGCACAGCTGCCTGAAAGCGTCTATAGCTTCTTGTAGATATGTAAATATATTATCTTTGCTGTTTGCACTACTTCTGATTGTAATCCAACCATCTACAATTGGTGACTCGGCTGCTCGGACTTAAATCAGTCCTCGCCATCAAGGCAAGTCTCCTTGCTTCCATTTGCTCATCAGCGGTTGCAATCTCGTAATTACCCCATCATATCAAGCAGCGATGTCCTCCACAGAAGAGAGTTCAGCAGCTGCCGAAGTTGCAGCAATCAATTTCAAACTACCTGAATTCTGGAGATCAGATTCAGAACTTTGGTTCCTCACCATCGAGTCGACGTTCCGCAAAAACAAAATAACATCTCAGCAGTCAAAATTCGACCATGTGGTCTCATTGCTGCCACAACTAACGGCAGTTGTGGTTCGGGACATCTTGCGTGCACCCCCTCAAGAGGCGCCGTACGACACTCTCAAGTCTGAACTGATACGGCGTACAACTGAGTCTGAACAACGCCGGCTTCAACAACTTTTGACATCAGAAGAACTTGGAGACCGGAAACCG
This sequence comes from Ixodes persulcatus, assembly GCA_013358835.2. Taxonomy (NCBI): domain Eukaryota; kingdom Metazoa; phylum Arthropoda; class Arachnida; order Ixodida; family Ixodidae; genus Ixodes; species Ixodes persulcatus. The sequence goes on along the minus strand of JABSTQ010009789.1, from coordinate 37,220 downwards.
TCAGAACTCGTTCGGCGTATGAGACAACTCCTCGGTGAAAAAGCCAATACTCTGGATGCAAGCATCCTCGGAGAATTATTTCTACAGAGACTTCCGAGTCAAGTACGCATGGTTCTCGCCACCTCTGAAACAGACTCTATCGAGGCTGTAGCCCGAATGGCGGATCAAATCATGGACGTAAGCACTCCCAACGTCTGCCAAATTGCACAACCCAACACCCCGCGCCAAGTATCACAACGAGAAGACAGCCTAACAACGCAGATATAGTGGAATCCAACAAAACGCTCGCGTCAACAGTCAAGCAACTTGACGAAGAGATCGCACAACTACGTCTGTCGACACATCGCTCGCCATCATGTCAGTTTTCTGCCAGCCCGCCTCAACGCAGTCGATCCAGGTCTGCAAACAGGAGCGGTGCTTGCTGGTATCATTTCACCTTCGGTACCAGCGCAAGAAAATGTGAGCCGCCCTGCATGTTCCGGGAAAACAAGCAGGCCCGACGCTGACGACGGCAGGCGTCGTGGGCCACGGAACAAGCCGTCTGTTTTTCGTGACCGAGCGCGTCACTAAACTTCAGTACCTCGTCGATACTGGCGCTGAAGTAAGTGTAATACCACCAACAAAAGAGGAACGACGGCACCCAACAGACACACCACCGTTACAAGCTGTCAACGGCTCTTCCATCAAGACTTATGGTCAACGGTCATTCACCCTCGACTTAGGTCTGCGGAGAACATACCGCTGGATATTCTATGTGGCAGATGTTCAACAACCCATTCTAGGAGCAGATTTTTTTCGACATTTTGGCCTCCTCGTTGACCTCAGTCGCAACGTACTGTTGGACAGAGGAACCCAACTTTACGTTCACGGTATTCTGTCAAAGACGAAGTCTCTCAACCTCACTATATCGACGCAGGTCTCAGGGACTCCTTGGAAGTCGCTTCTAGACGAGTTTCCTCAACTACTCCGGCAATCCAACACACCACAGACAGTAAAGCACACCATCACACACCATATAGAAACAACTGGCCCACCAGTCTTCGCACGACCTCGACGCCTTGCTCCTGATCGGCTCAAAATCGCACGACAGGAGTTCGAACATATGATCGAACTCGGCATCGTACGACCCTCATCAAGTGCTTGGTAATCAGTCTTACACATGGTACCAAAAAAATCCGGCGATTGGCGACCATGTGGAGCCTATCGTGCTCTCAACAATGTGACAGTGCCAGACCGTTACCCCATTCCCCATCTTCAAGACTTCGGGAATGCGTTACATGGGTCTAAAATCTTCACAAAAATTGACCTAGTGAATTCTTACCACCAAATTCCCGTCGAACCCTTTGACGTACCAAAAACTGCAATCGTTACTCCTTTCGGCATGTATGAGTATACATCAGGATGCCATTCGGTCTAAGAAATGCACCACAGACATTTCAACGGTTTAAGGACCAAGTGCTGCGTGGATTTCCATTCTGTTTCGCTTATCTTGACGATATTCTTGTGTTCAGCCGAGATGAAAAGGAGCATCTCAATCACCGTCGTCAACTCTTCATTCGCCTCAGCGACTACGGAATTCTCATCAATGCACCGAAATGTGAGTTCGGCGTTTCAGAACTATCATTTTTGGGGCACCACGTAAACCACCTTGGGATTCGCCCATTGCCACAGCGAATTGAAGCGATCGAAAAATTTCCACAACCTCTCACTACCACGAAGCTCAGAGAGTTTTTGGGGCTGGTAAATATTTATCGTCGTTTTATCACGAGCTGTGCAGTCATACTCCAGCCAGTTAACAAGCTTCTCGCAGGGTCGTTGCGCAAAAACGAACACCTCACTTGGACAGAGCCAGCCAGCGCCGCATTTGCGAACATCAAAAGGGCACTCTCGTCAGCAACACTGCTAAACCACCCGCAATGTGATGCACCGACGTCTATCATGGTAGACGCATCTGACACTGCAGCAGGCGCAGTACTACAACAATTCCAGAACGGTAAATGGCACCCCATACCATTCTTCTCAAGACAGTTTTCACCTGTGGAAACAAGATATAGTACCTTCGGAAGGGAACTTCTTGGATTGTATCTTGCCTTAAAATTCTTCCGCCACTTCCTAGAAGGTCAACAGTTTTGCATCTGGACCGATCACAAGCCTCTGACATACGCTTTCAAATCCAACAACTCTAATCACACACCAAGAGAAATACGACATATGTCTTTCGTCTCTGAATTTACCACCGACATCAGGTTCGTTTCGGGCAAAGAGAACTCTGTTGCCGATGCGTTGTCTCGATTAAACATCAATGAAGTTACCCCAATCCGGCCACCAGTGGATTTCACGGGACTAGCTCGTGCTCAACAGACCGACAGCGAATTAACTAAACTGCGCACAGACAGCCCTTATCCTTGAAGACGTAGACGTTCCGGAGAGCACACAATGGTTTGCGACATTTTAACCGGCACCCCTCGACCATACGTACCTTCGAATTTCCGGCGCACTGTATTTGACGCTCTACATACGTTGTCCCATCCTGGCATACGTGCTACACAACATTTGATTACTTCCCGTTTTGTTTGGCCAGGAATGAACGCAGACGTACGACGGTGGTCACAAACCTGCATTCAATGCCAGAAAGTAAAAGTTCACCGACACACCGTCACACCTTACGGCGTTTTTCAACAACCTGACGCTCATTTCAGCCATGTACATCTAGACATCGTGGGACCACTACCATCATCTCAAGGTTTCCAATATCTACTCACCTGCGTCGACCGCTTTACAAGATGGCCAGAAGCGATTCCTATCTCTCGCATAACAGCCGAAGATGTCGCCCACGCATTCGTCAGTATATGGATAAGTCGGTTCGGGATACCCTCTGCTATCACAACTGATCGCGGTCGACAATTCGAATCATCTCTTTTCCGCCATCTTTCACAGTTCTTGGGAGTTAACCATATTCACACCACGTCATACCACCCATAAGCCAACGGGATGGTTGAAAGATTAAACCGGCAACTAAAAACAGCTCTCATGGCACAATCCGTGAATCCTTCATCATGGGTTGAAGTTTTGCCGTTGGTGCTGCTCGGTATCCGCTCCGCGCTCAAAACTGACCTGCACTGCACCACTGCTGAGCTAGTGTATGGCACAACTTTACGTATTCCAGGTGAATTCATTGAACTTCCCACAGAACATGACATTTTTGATATACAGGATTTCGCATGCCGTCTACGTCAACACATGGCGCAGCTGCGACCCAGTCCCACAAGAACCACACAACCGACTTCAATATTCGTCAGTCTAGCGTTGAAAGAGGCCACCCACGTTTTCGTTCGGAACGATGCAGTGAAACGTTCACTACAACCACCGTATAACGGACCGTTCAGGATACTCTGCAGGAAACCCAAACACGTGACTCTGCTCATCAACGGCCGGGCAGATACAGTTTCTATCAATCTATTGAAACCTGCCTTCTATGAATCTCTTCAAACTACCGCACCGTCAGAACTCGTCCCTGCACTTGCAAGTCGCAGGCCGGTCAAAAAGAAAGTCAGTTTTTTTTGTTTTGTTTTTTTACCACGCCCAACTCAACGCTCGTCACCAGGCTTCCTCACTAGGGGGGGATATCTGTAGAAGCACAAAAACGACGTGAAAGAAAAGCGCTCCAAAACACACGTGCCAAGATCAGCGAGGATGACGCGATTCACGTGAGGCACGGGCACGGAGCTAGCCATCAGACTGTTTCAACCACAAACCGCCCGATGAGCAATCTTTAATTATAGCTTCTTGTAAATATGTAAATATATTATCTTTGCTGTTTGCCCTACTTCTGATTGTAATCCAACCATCTACAGGTCGGTCGGAGTCGGTCGCGAGTGTGTGAACCAGCATTTAAATGGACACTGACAGGGTATTTATGCTCTCCAAGGTACATGACATATGAGAGCGCAACTACCCCGAACACAATCCGCGGCTCAAAATTCGTTTTCTTTTCTCCCGAAAACCGCCAATCGAGAACTGGCCGGTTTTAGTCGAGCTCACTCTCTTCTCCGTGGTCACGTGCCCTTTTCTATGGTTTAGACCAGTGGTTCTCAAATGGGGGTCCGCGAGACCCTCAACAATTTTTTTTTTTATTTGGCACGTTTTTTGTAGTTCAGTCCGGCCGTGACTAATTTGCAACCTGCTTCCGGAACTACGACAGCAATAAAAGGCACCTGTTTCATGCTCCAGACGTGTTAACTTACTTACGTACCCCCCCCCCCCCCCCCCCCCCGGCTCGAAGGGGTCCCCCATCACTGCCAGCAGTCCGCAAGGGGTCCCCGACACATCCATGGCTGAGAACCACTGGTTTAGACACAACCACTAAAGATAATCAAAGTCGTGGGTCATCAAGGCACACACTCAATGTCAAAAATAGAAGAAAAAAATACAATACCTAGTTTTTGTGACTTCTAAAAAACTGCAAATACGTTGATTAAAATCGTTCAGCCTTTCCACTCTCGTGAAGAAGGAAGACCAGCGGAGCTGTACTCGATACACTGTGTGCTTCTTCTTCGTCATCGTCTCTTTTTCGCGCTGTTTCTTACGATAAATTCCCACTAACACGCCCAACTATCCATTCTTCTATTATAGCTGGAAAGGTTGCCGCCATCTACGAGCGACGGCGGAAACCATACTAGTTGTGTGCTTGCCGCCGTCGCTTATAGATGGCGGTAGCTGTCCAGGTAGGTTTGTGTCGACATACCGGACACTATCCTGGGGAACTTAGCCCTTAATAGCTCCGCTGTAAAAAAAAAAAAAAAAAAAAAAAAATTGCACAGCCACGTGAGTTTTGGCAACACCCTCCTCCTCTATATTTCTTTTTCCTCCTCAGTCCAGTTTTGGATGCGGTGTCGAGCGGTTGCGTTTTTTTGTTGTTTTTTTTGTTTTTTTACTGCATTAAAGATACATGTGACGCTGTAGCAAGGTTTCAACAGTGAGAACGTTTAAACCTTTGGGGGTGGTTTCATCGTAGTGCCATTCTATGTTGTTGCTAAATGAAAGATGTCCTGTTCCCGTCCTCGTCCACGCTGTTTTATACTTTCAAGCTTTGTATCTATTAACCAACAAGCTCGTTTTCAATTGTAACAGCAAAATATTGGTTGAGTAGTCTTCTGACACCATAATTAATAGCCTAACAAAAATGCGAAACAGTTTGGGGGTGCGAAACACTTTGGGGCCGTCGAGAAACGGCCCGCTGCAACAAACACCGCCCTGGCATAAGGCCATGAATACGCATGAGGCGAGCGCGTGATTGGCCACGAAGGCGGCGTCAGCGTTCGGATTCTATTGGTGCTCGCCTCTTGACATAGCAAATCCGGCACTACGGCCTTGCTGTTTAGGAGGGTCGGTGCTTCCCTAAGCCCGCACTGTGCACACTACAAAAAAAAAAAAAAGCTTTTTAGTTTATTCTTTTTGCAAAACACGAAGACAGCAAACAACGGCGAACAAGACTAGGAGGACCCAATGGAATGACGAAGCTAGGAACACGATTACATCAGAAAAAGCTCGACGTATATACTGCCGGGGGACAGTGAGAAGCAAGTGAAACATCCCCCCCCCCCTCCCCCTCTTCAACAACACTGCTACGAAGCGCGGGGAGTGAACAGGCACGACGCAAGAGAGGCCGAGGAACTGCGGGATTAGCCCCGAAGACTGGCGTTTCTTTGTGTCCCGAATCTCAAGGAGACTTGACCCATTCGAAGAAAGGGCTGGTTCCCGCTTCTCCCCTATGTAGAAACTCTCGCCCACTACAGGAGGTGCTCACACTGCATCCTCACTCAAAGGAGGCAACAAAATGCAGCACCTGCTCTGAAGCTCATCTGGTGCTCCCGCCCAGGCAGCACAAGACATCGAGAGGACGTCGAAATAAGGTCCTAGACGTTGGGTGACGTCGAAGTCCTTAACAAACTTTTTATCGACGGCATTGGTACGTCCACATGAGAGGTTCCGACAACGTCAAACACGCGACGTAGTGACAACGTCATAAGCTTCACCTCGACGTCTCCAACAGTAATCGACGTCTGTTGACGTCTTATATGAGAAGTTCTTTGAACGTCGGGCAGGAGACGTCATAACAATGTCCTGAACAACACCTTGACGTCTTCGACATTAATCGACGTCAGTTCTAGATTTTATCCGGGAAGTTATTTGAACGTGGAGCATGACACGTCCCAACAATGTCCTGAGCAACACCTTGACGTCATCGAGATTATTCGACGTCATTTCTACGTTTTTTTTTTTCGGGAGGTTCTTCGAACGTTGAGCGCGAGACGTTCCAACAATGCTTGAGCAACACCTTGACGTCATTGGCATTAATAGACGTCAGTTCTACGTTTTCTCCGGGAAGTTCTTTAAACGTGGAGCACGAGACGTATCAACAATGTCATGAGCAACACCTTGACGTCATCGACATTATTCGACGTCAGTTCTACGTTTTGTTTCGGAAGGTTCTTTGAACGTTGAGCGCGAGACGTCCCAACAATGTCTGAGCGAACACCTTGATCACCCTGAACAAGCGCCTTAATAGAGCCCAAGGTGCTGTCGTATCACTTTTAAAACTTCTCGTCAATGTCAGCATTTTTGATACTGTGCATGCAATCCACCTTTCAACCTGGCTGAGCTGCAGAAATCTCTTAAAATATTATTATTCTCGTGATTGTTGTTTTAGCAGGAATTGCTTAAAAAGCCAAGAATTCACACCAAAAATCAGGATTTAGCTCGAGGTCAGCGGGGCGTTTATAGCATTTTTAGCGTTTATAACTTAATATCAGCGTCTTTGAAGCTGTAAGAGAATGACAATAATGTAAGAGATTTCTGCAGTTGAGCCAGGTTGAAGGGTGGACAGCATGCACTGTATCGAAAACGCCGCCATTGACGAGAAATCTGAAAAGTGATATGACAGGTCCTTGGGCACTATAGGATGCTTGTTTAGGGTGACTCCGATTTACACCCAAAACTGCGTAACCATGGAAGTGGCCGAAATTACCGATCACTAGGGAGCTGAACACCGTTCCCATGATTCCTGGATTGCGGGCCGGGGCGATTGGGGGATTTAGCAAATGGTCTATTCCGTTCGAATATACATGCTTTTGCGAACATACCATCAAGCAACGAAGCCAGATCCGGTTGACTCCATTGTTCCATTGTGACCCAGGTCGACACCGTTATCAAATGACGTCCCGTTCAGTCTCGACGTATGCTAGACGTTTTATGGCCGTTAAATGGGACGTTATTTCAACGTTGACATAACGTTATCACAGACGTGCGCTCGACATGTTAATATGACGTTCTCAATTGACATCCCGTTCAGTTGTAGACGTATACTTGACGTTTTATGGCCGTTAAATGGGACATTGTGTCAATGTTGATATAACGTTATCACTTGACTTCCCGTCCAATTCAGACGTGCACTCGACGTTCTAAGGTCGTTAATTGGGACGTTTTGTCGACGTAAAATCCACGCTTTTTTTAGACATTAGCCTTTCCATATTACGTCGAAGGGACCTGACGTTCAGACTTTCGACGTTCTTTCGACATGTGGTTCCTGACGTCATCGACGCTCTTTCGACGTCTTTTCAACGTGTCTGTGCTGCATAGGCGTAGTTTGTGCTGTAATCGAAGAATCGCGTGCTAAAGGTTAACGCGAAGGGGACCCTTTTGCGTTGCCTTTCCTCCCAGAACATAGAATATGCAGATCTTCAAAGATTTGAAGATCGTTCGAGAAACCTTAGTAATTCCGTCAACGTTTATATGTAAAAAATAATAAACAAGCAGTGTTGGGAAGTACTCTTAGTATATGGTACTTAAAGTACTACTGTTTAGAAAACTTGTACTTTACTTGAAGTACATGTGGGCATGTACTTGTACTTTTCGAGGAAAGTAAAACTCCCGACTTCAATGTACATTCCCCGAATTTGAAAACAAAAAAATGGCGTATCGTCGTGTGAAAACGCGCTCTTTCAAGACGTCATCTGGTCATTTCTCTGAGTAAAGTAATGGTGGCCATAAGACCGACACAAATAAGTGGCTTATAAGTTGATTGTGTCAAATAGCTCGTCAGCGAGAGTAAAACAACTACTCTGTGCCGACTTGACTTTATACAATATTTGCTGCCTTTTCCGTAAAAAAAACTTATGCACCTCCGATTACCTCTGGAGCAATGCGTACCAGTTACAAAAAACACTGGGGAATGAAGGGGCATCATGATAAATTGTGTTAAAAGTACTTACTTTACCTTAAAATATATTGTATTTATAGTACGTTACTTCATGTATATTGCACCCAGCGTACTTACTACTTTACTTGAAGTACATAACCTCTCATTTACTGTACTTTGCTTCAAGTACTTTTTAGATGTACTTTACGCAACACTGTAGACAAGAAAAAACTGTCTAAAAATCAAGCTCAGGCAGTGCAAAACCTCAAACCAGAAATGACACATTTGCAGTACATCATTGACCAAACAAACAAGAAAGTACAAAACAATTAGGCACGCAGAAACAGAACCAGCTATTAAAGCATTTCTTTAAAAAAAGCAATCCATTCCATATTTGGCTAGCACAATTTCGCCAACGGATGAAAACCTATGCACTTTCGTTTTACAAAATAAAACATCATAAAGTAACTTCAAAGTAACTTCAAAGTAACTTCAAAAGTAATTCGCTACTTTTTTATGGTAATTAGTAATTTTCTAAATTACTTTCTATTTGAGTAATTTCTACTCTACTCAAATTACTTTTGAGGTGAATACTCAGTAACTTAACTTAATTACTTTTCTTTAGTAACTTGTACATGTCTGGTGCGCGGTAGCCGTGATGTGCAGCTGCTCTCCGACGACTTCAGGCTTTTTCGTGCTCGCTGACATAGGTATAATGTGAAAACATAAAGGAATGAGGCTTTGTACCCTTTTTGCGCAAGATCGCTCTTGATCGTCTGGATATTAACGCATGTGAGACAGCATCAGCCATATCGCCGTACCGGTGCTCGGATTCCCGAATGTGTTCGAGGATCGATCGAGCTTTAAGTGCTTTTAGCATGACATTTTCGCATTCTCTTAGCTTTGTTGTAACGTTGGAATGTCTGAGAATCGATGAGAAATGTATGCGTCGGATGTAGGGCCCAGGGGAAGTTGTTTCGGCCTAGGTGACAGCATAATCACAGCAACTTTTAGCGAGGAAGCTCATGCGATCTTTAACCTTTTGTGCTAATCGACAATTCTACAAACTGGCAGTTCTCAAGATTTTGATATAACGTGCTTCCATTGCACTTGCTTGCATTCGATCGCCGTACTTTTTTTTTTTTAAGTGAAAAGCTGGCGTTTGTTTAAGTGACGTGCACGCGAACTGTTACAAAGCATTCGAACCACTCATTCGGAAAAAAGTCCATCACTAACGTTGATAAAAAGTTCATTTATTCTCTTGAAACACAAAACACAGTAAACAAGTCTTAACATTTTTGATTGATCAGTGCACAAAGATTTAACTAACGTAGCAATGCAGGCGAGTTGGTTATGCATGTTGAAATGTGGTGAAAGCGCACAATAAAAACGAACACGAAGACGGAGAGGCAAACAGCGCTCGTCCCGTTTGCCTCTACTTCTTCGTATTCGTCTTTATTGTGCGATTTCACAAAGTTTTGCATTCGATGTCCCTTAGCAATTAGTATTAGTAGGCTCTTGAACTTGCCGATCGGTATCAATAGTCCACAGTAACCTCCATGTGTATAATCAGACTCCTCTTAGATGGTTGTCTAATCCATCATTCTAACATCTAGAATCTCAACAAAAAAAAATGCAGCCCCACTCTTTAGATGTTCAAATATAGCAACACACATATCATCAATTCGTTAAATGTAACGCAACTCGCAAATAGAACATTAACTGCACATTTTTTTCTTTCGTGGGATTTATTGCAGCAATAATTTTTTTTCATCAAGAGTGCATTGTATTAGTCGGTCAATTAATTACTTGTTCTAATTACCTGGACAAGACGACTCGTATTTGTGTTCATTAATTGCCCGAAGAGCAGTCTTATTGCAAAATGTTGACTACTATTCCTTTCAGTCTCTTCAATAGACTTTTTTCAAATGTGTGGGCCGCCTATACTGCGTTTCACCGTAACTTGGCAAAGGGAAACCACCACAGACCCCTCCAGCCAATCAGAGAGATGGAATAAAGGTATGTGACAAATCTCTGCAGAAGGAGAGCACTCTGATGATGGTTGTCACATGCCTCTCTACAACGTGCATATTTCCTCACTGGGACTGCCTTCGCCGTTTGGCAAATTGTGATGAAATGAGTTACAGTAGCTACTACGCTAATTAGCCAACGCCTTTACACTTTGGGCATTTGTTCGACAAGGATGTTATGTCAGAAATCACTGTCAACTCGGCTTACCGCCTATTGGACTCGAATGCTGCATTAGCGTTCGGCGTGAACTGGGGCCCATTCACATGCTTCACGCCGAAAACAATTGGTGACAGTTAATGTTGCTTGATGGGGTTTCGCAAAGGGTATATGTGTTATACGTATATGAAATGTCCTGCTTATATGACAATGCATCAACACGTCATTAAACTAGATGCTGAGAGGTGTGTTCGTCTTTGTAGTTAACAAGTTAGAGCAATAATTGTTTTTTACAAGTGTAATATTTATTTTCAATAGATGGGCTCGTTTTGTGCTCGTTTATATCAGTGTGCTATGATGGTATTATAATGAGTGCATAGTTTTAAATATCCTCTCTGCAATGCCTACAGGGGTCCTTGAAGGGAAGAAATGAATAGTAACATTTTCACATCACTGGAGTTTGTTTTTGGATGCGCCACATGTTCAGGAGAGGTGGAAAAGTGCATCCTTGTGCTAAAGTCTGCCAGTCTGATTTTTCCCATTTATTGATATTGGGGGGTCAGAGATGCGAGTGTCCTCAAAAGCTCCACCGCATGCAGTAAACACAATTCTTGGTGTGTAAACTCTGAAGGTGTAAAGGCTGGAGTGTGAATATTATGCATACTTGGTTAGTATATCAAATATGTTTATTTCCACTCGATTACATAATTTCTGATTCTTATCAAATGGTTCCTTAACGAGTTCTGTCTGCGACAGTCTCGTGTCGGGCGTTCAGCCGTGGTACCTGTGCTCCTTGTTGTCGGATGACGCTCCTGGCACGTCGGTGTTCAGTTTGGTCGAGTGGTGACTTTGACTGACTGATGCCATCCTGTGATCATATGTCATGTGCCGCCACTGACATCTGATGCACTGAATCTGCATGGCTGGCTTCTAATCCACAAAATTTCCTGGCAATTTTCTTCGTCAATGTAGCAAGTTCGAGCATGTATTGCTTAAGTGGCTGTGCTTTCTGCTGTACCGTTGACTTGATGGCTCGCAACAATGTTTGTCTGCTATCCAAGCAACTTCTCTTCCATTCCGCAATGGCGATTTCTTCTGCATGCCGCGACCACTGCAACTTGTGCAAGTCTCGTGTGGCAAAGTGAAGTCGGGTGATGCTTGCTGTTCAGTTTATGAGAACAACCCAACCATTCTATTTCTTCAAGCCACTCAGCTGTGTGCTTCGTGGAGTGGGCACAGTTAATTGATGTCGGCAAATTATATTTGCCCTGGGACGACGATCGACACCAAATCAACTGTCATTGCATTGTCGCTCACCTGCTTTGTCGTGCCTATTGCAGAAGCATCTGTCATACTTACCTCCCGTCGAGGTGATACACTCGAAGAAAAAAAGGAGGAGAAAGGTAGCAAAAGTGATTGTTCCTCCTTGCGTTGGACACTCCCCCCTGAGAAGGGAGGAACGGAAGGTAAGACGAAAGGAACAGCGTAGGTTCTTCCTTGTAATATGGGTGCAGGGGTAGAACATCGCGCTACTGATCAAGCGGTCGAGGGTTCGATCCCTGAAAAGAAGCGAAGTTTCTTTCTTTTTTTTTTTTCTTGCTTTGTTAGTTTTCTTTTTTTTTTAATTTGTCAAAACAAAAATAAACAAAACCCAGACCGATGGAAGGAAAATTAAAGTCCTTATTATCCACCGACGCCAAGGAAAACTATATAAATATCATTGCTACAAGCTTCATCAGCACGCTGTTTGATAAAGGGGATTTGGGCACCCAGGTTGGAGCTAAGCCGTTGACGTAGGGGCCAAGACGACGAGGTCCGTCCTTCAGTCGTTTCTTTTCCCGTAGAGTTTTCGACATTCATAAAGAAAAAAGCGCACTCTAAGACAAAATGGAGAAAAGAGGTAGCAACGGCGCGCCTCCAAGCGGACATGAGAAGAAGGGAGGAATGAGACGTTTCCCTCTTCTCCAGGCAGACGGGAGAAAGCTTTCGCCCTCCCAACTCATCTTCTTTCGGTTCCGTTTTTCGAGCACGTCACGCGCGTTGTTTAATAAATGTTGTTAAGTTGATTGAGCTTCAGTGGCAGCGAAGGCCGCCTGTAATTCCGTCTTCTAGTCCAAACGTGCAGAACATTTCGGTTGCATTGACGTTTTTACCACTAATTTTATCAAACGAGCACACGAAGCCGCTAGAAACAGCGAAGTTCCGGAGCAGTGCCAGCAGCGCTACGTACACTGGTTAAGATGGCCGTTTCTGCATTGCCACGCGGAAGACGCGGAACTACAGTAGCGGAACCACGCGGAACTGTGTCGACGTTTTCGACGGTATGGAAATCGCAGGAACTGCGTCCAAGGCAGGCAGGTTTTCCTGCCGGCTGCCTGGGTGCCTTCCGTGCTGAATTCGGTTCTGGTTTCCCGTGCCGAGTGCCAACCGGCGTTCAACGTGGTTCTGTATATCTGCATGTCAGCAACATAGCAGCAACATCGTGATGGCAGTGTTGTGCGTAGTGAACAGAAGACTGGAATTATCGCCGATGTGACCGTGTCGACTGTGTGTTCGCGTATCAGTGGTGTAACAACAAGATGAGATGACGTAAACTGTCGGGCATTGATGCCGCTGGTCGGGCTTTGATTGGAGGGGGCGGGGTGTCGCAGGTTGACGTTCCGCTTTACATTAAAGAGTTACAGACCACTTGAGGAATTAGGTGCAGTGTTTCGACGTGCGGATAGTCATGTTGGAACGCTGGTCTGAACGGTAAGCTCCTATCGTACAGTGGCCAATGTGACTGTCGGTCCCCGGGAGAGATTGCGCTCTGGGGAAAAGACTGGACAGTACGAAATTATGACGGAAAGTACGTATATTTACTAGGGCTGGGCAATTGATTGATTAACCTACCGATTAATCGATTAATGCTTTAATCGCGATTAATTTGTTTAACCAGTTAATCGATAAAATTTTGACGAACCAAAATTAAAATAAAAATGAAATGCTTTCACCATGCAGACATGGACGAGCACACCTATATGAAGTGAAAAATTTAGGTGAAGTATTAACTTAAAGACCGACCAACGGAACCATTTTCCGCAAGGTAGGAAAATGCCCCTCAGGCCCTTCTCTTCTCGCCCTCTCCCAAAAGTCACGTGATTCCAGGGGCTTCTTTTGTGTCGGCTTTTCCTTTAGGGATAATCCTCAAAAGCGAAAAATGAGCGGCTAGCTGCGAGCGCGACACCGACCTTGAGACTTCCAGGTGCCTTCTCCTCGTTTACGCGGGCTCGCTCACTCCGCGAAACTGAGGGAGTCAGCGCGACCGAACGCTTTTCTCCATGAGCTCGGTCGGAGGAAATCGAGATGCCGAGATATGCTGGTGTCGTTCCAGCAGCTGCCCTCTGGCATTGCGCGGCTGCTGGAACCATTCCCGTGTCTTCACAAGGATTGGCTTGCGCAATAAAGGGTTCAGATAATCGATAATCAATTTCTTTCCGAAACATATAAATCAGATTGCTTTCCCTAATCCCTTCATTACTGTTCGAAACATATATCTCCTCTCGTAAGTTTTTCATCGTATTTTGCAGCATTTTGCGTATTTATTCTTCCTTACCTCTGCTTGATGACTGTTTTATAAGTTGTTAAAGGCGTTTAAATATTGGCGCGGGCTTGCGCGATCAACGCTGTACTGGATTTATCCAATATTGGACAAGATTGGCATTAGGATGGTAGAGGAAGCAAACCACAATTCTGGCTTCTAATGAAGACGGCGCAGTCGTAAGATAGGTCTTTGCTTCTCCCGCCTACACAACGCCCCATCGTTCGCACTATCACAACTTCTCAGTAACCTAGCTGTATACCACATTTTACTCATAGTTACTATAAATGTGGTCCCACAGGCTTTCCCGTTATGAGCGAGACGACTTTTTAATGACCGGCGAATCTCCTGGGTGAGAATAAATATTATCACCTTCCCACAACAACCACTTTTTCTCTCTCTCTCTCTCTCTCCCCCCCCCCCCCCCCCCACACACACACACACTTTCCGAAGTTAGGGAGACATCAGGCCACTCCAGGAAGCCCCTAGCACACAGGGCTTTTTGGCTACTCATTCTGAACACATTTGAACGTGGAAGTAAACACAGCGCATGAACGACGCCCAGTTCATTTGCAACCTAAATAAGGTGACTCTTCTGTTGGGATCCAATTAATTTCATCATCAATCATTATTTGTTATGATTTCATGGTGAAAATATGTTCGTCGTGATGCCACAGAAGTGATTCATTCAAAGGGAGAAATAGGTCCTCGTATTTATTTTGCGGAAATGTGACGCTCTAGTGCGTAAGGTCAAAACACCCGAGGCAGTTCGTAATACTTTACAACTGTCGTTGACGATGAAATATTTGCGGGAAGTGCATACAATTGTTTACACCATATTGTAGCACCCTAAACCAAAACATACCTAAACACAAAAAAATTGTCGCAATCGCAAAAAAAAAAAATCACTCTGCGAAAATTGTTGCCCCCTTCCCCTCCTCCCTCTATCTTTTTTTTTTTTTTTTTTTTCCGCGCCACTACAAAAAATAGCGGCCGCGCAACGAATTTCCATCAAAAACCTCGCTTCTTGGAGAAAGGACTCTATGGTATATAATAGTGAATAAGTTAGGAAGTTTGTAGAAATAATAGGCGACCATTGAATCTAACCTTCTGCACAAATCATACCCGGGATATTTTGTTTTTCCCTCCACGCGATTAGAAGGCGAGACGCTAAGGGAATTTATGTGCACTAACATGCTGCCTCTAAGAGAGAGTGCCAGATTTATAGTGCATGTCAATTGACATTTAAATAGTTTAATCACTGTTCACAAACATTCGCGGCTTGGAGGATGACATGGGAGCATGGCGGAAAGCAGCTTGCTTGAAATTGAAGTCTATATTGCATTGCACTGGTGTGAAATAGTATTACGTATTTTTGTCTTATTTCTGTTCACCAAAATAAAAACAGCGTTTAGAAACCGAACACTGCGTTTCGAGGAGCGCGGAAAGGACTTAAAAAACCGGGACAACCTGAACGATACGAGGCGCCTTGTGTCACTCAGCTTGTCCTGGTTTCTTGTTTTTCTGCATGGAGCCTTTCAAAAGGGGATGAAAAATTATGAACCGACTGACCCGACTTACCACGTTAGAGCAGTTCATTTTCATTATGAAAGACTCTCTTCAAGCGTCTTTTATAGTTAAGCTACTGGTTCGTTTTTATCGTCGGTTCCTTTCAAAAAGTGAGCCACCACACCAACTATTACCACATTCTTAATTTGCGGAAGCGGAGAAGTGGAAATGCGACAAAATGAAAGATTCGCCCGCGTTTTTTGAGTCCTATTGAAAACCGGACCGGATACAAGAGGGCCGAAATATTTTACAAGAAACACGCAATCTTCTCTATAATTATGTCTAACAGTTTGATGTGAAGGTATACTTGGACGCCGGCATTATTCGTTTAGAAATGCGGGGAAGAACGTAAGTGGGCGAACGGGACGCCTCTGGGTTTTGCGTCACGCCTGTATTTCAAACGTTAGACATACTGGTTCCCAACACCAGCACGATTGACGGCTCCGCCCGGGTATTTGATTGTTTATTGGTATACGGAGAAGAAGGGGAAGAGCGCAACGGCCCGCGGCCGTAGTGAGTTCTGGCTCGCACTCTGGCAAGCAGTCAGATTGAAAACCCACCGCTGAAAACCACCGTGTGTACGGAGTCGAAAACATGATAATCTTTGAATGGGAGTGGACGTAGACGTATATTGATCCGATGCAAAGTTTCGCTTGATTCCTGAACGAATAATGCCGGCGTCCAAGTATACCTTAATTCATATCAAATTGTTAGACAGAATTGTAGAGAAGATTGTGTGTTTCTTGAAGAAGATTTCGGCCCCTTCTTTCAGGTCCGCTTTTCTATAGGCCTCATATAACGCGGGCGAATCTTTCCTGTTGTCGCATCTCCACGTCTCCGCTTCTGAAAATTATGAATGTGTAGGTTGGTCCAGTAGCTTAGAGCTCACTTTTTGAAAGGAACCGAATATAAAAACGGACCAGTACAAGCTGAACCATGCAAGACGCTTGAAGAGAGCCTGTCGTAATGAAAATGAACTGCTCTAATGTGGCAAGTTGGGTCAATTGGTTCATAATTTTTCATCCACTTTTGAAAGGCTCCGGAAAAACAAGAAACCAGGACAAGCTGAGTGAAGCAAGGCGCCTCGTATTGTTCAGGTTGTCCCGGTTTTTTATGTCCTTTCGGCGCCTCAAAACGCACAGTATTCGGTTTCTAAACGCTGTTTTTATTTTGGCAGAGAAATAAGAAAAAAATACGTAATAATTTTTCACATCAGAGCAATGCAATGGAGACTTCTATTTCCAGCAAGCTGCTTTCTTCCATGCTTCCATGCCATTCTCCAGACCGCAAATGTTTGTGCACAGTGATTAAACTATTTACATTTAAATTAACATGCACTATAAATCTGGTACTCTCTCTTAGACGCAGAATGTTAGTGCACATGATTTACCCCCAGCGTATCACCTTCTAATCGCGTGGGAGGAAAATAGAAATATCCCGGGCATGATTTGTGCAGAAGGTTAGATTCAATGGTCGCCTATTATTTCTACAAACTCCTTCACAGATTCACCACCATATACCCTAGAGTCCTTTCTCCAAGAAGCGAGGCTTTTGGCGGAAATTCGTTGCTCGGCCGCTAATCTTCGTAGTGGCGCGGAAAAAAAAAAGAGAGAGAGAGAAAGGGGGGACATATATATTTTTTTTTCGATTGCGGCATTTTGTTGTCTTTAGGTATGCTTTTGTTTAGGGTGCTACATTATGGTGTAAGAAATTTTATGCACGTCCCACAAATATTTCATCGTCAGCGACGGTTGTAAAGTATTACGCACTGCCTCGGGCGCTTTGACCTTACGCACTAGAGCGTCACAGGAGCGAGTATTTCCGCAATATATACGAGGGCCTATTTCTCCCTTTGAATCGATCACTTCTGTGGCATCACGACGAACACACTTTCACCATGAAATCATAACACATAGTGATTGATGATGAAAATGATTGGGTCCCAACAGTAGTGCCACATTATTTAGGCTGCTAAAAAACTGGGCGTCGTTCATGCGATGTGTTTACTTCCATGTTCGAATGTGTTGAGAATGAGTAGCCAAAAAGCCCTGTGTGCAGGCTGCTTCCTGGAGTGGCCTGATATCTCCCCAACTCGGGAAAGGGGGGGGGGGGGGGGGTAGAAAAAAGAGTGTTTTTTGTGGGAAGGTGATCATATTTACTCTCACTCAGCAGAGTCGCCGGTCATTAAAACGCCGTCTCGCTCATAACGGGAAAGCCTGTGGGACCACATTTATGGTAACTATGAGAAAAATGTGGTATACAGCTAGGTTACTGAGAAGTTGTGATAGTGCAAACGATGGGGCGTTGTGTAGGCGGGAGAAGCAAAGACCTATCTTACGACAGCGCCGTCTTCATTAAAAGCCAGAATTGTGGTTTGCTTCCTCTACCATCCTAATGCCAATCTTGTCCAATATTGGATAAATCCAGCACAGCGTTGATCGCCCAAGCCCGCGCCAATATTTAAAGGCCTTTATCAACTTATAAAACAGTCATCAAGCAGAGGTAACGAAGAATAAATACGCAAAATGCTGAAAAATAGGATGAACATACGAGAGGAGATATATGTTTCGAACAGTAATGAAGGGATTAGGGAAAGCAATCTGATTTATATGTTTCGGAAAGAAATTGATTATCGATGATCTGAACCCTTTATTGCGCAAGCCAATCCTTGTGAAGACACGGGAATGGTTCCAACTAGCAGCCGCGCAATGCCAGAGGGCGGCTGCTGTAACGACACCAGCATATCTCGGCCTCTCGATTTCCTCCGACCGAGCTCATGGAGAAAAGCGTTCGGTCGCGCTGACTCCCTCAGTTTCGCGGATTGAGCGAGCCCGCGTCACCGAGGGGAAGGCACCTGGAAGTCTGAAGGTCGTTGACGCGCTCGCAGCTAGCCGCTCATTTTGGGCTTTTTGAGGATTATCCCTACAGGCAAAGCCGACAGGAAAGAAATCGCTGCCATCACGTGACTTTTAGGAGAGGGTGAGAAGAGAAGGGCCCGAGGGGCATTTTCCTACCTTGCGGAAAATGGTTCCGTTGGTCGGTCTTTAAGGTAAACTGTAAGGGGGTGATTTGAAACTCCAGACATGTGCAGAAGGTTACAGATGTCCCAGCGACTTCAACGCCGTGCGAGTGTCCGTTTAGCGCAGCAGAGACTACTGTGAGCAATCAAAGGTGGTCGCCCTTCTCGGAGAATATCAACGAACATTTTTGCCTCATGGAGCTGAAGTAATAGTGTGTGAATGTGAGTGTTTTTTAACTGTTCTCAACTGTATATCGAAGCTGACTCATAATTAAAATTATTGCGTCGTTTAACACATATTCAGAAAAAAATATATATATATATAAATAGATGCAATTTTTATTTTTAATCAATTATTATTATGCATGGAAGTGAACGAGACCGATTAATCGATTAAAGGGTGGCGATTAATCGGGTTAAAATTTTTAATCGACGCCCAGCCCTAATATTTACAATGGAATTTTCGCATTAAAAATGAGAAAAAACAGGTAAAATCGAAAACAAAAAGCTATCCTTTATTTTGCTGTTTAAATATACTACGGTTCCTGGAGAAACTGCCCTCCAAGTGGCGCGCTGGAATGAGCTCTAGAAGTTTTCGAGCTCGCCACGGCGTAGCTGGCGTAGCTCCGTACACTTGCCGCAGGTCGCGGCTTTGACTGCATTCAAGTTGATCGAAAAGCGATTTCTCTGCCCGTGAAGCATCACTTCTAGCTGGGTGAATATGTGCTCTACAGAGATTAATTCAAGACGGAAATTGCAGCCGTGCGCGAACAGCACAAGTAGAAAAACAACCACTACAATATAAATAGTGGCTACGAAGTGCCGTGCGGGGAAACGAACTCATGGCTTGGAACCGCATTGGAGCGGCTCAATTTATTGGCTTTCAAATAATTACGGCATGATCGAGCGTTTTCTTTTTAATAGGAGATTCATCCCCTGAGCCATTAAAAATACTCTCAGATGTATGACATTGCTGGAAAAAGATTAACATGCTGTGAATGTTTTTATTGCTTAGGGAGTCACCGAAAAATTCCGTACGTTCAAAACGACCAGTGAGACTGAAACGCAGAGCTCGGGAGTAGTGATCGGGTTACTGTGCTGTTGTATTGATGTTTGTATGTGCGATGCATGTGTATACGCTCAATGTATGTTCAGCTGATGCTTGTAGTATGCCAATTGTGTCTGCATGTGTGTATAATGAGGGCTCCCGAAGATCTCGAAGCGGTAAGGTGGCGTGAGAAAATAAAACATGAATTGGGCGGTACCTAGCGCCCCCTAGCCTCGCTACTTGCAATTACTTTGCTTGACCCTGCCATCTGGTGGCAAGTGATTTAACCTCCTTTTACGCTACGCCATAACTTTGTGTTACCGTGCTGAAATGAGCCAAGAGGCTGCTTCGGATTTGCTATTCTTAAGAGCGGCGTTTAGTTTCGCGGGCGAATGGTTTATCACTCCTCCGTAATGTGCGGTTGACGCAACGATTGACGAAGGAATTGTGGCTCGAGGAATAGCAAAGGTAAGACATGAATGTGCGCGAACTGTTGTCTCCGTTTAACATCGCAGTGCTGACGATGAGAAGACTGAGTGACTGCATGCTTTCGAAACGTAAGTTTCTTTACCTGCAGGGGGAAGCCGGCTTCGGAAATAAATACAGTTCGCGGAAAGCTCGTGTTACGTTTCTATTTGCTGCTCTTCTTGCCCCGTACTATAGACTTAGTGTTCTCGTTAAGCCTTATTGAGCTCGATTTGCTCGATTCGTGGCCGCCATAATGAGATGCGGGCGATGGAGGAACTTTTGCTCCCCTGCTTTAGGGTCGAACGTTTCTCCCTTTCTGAAGGAACATATGTATCAAGAGCGTTCCTCCCTTTAGGGAGGACTATACTGACCCTTTTTTCTAAGAGTGTAGGAATTGGGAGCTTCGGAGTAGCGTCGGCACCAGGGACAGAGGCTGCCAAAAATACTTATTGTCCCACGGTTGCTCCTCGATACGTGGTCAAGGGTCGTTCGGTACGAAACCTCGCACGCCCATTCATTGGTACGGGCACCCCCGGTAGACATGGTCGGCCTCACGTATGATAGCAGAGTGGTTGTCGGTCGGCCGTTTGCAACACCTCCGTCTTCCTCGGTGTACTTTGTTCAGTGCGGACCTACACTGGTTCTTTCCGACGTTGGGAATACTGCGGCGTTGGCGTGTCCCGTTGAATTGGCACACTAATGGGCAGCCAGTGGCGGGTCGTTGAGCCGTTGCGGCTTAAGTCACTTTCGGTTCGTCAGATGCCGCTTCGCTCGCAGAAGTCTCCGGTGGAAATGCCTGTTGAACTTCTTCCCAAACAATCCCGGCAATCCCAATGAAAGCCGGACAACATTTTGTATGATGTCGCGGATGCCTGGGAGGCTGGCATCGAAGTTGCAGCTGGACAACTCTAGTGTCGAGACGCTGGGGAGATGTTGATAGTGACGGGCTCGGGCGTGCAGTGCAGGTTCAATGTTGGAAGCCTTGGTGGTGAACCCTTCGACTGTTGTCCGAGGGTTGCGGGCAAGGCTGCCGAAGATGTTGTCCCACACATGAGGGACATGAGAATTCTCAGCTTCTTGTCTTCTGTAGCAAGAGGGTCGGCGCGGGCGCTTGATTCAGGTGCAAAACATCCTCCACAAAGGCGGTGATGCTCTCGTTGGGGCCGTGTCTTGGACCGAATTAGGTATTCGGTCCTCTATCGTCGATGCTGGCTGACGAATGTGCACTTCAGCTCGATCTTGCAAACTTCCCACGACGCTGAGAAAGATTCGTGATTCTCAAACCAGTGCCTGGCAATTTCTTACATGACAAGTATAGGTTCTGCAGGTGCTGGTCGTCCATCCGCCCACCCATGGTAGCGGGCGACACGGTCATATTGTTCAATCCTGTCCTCGACGTCTTCATACAACTTGCCGTGAAAGGGCGTCGGATTGCAAGATGCGACGGGCATGCAAACATTGGTGGGGGCGGACGCGGTTTGCTGCTACGGGTGTGTCATCTTTGGCTTAGTCTGCTTTGGTTTTTCTGGCAGGAGACAGAATTCCGATGGATCTTCCTTGTAGCAGCGAAACTGACTCGGATTTCACGTTCTTCGTGGTGTATTTGCGGGGTTCGCTCTTGTGGGACTCGCCCGTCTTTGAGGTTTTTCTGCCGGGCTCGGGATTGGACTTGGTTCACGACTCGCCGGGGGTTGAAGACGAGGGTGCACACAAAGTGAAGGGTTAAGGGTAAAATACCCAGCACCTCCACCAGAACATACAATGTCAGCCGGGTATGGCCTGGAACTTTCCAGAATATTAAAAATTGATGCAAGGATTGGACCAAGCATCGGTGACAATATAACAAAACTGACAGAATCTGTCCTGACCACTAAAAAACTGTATTGCTTTAGTGGCATTCTGTCCGTAAAGACAACTTCTTCGAGGTTTTGACGACAGCCGTGGACGAACTGAACTGAAATGGATGTGGGACCACTTTTCTGGTAATGAGCAATTTCGTGCCAATATCAGCAATATCCCCGTCGATCACCAGCGAAATGCATACCGTTCCTTAGTATTTCCACGTTATACCTACGTGAGAGACCACGCTCTGAAGTCGCTTTCGACCGGCTTCATGTGACGGCTCCCGCATCTGAAATCAACTCGCTCATACCAACGACAGCGAACAACGCATCCGACAAGCTCCGGCCGATGCTCCGGGCCAGCGGGCCAGCCGCTGCCTGGGCGCTGCCATCTTTCCTGTGACGTCACGTATTTGGTTTGGTCACGTGACGAGTAGTCACGTTTGAGTACAATGGCAGCGGCCTGTAGTGGGTCACTTTCGAGTGCAGACAGGAACCCCAGTTTATCGCTCCAAGCCCCTCTATCTCGTTGCCTGAACTACCGTATTTTCCGGACTATCGTCCGCACCCGGTGCAGATGCAGAATTCGGGGTCAGAAATCAAAGTTTTTGCTTATATAGTCCGCACGCGGTGCATAGTCCACACGCGGCGCATAGTCCGCGTGTGGAGAACCTAAACTGCCTAAACTCTCGGAGCGCTGCTGCCGACTGTAACAGACAAAGCAAGGCGCGCGTCGCCACCAAACACGGTGCACGGAACACACACACAGCACGCACAAGCACACTGTCCAGTGTTGAGTGCATCGGAAAGTTCCGGCGGGCAAGCGGTATCCGACTTGTCCAAGTATTGTCACCAAGCACACCAGCGCCAAGCGCATCCAGTTCAAAGCCGAGGTCAGTGAGTATCCATCCAGGCCAACGAAGGGCGCGTCAGTATCCGTGCGCCCGCAGCGCGAACGTCGCCGCCGGGCGAGCGGGCGAGCGCCGACCGACAGTCCGACGAGAGCGAAGAAAACCTAAACCCTCGGAGCGCTGCCGCCGACTGCAAAACAGACAATGCCAGGAACCGGGCACGCGCGCGGAGAACGCCAGCTCGCAGCGCCTGCGTAGCGGATGCGCCTGTCCCTAACACGTGACTTGCGAGAACCGCGAAATTCCCCGCCGACCCCCCCTCCCTCCCTCCCTCCCCTCCGTCAGTCACGCATGTGCGCGCCCCCTGGCTGGGAGCAGACCCTACTGGAACAAGGGGAGCGGATCGGATCCACTCATCACCGTGCGATTCCAGTGCGTTGCGTCTCACTGGATCCGACTGGTTACACCCAGAATCGCGCGGATCGGAACTGTCCACAAGTTTAGAACCGCGTGGATCCGAACTGGAACCGCTCCGATCTGACATTTTCGTACGGGGTTGCTGGCTGCCATCAAAATAGCGTGGGTGATATTTCGTGCTTGATTAAAATTGTTTGACGAAACATATTTTTGAAGCCCGGCGTGAACGGTAGCCCGATCTTTGAGGACCTGGTGAAAGTTTCAGGAAATCGCAGCACCGGGGAAAAGCAGCAGAGCACGCATCAAAAGTCGCATCGAAAGCAGCATCGAAAGCAGACGCCGGTACGGAGTCTGCTTTTGATGCGAGCGGCGCTCCTTTCCCCCTTGTGCTGCGCTTTCGTAGAACTTTCGCCGGGTCCTCAAAGATGAGGCTACCGTTCACGCCGGGTTTCAAGAATCTGCTTCGTCGAATAACTTCAATCAAGCACGAAATATCACCCACGGTACAGTGTACTAGATCCACGGCTATTTTATGGCAGCCAGCCGCCATTGCGCTGTCCGCCACATTTGGCCACATTATTATGATGGCTCGAGATGATATAACTCTACCAAAAAGATGGCCGACCGTGGCCGCATTCCCGTCCATAGGCGGAGCTGGTCACACGCGATTCAGCAAATAGACATAGAGATCAGTGACATGACCCTATCGATCAATCAGGAATTTTGCGTCACGGCAGCTTTTCTGGCACGGCGCCGAGGCCGGCGCGCCTTTTCTGGCACGCCACCGAGGCCGGCGCGCCATGAGCTCCTTAACGCTATAATAATCGTTCTGCACGACAACTAATGTGCACTTACAAACTACGGCCACTAAAACATGGCATAACAAGCAAAACGCGACCCCTGGGACGCCTGAAAACGCACCAGAAAAACACGGCGAAAAAGGACTCGAGGTACACCTAAGCACTTCTTATGAATTGTGAATGCGATAGCATGCATGTCGTGGTTCCGCTCCCTTAAGTTTGTCTGCGTTGTACTTGCGTGGACGGGCAGGTTGCGCCACTGCCGAGGTGGCGGGCGCCGACGATGTGGATGCTTAAGGCGGCGCCATGTTCGTCGGCGTCGAGACGAGCAGAAGCCCCGCCGACAATGTGGATGCTGGAGGTGGCGCCATGTTCGTCGGCGACGAGACGAGCAGAAGCCGCCGAGCGCGCACTACCATGTCCGTTTTACCGGCGCGGGGCCCGTAGCGCCATGGGGTTGCGCCGCTTCGTTTAACCGGCGCGCGGGCGGCACGGGCCCGCAGCGCCAAAAGGTGACCTTCCTTGAAACTGACGCGCGCCGGCCATTGGGAGCCTCGTCCCTTGAAACTATGACGCGCGCAAGCCATTGGGATTCCAACGGCAATCCATCAGATTTCGGCTTCACTTCGCCATATTGGGAGAAGGGAAACTAGGCGCCGTTTGGCCAGGCTTTTTGCGCGGCTTCGAAGCTGGGAGCCATCAGATCGCGCTTCACTTGGAGAAAGGAGTTTAGGTGCCGCATGGCGCGGCTTCAAAGCTGATGACGTCGGTTCGCTCCATGGGACAGTTAATGCTTTCGCATTAAGAAGTTACAGTACGAACAGGTAACTTCCTTGAGTACGAAGATGACATCGGGGTACAAGGTTGCTTGACAAACAACCAACCCGCTGAATGCCTGCTGAGGAGTGGTGGTAGTATTTTTAATATCGATTTAAGAGTGGATCGCGGTTTCCCATCATAGTGAACAGAACATGTAGATACGTGTCATCTCCACATGCGAATAGCGACCTTTTGGATGGATGCTGAAAAAATAATTTAAAGACGGCCCTAAGCGTTAGTTCGTTAGTGCCGAACATCTTCGTACCGTCATCACACGCAACGTCAGTGCTTGGAGGCATTGAAAAATACTTTTACTGTCTTGAAACACGCAAGAAGAGCAACATAGTTGTAAGAGATCTTGGGAAATAAGCATGAGTAATTAAGCTTATTGCGTGCACAGTGCCAAAGACTCTCATATTGGCCGAGGAACGCTTTCAGTACGATGATGCTCCATAGCGACCTTTGTGCGACTGGTTTTGACGACCCTTTCGAAGCTTTGAAAGGGTCCAAAATGGCGATCACCATGGCAACCGACAGCGATGAGCCAATCACATTAAGAGGTTTTGTCGTCTGTATGTTGGTATTTGTTTGTGTCCGGCTAGCAGGTGGGAAGGCAATGGCGCTACTTTTCCAGATCCAGTGACTTCACAGCAAACAAGCGGGAATGCGCGATCCAGCAATTAGGGAGTTTTAGCGAGTCGTTTTTCAAGCACACGGTTCCGAAATCACGAATGGTACAGCTGGTCCGTTCCGTGAAACCGTTCGTGAAATTTGACATACTTTAGCGAAACGTGAAAGTTGCGCGACCGTGTAAACGATGATGATGATAGTGCTTAACGGTGGCGCCATCTTCTAGTGAACATGTGAAACATTCTGCAACGTATAAATCCGTGGCGGACACCGTGGTGGCGGCTCGTGTTTCCGGCGTACGACTGATGTAAACAAGACGGCCGATGTAACATTTGCCGGTCGGAATTTCAAGAACTGCGAAGCTAGAGGGAGTAAAAAGTATCTAAACGACCGTAAAGGTATGTGGTGTGTCTCCGTCATCCTGAACTTGAACGATCGTTCACGTTGTGTGCCGTCGAACCAAATCATTTCGTCTGCTCGCGGTCACCACGGCAGCTAGTCTGCCCGCAGATCGCAAAAATTTACTAGCATGCGTAGTTTACAGCATTCACGATCGCTTACCATTGTGAGCAGTCCTTGAAATGATTTGGTTCAACCTCTCAAATGAAGCAGACAAACAGGACGGCAAATCTCCTCCCGGTGTCCTAAGCCCAACGCTCGGCTAGGTCGGCGAAGGCAGTTGCCGAACCGACCGCCATCTTTTTTTTACCCGAGTCGTGAACGGTGCTGGCTGCGTTGCGGTGACGACTCCAGCGGCCGGAATGGGAGAAACGAACGAGAAGAGCCTCCCGACGTCCCGAACGACTCGCGCGCGCATGCGCAGTGGCGTCGCCGATGCGTTGGGGGGCGAACCGTTCGTGTGGAAACGACCTGCTAAAACTCCCTATTGTCATAGAGATCGGTGGGAGTTTTAGAATAACGGAGATGGCCACCTTAGCCCAGTGTACGTAGCGCTGCTGGCACTGCTCCGGAACTTCGCTGTTTCTAGCGGCTTCGTTTGCTCGTTTGACAAAATTAGTGGTAAAAACGTCAATGCAACCGAAATGTTCTGCACCTTTGAACTGGGAAAGGGAATTTCAGGCGGCCTTCGCTGCCGCTGAAGCTCAATCGACTCAACAAAATTTATAAAACAAAACCGAAAGAGAAGGCGAGAGGGCTGTACCTTTCTCCCACTGATCTCAATGACAATTGCTGGATCGCGTTTTCCCGCTCCGCGAATGCGGCCACTGGCGGCCATCTTTTTGGTAGAGTTATATCACCTCTAGCCAAGGTAAAGCTGCTGCAGCCCCTATCATCCATCCATGGCAGACAGCGTTGTGGCAGTTTTGGTGGCAAGCTGCAATAAAATAGCGTGGGTGATAATTCGTGCTTGATTGAAATTGTTTGACGAAACATATTTTTGAAACCCTGCGTGAACTGTAGCTCGATCTTTGAGGACCCGGCGAAAGTTCTACGAAAGCACAGCACCGGGCAAAAGCAGCACAGCACGCATCGAAAGTGGCATCGGAAGTGTCATCGAGAGAAGCATCGAAAGCAGACGCCGGTACGGAGTCTGCTTTCGATGCGAGCTGCGCTGCTTTCCCTCGGTGCTGCGCTTTCGTAGAACTTTCGCCGGTTCCTCAAAGATGAGGCTACCGTTCACGCCGGGTTTCAAGAATCTGCTTCGTCTAACAACTTCAATCAAGCACGAAATGTCACCCACGGTACAGTGTACTAGATCTACGGCTATTTTATGGCAGCCTGCCGCCATTGCGCTGTCCGCCATGTTCAGTGGGATGGCATGACGTCACGAGCCTAGCCTCCGCAAGGCAACTTCTTCTGAAGCCGCCTCTCCCCCTACCCTCCTCACATTTTTTCCGGAAACGGTATGCATCTCGGGAAGAGTCGGCCCCGCCACGTTACTTTTTCTGGTAGGTTCTAGTAGAGGCGCTATTATGGTGAGCTGTAGTATACTTTCTGTTGGTGTGGTTTATCTGTAGACACCGTGCTTATGCTTCGCTGTCTGATGTCCAGGTACAGGTGCCGTCAAAGTAAAACGGAGCGCCGGAGCGGCTACCGAACTGCATCACCGCGCTATCTAGCAGCGCCGGCTGGAACTGATAGGCTACATCTGCACATGCGCACGTGTCTTCAGCGGGGGCCTCTGATTTCTTCTTTCAACCCATACGTTATCGGTGGCTCGAGCGGCGCAACGCTCTTCCTAAAAACGCCGCCTGATAGACTTGCCCGTCTCTCCCAATTGCGCTCAGTGTTATCTCCCCGTGCTAGCCGAACACCTAGCGGTGTTTATCGGAACAGCGTTCGGCAGCTCGAGACGCCGATAATGCGAGGATCAAACAAGAAAGACGGAGGACACCGCGAACGCACGCGCGCATGCGCAGACGGCCCCTATCAGTTCCAGCCGGCCCTATACTAGATAGCGCGGCGATGCAGTTCGGCCGCCGCTCCGGCGCTCCGTTTTACTTTGAGGGGACCTGTACTTTTGTCCAATGAAGCGTTTCATCAGCAAATGGTGAACGCACTCACCGATGAAACGAAACACCAGTGGGCGACTTTTTCGACCGCTCGTACCGATTACTGCAATTTCGTACACTACACAATCCCCTCGAGGTTAGGAAACACCAGCACGATTCGTCCACACAATCAAGCGCGACCGCCGCGATCCCAAACACTTTGCAAGGTGACTCTTCGATAGAAACACCTTTGATGTCGTTCTCCGTCGTCAGAACTGTTGCTCAAGCGTTGCTCTGCGTTATCACGCGGATTTCACGCTTCGATGGTTCGCAGACTCCGCATCTCGACGATCTCGGGCATCGCCGCGCGTCGCTCCTCGGTCGGCTCCGTTCGCCATGCTTAAAGTTTAACGCCAAAACAACAGGGATACGAGAATTTAAGCAGACAGGACCAACTAGCCTAAAGGGTGCTCCAAACCAAAGCTTCTTTTTGCGGCTGTAGGTCGTGCGCCTCCGGATGTGACGCATTTCGCGTCGTTTTTGCTGTTTCCGGGCGCGCTCTCCGAGTCAGAACCGTGCGCTTTGGTTTGGACGGTGTCAGCTTCGGGCGAGCGCGCACGCGCGCACGCAGGCACGAGCGCACTCTGGCGGTGACGTGACGACCAATCAAAATGCAGCTTTGGTCCCGAGCTGGTGTCCAATGAAAATTAATCTGTGGGATCGGTGCGCTGGTTGCGCCGCGCCGTCTTCATTCCTTTGCTTTCGTGATGGCATCTCGTGTGGATCCCACGTGCGAAGCTGGAATTGCTGAGCATTAATGAACCTTTGTGTGGTAAGGTACGTCAGCAATGCAAGAACCGTCAACATGACTCGGCTGACTGCTTTCGCGGCTGCATGTGAGCAGTACTTGAGGAGTACGAAGAAGAAGAAGCGAAGGGCCATCCGCACGCTGTTGAGGTCTAGAAAGACGCTCGGCGAGTACGCCGCCACTGTGCGACAGATGTACCAGGACCCGACGGCCGGGACATCTTCGAGTCCTTCTGTATGTCAAGAACCAAGTAAGTTATGCTAGCTTTTATTTGGTATGTTTAGTATATTTTTCATCATGTGTACCACCGCATTCATCTCAGTGAATTAAGGTACTGTACTTTCGCTAGACGGCAAATTCACAAGGTTTAGTCTTGTAATACTAACGTCTAAACGCTTGGCTGACTACATGAAGGGACACATCGCGACACTGTTAGCGCGAACACGACATCGGCGCATTTTCGCATTTTACTTCTAAATAGTATTAGCTAGCACGAAATTTTATCGCTTACATTATAGAACTAAATGAGCTCTTTCCGTAGCAATAATAACTTGGATGAAATCCCTTGGTTTCAAAGAGAAAAACTGGAAAAACCGGAGATCGCTTGTTCGCGCTAACAGTGTCGCGCTCTGTACCTTGCTTCCCCCAGCTCTCGCGATCGCGTGCGAGACAAAAACAAGCGCTGTCTTTGCCTGTGTGTACTACCATAGGTACTATCAGGTGGGTTTAAAGACTCCTTGCACTGAACACCGCAGGTATACTCGCTACACTAGCTGTCTGGCATGCTTTGTACAGGTGAATAATCACAATCAGGGATCACTACTTTTGTCACACCTAACGCAAACGACTGAATTTTCGTGAATTGGTCCCAGAAGCTTCTGCCCGATGGAACGGGTCGCTTTAGAAATTCGTCAAGTATCGAGCTATTGCAAATAGTCCTTTATAGTATTTGTGTAAGTGCAAGCCTTTTCAGTGCATGTAACGATGTGTAAGAATCGGTCATTTTTTTGCACCTTTTTCTAGTGCTGTATATCAACAGTTCATGTGTGTATAGATGCTTTCCCGAGTCCCATCTGTTCAATAGTGCATGTAGCCAGTTGTGTTTGTGTATTTTCAAGGTTTGAGCATCTCCTGTCTCGTTGCTCCACTGCTGACCAAGGAGACTACGAGCGCCGACAACACTATCTCTGCAGGAGAGAGGCTATGCGGTCTGCAACGGTAGAGCGTTCTTCCATATTCCACCTAAATCACAAATTTCAAGGATCTTTATCAGAAGCCAAGCTTTGTCATAGGTCATAGGCACGCCATCTTTCCCGTTAACTGCATATAGCATTTTCAGATGCAATAAAACTCTGTATGCAGCGTATGGTCCTTACAGTACACGGAGAGATATATCCACATGCTCCGTCAAATACCCTTTAGCTAACACTTGCGAAGCCGGAGCGGTTAATAATTAGCTAACACTTCCGAAGCCAGCCAGGGTTGTAATTACGTTCCATGTGAACCCCGAGTGAGGCGCACATACTTTCTGCAGCAACACCAGTTTGGGTTCCGGATCCCACCCTGACACAGTTTGAGGAGGTCCACGTTGTGCTAACTATTCTGTCCCCTCCTTTCTTACTAACAGGCGTTTGCTCAGAGTGCATGTTCCGATTGTCAGACATTCAACCTGCTTTCACTGCATAATAAATCTCGTGCATGCACTGTATGCAGCATCTGTTGCTTGCTTCCCAAGATGTTCTCTTTTCACTGCATAACACCAGCTGACTGGGGCACTGTGCTCCTTGGTTTGCCTCGTTGCTGAAAGCGTTAGGGGTGTTCCTTGCTCACAGTTGTCTTGAGCCACATGGCATGCTTGCTTTTCTAACCGCATGTCTTGGTTGTGGGTCTGAGGGTGCTTGCAGGTAAGTTAGGTATGATGTTTGTTCTGCACGTGTGCAAAGACATTGCGAGCTTCCTTGTGAGCGTCGTGTCGACAGTTTCAGATCAGTTTTTTTTCTTTGTGCTCATTGCATATCTCGCCGAGGTACTGTGCTGTTCGGAGATTCCTGT
Source organism: Ixodes persulcatus (assembly GCA_013358835.2). Lineage (NCBI taxonomy): Eukaryota > Metazoa > Arthropoda > Arachnida > Ixodida > Ixodidae > Ixodes > Ixodes persulcatus. The sequence goes on along the minus strand of JABSTQ010009789.1, from coordinate 6,481 downwards.
GCTGCAGTGCGACAGGGATCTTACTTGATCACAGCCGTATTGGGCTTGAGTGTTTGCCTTAAAATGCATTCACTCATGTTCCCTGACAATGTCTAGGCACTTCAGTTGCAGCTGTTTCTTGGTAGCAGCATGGGTTTAGTCAGCTTGGGTTACTCTGGGCCGAGTAACCGAATAAGAGAACTGAGCACTTTGTCGACTGCTCAGTTCTGTATTGTGTGTCTAATGCTTGCTTTTCTTTGTGTGTGTATCTTGCAGGTACGGGCCTGGGGCTCTCGGCAGAGCCTGACTGCTAGAGAATGTGTCTCCTGCTTGGTGGATAGGAGTTGTTTATCACAATGGAGATCTATCTTTATCGAGCATCATGGGTGTACACACTGTGGCCAAGAATTTGTTGCCTTGACTAAAAGTTCGCAGTGCCAGAAATGTTTTCCGCACAACAAAATGAACCGGAACTCCATTTTGGTAGACATGGTGCTTGCACCCGCAAACCAACAGGCATGCACATTCTGCTACAACTCTTGCCGCGACGTCATTGTGATCCCCGCTTGCAAAAGAAAACTTTGTGCCCCCCCCCCCCCCCTCCTTCTTCCCCCCAAGACCAGCACGGATTAAAGACCTTTCTATGCAGTTACTTTCTCGTTTGTTTACTTTCCCTTGATTTTTCGGCGCACGTAATGATGGAAGTGCCAGCATTTCTTGGAGACTAGAAAGACTGCAGACTGCACACAAACTTGTCCCGGGGCAGCGGACATGCTGCTCTATTCGGTACAAAATAGATTGACGCGTGATTAAATTGAGTGAAGTGTGTTTCTATGTTTAAATTGTAGGCACATTTTATATTTCAATGGCATATTTGGCTGAAACATTGCGCTTTCAAGGTAATAAATGTTAAACTTTGTACCTCTCTAACTTCTGTGTTTTGTGTCTTAACTTAAAGGCTCCTAAAACGTTTGTAGCATCCCCACATAAAAGATGCTATAATTTCTATGGTTCCACCACCATACATGGGTAAATTACTTCCAAAATGTAATTTAATTACAATTATAACTACTTTGCTTCAAAAGTAGTTTAACTACAATTACAATTACTACTACGTGAAAAGTAATTAATTACAATTACAAATTACTTTTAAAAAGTAATGCAATTACTTTACGATTACTTATTTCTGAGAGCAACCCGACTTGGGCCATATCACTTGAAACGAGTTGTATAGAATGCAACGTATTTATTTGTTAATTCCTTTCCCCAATGTTTCAAGAGGCTTAAGCATCGCTACATAAATTAAACATACTGTACTTTCCTTTTATGAAGTTTGTTAAATTCCTGAAAAAACTTGAGAGTTTGGGGCAATGAAGTACTACGTTCTTATATTTTTAATACATATTAATAAATTAGTTCATATATGCTCGAAAACGCTGAGATATCTAAAGATATAAAATTGAGTTGACAGACTTTTTTTGTTAGCCAGGCAAATAAAAATGCGACATTTAGTCATATATGAATATTTTACAAGTGTTATTATAAATCTAAAATCCACACGCGCTAATACGACCGCATTCACATACAAACATCATGGTATTATAAATTATTTGCATTTAGTTGAAATTATAATGGGTCAGAAATATGTAAGAACGGAATAGAGGCTCCCGAATCAATGGTGACGATATTCACAGGTACGAGGTCAGCCTCCAAAATGCTTATGCAAATACTATCCAAAGTAAAACCCACAGGAAATAAACTTGAAAATAATACGAAGATACAAATATGCGACAGTACTGGAAGAGGGACGTAAAAAACTGGCAAAGATAAATGAATAACTTCATAGACAATTAAAATTTCCAACCTCAGCTGAAGGCTGAAGCTTAATTTTTTTTTCTTTCAATAGTTTTGCACGTTTAAGCTATTGTTTTCTGCTCGGACCACAGATGGCGCTACACGGCGCCGTTGAAATGGACTCCAAAAAGGAATTGACTCTCAGCCCGCAATGTAAGCAACAAAGGAACAAACAATGCGACATTATTTATGTTGTGCGTGTGTGTGAGTGCGTGTCTGTGTGCGAGTGTTTCACCGATAGCTAGGCCGTCTGTGCGGGCGCTTTCAGAGAGGTTCCGTCGGCGCCGCGAAGTTTTGCAAAAGTAATTGTAATTGTGTCTGAAATTTTGCAATTACTGACGATAGAAAGTAATTAAATTACAATTACAATTCCTTTTAGCCAAAAGTAATTATTACAATTACAAATTACCAAGAAAAGTAATTAAATTACAGTAATTCAATTACTGTAATTGAATTACTACCCAAGTATGTCCACCACTATGCAGATTGTTCTGCAAAGGGAGAGCACAGTAAAAGTGATGTTATGTAGATCTTGGCATACTCCAGGTAATTTGGACACTTTTCTTTAATGGTTTCAACTACAAAGTTTCCGAGACACCGGAGGCAGCTTCCATAAGTGGGCATCTCGAAAACGGATATGGTTGGCCTTCAAAAAGGCTGTTTGAGAAGGTTTTGCCAGTGCTGTCAGAGTGGTGAATAATAAGTAACATTACCATCATAGAGGACGTGCGACACAAGGCCTGCAGAACAATGTACAGCAACAGGGCTGCCGTGTACCGTCCAGCAGTCTTTGTGTATCACATCCTCTATGCTAATATTGTTACAAACCTTCCCCAGTCATTCTATTGGGCAGGTCCGGCACCGCAAGAATTATGTCGTTGGCGGGCAGTCAATGGCTTGCTGGCTGCAGGAAGAGAAGAGAGGGTGTGGGATGTCACTCAAAAGCAAATGTGTTCCTTTATAAGTTGGGTTCCATGTTTTCAGAGTTTAGTAGTTTTTAGAAAATTCAGGTCTTAGCTTTTTAACTGTCCCAGAAATATATAAATGATTTGTCCTTAGCATAAATTAGCAAAATAATTCCCCTTTTCTTTAACTGGTCAATATTTTAAAAGGGAAGCGAGATCTTTTCTTGGTAGGTCAGAGCCTGTATTGAGTAGTCTAGCGGAAAAAAAATGTCACCCAGTGGTTTTATTTTTTGGCCATGTACAAGCTTCACAATCGAAGTTCATTGAAGAAATACGATCTGACGGATCTTTACCGGCTAGTCATTTTTGGATTTTTTTCGAATTTGTCTGAAAGCACGTAATCCTTCTTTAACCAGTAGGCACACTTTGTCATAACTAATGCACTCAATGAATTCATGGTGCTGACTACGGTTTCATTACTGCATCAAATCATTTGTTTAGACAAGCATACAAAAGAAACCACAGGTAGCCTAGCATAGTGTACACCAAGTAAACAATCTAATCTTGAAGACTGCAGAAACGTTGTAGGCTCCCTAAAATCCGAAATACACTATGTGCAATCTTTATTAAGGCGAAAATCTTGTATGTCTCATTGTTCAGTCCTTGAGAAAAAAATGTCGACGATATGAAAGGTACCAAAACGTTTATGTACCGCCACGGGCGGAGGGGTACTGCATTAAACTACTGAACGAAAGGTTGCTGGTTCGACACCAGCCGAGGGACGTGGGCTAAAAGTCTTTTTGGAGGAATATTAATATTTGCACGGTACCTTTCGTATTGTCGACGTGTTTGCACCTAGAAATGGTAGTGCTTTACAAAAATTATGTAGATGGCTTCGCCATCAAAGCGACGCAGCTTGCAGCCCTTTCGTTCTTGCCCACCAAAGGAGTATGAGATGCCTATGCGTCCTTGAAACCACCCTTCCCGCAAGAAGCTTCCCACCTGCTGCGATGGTGGGAGGACAACTACCAGTTTGGAAAATCACGCCGCCGTGTTGGCCGTGCCCTGATTAGGAGTAATCTGTGCCACTGTTCCAGATTTTCTTTTTATCGTTCGCAGATATGTTATAAATCGAGACACAACTGTTCCCCACGTTTCGGCATTTGGACCTTTTTGTCTCTGCATTCCTACATCAGGCGTACCCCAGTTGGGGTATGCCTGACGTAGAATAACTTCAGAATTGCGATATTTCGGAATTTGTGGCATTTGGAATGCTTCCTGTAAAAGGAGCCCACACTCCTGCACATACTTGGATCCACTTTCTTGTGTGGAACTCAATCCTTATAAATAGGCCCATCGATGTGCCACAAGACATGACACTTTATAACAAGAATAATATCTATTTAGACTGCAGACACCACAAAAAGACGAGTGAACCCTACCCAATTCTACTGAATTTCGGATAAAATGCACAACTTACATGCGGGTTGATGAGGACGACGTCAGCCATCTGCCGCACATCTCTCACCAGCAGGTGGTTCAGCAGTAGTCTGCGGCCCTTGGCTTCCCGGTCTACCCAGCACCTTGGCAGCAACTTGAACACCAAAATGCTGCAAAGTACACATCGCGACACTGTTAGCGCGAACACGACATCGGCGTATTTTCGCATTTTACTTCTAAATTGTATTAGCGAGCACGAAGTTTTATCGCTCACATTATAGAACTAAATGAGCTCCTTCCGTAGCAATAATAACTTGGATGATATTCCTTGGTTTCAAAGAGACAAACTGGAAAAACCGGCGATCGCTTGTTTGCGCTAACAGTGTCGCGCCAAGGTATATGTACATATGGTAGCGAAGCTTCCATAGAAGCCCACGTGTCGAAAAAATGGCGGCTCATGTGGCATTGCTAGCGCCATCTATGTGTCGTGATAACATTTCCGGCGGAACCAAAAATTAACAAGAAATGACGTCACTTCCGAAAAAAAAAACGTGACGTCACTTTGGTGTGCTTTTCGGCGCGAAAATTAAATATTACAAGAACCCGGGACTGCAGGCAAAAAGGACGATCGTTTAGTGTGACTAAAAAGCTTTGTTTGAGACTTTTTAGAAACTGGGACTGCAGGAAAAAAGGACGATCGTCGTTTTTGCCTGCAATCACGGTTTCTAAGAAGTCTCGAACAAAGCTTTTTAGTCACACTAAAAAGTCTCAAAGCTGTGCCAAGCTACGTTTGAAACTTTTTAGAGCGTCGTCCTTCTTGCCTAAAGTCTCGGTTTTTTTCTGTTTTCTTTTGTTAGTTTTTTCGTTTTGTTGAATCTACACCATCTCGTTTGGACCCTTAATTCTGCGCGAAAATCGTTTTCTTTTACGCAGCCGCCTTTTTTAGGCAGATCGCTTCGTGAATCTTTTATTTTTTTTTTCATCCCGCAGAACTACTTTGAAAGAACCGTGTTTTGCTTTTTCCTTCAGATTTTTAAGAAATATTGGAGCGGCTTAAAGGTGACTGACCTCACAAAAAGGGGATAACAATACCGTTGCTCGAATGTGTTAGCGTTAAAGTCACACGACAGTAATTATAATGCAAGTCCAATGTTGCACTAACATTTTATTCATATACAACTGCTTACAACCACTCAACCAGGACACTCATCAGAAGCATACAATCAGTATCTAGTTTTAAGGTAGAAGAAAACTAGTAGAGGAATACATAAATCACATTATGACAGGATAACACATAACACACTGTACAATTGGCTGCCTGTTGTGTGGGCATTGTCAGTTACAGCCATCAATATCCCATATTTTAAACTGTTTCGAGGAAAGCTGCGTTCAACACTTAAAAAAAAAGCAGAAAAAAATAACAGCTGTTTTTTGCCGTTCTTGGGCAAGGTACGATCATCCAGAAAACATTTTAACTTGCGTACAATGGTGCTGCGTACTCTGGAGCCTTCTGTGCACGCATAAGTTATTTTGGAGCCCTCCAGTATGCTGCACGGCATAGGCCAGTGTTTTTTGGAGCTTAAAACCATAGGTTTAATCAGTGACAAAACCACATGAGCAGTCTGTAACCCAAAACACTGTAAGCACATTAATTTTCGCGATAACCTATTTTTCGAGAATGTCACAATTTGATACAAATCGAAAAAAAAAGTCATCCATGGATATGAAAGCATTGAATATCGCTCTTGATCGCGAAATTTTGCGTCCGTCAGATTTTCTCGAAAGAAACACAATACGAAATATCGAGCCCACGAAAATAAAGTATTTTACAACATACGAAAGGCTAGAAAAGCAAATATACTGCTTTGAAAATGTACTCTGTGTGGTCTCACGTGCTTAGCTTTTGCACTTGTTGCCTAGCTTTACACTTTGCTGATGCATCAACGAGTTCAGTGTGTTTTTTTGTTTCGTGCAAACCAGTGTAGTTTGACTTTAGCAAACAGTGAAAACAAATTGTCATACACATAGTGGTAACACACAGCAAGATACGTTTGGACCTCCTGATAAAAAAGTACACAAAGAATACGCCCTATGCCCTCCTTTGAAATGAGGTTGTTGATGCTCGCCTCGAAAAACACGCTCACAAGTCTCAACGAATGATGTGAAAGAAGGGAAGGGAACTGACAGGTTTCCAAAGTTCGAGTCAGCAGCGCCTTTCACATTCTAATACAGTGGCACTTACAGTAGTTCAAGTAGCGGTTTAAAAGCTGGGTAAAACTATAATTAACTGTAAGGTGATCGCA